>JAKSZU010000003.1:178340504-179540504 GCA_026018925.1 Tupaia tana
ATTTTTGCCTTAGGGAGTGTGTGCTCACCAGAGAGACAGAGACAGTGAGAGAGAAAGTGAGAAATCATCCACCGGGGGGATGGCCACTCCACAGTCTCTTCCCTTCCATCCTCCTCCCCGGATCTTGGGCATTCGTGTGCAGGTGCTTAGTGTGATTTTAAAGCCACTGAGTCTGGGGCTCAAACTGTGGCTGGCCATCTAGGAGTCCAGCAACGTAACTGTTAGACCATCTCCTGGTCCCAAGAATATTTTTTAAAAAATTGTGTAAACCCCATAAAATGTTCCCTATATTCCAGTGTCTAAATGTCTGTACTATCCTGTTAGTTTATATGCAAGGGGACTTCAAAATCTTTGTGGAAAAATGGACTTAAAGTTTGAAATAGCTATGTAATTTTTTTGGTAATGATTTTCATTTTCTATGAACCTTTAAGACTCCCCTTAAACAGATATACAATGTAACCCACAAGTTATTTTAGATACTGGGATGACCCACCATTGTGCTAATAGTAAAGTCATACTCTGCATCAAGATTGTGTGGGAGGTAAATTACAGATTACTTACCATGTGGTAAGTATTAATTATAGAAATCATGAATTCTAATGATGTAAACAAACACCCTCACTCAGAAAATAAAAGCATCCCTCATATCATGGAAGATCAAATACATTATTAGTACTTCAATGCCTCTTCTCACATATCTGAAAGATCTTCTATGAAAGTTGATATTTGGTACATTTTCTATTGTCATCCTTAAACCAACTGATTTTTGAATCAAGGAAGAAAAAAATTATGCCATTCAACTTTAAAAAGATCATCTAAACAAGTAGAAAATATGTTGCTTATGATTTCAGTGAGTAAAATTATTATAATTCATCATGTAAGTTTTAAGAGAACTGTTAAGATGAAACTATTATGTTGTCTTCTTGCCATTTCATGGTTAATATGTTCATTACTGCTATATTTAGCAAACTTATTTTAATTAGCACTCTGGAAGTTTCCATTCTTATACCTTACAGAAGGACACACCTTTTGTTTTGTTTTGTATAGTGTGCATGCACTCACTGGAAAGGGAGATAGAGAGGGAAAGTGAGAAATCGCCCCTGGAGGGATGGCTATGCCACAACCCTTTCTCCTCCATTCACCTCTCAGGACATTGGGCATGTCCACACACATCCACCTGGCATATTTTTCAAGCAGCTGGGTCTGGGATTCAAATCTTGTAGTCAGTGATGTGGGAACTAGCCAACTTAATCTCCATGCTACCAGCTGCCCTAAAAAGACACATCTAAAAACATTTTTTAACAAGAATATCTTGAATTTTTTTTTTCTTTTGTAATTGCACCTAGGGTAAAATAAAGGAAAAATCAGGTGTCATGTGTTTTAGATATTTTTCCTAAGATCATTATCATTTCCAAAGCAAAGATGTATGTTTTTTGGGTATTGTAGTGAATATAGATCATTTTCACCTGAAGTAAGTCTATATTCTTTACAATAAAATAATCTCACCACATTTTAAATTCTGCTAAGATTCATAGGAACTTTCTCTGAGAAATAAGAAAACAGAATTAATTACCACCATCATGGAGTGGTTCTCTTCACATGGGTGGGTTTGGCTTTCTCCTGACCACCCTGTTTTCATCCAGAGCTCTAGCCACTTTATAAACAAGAACGGCCGGGAATAAAATTATTTTCAGAACAACACAAAAGATACAGAAAACTCAAAGATTTGTATTCTCCACTTGTTAGATCCATCTTCCATTAACTAACTGAATGACCACCCAAATTAAAGGGCTATGCAGCTTATTACCCTAAATAAGACACAAAGAGTAATAGCCAAATAGATCTAGGTCCATTGTCTCATAAAACACAGTGATACTCTAATAACTTGGTTATCATCAAATGATCAACCTTATTAAAAGATGGGAGAATGAGTTTAAAAAACCACTCTCTAAGGATGACATATAAATAGCCAAAGGCTTATGAAAAAAATGCTCAACATCCCTCATTGTAAGGGAAATGCAGTTCAAAACAGCAATGAGATACCACCTAAACCCAGTCAGAATGACTAAGATTGAAAAAACAAAAAATGATAAGTGCTGGCAGGGATGTGGTGAAAGGGGAACTCTCTTACACTGCTGGTGGGAATGTATATTGGTCCAACCATTGTGGAGAACAATTTGTAGATTCCTCAAAAATCTACAACTAGAACTACCATATGATCCAGCAATCTCATTCCTTGGTACCTACCCAAAGGACAGAAGAATCCTTAATCAGAACAGTGCTTGCACATAGATGTTCGCTACAGCACTATTCACAATTGCTTAACATGGAACCAACCCAAATGCCAACCAACAGATGAATGGATTGAAAAACTGTGGCACATATACTCTATGGAATACTACTTAGCCATAAAAAAAAATCCTGGCTTTTGACAGAAAGTGGAAGAATATGGAAGATTTACTGCTGAGTGAAGCAAGCCAGGCTATGAAGGAGAGACATTGTATGTCCCCACTAAATATATAACAAGTGTCCACACTCTATGACTGAAACTGATTGACTAAAGAATATAGAAACACAGTAAATGGATGTGAATACCAGATATAGTGTGCGTGAAGGAGTAGAATCTGAGGAAGGACATTTAGAAGAAAAATAGAGAGGCAAAGCATTAATGGGACAAGGAAATGTGGTATTATCTGTTGAAGATAATTTTATACTTTTATCAACTGGACTAGGGAGAAATGTTCACATGGTGGAATATTCACTTCGTAAGCTAAATAATGTGATTGAATGTATAAAAGAAAATTAAATAAAAAATATTAAAAAAAAACTCTCAAAAATTACTTTTTAAATTTATACAATATTTAAAGTTCATATATATTCCTTGTATATAATTACACAATGCAAATGAATAAATAAATATATAGATATGTATACACACACATACATACTCATAGGTAGACAAGCAAATGGGTGAAGGTCAAGCATTAAGGCTCAGAAGATTTTAAGTTTCAAAAAATAGTACCACAGTCAATCACTGTTATTCCTCTAAAGCTCTGGAAGTCCCTAAAAGAGGGTACTACAAAATTTTGTAGAAAATGAAATGCTTCTGAAATCCGTGAGATAGAATGGTTAAAATTAAGTAGCCAAAGGAAGAAAAGGGGGCAATCCCGGTGCACTCCTTACTCACTATGCATCTCGGGAAACCTCAGATGCATATAAACAAAATTAATCTTGAAAAATTAATTTTAAAAAGCCTTTAGGAACTATTATTCATTAGAAACCTCAATAATAAAGAATTTAAAAGTAAAAAGTGGCCTCTCAGGGTTGGAGTAGCAAGAGGAATACTGTGAGTCGGGCTGATGCGGAGACTCTTACTAGCTGACTATGAAAGGAAGAGACAGGCAAACATTTTCACTTGGGCATTTGTGTGCACTTAGCATAAGTCACAAGCTGTGGACTCAGACCCTCTATTTGACTAGGGAGAAATGTACACATATGGACACTCAGTACATTTTAAGTGGGGACAGACAGTGTCTCTCCTTCATAGCCTGGCTTGCTTCACTCAGCAGTAAATCTTCCATATTATTTTTCTGTCAAAAGCCAGGTTTTTTTGTTTGTTTCTTTGGTTGTTGTTGTTGTTTTTTTATGGCTGAATAGTATTCCATAGAGTCTGTGTGCCAGTTTTTCAATCCATTCATTTGTTTGTGGCCATTTGAGTTGATTCCATGTCTTAGCAATTGTGAATAGTGACTAGTAAAACAGATTGATTTATTCCCTAAACTCCTCTGTATTTAAATGTGAATTCAAACCAAGTGCTCCAAAACTTGTATCTGCAACACTTTCCTTCAAGTATGACCACTCTAATAATTAGCAGTTCTCATCTATTTAAAGATGTACGCATTTCTCTAGGATACAACAATTTCTTTCTTTTGTCATTCAGTGGATTATATGTAAATGAAAAAACAAGTTTTGAAAAAGATAAACAATTTAACATTTTTACACAGTAATGCTTCTTTTTTCAAATTTGGGTGAGTCTATGAAGTGCTATTGTTCCTTACAGGAATAGCAAACAGTAAAAAAAAAAAAAAGCCCAATATTATGTTATCTGAAACACATGACTTGCAAAAGGATAATCACTCAGAATCTGAAATGTGCTCTCTGCAATGGAGAAAATTACCCACAAAATAAAGTTTTGAAACTAGAAAACTAATGAAGTCAAGAAAAATTTTTAAAAATTTAATAAAGTATTTTCTGAAAGTGCTTTGTTTTCTACTTTACAATAATGGAAGGTGAATGTACTCGGGCTTTTAAATTAAGTATATACATACATATATACACATTAATTTCCAGTTGACTAATAGAACATTTGGTAGAATAATACTAAAGTGACACATAAAATAGAAGTTTCTCATTTAGATATAAATCAGATGTAATGCACTTGTAACAAATTTTAGAGTCCAGCCTTCCATCTATTATAGGAAGCCAACTGTGGAAGCCTGAAGATTGATCAGCTAAAGTGGTTTCCTGTTACTTAAAGATGTTTAATTTTTTATTAGTCCTGAACTTGGTCAAACTATCACATGGTGCTGCATACCTCATCAGAATGCATGCTTAGTTTAGGAGGGGATATAAATTTGGTCTTAACCTTACTACAGGGCAAGAGCAAACATTTTGCTCAATCTCATCATAATAGTTTGTAAGTGTGGGCATTCTTCACTAGGATATATCATAAAAATGTCCTAGGACACAAATAGAAACTCAGATTAAGAGAGATCTTCAAGGTCACCTCAGGGCTGGCCTGTAGCCTACTTGGTAAGGGAGCTGGATTCCACATGACCAACCAGAGTTTGAATCTCAGACCAGAAGCTTGAAAAACACACCGGGTGCATACACATACATAACCCAAAAATATCCCAGCATGATGGAGAAACAGAGAAGGAATTCCAGCATGACAATGACCCATGCGGGGGTTCTCTCTCTCTCTCTGGTACACATGGCTTCTGGCAATTTAAATTAACTAATTAATTAAGGTCACCTTGAGAGACCCTTCCCAAAAGGTTTACATACATAGGCTTAGAAATGCTGAAACCCCCTGCTTTGGTCTAATAATATTTAGTTGATATTTATAAAGAAAAAACATTTTAAATTAAATTAACTAAAGAATCTATACAAAATAGCTTTAAAATATTAAATACTTCCTGGATTTATAGATACAGGGATCTCAAAAGTTCATGGAAAGTCCATATTATGAAAACATTACTCATGAATTTCATTTTTTTACACCAAAACAATCTTGTACTTTAATTCCAGTTTTTCCATAGACTTTTTGAAGTCCCTTGTATTCATTTACTCATACACTTAAAAATTTATTAAGCACTTACCAGAGATAAAACTGCACACAGTGCCACATAGTGATATATTCCAAAAGACTTTTGTTTAAAGAGAAACATGGTGAGTTCAAATTTTAGACTCCAGGGTCACAAAGCCTGGATTTAATTTCCTTATTCAACTCTTAAGCTGCCTGACCTTGGACAGGCTAAGTGGTTTCTTTGTGCCTCCATTTCCTTATCTATAATGTGGATAATAATAATGATAGAATGGTAAATCATTTTATTGGTTTAGTAACTTACATAAAAAAGAGCTCTTAAAACAGTTCTGGGCCCCATAAGTGCTATATAAGTATTTGCTGTCAATGTCATAAATGTTTTTGTTTTGCTTGTTAACAAATTTTATTACTTGTCAATTTACATTTACATGTTTATTATTTAAAGCAGTAGTTTTCAACAGTGGGAAATTTGGCCCCTAAGGAGGACATCTGGCAAAAATATTTGCAGATGTTTATAGCTGTCAATACCAGGTGGTTTCTATTGGTATTTAATGGGTAAAGATCAAAGACACCACTGATAATCTTAGAATACAAAAGATAGTCCCCTTACAAGAATTATCCAGTCCAAAACATCAATATTTCTGAAGTTGATGACTATGGACTCACATGAGATGGTAAGGAGCTTTAACTCAGTATCTGAATCTGACATGTTTACGGAAACAAAAATCATGTGAGCCTAGGATGTGGGGCACAGAGCAGCAGGCACTGAAACTGACATGACATGTAGGATTTAAGCTATGGAGAACTTTCTACACCATGTGAAAGATTTGAATTGTATTCTACATGGAGCCATGAGTTGTAACAGGAACTGAGTTCTGTTTTATTGATCAATTTGTAATACTGTACAGAATGATTTGGGTGGCACAGTCTAGCTGGGGCGAAATTCTAATTAGGAGATTAACAAAGAAATTCAAGGGAAAAATGATTATTGTCTACACTAGATAACAGCAGAATGAATGAAAAGGATGATACTGAGGGATTAAAGGACAGGACCCAAGAACCCTTCCTGTTTATTTGAATGTAGGCAGTGAGGGTGCAGCGGGGGGATCTAGGATGGCTCCCAGCTCTGTGGTATGCACCAGCTAAATGGTCATGCCATTAGCCAGGGTAGGAAATGCCAAGGGAAGTAATATCTCTAACTCTTATCTCGGATCTTAAAAATCAAGATCAAATAAATAATTAATAATACAAGGTCCAGAAGCAATCTTTCTCATAGATACTCTCAAATGGTTTTCTTCTAACATGTGAAGTAAAAGAAAATTTGCAGGCTGACAGGTAGTGTGTAGGTTAAGGTGTTAGACTTCCACATGGTCAATTGTGGTTAGAGTTCCAGATCTGGCAGTTTCCTTTCTTGCTTTCTCTTTCTCTTTCTCTCTCTCTCTAGTGAGTACATGTGCCCTATAGAAAATTTAAAAATAATAATAATAGTAATAAAAATTAAACAAATAATTCCCTATAAAAAGAATTTGCAAAATATTTAAATTATAAATGATTTTAAATTCATACAATGATTTTGCAATATAATACTCCTGAAAGAAAAATAAAGTAATTTTGAAAACCTGTCATTCCAGGTGAAACTTGCAGATATATATAGTTCCAGAAAAAAAAAATGAAAGTAATTACAGAAGATTAGCAGGATACCCTTTTACAAGAATTACAGAGGGCAAATGCCAGGAATAAAAGAATTAATATCTTGAAAGGGCTAATACGGCAAACACCCTGTATCTCTGTAAACAGAGTGAAAGCAGAAAAAGAATAAATGAAGGTCTGTTTAAAAAAAAATTAAGTTGTTAAACAATAGGTAGGAAATGAGGACAAACAGATTTACGCACATTCTGCTTTCAGGTAAGAAGTTTATGTGCTTAAGTTTTGCTTTTTATTTACTATACAAATCCCAGTGAGAAACACTAAAATTTAAAAAAATAATAACTATAAAATTTAAAAACCAGTAGATTTTAAATAGCAACTGCATTGTTGCTGAGAGGAACTATGTGAAATTTTTAGGTCTTAGTCTTACTGAAAAAGAGAGAGAGAGTGAGTGAGAGAGAGAGAGAGATGGAGAGGGGGCCATAAGTAGGCCAGAGCATGTAAGGGCATGGAACTGAATTGCCAGCATGAACGCAATAGTGAAAATTAATGCTAATTAACAGCACATTTGACCTGCAGAGCAGAACCGATTATTGACCGTGTAAACACCTCAGCACACCATCAGAGCTTAGTGGAATACATGCACAGAGCTAGATTCCCAGGAACTAAAGAGTTACTTGAAATAAATACTTGTTGAGTTGACTAAGAAATATTACACTGTGAGGTGTTGTTTGCTGACCTGGTTTCGGCAAAAAGAAGAGCCTTAAGTTTCTTCAATGAGTCTTCCAGTACATAAAGCTCCCACACTAAATGAGAAGGTCAAGGCAAGAAAGAGGCCGAAGGAGAGGGATCTTCATACAAAGGCAGCTATATCTCTAGCACACATATTAATAAGCAAAGCTGCTTCTCAGGCTGCAATTCCAGCCACACCATCTGCTGAAAGCTCTGTCTTGGAGCATTTACAATGATCTTTCTCTTAAAGATTCAAAAAAACAAGAGTGGCCAAAATGGACCTTGGCAGCTTAGCTTTCATAAATTTGGAAGTAATAAAATCATGATCAGGGAAAAATGAAATCTGCCATTAGTGAGAACACTGTCAGAGCACAGAAAGAAGCACCACACAAGCTCGAGCTTATTATCACAAACCACCCTTCCTAAGAAGGAAGAAAATCTTTTTTAAATGTTTTTTGTGTCTTACTTCCTTACAAAAAAAATTTTTTCATACTGGTAACTTTCTAGATTTGAACAACTATTAATATATATGCTCGTGACCAGCAGATGGTATATTGGTTATGTTACTGGACTCCCACGTAGTTGACCATGGTTCGAGTCCTAGACCTGGCAGCTTAAAATTCACACCAGGCATGTGTGTATATGACCAAAATCCCGACAGCAAGATGGAGAAGGGGTTATGGGGATTATGGAGTGGCCAACGCCCATGGGGGGTGATTTCCTCACTCCTTGTCTCTCTGTCTCTCTCTCCAGCAAGCACTTGCACCCTATAGCAAAAATCTCTATCATATATATATATTATATATAATATGTATATATAATATATAATATATATATAATATATAATATATAAATATATAATATATATATATATAATGTTCATTTAAGTGAATAATATTCACAAAGGTAAGTCTAGAACCCACTAGAGATTAAAACCAAATAAAACAACTTTGCACAATTAGTGCATGAAGTAAGTTTCAAAATCATCAACAATTCTGGGAGACTACAAAGCTAAATGGTTCTCTTTAGTCTGCATCACTGGCTCCTCTCTCCTTCTTTATACTTAAATCTTGGAGTTTCCCCCCCCCCCAAAAAAAAAAAAACCATAGTCTATAGATCTTTCCTATGATTTGAACATTTATTCACAAGAGATTCTCTTTTACTGTAGTTTAATATATACATATATACACATGTGATTCATTCTTGCAATTTTTTAAACTCCAGATCTGACCTCTCACTTGAGTTCGAGATACACATATCCAACTTTTTATGTGACATTTTTGTTGATGGCTAACATCTCAAATTTACAATATACAAAATAGAACTTGATTCTCCTAAACACCTAATCTACTCCCAGTTTTTTCCATCTCAGTAAACGGTACCACCAACTACATGATTGCTTAGACAAAAGCCCAGGAATCATTCTCAGCTCTTCCCCCGACTGATACACTGTACCACGGGACTGACATTCACGGCACTGCCTCGAAATGGGTCCTTCTGGGATTTCCAGTGCCCCACTCATGGCAGCCCTTTCTTATATTCCACAGCTAGCATGTCATTAAGCACTCTTGGCTTTACTTCAAAATATACTATAATGCAACCCCTCCTCACCTGCTCCACCCTACCACTTAATTCAAGTAACAATCAGCTCTCTTAGACTACATAATAAGCTCCCTAATAAATGTCTCTATGTCCCCTTTCTCTGTTTCTCCATTCAGTCTGGTCTCTACCCAACACGGAGAATGAACTTAAAAGAATGTTAATAGATGATATTGAACCCCTGCTTAATTTCCTCAAGTGGTTGTACATCAACTCAGACCTAAATCCAAACCCTTGACCTTGGTCAACAAAATCCACAGGTCTGTTCCCTGCCTGTTTCCCCAACCTCATCTCTATCTGACTCACTCTGTTTCAGCCATACTGTCCATCTTGCTTTTGTTTCCTCAAACATGTCTAGCCCATTCCTAGCAAAGGCTTTTGTCACTCAGGCCTCTTCAGATGTCACTTTCTCAGGGAGTCTTTTTTTAGATCCATGTAAAATTCTTTCTCACTCCAGTCTCCAATTCTATACCCTATATTTTCTTCATGGTGATTACCATTTCCAGGTAATGTATGACATTTTTATAGTTTTTGTTTGTTTTAGAGGGAGATTTTTGTTATAGAGCATGTGCATTTGCTAGAGAGACAGAGACAGAGAGACGGAAGGTGAGAAATCACCCCACCCAGGAGGGGTGGCCACACCGCAATCCCTTCTCCTCCATTTTCCTCTTGGGATTTTGGGTACACATGCATATGATCTCAGCATGAGTTTTAAGCCACCGAGTCCAGGACTCAAACTACGGACGACTACCACTACGTGTGAGTCCACCAATGTCACCATTATGCCATCTGCTGGTCCCATCTTTATACTTTTTAAAAATAGTAATCTAGCTACTAAAATTTAAATTGCATGAGATCAGAGACCTTAACTTTCTGATTCAATATTATATCTCCATTTTCTAAAATTGTATCTGTACAAGAGATGTTCAAAAATTATTTAAGACTGAATGAATGGCCAATATAAGACATCTGCCTCCTGTAATCTACAGAACTTCTATATTTTTAAAGGTTAATTTGGTTGTACTAAGAAAAGCAGTTGAAGCCAACTAATCACCTATTAGATGAATATCCCTTTATCAATCCAACAAGAAACATCAGCATTTCTCATTCCAAATAGCAGTATCACTGCCTCTGTCTAGCTATCCAAGATCCTGGGGATAAAAGATAGCATAGATATCTGAGCAGAAAATGGTTTTGCCTCACCCCACCATACAAATTGACCATAGTTAATGCCACAAACCAAAGTTGCCTGCTTAAAATACACCATTTTTCTTATAATCTTGGAGTGAAGGACTTGAGAGGGACACAATGGCCAAAATTCTGAGGGTATTGCCAATAAGGATAACCTTTAATATACATAGTCAAAAGTCTGAGAAGTTCTGGGAGACACTGCAAAGATTTAAGAAAGGCAATTAAAAAATAATCTTTTAAAAATTAGAATTTTAGCCAAAGTATTATTCTGAAAAACAACCATGTTAACCAGTAGTAAGTTTACAAGGCTGGCTAGAGATGTCTTTGTCTTTTCTTTCTTTTCTTTTCTTTTTTTATTAAAAAATCCCAGCTGCAGTGGCATAGGCAGTACAGGTATTGCTGTGAGATGCTGAAGACCATGCAGGAAGCTCTGGGTTTGTGTCTTAAGTGTCCTCTACATGCAGGGGCACCCATGATCCTCACTGGCAGCAGGACTTAGGGGAGGATCATAGTGTTGAGATGCTATCAAGAACTGTCACCTCTCATTAGGCCCACCTCTTGATACCATTGCACAGAGGATTAAGGTCCCAACATACTAACTTCCGGGCGGCACATGCAAAGCATAGCAAGAGCCTACTCCTATCATGTAGAAATCATTGCTCATCAGGACCAGCAGTTGGCGTAATGGCTAAGTCGTTGGACTCCCATGTAGTGGACCTGGTTTGAGTCCCAGACCTGGTGGCTTAAACTCACACCAGATGTGTGTGCATATGTGCCCGAGATCCTGAGAGGAGAAGGGATTGTGGCATAGCCATCCCCCCTGGGCGGTGATTTCTTGCTTTCTGTCTCTCTCTCTATCTCTTTCTTGTGAGCGCAAGTGTCCTATAGTAAATACCTCTCCCCCCCCCCGAAAAAAAAAGAAAAAAGAATGCCTATGTCTGTCTGTCTGTCTCTCCTTTCCTTTCATGAAGAAAATAAACTAAAAGACAAAAAATGGCTCAGAGGCTAATGAGCTCTAAAAACCACTGACTGCCTGGCCCTCAGCAAGTCACTTGTCCTTGATGCTAAAATGGAGAGGTCTATCAATTAGCTTCGTGTGGTAGCTGTGAAGGGTGACTAATAAACTTGATTGCAAAGCACTCTGAAAGCATTAAGAGCCACAGAGAGGCTTGATAATTGTCAGGCTGCCATCAATCAAGCATTGCAAATGTATGCGGCTAATCTTTTTTTTTAAGTTTTATTTTTAATTGAAAAATAATAATTGTATATATTTATAAGGACCAATGCGAACATCACTTTCACTAATCTTTTTAAGCTTTTTTCCACCCCCTTGACTCCCTGTTGTCAATCAGTCCTGGTGGCAAAGACAAAAGAGGATTCTTTTCACTTTCCTATAAGTCACATCAAATCTACAGAAAACATGTGAGATATATCAGCTTTCGTTCTCCTCTCTTCTATCCAAAGAACCTGGCAGATCCCAAATGAATAGATGATGCATAAATGGCCAACCAACTTTTTCTCTTTCCTTTTCAAGCACACATACACAACGATTAAAAAATACACACATGACAAATACCACATAAGGGGAAAATATTAACACGAATCATCTGAAAAATTCAGAAGTCACTTAATTCCTACTAGTGCCCTGCCAGGTCTTCATTCTCTCATGAAAATCCCTCACTTAAGGAAAACGGGAAATTGATTTCACAACTTTTCCTCAGCTAGAAATGGTTTCCATCTTTCACTGAAAAACATAGATTTAGAATTTCATGTGTCTATGATGAACCATATAGAAATTCATGTGCTCTTTAAGCTGCTACCCAAGTGGTATCCATATTAAAGACAGGTCTGGCCCATGTTATTTTCCTTACAATCTCCCTGTTTTCTTTTTTTTTTTTTTTTTTTTTTTTGAGAGGTTTTTGTTATAGGGCGCGTGCGCTCGCCAGACAGACAGACAGAGAGATAGAAAGCGAGAAATCACCCCCCAGGGGGGATGGCCACGCCGCAATCCCTTCTCCTCCATTCTCCTCTTGGGATCTTGGGCACGCACGCACACGCGCCCAGCGTGAGTTTAAGCCACCGGGTCCGGGACTCGAACCGCGGTCAACTACGTGGGAGTCCAGCGACATAGCCATTACGCTAACTGCTGGTCCCTTCTGTTTTCTTTTTTGTTTGTTTGTTTGTTTTTTTGTTTGTTTGTTTGTTTGTTTGTTTGTTTTTACAATCTCCCTAAGACATGTAATAACAGCCAGGACACAAAAGTAAGATAATCACTCACTCACTAAAGTGTAGCTACAGTCCCCACTGACAGATGTTTTGGAAAAGTACAATTTCCTATTTGATCATACCACAACAAATCATCCCTTCTAATTGCCTTTTGAAATCAAATGTAAGCCTCTCGCTCTCCATAAAATCTTTATCCCAAACCTAAGTGGTTTCTTAGGAAAGAATACTTTACCTCTTGCCCAACAATTCCTCTGGTTCAATTACAGCACATTTCAGATCCTAGTACTGATAACTTAGGGCAGGTTTGGGAATGACAAAGACATGAAAACTAGTGAAAAAATAAATAGCAAATGCTTACTGGAAAGAGTATTTATGTATAATTTTTATATACAGATAAAAATGTAAGTGGTAAGGCGGCTGGATCCCATCTGGCTGACTGCCTTGTTGAGTCCCAGAACCCACAACAAGAACACACTGGGCATGTGCATGCATGGGTGTCCAATATCCCGAAAGGAGAAATAGAAGACAAGGGACTGCAGTGTGACCATCCCCCATGGGGGATGCTTTCTCACTGTCTCTGTCTCTCTCTAGTGAGTATACATAGTCTTCAGCAAATTAAAACAAATAAGTGACAATACAAAAGACCAACTTTAAAAAAAAAAAACTATATAGGAGATAATCTAGAGTGATGAAATGATTTTGGTGTCAAGCAGGGGTCAGCAAAGTTAAATCTAGTCCATTGCGTATTTTGTAAATAAAATTTTACTCTAACATGATCTTGCCCGTTCATGTATGTTATTTTGTGGCTATTTTCTGCTGTTCTTATCCTACAAAGGCAGATATGAGGAGTTATGATGGACCATGTAGCCCATAAGTTTGAGAATATGTATTACTTGTCTCCTTACTAAAAAAGGAAAGAGTTTTTAGATAACAAAGAAGTCATTGCAGATTGGAATAGAGTGGAAAGTTTCTGGATAAGATGAGAAAGGGCTTAAAGAGAAGCCATAATTAAGCTAGAAGATTAAGTGATACGTAGATACATGCTTTCCTGAGCAACCATTTATTCTGGGGCTAAAAATTTCCTTAAGATTGCTAAAACAATGACATCTTCTCATACTGGATAAATCATTAGAGAGTAATGAAATCTCAGGGTGAATATTAAAACAGATGGACTAGAAACTAAACCGGATTTCTGGGTTAATTTGCATTTCAGGTCCTAATGCTACTACATTAGAGGTTTGTTTTGGATGGTGGTAGTTGAGGTAGTGATAGTACTGCTGTTTTCACAGCTCTCTAGCATCAAGGGAAGCATAATTGCTTTATCACAGGTTTGAGAAAAATGGGAATACTAGAATAGTGGTAACAGAAAATCTGAACACAAAACTTTCCTCTGCCCATTAGTGGGCATTTCTCAACTGCAGAATGGAGTTGATCATGGGGCCTAGGGTCAGAATGGCAATCTTCATTAAGATGGACTCATTGCTGGGCCAATCTCTGGGAGCTCAGCTGACACTCAGAAAGTGGTTAGACAGAAAAAAACCTTCAGGTAGAATGGGTGATTCAGTCATCTCCCTCATGTGCACTGGGTACCCTGAGGCAGATACAGCTGCAAGGAGTACAGATTTCTGTAGAATATATATCCTGCTGTAATTCAAGCTTTGTTTCTCACAAAAACAAAGTTTCATTTCAGGATGCAGCATGATCATTTAAAAGAAAAAAAAAATCAGTATATAGAAATGAAGGGATTGAACATCATTTCATGACCTATAGCTGTGCTTGGGCCCAAGACACTTGAGATACTGAACACACACTTAAAACTCAGTTTGAACAGGACAGCAGTTAGCGTAATGACTATGTCACTGGACTCCCATGTAGTCGACTGAGGTCTGAGTCCTGGACCTGGTGGCTTAAAACTTACGCCGGCCATGTATGCATGTGTGCCTAAGATCCCAAGAGGAGAATGGAGGAGAAGGGATTATGGTGTGGCCATCCCCCCTGGGCGGTGATTTCTTGCTTTCTGCCTCTCTGTCTCTGTCTTTCTGGCGAGGGCATGTGCCCTCTAGCAAAAACCTCTCACAAAACAAAACAAAACGAAACTCGGTTTGACTAATGCCTTGGAAAAAAATTAACACAAACAGACATCTAAAATATAAACAGTAAACTAATACGGCAATAAAGTATTAAAAACCAATGTCATGACAACATTAAACATTTCTGTTTTAAAGACTAGAATCCCACGGGACCAGCAGGTGGCATGGTGGTTAAGGTGCTGGACATTCCCACATGGCCGACACCACAGTTCGAGTCCCAGACCTGGTGGCTTGCTTTCTCACTTTCCCTCTCTCTCTTTCTCTGTGTCTCTCTATTGCCAAATTAAAAAAAATGAATGAATAAATCAGATTAAATAAATATCTACAAAAAGACTAAAATCCCACTAATTCATAAAAGATTATAGCATACTATGTAGCCAGAAGAAACCATCCAGATATACATCATCTAGAATTGAAAGATGCCTTATCACACTCTCATCACTGACTTTGATGAACTTTATCAATATCAAGATTCTTTTTTTTTTTTTTTTTTTTTTTTTTTTTTTTTTTTTTTTTTTTTTTTTAGGTTTAGCAAAGCAGGGAATTTATTGAAGGAGAGAGAAGAAAAAACAGAGCTCCCAAGAAGGGAGGGGGTCCCAAAAAATGAGTTACCAAAGAAGAACTGAGGTGAGGGGTTTTCCTTTGGTTAGGAAGGGCTTTGTCTGGACTTGTAGGTGGGGCTTCCGTATGCATTCCTCTCCTGGTGGAGGGGGGAAACATGCTGGGTGGGAATATCAAGATTCTGAGCAAGGCACTTATTGGCATTGGTACACTGGAGAAGCAGCTCCCTCCGTATACTCCCCTGCACACCCTTAGCTCTTCCTCAAGTGTCAACAACGCAGCATAACTGCTTCCCTTCACCAAGAAAATCCTTTCCAATAAAACCAACACCCACGAGGTCATGTGAGATATCTTCTTCATAAGTGACCATGGCTCTAGTCTTACATTGACCTCTCCAAAGTCCTTTTCAATCGGCAGGAAAACAACAACAACAACAACAACAACAAAACCCTAGAGGTGCCATCATTACTTATCTTACCATCTGCAGAACTTACTGACAAGAGCATGTAAGTTTTGCTGGCTGAAGAACTGTGTATTAATTAGGAATAGGGTGGAAATGGGAGTGGAAAGTGAATGAGACTGGTCCCAAACTAAATAGCACACTTCAAAACAAGGTTTCTAAAGGTTCCTTTTGCCCAAAACTCTTTATCAGAAAGATGTCATCCAAATTCTAACTGTAACTTTGGTTTTAATTTCTGGCACTCAACACTTGCTAGTCACCCAAAAGCATAAAGACCAATTAGTCCCACGCAATTTAACTGTGATCAGATTTACTGAGTTATGATTTATATCGGAGTATGTATTTTACATTTTCCTCTTATGAGAGTTCTGTAGCTATGTTAAATTTTCTAGCATATGAAAATGTTTAAGTAAAAAAATTATCTCCCTTTGACGTTAAGACACACCTGCCTTGGGTGTCAAAAACAGCTGATATATCTTGGTTATTGAAAAGTCTTCTCGCCCAGAGCCAGCTTTTATGTAAGTGCAGAATAGCTCCCATCTGGTCCTGAGTTTATTAGTTATTTGTTATCTGTCAAATATTAGAACTCCTGCCTTGCATGTTCTGTAGCAAATGAGAGGCATTTTAGGTCATGAAAAGATAGTACTCCATTCCATTATTTGCTATACCTCATCTGAATGAGATTTACATTTCTCTTATTATCTATACCTTTCTCTAGTCAATATTTTTCTTAATATAACTAGAGAAAATAGCTAGATAAGTAAAACTAACAAAAATAATTAATCCAAAGGTTTTAAGTGGAAGGGTTAAGTGTCTCCTTACTGTGTTTTATTATATTTTTTTTTCTTTTTCACTGTAGGGCAGGTGCGCTCGCCAGAAAGAAAGAGAGAGACAGAGAGACAGAAAGCAAGAAATCACCCCCTAGGGGAATGGCCACACCGCAATCCCTTCTCCTCCATTCTCCTCTCAGGATCTTTGGCATGTACGCACACGTGCCCGGCGTGAGTTTCACCGGGTCCGGGACTTGAACTGCAGTCGACTACGTGCGAGTCCAGCGACATAGCCATGACGCTAACTGCTGGTCCCACTGTGTTTTATTTTTCTTTTTTTTTGGAGAGGTTTTTTTTCGCTATAGGGCGCGTGCGCTCGCCAGACAGACAGAGAGCGACAGAGAGACAGAAAGCGAGAAATCACCCCCCAGGGGGGATGGCCACGCCGCAATCCCTTCTCCTCCATTCTCCTCTCGGGATCTTGGGCACGCACGCACACGCGCCCAGCGTGAGTTTTAAGCCACTGGGTCCAGGACGCAAACCGCGGTCGACTACGTGGGAGTCCAGCAACATAGCCATTACGCTAACTGCTGGTTCCCAGTGTTTTATTTTTCTTAAAAAAAAAAAAAAAAAAAAAAAAATCAAAAGTTGATTCTACAGAACCGATCTGTATTAAAGAAGTTATGAAACTCTCAAAGAGGTAACAGTTCTGAAAGAGAGCTTCATTATTGGTGTGTCTTGACTCCTGAAATCACAAATACTTAAGGTGAGTCTATTTTTGTGAGGTATTGTGAAGTTTGAGAACAGTGAGTTCTCTCAAAGGAAAGAATTAGACCGTCCACACATAGGAATCAAGGATAATGGAGTGCTTTCAAAAGGGAGGAACAATTTTGAATAGACTTGTCTCTTGACTAACAGTAATCATTCCTTCCCATCTCTTTTCCTGGGCCTAATACCAGAGCCCTAGTATAAGAAACTACTTTTTCTATGGGTTTGAGACCTGTTACAGGAAGGACCCAAATAAGAATGGAGATACTTTCTCAGCCCAGAAAATACCAAAATACTCTGGAGCCCCAAGGGAAATGGGTGGGACATCACTGTAGCAACCAGTCAACAGCCAAAGTCAGGTTCAAGGAGGGTTAAAGGACTTGCCTTAAAATAGTAAATGAAAACCTGCATAACTGAAGGCGTAACAATTCCCTGTAGTAGGCTTACGGGCATTGGGCCAATGAGAACACTGCTAGTACCTCTGTGACCCCAATGTGGGCTGCTGGGCCTAAAGAAAGATAAACCACTATATAATAATATCACATTCACAAATGTGGGTGAGTTGTTTTTCAAAATACTCCATGGTTATTGATGTAGAAATATACTTTGTAGGATTTCTAGAATAAACTCTAAAATGAACCCCATATTTCCAACAAAGAACTATTCCTCAAGCCACTACAGACCCTTCAGTAGTAAAAACAAGTCCAAACCTATCATTTAAAGCACTCTCTCTTTTTCATATTGCTTTTCTAAATATGTTTTAATTGGCATTGTATGTTACTATGTGACGAGGTTATGCAGGTCCAATGGCACTCAGTCTGAACAGTGATGTGGAAGAGTGCCGTGTGAACTGTAAAAGCTACATTGCTCGTGTCTCACACTGTACCTCCCATGATTCCTCCGTTCTGTGTCAACAAGAAAATCTAAAGAAAGGCCCTGTCGACTTCTTGCTAGCACGTTAGGTCCTTTAGTCTACAGAATGAATCCAATAAATCAGATACCCTTTGAAAAAACATTTTCTTCCTCTGCACATTGTTTTTTTATGTGCATCACAAGTACAGCTGACTTTGATTTATATGCAGGTTGTCTTTTATTATTCTCCCTAGTCTAGCTATACTGCAAAACACTAATGTGTGATATCTCATGTCTTTGTCGTTTCTTTTTCACAGTAATTTATTTTGGCTTATCTCAGAACTGCCTTTATGACAACTATAGTACATTTTAAAATAAAAATGAGATATTATCTTGATATAAATTAGAGGCAGATAAAAGTTAATTTTCTAACATTTCACACACAGGCATTTTCCCTTGTCATAATTTTTTAAATTCCCTCTGAGATGTCATGCCTCCTTTTATTGTAGGCAGTATTTCCAAATATTTTTAAATGTGATGTTTTAGAAATGTTATTAGTTTATGTGCTCAAAATAGAAAATCTTAAGTTCAGGTGATCTTTAACCATTCACACCAACTTTTTTTTAAAGAGATTTTTGCTATAGAGTACGTGTGTTCACATGAGAGACAGTGAGAACTCACCACCTAGAAGGGATGGCCATGCCACAATCTCTTCTCCTCCAGTCTTCTCTTAGGATTTTGGCAAGCATGCACATGTATCTAGTGTGTTTCAAGCCACTGGGTCCAGGACTCAAACCACAGTTAGCCACGTGGGAGTCTAGTGCCTCAATCACTATGCTGGTCCCATATCATTTTTAAAAACAAAGAGGTGTGGTATTATCTGTTGAAGATATTTCGTAGTTTTATCAACAGTACTAGGGAGAAATGTTCACCTGTTGAAATATCCATTTTGTAAGATAAATAATAATGTGATTGAATGTACGGAAGAAAATGAAATGAAAAAATAAATAAATAAAAGGGAAAAAAAAAGACCTTTTTCTTCCCTAATAATAAATACCTAATAACACCACATTTTCTAAAAATAATGATTGCTCATACTTTGGGACTCTCTTTATATGTTCCATTTACAAATTAGATTTAATGTGGAGCTCAAGCCCAGTTGCAGTGGTAGGACAATGCTTTGTAACGCTGGAAGCCACATGGAAGACTGGAGTTTAGTTCTCAGGCTGACTGGTACACCTCAGATGTACAGGCATGCCCCTGATCTTGGCTGGCTGAAGGGAGAGGGTCATGATGGCAGCAGAAAGCCCTGTTAAGGGGCTTGTCTTTTTTCCTTTTTCTCTCATGAAAGAGATTGACTTATATTCATATATACATAAAGTACAGTTCAGTGACCCTTGTAGAATACCAAGGCACTGTGGCAGAACAACGAGCTCTGTGCTCACTGGGTGATGACTAGTCATGAGAGCTGTATTGTCCATCCATCCACACTTCCTGCGAGCTCCTCTTCACCACTGTATAGGACCAACTCAGTCTTCATTGCCTTTTTCTATCTGTTTTTGGATAAAGAACACTCTATCTG
This sequence comes from Tupaia tana, assembly GCA_026018925.1. NCBI lineage: Eukaryota > Metazoa > Chordata > Mammalia > Scandentia > Tupaiidae > Tupaia > Tupaia tana. The sequence continues at coordinate 178,360,309 of JAKSZU010000003.1, forward strand.
GGACTTGGTAACTTTGCATATAAGACATAGACACAAGCTTTCACTTATCCTTGGATTCAGGATATTCCAGGCTAGAGGAGCCACTTACAAATGAAGAAAGGCCGACTTCTGCACCTGACTAGAGAGAAATCTACAAGCATTGATCACACTCATTTTGTTTTTAAATAGGTATATTTTTTAGGAAAAATTAGTATCTTTATATTTATTATATACAATTTTATATAAAGAATAAAAATAAGCATTAAAGGGGCTGCATATTCTCTCTCAAAAATACCCATTAGAGTACACTGTATGTGCAACAGCCACACACACACACACACACACACACACACACACACACACACACACACACACACACACACCTGTACCCCTGTATGTATTTAAATAGATTTAATAACTATCTAATGAAATTTTCTTAACATTAGAACTCAGTGTGATAAGATAATTCACAATGACATAAATAGGCACTTGTAAATAACCTAATATGTTGTATAGTTGTAGTTTTAAGGAACTGTATCAAAATAAAAACATATTTCATGAACACATTATATACAAACACAAACATTCTTTAAATAAGGAGATATAGAACCTCTTTCATCCAAGGAAAACTTCATTTATAAGCAAGGTATATAAAACTCAGAAAGGCTGAGGTATCCTCCTAGTATATCAATTAATTAAGGACAGACCCATGTCAAGAACGAGTTGCCATCCCTACTCAGCGTTCTAACAAGTTGCAGTACCTCTTTTGAACATTGTTTAACAACACGGGTTATGATTCAGTTTTCTAAACAGGACTCAGTTATTTTTTGTTGTTGTTTTCATACAAAGACAATTTTTTAAAAATTATTTAAGAAAGTTTCAAATTACTTAAAAATGTATTTACTTGGGACCAGCAGTTAGCGTAATGGCTATGTCACTGGACTCCCACGTAGTCGACCGCAGTTCGAGTCCTGGACCCGGTGGCTTAAACTCACACTGGGTGCGTGTGCGTGCGTGCCCAAGATCCCAAGAAGAGAATGGAGGAGAAGGGATTGCGGCATGGCCATCCCCTCTGGGGGGTGATTTCTCACTTTCTATCTCTCTGTCTCTCTCTGTCTGTCTGGCGAGCGCATGCGCCCTATAGCAAAAAAAAAAACTCTCCAGAAAAAAAAAAAAAGTATTTACCTAAACTGTCTTAGGAAAAAATGCAGTATCTGCTCATATTACATTTATGATCTACATTGTGTTTATAGCTAGAAGTATATTTGAGGGGACTTCAAAAAGCTCATGGAAAATGGAATTAAAATACGAATTTATTTTGGTCAAATCCATGCTCAGTTTTTTCATAATATACATTTTCCATGAACTTTTTCAAGAGTCCCTCATATACTGCGTGTATTACATTTTTATTTGTCTACTTTACATGTAAATGATATAGACAATGAACAATTATAAAGAAGCAACAACTTTCATTTTTCATGTGTTGATTTATAAGCATGTTCACTTTGCTTAGGCTTCAGCAAAGAAATAAACTAGAAGGACAAGTCTTCTAGATGAAAAATGGCTAACCCTCATTCCAGAAAGGTCTGAGGCAGGAAGATGAGAAAGGCAGCATGGTTAGGGGGTTCCTTCCCATTGGTCTGAGAGGGAGTGACCTCCAGCAGGAAATGGGAGATCAAAGAGAGGCTGTGATCTAACAGGAAGAGCCGCATCTTTAGGAGCTTCAAGGACAAGGACACTGAGCTTTAACAATTTCTTACTGCTTTTGTGATATACATATTTACATTTCTTTTAATTAATTACATTCCCAAATCAAACACTACATGTTTCTGCTACTTTCTATGACCCGCTAGCCTATCCTGTTAGAAAAAGATCGCATCATCTTTAACTTTGTATTTTACTTTTGGTTTTACTTTAGATTTTTAAAAAGGAAGCTAAAGAAAAATAGAAAACATTTTTCTACAAGTACAAGGCAACATTTGTCTCCTCTATAATGTTCCTTCTCATATTTATTTCAAAATAGCTTTGCTTCTCATTCAAATATCTATGATTCTAGCTGATATTACTACACAGCAAAATTCTAGGCTGGTAGAGTCCCATAAGTGTTTTTGAGAAATTTTGCCAAGGAAGGTAACAAAAATGCTGTATTTTTATGGCTATTACTAATTATTTTTAAATGTTTGCAATGTGGCCTAGTGATAAAAAGAATTATTAATGAGTAGGTAAAAAGGCAACCGTATTATATAAAATTATTAATAATGAAGTCCCTAATAGTTTAGTTTCTTTTAAATTCAGTAATTCTCTCAATAAGTTGTGTAAGTGGCAAAAGTCATATTTTCTGTTTACATTTCTACTTCATCTATATTCTCTCCTTAGAATGAAGATTTCTTGCGGCCAGCAGATGGCGTAGTAGTTAAGGCACTGAACTCCCATGCATCAAACCATGACTTGGAACTCATGCCGGATGTGTGTATGCACCCCAAATCCCGAGAGGAGAATAGAGAAGAAGGGACTGCAGCATCCCTCAAGGAGGGTGATTTCTCACTTTCTAACTCTGTCTCTCCAGTGAAGGCATACACCCTATAGAAAAAAATCTCTCGGAAGACCAGCAGTTAGCATAATGGCTATGTCTCTGAATTCCCATGTAGTTGACCGCGGTTCGAGCCTCAGACCCAGTGGCTTAAATTCACGCTGGGCGTGTGTGCATGTGTGCCCAAGATCCCGAGAGGAGAATGGAAGAGAAGGGAGAAGGGATTACGGAGTGGCCATCCCGCCTGGGGGGGTGATTTCTGGCTTTCTGTCTCTCTGCCTCTGTCTTCCTGGTGAGCGCACACGCCCTATAACACCGCCCCCCCCACCCCCCCCCCAAAAAAAAAAAAAAGAAACCAAGCAACTCTCAAAAAAAAGAATGAAGATTTCTCACTAGGTATCAAAGATTCTCAAATAAGAACCCAACAAATGAAGTGAATCTCAAAAAAAAGTTATGAAACTCACTTTGGGAGCCTCCATGTTGTCTTAGACATTTTTCTGATGAATCTTTGATATTTTCTTCAACAGACTTTAGCTTTGACCTTAATCTAGTCTCCACTCATTTAGGTTTTCTAGCCTGTTTTTCCCTGTAAACTGACTTTCCATATCTATTTATCGCTTCAATTCCAATACACCCACACCACTTGTGTAGCTCCCATCTGTTCCCTAAAAGCTCTATTGAACTATACATAAAAGCCTTTTTTCTTTTCTTTAATTATATAAATTATGTCAATTTAGAGAAAATGGTAATCCACAAGCATTATTCATCTGGTAGAGTTCATTTTTTCCTTCAAATGTAACTCCAGCAGCAACCACTCTTTCACGGATTTAACTAATCTTTCCTATCAGGAGCATCCAGATTCTACCCAGGTCATGCAACGTAATTAGAGTTGCTATTCATAAGAGAAAAAAAAAAAGTAAGAGCTCTGCAGAAGTTACTCTTCAAGAGTGCCAGAATGGCAATTTCCACACTAATACCAGTTGAAGAGTACTACAACTTGCTTTAAGCTTCCTGGAAGGCATTTCTCTGTGATTGTTTTCTGAGTAAGTTAACTGACTCCCCACCCCACCCCCACCTCCGTCTCCAAGCAATCCGAGCCCTAAACCAATCACAAATTTATGGCCCAATAAGACAACAAAGACTGACAAAAAATAAGTCAGAGACTGTGAAAAGGAGAAAGAGGCAAAAACAATAAGTTTCCACACAACCAAAAAAAAAAGTGCATAAAGGGAATATACATGCCAGAGAGAATCCTCCCATCTCTGCCCAGCACAATGATAATCCGTGCATACACACCACGGTAAGGCAAGGGAGTGCTTTAAGGACGTGAGTCTGGACCAGGCTGTGTTGCCATGGAAGTGAGAAGCTTATTTTTTCTTTTTTTTTTTTTTTTTTTTTTTTTTTTTCCAGCTCCTGCGTACCTTCTCAGCGTTTCTGGCCCTGGTGACAGGTTCTTTTCCTTCCTTTCAGAAACTGCTCTGGAAATAGCCCTGCCTCCTTCCCAAGGCACTGAAAGGTTGCACTGTGTGGCTACATTGTAACAAATTGCAGGAGAGGGAGATTTTTCTTTTCCTTCCTAAAATTAGACTCTCCTGTGTGTGCTAGCACAACTGAAATAGAAACACTTGCTGAAAGGGGCCCACTCAGTGTGATCAACGTGCCATGCGTTCCAAACAAGTTTGGGGAACCATAGCACACAGGCAGGCAAGTGACACTCGGCAGTTCCAGGTGCCCTCTCCATTCTGGAAACTGCCTCTCCCTGTTGGTCTCAAGAGGTGGGCAGCTTGTTTGGAGGAAGGTCTCTGGAGCACAAAGGACATACGGTGCTTTCCAAGCAGATGTTGGTGCCAGAGCAGCTGATCAAAGGGAACAGATTTCCCAACAGGACTTCAACAAATGTGCTTAATTGACATGGGAGCTGAAGCAGACTGCCTGTTTCATGTTATAAAATCTAAAGTTAATACAGAATAGATGAGAATAGTTTAAAAAATCATTTCACCTCAGGGTTAAATGTGAATAGTAACCGAGTGTTCAAAGGGCAGCAGTATGTATTTATAATACAAGTTTTTATTTTTTCTTTTGTGCGAGGGTCCATGTGCTTGCCAGAGAGACAGAGATGGAGAGGAGAAAGCACCGCAACCTCTTCTCCATCTCCTCTCCAGATTTTGAGCACACACGCACGCACACGTACCTTCCATGTTTCTCAAGCCGCTGGGTCCAGGACTTGAAGATCATGGTTGGGCATGTGGTATCTGGATGCCTTTACGACCAGGCCAGAAAACCAGCCCCTCATCTGCAGGTATTCTATAGCATCCATTTAAAAGACATGCTCTAGTTGAACAGACTCTTCATTGCAGATGTGGCACACAAATATATTGGATACATTTGGATTTTAAAAAGCCCTTGTGACCATTACAAAAAAAAAAAAAAAAAGATAATAAAATGAGTAGAACCATCTATGCAAGGTTTTTGAAGTTGGGCTAAAAAAAAACAAATTTCAATTTTTAATTAAAAAAAAATCAAATTTTAATTTAAAATTTTCTATTTTAAAACCACCACTGTAATTATCTGTTTCTTTTACCCCCTCTACCTCCAGTTTAGTCTGAATAGAAAGGCCCTCTCTAACCAAGTTCTGTTAAGCATGAATTTTCCATGCAGGTATGGATATTTGTTTGTATAATAATAGATTATGATTCTGAAGTATTTCTAAAATGTATCATGGAGAAGACCTTGTAAAATGCAATTGTTTTCATTTAAGATGGAAACTATGGCTTTAAAAAAATTGAACATGCTCCTTGAAGCAGGAATAGAATAACTGTGTACTCCTCTTAGATGGCTAAGCAGATCCAATGTTAGTTTTCAAGACAAATGTTTAAAAAATGACTTTAAATTAAGACAAAAATAGTTTTAGTACCTTACTTTCACTAAATTACAAGAATTGTATCAAACGAATAAGGGTGACACTATATGGATGCTAGAAAGGACATTGGATAGGCCCACATCCAGAGTTCATCCCTAATTAGCTGTCTGACCAGGCCCATATCTCTAACCTCTGTGAAGTCAAAGTTCCTTGACTGTAATAGGAGATGGAGCCAGTCATTGGTGTGGTGGTTAAGGTGGCATGATCCATATGTCTGACTGCACTGAGTCCTGGATCCGGTGACTTGAAAAAACACTGGGTATATGTGCATGTGTGCCCCAAATCCCAAAATGAGGGAGAAATGAAAGAGAAAGGACTGTGGTGTAACCATATCCCATGGAGATGTGGGTGCTTTTTCACTTTCTCTCTCTCTCTCCCTCTCTCTCTCTCTCTCTCTCTATCTGTGTGTGTGTGTGTCTCCCTCTTTCTCTCTCATGATGTGTGCTCTGACAAAACTTAGAAAACAAAAAACAAACAAACAAAAAAGAGGTTGCCCTATGTGGTATATAAGGTTTTATACAGCTCTGAAAATCTATGACTTTTCAAAGAAAAATCATGGGTAAATGTATATACAAAATAGGTATGTTCCTTTTATTTGGATAGAAAATTCCTTGAAATTACAACTTCACAGGACTGGCAGGTGCCATGGTGGTTAAGATGCTGGACTCCCACATGGTCAACTACAGTTTGAGTCCCAGATCTGGCAACTTGCTTTCTCACTTTCTCACACTCTCTCATCAAATTAGGAAATAATAATAAGCTAAATTAAATGAATAATTATTTTAAAAAAATAAATTACAACTTCACATCATACTAAGTCTGTTATTTCTGAATGCTTGCTTGCAACAGTTGTTGTGGCGATTCTACCTCGCTGAATTTTTTTTCCTACTTCCAGAATTTATTTTAAGAAAACAGTCATGGGTATAGATGAAATGCAATGAAACATTATTCATAACTGTGAAAAGATGTAAATGCCTAATAGAAAATCAAAAGAATTATGATTCTTACAACAGAATGAAAATGATGCATGGCATGGGAAACATGTTCACAATACATTGTTAAGTTGAAAAAGCAGGTTACTAAAAAGTACGCGTGCTCTAAGCTCATTTTTACAAAATAGACACATTAAGCAATGTAAAAGAACAAACAATATTTATCAACATAGTAGGATGCATGTAGTGGAACTGACAGATTAGTCTGGGCGATTTGGGCAGTGTGTGTATTATGAGACGTCATATGAAATGCTTTGAGATCTTTTTCATTGCAATCTTTAAAAAATGTTCATATTAGTATATACGTTCAAGAGAAAATAGCCTAAGTTCAGGTGAACTTTATCACTCATATCAATCTTTAAAAGGTATTTTCTTCTCAAATCATAATACCTAGCAAATATTGGACTGTATAAAAAAATCATGATACATTTTTGCACAGAAAAATATGTCATGACTTTTCTAATGACCCAGTAATATTGCACTTTCTAAAAAATAGTGAGACTGTTCTTACTTTAGGATACCTTTGAGTTGCTGTGTTCACAAACTGAATTTAAAATACTGCTTAGGGATTTTTATAAGATATTACAGTGAAGATGGCAGTGCAGAGAGCTCTACAATGGGACTTCAAAAAGTCTGTAGAAAATGGGATTAAAGTATGACTTCATTTTTCAGGATTAGCATTTCCATGAACTTTTTGATGACCACATTCATATAGACACTGGTAATGACCTGCCATGGCAGCTGTACTGGTAATCCATCCATACTATGGGCTCACCTCACCACTGGATAGAACCCACTCAGTCTTCACTGCTTTTCTCTGTATGTCCCTGAATAAAGAACCCATTCTGGGACTTGACAACTTACACCCCACTTTGCATGGGTATAAGACAGGGACCTAAACCTTTATTTACTCCTGGGCCTACAAAATGGAAGAATTGGAAAGAATCTTGTCACTTACAAATGAAAAACTGAGGCCTTTTCACCTGACTACAGAGAAATTCATAAGCATTTATGATATCTTGTGGGTTTTTTTTAAGATTTATTTAACTTAGTATTTTTAATTTTATACATTTAATTACTATACATCACTTTGCCTGTAAGTTGAATTTACCCAACATGAATACACTTCACACCAGTCTGGTTGAGGATACAAAATACATTATCAATAGATAATAGCCCCTTTCTGTGTCCCATCAATGTCCTATCTCTCTATTTTCCTCCTTAATTTCTTTCCTTGTTATTATTTTTAAATTTGCTATAGGCATGTGCACTCACCAGAGAGAGAAAGAAAGTGAAAAAGCAAGCCATCAGGTCTGGGACTCCAACTGCCGTCGACCATGGGAGAGACCAGTGCCTTAACCACCATGCTGCTAGTCCCTCATCTTGTTTATTTTTAAGTGTAAATGTTTTAACTTTCTGCTTATTATATGCAGTTTTATATAAAGAAAAAAATAAGTATTAAGCAAAGAGATTTCTTTCTCTAGGACAATGCTTTATGTGCTTTACAAAACTAGGGCTAAGATCCAAACTGTCAGCAAAGAACCTGGCCATAGCCACAAAAGATATCTGACATACTTGGGGATTCCAACTGACAACTACATTCTTATTCCTGTTCATCTAAAGACAAATGGGCACACGCTTATAAGCTTGGGAATAAAAATGAATACCTTCTAATCAAGGAACAGTGAGCAAGCTCTTATAATTGAAAATCAAGTGTTCAAATATTGAAACTAATTTATGCAGGAATGTGAGCTTATTCGTTGACTTGACCTTGTGAATCAACTAACATCATGCAGTCAGAAATAGTCTGTGCGGGGAAATCTCATCATACAGTTTTTTGTCATAGTACTATTAATAACATCTGAAAATAAGTTGTATCCAGCCCAAGCCTCTACCACCCATGTGGATTCCCTTTCCATGATTCTCATTGCTCTGAAATCCATTTATCGTGCTCCATCCTAAGGTCTCATCTACTGCCTGTGTTCAGTCAGCTTGTATTTGTGGAAATAGCTGCATTTGGTAGGTCTACTATAGATATCTTAGCTGTAAATGAAGGCAACCCAGTCAAGTACATAAATTTAACAAATACTATCTGTGAACTGATATAGAAAATCTAACTGTATTCTTTGCAAATATCCAGTGGTATATTTCAAACAATGGATTTTCTTTGCATTAAAGTACTTTGACTTACATGGATGTTTAACTAAATCTAAAACATTGTTTTCCCATTTCTACCACCTCTGAAATCAGTAAGAACTTGACATAATATAACTGACATCTTTGCTCTTGTTGAGGTATATATAGTAATGATGTATCATAGACTCAATAAAACACAACCTTCCCTAGTCATTTCTTGGAAAACAGAAACAAACAAACAAATAAAAAACACAATTTTTTAAAAAAAGAAACTTTCCTTAATAAAAAACAGCAATAGCAACTAATTTAAAGCATGTAATTGATCATTTTCACTTATGAAGCTGTTTAATCTGTTCTACTCTTAACTATATATACAAGTACTATGTATTTAAATATATATACACATATCAGGTATAGTTGAAGATTCTTCTGATTGTCCTTCAAGACTTCTAACACTCTTACAGATTTTTAAAAATCAATTGGGACTAGCAGATGGTGTAATGGCTACGTTGCTGGACTCCCAGGTAGTCACCGCGGTTCAAATACCAGACCAGGTGGCTTAAATTCACCCCAGGCATGAGTACATGCATGCCCAAGATCTCAAGAGGAGTATGGAGGAAAAGGAATTGTGGCATGGCCATCCCCCTGGGGTGTGTGTGGGGGGTGATTTCTCGCTTTCTGTCTCTCTGGCAAGTGCACGTGCCCCATAGCAAATACCTCTCCAAAAAATATCTTAGGATCCTTTTCACATATGTTGCACCTGGTTTTAACAACGTGGCATAGATATAAGCATTTCAATGCTTGATGTCACCTCAATTCCCACTGAAGGAAACTAAGAAACATACATCATTTGTTTTCAACTTCTTTTTTTAATATTCATATTCCCTGTGATACGGTATAACAATGTGCAATAATTATTATTTTTTTAGGTTTCTTTTTAATAGGGAAGAAAATATTTTCAGTCAAGGACGCTAGCACAGTCATACTGTGAATACAATATAAAAGGGAAAAATCAAAGAAAATTACAAAAAAAGGAAAAGAAAAGCAAAGAAAAAATATTCTATCAGTAGCATTTTATTTCATGACACAAATAATTCCTTCTGTTATCATGAATTTTAACATGTGTATAGTCTGAGAAGGGAGAGAAATATATTCATTTCATTTGGTCTCATAATATTTAGGCAGATGGTCAGCCAGTGAAAGAATGAGAAAGGCATTCTCACATGCAGTACTTGACAGCAAATGACCTGAAATGTCTTTCCAAAGCATCTTTGCATTAATGCTTAATTTTTTTTCCTGAAATACAATCAGTCTTTGTCTTTTTAATTAAACTACTGCCTGCTAGTTGTATGAGGTGTAATTTTCCCTTAGCCACTTATTGAATAGAAACAATCACTAATATGTGGAAAGGACCATAGTAACCAAATGCCTAGAAAACTCCTTTTTAGGGCCAGCCAGTGCTGTGGTGGTTAAAGTGGCTGGTTTCCACATGGCCAAGTGAGGAGTTAGAGTACTGGACCCAGAAGCTTGAAAAATATGCCAGGTGTGCATGCATGTACGCTCAAAATCCTGAGAGGAAAATGGAGAAGGATGGCAGCGCAGCCATCTCCCCGGGGTGCTTTCTTACTTTCCCTCTATTTCTCTCTTTCTTTCCCTGGCAAGCACACATGCCCTATAGCAACTTGGGGGGGGGGGGGGAGAAGAAGAAAAATTTTTAATTCCTTTTTTATAAAATATTAAATGTATATGTCTACATGTAAAGGAAATCTACCTACAATCAGTGCATTTGTTCAACTCATCAAAACGTTTTCTGCAAACCCCCACCTCAGAAGACCATCATCATTCTCACCAAGTTAACAGCCATAGAAACAATTTTATAAATGAAACATATGACTAGACATTAAGTATCCCAGGAAAAAAGTGCTACTTTACATTCACAAAGGAAAAGAAATGAAGTCCCAAAGTAAAAATTGTCAATTGTCATCACTTCGTTGCACTTAAAGGCTTTCATTAAATCACAAAGAACTTTAGAAAGTACTAATTTCGTTTAAAATATGAAAACTTCAAACTATACCTACAGCTTGGACTAGTTCATAAATCAGCAAGTTTTCAATTTAAATAAGAGACTACATGTATGTTTACAAGTAGTCCTATAAAAGCACTTTTCTGTGTCTTTCTCGTTCTCATGTCTTTTTTCTTTCAAAATTATTTCACATCTCTACTTCAGACATCTGTATCCTTTAGTATATATAATACTTAGAAATCTGGAAAACATAATGGCTATTGTGGAACATAATCATACTACATTGACGAATGACTATTTACAAAATGATTTTTATCATTTGAAGGAGAAAAATGTAATTGAGATTTGAAATTTCAGACAAAATGCTTCAACTCAAATGATGCTGACTAGCTATGAGCTTCTGGAAGTCACCCACCTGGGGCAGCATGCGGTTTTCTTCCTCCAGCTGTCTGACTCTTGCCTCCAGCTGCCTAACATAGGACAAGGTTGATTCTAAAATTAAAAAGAAAGAACTCACATTATACACACAAGTCTTGTTTGGTGCATTGTCAGGATATTTCTGGCTTGATTTATTCAAATCAGGTAGTGACTATTTTGTTATTTAAAAAGGGGGGGGGGAAATCCTCCCAGATAAACAATAGCAGAAGCCATTAAAACAGTTTTACAATGTTTAGAAGTAGTAGAGAAATGTATAGGTAGTGAGACTGCAGGCTTTTCCACACCAACCAACCCTCAGAATATTAGGCATCTTGAAGATAATTGTCTCCTTTTTTCCCCCTTTGTGCATTTTTTTTTACATTTTTAAATTTATACTTAATCACTGTACACCTTTACCATGTACAAAATGGTTTTTGATGAATAGTCCAACATATGAGACTTTTTCTAAAGTTAACTATACCCAAAAAAAGGACAGGAAAAATAGAAAGCAATTTTTTTTCCAATATCAATTCCCCTTATTTTCCTATTAATAGTAAACATTCCAAGTCATTACAGCAATATTAGTTATTCTGACAAACCAATAATATTAAAGCTGTCATTCAGAGAACAGCCACGGAAGCACTAAATAATTAGATTTACGTTTAATTTGGACTTTGATTTTGGCTGAGTGTGACAGAGACCCAAGTTTTTCCCAAAACTCTGTGTAAAATAAAGGCAAACATGAGATTGATTCTTGTTTTCATCTCTTCACAAGTTCAAGAACGTACAAAAAGCTTAGAAGTAGCATCATACTTAGTTTCTGTTCCATGCTAAAACTCTGAAGTTTATAGTTTCATGTCAGGACAAGGGTCATAGAGAAAGAAAAAAGCAGTTTCATTTTAGAAAACGATCTGACAATACAGTGACTCATGTTCATTAAATGAACATAGTTACAATTCACTCATTTCCCAAGAACAAATATATTTCAGGAACAGTAAAATGGACATGGCAGTAGAATCCTTCCAGAGCATATTTTCATAATTAATATATTAGAGTACTAGAACCTCTTCAATGTCCTTGATCTTCAGTTTCATAAACAAAGAGCACAAGGCAAGAAGGTGGAACATTTAAAAGGCAAGTGCTTGGAGTCCCTAAGAATACAAGGTTAAGATGAATGGTGATGTGAATCAATACCTTAGTCTGAAATTCATTATGGAAACTCTACTTCATTATTTTTATGTGGAAATTGCTTATGTGAACTCAATTTCATTTCTGTGACCTCCAAAGCAACAGCTAACATTTTCTTTTCTAAAATACATAAGAAGTGTACTTACGTGTGCATCTTAATTCACAAATATAACAATTAAGCTCATCCCCAACCAGTTACTAGTATGCCTGTTTGCCGAAAACCCCCATCGCTGACATTAATATAATGATCTACTGACTTTACACCAACGGAGAAGATTAGCCTTGAGTATCTCATATAAGACAGAAACACCAGGTAAAGAAGACTGAAGACATTTATTAGAGAGATATACTCATATGTTAATGTAATGAAATGTGAAAACTCCGCTTTAGGGACTCTTCCAAAAAAGTATACAGCATAAATGGATAGCCAAATTAATGATGTCAGGCATTTGCTTTAGATAAGGTTGAATACATGAATAAGTGCTTTGCAGATTAATATATGAATGTAGCTTGCCTTATTTACAGTTTCCCAAAGTCCTCACTTTGATAAGGGCCATCCAAGTGAAAAGCTGATCTGTAATATTGTATTAGGTCGTCAGGAAAGTCAACGTATTTTTCTATGCAAAAGTGCATCATGACTTTCCTGATGACCCAATAAATAAATCATGAAAACCTACAATTCTCTTCTCCTTTGTTCATAATGTAGACCTTACCTTTATGTCCCTACCCTGTTCTCTCACGAAGGCTGTGGTATGTCGGGCAGCTGAACAGACATCACCTAAGGTGATTCAGGTGGTATTTGAAAACGCCACAGAGTGTGTGAATGGAATGTTTTAATTCAGTAACTATCTTCAGTTGCTTTAATCTGTTTTAGAATTTTTTGCAGTTTACATATTTGATGGTTTCATTAAGTCTCCTCTTAAATCAAAAAAGTATATTATGTCAGTTCAGAAAAGGGGGGGAGGCAAAAACTTCTGAGTTTGAAAAACATTCTCTAACTCTCAATTTTAATGTTGAATTATAATAGATAAGTCCAAATCTTCATTGCAAAGCAGTCACTGCAAATACAAGCCGGAATAGGAAGAGATAAGAGTATTTTTAAACAGGTGAAATAATGAGAAAAAAATAGTAGTACAAAGGCAAAGGTAAGGAGGGTTTTGTGTTCATTCATTCAATGAATATGTATTGTGTTATTAATTTGTTTCAGGCACTGTACTGGGTTGGTATGAACAGAAGGCCACTTATCACAAGCCTTAATGAGTTTCCTAGAATACAAATTCCTTTTTAGGGTAGCAAGTCCATGTTCTGTGTTCCAGAAGTCCTTATTAATTGTTCCAGATACCTGGTCTATCTTGCAATTATTACTTAACAATTATTAGATATCCAGAATGAAAAAACCTTCTATGGGATAAAACAGGGAGGATATCTAATCTGCACACATAAATGAAAGTACACATGCTGTTAGTTGTTTTCTTCAACAAGAAACTGATTACAGCATTCATTTTTTCTTTTTTTTAAAGAGACTTTTGCTACAAGGTGCATGCGTTTGCCAGAGACAGAGAGACTGAAAGTGAGAAATCACCCGCCAGGGGGATGGCCACACCATACTCCCTTCTCCTCCATTTTCCTCTTGGGATTTTGGGTATGCACGTACATGCACCTGGCGTGAGTTGCAAGCTTCTGGGTCCAGAACTTGAACCACAGTCAGCAATGTGGGAGTCCAGCAACATAACCATTATACCATCTGCTTGTCCCAACAATCTTTAATGGAATGGAGTAGGCAAACACTTTTCTGGAATATACCAACAGATCAGAATTGACTCTCCAAGTCCTTATATAAAAACCCTTTGGGAAAAATCACCCAATCTGCCAACTGTGACATAGAAAAAAATGATACTTCAAGGTTTATTAATGCACCATAGGTCAGTAAGCTTAACTCGTGATATATAACCAAAAATGAAATTTAAAAAGATGCAAACTATTTTTAAAATAAACCAGGATAGGATAAAGAATAATAAATTCCACACTTAAAAAGAAAGAAATCAAAATCCACATCCTGGTCCTAGTTCATCATTTAGAAAAATTAGAATAGGTAGACTCTTCTCATGGTGTAAGGAAGTACCAGAACATATTTGGCCAGATCTGCTACAATCCCTTGCCTATGATCTTTTCCTTTTCCTTCTTTCTCAAGGGTGTCAACCGTGAAATAAGCTAGTATTCCATTACATGCAAGGAATAAGGAGGGCAGCTGTACGTTGACCCAAGAGATGAGTCTGATAAAAACTGACATTCTTTTCACTGTAAAATGATAAATAGAAAACTGCATTAGGATGGCAATAATTTAAATTGACCATTACATTTTATAGCAGTAGCCGACAGCTTCATAAAACCAAGAATTTCAGAATGCCATTTTGGCTTTCAGAACTCTGAGAATGAAGCTTGAAAAGGGCATCCAAAAAAAAAAAGTCAACTCTCCTGCTACAAATTACATGGATAATGTGTTAAAGAAGGACCTTATCTTCAAGAAACCTATAACCAGTTGACAAGAAATAAGACAAAAAAAAAGTGTATTAAGAAATGATAAGATACTGTAAATTTAGTGCTAAATCATGTGAAATGTCAGAATATGAGTAAAGGAAAAGGATAATATTGGCTGGAGTTCTTATGAGGGATAAACTCAAGCTTAAAATGAATAATGGGGGGGGGTACTTTTTGTTTTAAGAAAGGGTTCCACCATGTCGTGATCCTCCTGCCTCAACCTCCCATGCAGCAGGGAATTCAGGCGTGCTACCACACCTGGTTTAGGACCACAGAATTTTGACAGGCCAGATAGATAGTAGTAGAGATGCAGAATGGACAAGGGCAAAAGCAAAGAGTGATCCTGTTTCAGGGGATTAGTAAAGGAATCACATGACGGAAGCGAAAGACATGCTAGCTAGCAGAAGGAACAAAGGCCAGGTCAGGTCCTATAGTCAAGATGTCAATTTGCCTTGAACCTCCCCCAAAGCTATTTTATTCTCTTTCTACTCTGGAAAATCTATGGACACCTCAGTGTTAAGAAAGCAAGGTGAAGTAAACAACATCAAGTGAAGTAAACAACATCAATGCAAAAATTTGACATTCTCAAGATATTCTTGGGGGTAAATCTCAGGCACACTTTCGGAGTAGAAATAATTTCTCTCTGTGTGTTTTCCTTGAATTTATATGTAAAATTTACAGCACCTCTTGCAATAAAAACAAGTGCAGTACATAAGAATTCCACTAAAGAGCCATCCCCATAGTGTAGTTGTTAAGTGCTATGCAGAGGGAACCGGATCCCACATGGCCAACCACAGTTCGATTCTCAGCCCCATAGACTTCTATCTGGAAACATTTTTCTTCACCTTGAAAAAATATGTCCTATAATATTTCATGTACTATTTTTCTACTGGGAATAAATGATATCTCTTTCTCTCTCTATTTAAAAATAAAATTGCCAGAATATACCTTCATTTTGCTTCTGAAGAAAAAGTTTCTTTAGAAACTTTTGCTGTATA
Organism: Tupaia tana; assembly: GCA_026018925.1. Classification (NCBI taxonomy): domain Eukaryota; kingdom Metazoa; phylum Chordata; class Mammalia; order Scandentia; family Tupaiidae; genus Tupaia; species Tupaia tana. Next base: position 178,376,030 of record JAKSZU010000003.1, read on the forward strand.
TATATAAAAAAAAAAAAAAGAAAGAAAGAAAAAGAAAAACCTACCAGGCACAGATGCATGTATGCCAAAATCCTGACAGGATGAGAAAATGAAGAAGAGAGGATTGTGATATGACAACAACCAACTGGGAGGTGTTCTCCCTCTTTCTCTGTTTCTCCTTTCCCACCCTCTCCTCCCTCCCTATCTCTGACAAGTCCACAAACATTCTGGCAATTAAAAAATAAGACAAGAATTCCATTAAACTCCACATCTCCTAAATGTTTCCAACTTTCTAGACTGAATGTACTTTATAAGTTTTCTAAGCCAACCTGCTCTCCAGTCCTCTGACTTGTTTTGCAGATGAGAGAACAAAATCCCAGAGAAGTGAATCGGACTCTAACACTGAGAATTAGTCAAGTGTATTCAAAAGACTTTATTTCATTGCTAAAGCACAACAGTGATTCCCATTTTCATCTTCTAATCATGAGATGATGTCAAGCTTCTTACTCAGATAAATCCAAAGTTCTTTTTGTTTCTTCCTGATTTTTAGATATCTTTGATGCATTTGCTTTTATAATAACTTTGTATTTTCCTTGGACAATGTCCTTCTCTTGATTTCACTTCAATTTACCCACAATTCATTCAATCATACAAAGAAGTTTGAATTTTTCCTCTGCTAGCTTGAAAATAATCTGATCAAAATATTAAACCCTCCGTATTTGGTTTCTAAAGCAGTGTTTCTCTCCCTAGGGAGATATCCATCCTTGAAATAACCCGTGAATTACTCTGACTATTGTACATAAATGGCTTGTCATTGATAGTTGCAACTATCCAAGGTCTGTCAAACTTCTAGGTGGTTTTGATTAGATGAAATGCCATTACGTCTCCAAAATTTCAGGGCAGTAAACAAAAGCTGGTAATGCTCTGTAACACAAACTACTGCATTTATAAGTGTGTGCAGGAGAAAAATCATTTGGAAGACTAGGGCCCATGGATTCATATAGAAGTTATCTTTCTGTGGCTAAGAGATTGTCTCTGCTATGGTCTGAATGTTTGTTCTCTCCAAAATACATACTGAAAGTTAATTGTCATTGAAAATGTAGAGAGGTGAGACTACTAAGGGGCAGCTAGGCCATGAAGGCTTTACCCTCATGGGCAGGATTGATGACATTACCCAAGGCTGAGTCAGCCCCGCTTGCACTCTTGCCTCTCGTCTTCAGCTATGGGGTGATGCAGCAATAAGACTCTCACCCAATGTGGGCCCCTGGATTTCCCATGCCCAGCCTCCAGAACTAAGAGCCAATAAATTCTAACTTCTATTACCCAGTCTGTGGTATCCTGTTAAAACAGCAGAAAATGGACAAGGACAGTATCTCTCAGCAAAAGAGTATAATAGTCACTTGATTTCTAATTTCTAGGCAACCTATTTAATATACTCTGAGCTCAAAAGACATGGCTTGTATTAGCTCCAAATTAATCCCACTATTCACAGGATTTTACATATTCCTAAGGAAATGACTTCAGAATCGAATATTTTTTAAATTATGACTGTTCTGACAAAAAACGTTTCTCTTTCGTCCTCAGGCAAACAAAGGTCAGCCTCCTACTTGGAATTTCTATTAGCTCCATAAGTATAAGTGATTACATTTCTCACTATAACGTGATGCTTTTCTTTTAAAAAATAAAAATCATGTTCAAATCAGTACTTTCAGATTTGCCAGGATGTTAATTTAGACTGCCTTACCAGCAAGATAGGATTTTTTTAGTGGGCCTTCATTTGCTCTAAGTAAGTTAACACTGCTATCAGTTCTTGCTCTAGTCTACTATCTATGTAGCAAATTCTACTCTTCTATACTGTTCTCTTTGTGCCAAATTGGAAGAGATATGAAATAGTTATTTCCTTCCCTTGGCCTGGAGCTCTGTGAGCTGTCTCTCTGACTACACCTTCTCTTAGCCAGAAGTACCCTCCTCATTGTAATCTGCCTACTTAAATACTCCCTATTCTCTTCACCAAATGAAAAATTGATAATAATTAGAATTGCCAAGATTGGGATGTATTGCTTTGTACAATAGATGTGTTTCATGTAGTTGAAGGTATGCAGAAAAAGCTCAGTGAGTTCTTACAATTTTTTTTTTTGAGAGGTTTTTTGCTATAGGGCGCGTGCGCTCGCCAGACAGAGAGAGAGAGAGAGAGAGAGAGAGACAGAAAGCGAGAAATCACCCCCCAGAGGGGATGGCCACGCCACAATCCCTTCTCCTCCATTCTCCTCTCGGGATCTTGGGCACGCACGCACACTCGCCTGGCGTGAATTTAAGCCACCAGGTCCGGGACTCAAACCACGGTCGACTACGTGGGAGTCCAGCGACATAGCCATTACGCTAACTGCTGGTCCCCACTGTTTAATTTTTTAAAACCTTATGCTCTTTTTGGTTTACACTAGACCTAGCTGGAGACTCTTCAACTATTATGCTTTCCTCTTAACAAACCTTTGCATTACACATCATTCCTCTCTCATACACTCCACCTCCCACCTGCTGGGGAATTCTGTTGACTCCACTTCCAAAGTATTCCGAGACTCTAACCTCACAAGAGTCTCCTAACAGTTGTCCCTGCTTTTATTTCTGCCTCCTCCTCCCCCAGGTTTATTTTTATTAACAATCTATCCAAATCCACAGTAAATGCCTAGAATAGTGGGTGACACAAAACAATTTTATAAAATAAATGAATCAACCAGTTATGTAGATGGCACCCAGAAATAAAATTATTACAGGCCTATACTTTTTCACCATTCCAAGAAAGACAGTATTTGTATTTAAACAGAGCCTAATACTAATTTTGTTGTGCCACTGAAAAATAATTCTGTGAAACATTATATTTGAATGCAAATTCTGAGCAGGTTTTCAAATGATGTCATAGCAAACTATCTGTGGGTAACTTCAGTAAGAAAATATAAAATTTATTTTTTACCAGACTCTCTCTCCCACAGGATTGCGGGGAGAAGGCAGGCTATGATCTGAAAGTTTGAGTGTCCCCAAAATTTATATGTTGAAAATTAATCCCTAAGGTGAAGGTATTAAGAGATAGGGACTTTGGGAGGTGATTAGTCATGGAGGGACAGGATTATTACCCTTATAAAAGAGATCTGAGGGAGCTCTCTGCTCTTCCACTATGTAAGGACACACAGAAGGCACCATCTGTGAAGAATGGGCCCCCACCAGACACCACATCTGCCAGAGCCTTGGTCTTGGACTTCCCAGAACAATGATTACTATGAGCAGTACCTGCTTCTGTTTATAAATTACTCAGTCATAAGATATTTTGTTACTGCAGACCAAAAGTATTAGGATAAGCAGGTAATTGGGGGTGTGGGGGGGAGCAGGAGGGAAAGATAGTTATGGGAGGAAGGTATAAAATACAGACGCATTGCACAACTAAAATCTTAGAATATAGTGTAAATGCCCTTCAGCTGGTAGTCTGCTTAAATCAATAAGGTTGCCTTTGGTTACAAATGCCCACTGGAAGGAATTTAAAGTTCACCTGGACATTGTTCCCCAGCCCTTCCTGCAAGGAGTATGCTGAGGAAGCAAGAACAAGCACAGCTGTGGGGCCTGGGGCAGGAGTCAGTGGGACACTGAGCGAGGTACTCTGAGCTGTCAGAGAGCAGCCTGGGGAAAGCAGTGAGCAGTGGTCCATATCAAAACAGGTTATGTTTCTTTGTGAAGGAAAAAACACGTCATTTCAAAGGAAAAGCAAAACAGCACACTGTGCTGCCCTGTTCATCTGAATTAAAACAAAGGCTAGAAATAATCACTTTTCCAAGAATGGTTTGATAGAAAATTATGAGTTCTGGGATCAGCAGAGAACATAATGGTTATATCACTGGACTGCCAGGGAGTTGACTGTGGTTCAAGTCCTGGACCCGGTGGCTTAAACTTCACGCTGGGCACGTGTGTGTGCATGCCCCAAATCCTGAGAGAAGGATAGAGGAGAAGGGGTTGTGGCATGTCCATTCCCCCAGGGGGTGATTTCTTGCTTTCTTTTTCTCTGTCTCTCTGGTAAGCACACACATTTTTGCCGTATAGCAAAAATTTCTCAAAAAAGAAAAAAAATTATGAGTGCTATTCCTTGAGTGCCATAAGTGCTGTATTTTTTGAAACCTTCCTGCTTTTGTTTCACTTAGTATTTTCTATTAAAAAAAAGCATATAGTTAAATGGACATCTAAACTGATGAGTTGCATATAAATCAATTTAGAAATCAGGAAAAAATAAGGACCAGCAGATAGTGTGTTGGTTACATTGCTAGACTCCCCCACAGCTAACTGCAATTTGAGTCCCGGACCTGGTAGGTGAGACTCACACCAGGTGCGTGTGCATTCATGGCCAAAATCCTGAGAGGAGAATGAAGGAGAAAGGATTGTGGGGTGTCCTTCCCCCTGGGAAGTGATTTCTCACTTTCTGTCTCTGTCTCGCAAGTGAGTGCACACGCCCTATAGCAAAAATCTTTTTAAAAAATCGGGAAAAAATAACCAGGGTCTATGCCTTAACTTGTAGACTAGAAAATAATATCCATAAATTTATTTCTTTCCTGTATTCAAATGAAATTTTTTGTTTTGTTTTGTTTTGTTTTGTTTTAATGAGGAGAAATGGCATTTTGTTGCATATTTGCTGTCACCCACCTATTTACCTGCTCCTGTGTACTGGCACTGGTTGTTTCAGCATCAGTTTCTCTCTCTATAAGCTGGAAGCTCTATGAGGCAAAGCCTTGCCTCATAGTTTTTTCCATTGATCTAGGACTAGCATTGTGCTGTATGCTAGAAGGTGTTCAATAACTTATTGTCAAAGGAATGAATGAATGAGTGAATGCCCTCAACATTCTGTTCCCAACTGCCCCAGTTGCTACTCAGAGGTTTGTGCTCCTAGTACAATTTGAAGTACTTACACAAAATGCAGTCAGATTTCCACCAAAAAAAAAAAAAAAAAAAACACAATAACAAGCAATCTAAACTGAAGCTGGCTTAGAGGAACAATTTTATGTTCTAAAATTGCCTTCACTTTCATTCTTCCCGTTGAAAGCATCGACCTTGGAAAGGAGGTGGTAGGCAAGTAGCAATAAATTGGGCTAAAAAACTGGGGACTATATGGAAAATATTTCAAATTCTGAAGAGCTGTTTATCATGAGTACCATTTTAACAGCTATTATGGGTTAAAATGTGTCTTACTTTCACTGTTATATTGCTACTGTTATTGTTGTCATTTCCCAGAGAAAATAACTGCCTTTTCCTAATGCCAGAGGATAAAAATGGATGTCATTTTAATAAATGTAACTACTTCTTTAATGTATGTGGCCTCTCTGTAAGTGCATCTTGTCAGTACTGGTAATAAATGGACAAGGAAGGAAATATGTTTAAAAATCTTTTTCAAGACAGTAAACCTAAGGGGGGGAAAAAGTTATTTTCTCTTAGGATAAATTAGTTTGTCTTTTTATATACATTTGGATATTTTAAACATCCTATATGCAATTGTCTTTCTACTATCATGCTTTTCAAAAAACGAAAATAATTTATATCAAATTATACAGCAAAGTATCATTAATTTGAACTCCATTAATTAAGAAATCATAAAACTTTCTTTGAGTTTGACCTACATACACTCTTTGAACTAACTAGGAAATAATAGTTGGCAAAACAAATTCATAGTGTAATAACTTGGGTATGTCCCCTCATATAAGAAGGGCAAAGTTTTTGGAACATTTTATTTAGTATTATCTGTCTGTACTGGAAGTGTTTTCAAATGAATTTAGTTAGTTTGGATAAACAAAAGTGGAAACACCACATACTGTGAAACCTTTTTGTGTCTTGGCTGTTTTGGTATATTAGCAACAGGGACTTGGTATTCAGTATGCTTTAATATACATTTATTGAGCATTACGTATTAGGTGCCCTTTCATGTGCTAGACACACTCCATTAAAATACAAGGAAACAGGGCTCTTCCACTCAAGGAACACTCTAGTAGGGAAAACAGACACAAATACACAGATATGTAAGTACACCCTGGCCTGTACACTCCCCATCACTTTAGCTTAGATTTAGATCCTCAGAGAGGATCTGTGTAACTAAGTCAGGATCTGAATGTAGTGATCTGGAGATGAGCCTCCAAAGAGCAGCAAGACCAGAATTTGAAAAATCCTCAGGACAAGAATGAGGCTGAGGCGCTCAGAAAACAGAAGGCTGGAGTGGTCAAAGTAAGGAAAAGAGAGGGGAGTACAGAGGATGACAATGTCTTCTGAGAAAGAGCCAAGCCCCAGGTTATCAGTAAACCAACAAAAGTAGCTTGGATTTGGTACCATCCGTAGCAGGGAGCCTTTGGGAAGGGGAGATGTGGTGCGCCACAGTGACATCACCTGATTTATACTTTAAACAGTCATCCTGGCTGCTTTGTGGAGCAGAGAGAGAAAAGAAAGAAGTGAGGAGGTAGGTGACCACTGAGGTAGGAGCTGGGGGAGATGGGCTGAAAGATGACCATGGACTGTGCATAAGATGGCAGTCAAGCAAAATTAGCCACCAGATTTGATATATCTGCAGGAGGCAGAGCCAACAAAGCACATGTACAAAGGAGATTGAGATATTGAGGGGAAAGCAAGGGGCTCAAAAATAATCACCCTATTTTGGGCATGAGCAGCTAGGGTATGGTAATGGCAATCATGAGAAGGAGTAGGATTGGAGTTTTAAATAAAACGTTCTACCTTGCTGTATTAAGCTTAACATTTCTGAAGATTGGAGAAGAGATACAGAGTTTTGGTTTAAATATGAAAGTCAACAGCACAGAGCTATGGAACAGAAGCACAGGGGTGTAGAAGAGTATGAGGAGAGATGCTGGGTGGAGGAGGCAGAGCTGCATGGCAGACACCCATCCCCAAACCCCTTGCCCCAATCTTGACCCTAAGAAAGTTGGGCAAATATCCAGCTTCCCTCGTAGACTCAAACATAAATCTTGTATCTTCCACTTGGGTATTTACTAAGGTCTCTCTATCCTTCACTCTTTCATCTGTTTTGATCCTAAATCTAGTCTTTCCACCTTTTTCTTTTTCTCCAGCTAGTTTCTCTCCGCATACTCTTCTCATTCTTCTTCTTGTTTTGGGACCCCTTAATGCTCCAACATTAATAAGTGAAATAGAAAGCAATGACTTCCCAAGTTCTAATGGCAGCTCTGTCCCTTCCAATTCATGACTTTGAATCAGTTTTTCAACCTTCCCATGCTGTAGTTTCCTATTCTGTTAAAGGGAATAATAAAAGAATCTTCCTTATTTTATTGAAAATTAAGTGAATTGATAAAGTCCTAAAGCAAGGACTAGCACAGAATAGGCAGTAGGCATTCAGTAAATACTAAACTTAATAGTCAAAGTGAATGCTGGTCAACACTTAAAACTCTTCCTTTGCCTTATTCTACTCTACCCAAGAATTACTGAAAATTTCTGAGCACTCGGTCCCTTGCCTTTCTTGATTTATACCAAGAGTACGTTTTATTCTACTTACTTCTTATGGATTTCCAATGGAAAGAAATGAGGAATACTAGCTAGATGAACGATCCATGCTGAATATTATTTCTATTAAGATTATTGATACTACTAAGAAATGATATGTAGATAGGTTATTTATCACAGCTTTAAATTTGTCTTTTTTAATGTAGCAAATGACACTGACTTAGTGTAAAAGACAAACACTGTAGATCTTTAGGAGTGATTATAAAGAACAGAACAGATACACAGGAAAACTAAATTTATTTTATCAGGGCATTGTCAAGTACCCGATCCCAGTGGATGTCCACAGCAGAAAAGAACGTTATTAATTGAAACAGTGCTGGGCTGGAAATGGAGAGTTCAGTTTCGGTTTTCATTTAGACTTTGTGACTGTCTAGGAACGTTAACATTACTGAGCTTTAATTTTCAACAGAATCATGAATAATGAGGATGATCTTTCAGATTCTTTAACCCTACATTTCCTCAGTATAACTGTCAAGAACTTTACAATAGTCTTCACTAGTGATTTAACTGCTAATGGCAGCCAAGACAGAATTTCTTCCTTTTTTTTAGAGAATAATTTTATTTAACTTTATTTATTTATTTATTTATTTAATTTGAGCAGAGAGGAAGAGAGAGAGAAGAAGAAAGAGAGAAAGTGAGGAAGCAACCCATCAGGTCCAGGACTTTAACCATGGTGGGCCACGTGGGAGTCCAGTGCTCCTAATTAACACGTCACCTGCTGGCCCCCAAGATAGAATTTCTAAGTATATATGTATGCTATGTTGCTATTCTTTCATTACTCATTGAACAGACTTTATGGAATATCTACCAAATACAAAGCCTTGGAAAAGCAGAGAACATTCAAGATAATGTTGCAATGTTCTGAGAAAGGGAAACAAGCCTACCCATGTGAGACATGCTGACAGTCGTATTATGGCATATATTATTACGTATGTTTATCTGAGGCTTGTTTGTATTTAAAACTACTATTCCTCAAGAATATCTCCTTATAGATTTCTCTCCTAAACTCTATTAACTTTAAAATTCCTTCCACTGAAGAAAGTTATGTTAAGAAAAATAAAACCCTTCAACTTTAATCTTTGTATAAAAGAATATCATCTGATGTCATTAAGAACAAACTGAGTATAAACATTTTATTTGACAACAGTATTTTATCTAAACTTAAGTTATCAGGTTTTGGTTTTTTTTTGTAAAACTTAAATAGGAAGTAAACCTAAATATCCTGTGAAATACACCCAACACAGGGCTACCAGACTGTGTTCAACCTGTTCGCCAGACCCTTTTATTTTAGAGACACTACAAAAGTGTGGTGTCTGGCCAGGAAAATCCGTGTTGACCTGGAAGCTCATTTAGGCTCTTCTAGTTTTACAAGGATTCCATCATTTTGTATTCACTAAACAGTTATTAGACAACAACAGACTAGTCAATTTGATCAAGCAAACAAATAGGATGATACAAATAATGGCTAGTCACTTTTATTTATCATGCATTAATTCATTTAATAGTTACTGTAAAACTAGGAGGCAAGTAGTAGTATTCCTATACGGCTGATGAAAGATTGAAAGCTTAAAGATATTAAGTAAATCTTCAAAGTCACAAAGCTAAGTAGGTTGCAATTCTGGAACTTGACCTAAAGTCTATCCCAGCAAAGCCCACCATCTACAGCGTCATGACAATCCTAAATGAACTGTGAACTCCATATCCCTTCAGAAAGGAACTGTTTTATTCATCTTTGTAAGCCCCAGTCTGACACCAATAAACCCCAAATAAGTGATAAAACTAAGGTGCATGCTTCGTAAACACGAAAATACTACCTTTGAGTATTTTAATCATTAAAAATGTCTTACTACAGTTTCAGACTATATGATCTATATAAGAACACAAGAAATTGGCTTTATAAAAGAAATATAACTGGGAGTAAAGTAAATAGAAATACAAATAAGATCACAACAAAAACATCCCCCTTTAGACATTAAGTGTTCTTTTAAAAAAAAAAAATAAAAAAGTCTACTGGTCCCAAATGATTCCAGTAAGGCATTCTAATTAAAAATAATAATAATAATTAAATGATGTTTTTATACACTTGGGAAAATTGCATTCTAATCAGATACCTCAGGGCATGCTGAGTGGAGAGAGGCTGGCCAGAGGGGTGTCTCCCGCCTGTATATCTTTAATTAATAATTAACATTATTCTATCCTGTCTCCTTAGGGAGTACACAGCTATAGGGAGCATCTTTGCTTTATAAAGAGAACTATGAGTCTATTTTTTCCCTGAGAATAGACAACATTATGCATAATTTTTGAACAATGCAAGAAGGCAGAGGGTCTGCTAACAGGATTCCCTATAAATACACCTTTCTCTCCTCTGTTAGCAGCTCAGGTTTCTGTCATTAGCACCAATGACCCAACTGGGGCTTCTGTTTGAGGCTACTGGCTCAGCAGATTTACTGAGAAAGGCTTCTTAAATCGTCATGTTAGTCCCATGAATGGGACAAGATGAATTGTTTTTAATTTGCAGTCTGTCCATAAGAAGTACCCAGGAATATTAAGATAGAATAAAGCAACAGGCCTGTAGCCCATGTAAATTTAAATTCATGGAAAATAATGAATACCTCTTACATTTACAATTATATATATCTTTCCATAAATGACCATTTTAATGAACTGATTTATAGGTAGATTAATCTTCTTAGTCTAAACAACAATTCACTTGAAATTTATTCTATTTGCTGTCAACACATGGGGGTGACTGAAAAGTCAATCTATCAAGAAACACTGACTTCTCAAATTCTATCACACCTATCAAGCTAAGAATTTAGTTCTTAATATACACGAAGAAAAATGAATTACTTGAAAGGGATACACATAATAATTCTGAAGCTAGAGCTCCTCAATTCTGTGTTAATAAGATTCAATCAGCCTTTGTATAGAGGTTTAGAAAAATACTTGCTTTGTGGATCCACCACTATGATTGCAAGTTTGACACATTTACAGGGAAGAAAAATAGCTTTAGAAGTCAGCCTCATCCTCCATTTAAACTTAGAGAAGGTTCTGGTCCAGAAGCATCGAAAAAAGGGGGCATATGGGACTTTCTCAAGCCCACAGAGTGAGGACCTTTCTGTGATCATATTCTGCTCACTGAGACCTAAATACTAAGCACCCAAGTTAACTTCAACACAGCATCTCCCTGGAACCAGTTGCCCTCACAGTGGTTGAATTCAGTCCTCTATTTTTAACTTTCAGAGGGTAAATTCTATCTTGCTGTTCAATCTCTCAGTACCTGAAATCTTAGCTCACTGCTTAGGCACATTACGTGTGTGTGGTGTCCAGTGAATCCCCTAGTCATCTTCCAGGACACAACAGAGTCCTGCTCTTTGGACTTGGGTCTTCATCCTGACTTAGCTGCCCATACAGATGTTTTGAGGCCTATCTGAAAGTGTCATAAATCACAGGTCTCACTTGATATAATAGTTGATATGCAATTCAACTTGTTATCAATTCCTTACATATTCAGCATCATTATAGTATCAGTTGTATCCATTATTCATTTATTGTCTTTTCCACACACTTTACTACACTTATGTGAGCATCTGAAAGAGTGTGATACTGGTCAGCAGGTGGTGTGGTGGTTAAAGGTGCCAGACTCTCACATAGCCAACCATAGTTCAAGTCCTAGACCTGGTGGCTTACTTTCTCTGTCTCTCTCTCTCTCTCTCTCTCTCTCTCTCTCTCTCTCTCCCCCCCCTCTCCCTCTGTCTGACCAAACTGGAAAATAATAATAAATAAATAAATCAAAATAAATCATTATTTTTTAAAAAGAGTGTGATGTATTTATTTATTGCAAAACAACATTTTCTGAGAGTTAATGTATTCTTTTAAAAATTTGTTCTGATGCTTAAAGTTTACTCTGTCTTTGCCGATATTTCCTTTATACTACTATAAGACCTTCATGTATGCTTTTGTGTAGACAAGTAGCTGAAAGCACAAATGCTGAATCTACACTGTCTGGGTTTGAATCCTGTCTCCATCACCTACTTTATAGCTTTTAGCAAGTTATTAAATTCCTGTGCCCCAGTTTCCCTATATGTAAAATGTATTAGTACATTAACAGTATCTACCCCATAAAGTTGTTATGAGGATTGAGTCTATGTGTAAGTCACCTTAGACACACAATAAGCTCTAGCTAGTTATTATTACTTGTTTTTATTCTGATACTAACTGTGGCTTTGACTTCACAACTGCCATCTCCATATCTCTGTCCTGCTCCTGTAGATTACATTTCTTGTGTCTACTCTGCCCTCCTGCTCCAGCACCACTGTGGCAGACAGGACAACGCTACACATTTGTGTACACACTTCTACTCACTGCAGTCCACCAGGTCTTTTAGACCCTGCCATTCAACCAGCTATACTTAACACCAAGAAGAAACAGCAGCTTTCAATGGTGCGCCCTGACTACTACACAGAGCACTGAACACAGACAGTGAGACCCTGTGAAACAGGAGTGAAACCACATGGATAAGAAATGTTTTCCTGTTTTATTTTGTTTGTTTTGTTTTTTTAATTTGCTATGGGATGTGTGTGCTCACTGGAGAAAGACACAGAAAGAGAGAGATAGGGAAAGTAAGAGAGCACCCCCCCCCCCCAATGTGGGCTTGCCATGCCACAATCCCTACTCCATTCTTCTCTCAGGATTTTGGGTATGCAAACACATGCACCTGCAATGTTTTTCAAGCTGCCAGTCCTGCACTCATACTGCACAGTTGGACATGTGGAAACCAGCTGCCTTAACCACCACGCCACCAGGCTAAGAATATTTTTTAAAAAGTGGATGCCTTATGTTTGGGAGCAGCACTTACTAAGTAACTCTGTACACAAAATACATTCAACCGGTGTTATTATACAGACTTGTTACGCACTGGCTGTTAGGAAACAGACCAAAACAAAAGTCATACATAAATAATGTATGTATTTATTCAACAAATATTTGAATGTTCCAGACACTAAGATACAATGGAAAAGAAAGCAATAGACAAGAATAGATAAGAAATATGGGTATTCTAAAAAATGAAAACATTTTAAATATATTAAATGCAGTGAAGGAATGACTGCATGGTTAGGAAAGGTTTCCCTGAGGAATGATCTTTAAGTTGATAAATGAGTAAATGGAAACAAGCCTGGTTATAGGATGCATATTCTAAACTGAAAAAACAGCTCATGCAAATGCCCTGAGGTTGAGATGAGCTTAGCATAATGGAAGAACTGCAAGATAAGCTGGCCCCTAATGAGCGAGGCCATGAGATAAGCAGAAATAAGTTTATAGAGTCCTATAGGCCATGCAATGGAAGGACAGCAAGATATTGTTTTTAAAAGCACAATTATTCAATAGAAAGAAGAGTGTTATGTAGTAAGTCTTGTTATCCATCTCAAATCACCTAGGTAATTGGGGTCATATGATTTCTTCCAGCTCTAAAATTCTACAACCCTCCATAGGAAGTGATGTGTTCACAGGGCACAGGTTAGACAAAGTATACTGGCTCTAGCACCTTGAATGACTTTAAAAAAAAATGCCAGAGGAAGGCATTTCAGTAGATAATGTGCACAGCAGTCATCAGCCTTCATTATAAGAAAAAAGAAGATAGACTGGATTTTAAAAACTTTGTGGTAATCTGGTTAGTCAAAGAGAATGAGGTGATCATGGATAATCCACCAATTTCATACCTAAAAGACTCTGCTTGAGGATGAAAGTGGTATGGGTAGAAAAAGCAGGGACTGGAGATTATATAACAACAGACAAGCAGATCCAGGAATGACGTGGATTTTAAAAATTAATTCCTTTTTCTAAATGGAAATGGAGATTTTAAATAGTTTGAACTCCAAAGATTGCTCAAAAGCGTCAGTCAAGATACTCTGCAGAGGACACTGAAATAAATACCTTCTTCATATCCCTTCTGAAAAACTCATTTCCAATTATGAACACAATTCCCATATTTCAGGAAAAAATTCCTCTTAATCAGGAAAGAGAAGAGTCCAGGGACTAGGTTGCCTGGCTAAGTATTTAACTTTCTACTTAGCTTTGCAAGACATGAGAGATAGGCTTAATTCATACATTAATATTTATGAAAAATGGTATATTGTCTTCATTTGAGGAGAAAATTTGGGGGAAATGCTATACTGGCAATGCTAGTTCAGGCTTTTAAACTATACCATACTAGTGCAGGTGTGCTACTTAAGACAGAAAGTAAACCTCCAATTAACATGAAATTTATTTTGTGAAAATATCCTTACAGATAAATTGCTTAAATAGATGGCTAGGAAACCATAGCAACTATATATTTTAATTAAAGTTTTCTGCTTGAAAGAAAAATTGGAAATAATTGGTGCCTATGAATCTTTGCAGAATTGGCTTAGCTATGAAACACAGGCTATTAATAACTGGAAAAGAAAAATATTTCACTTTACCATCTTCCATTTATATGTACAAACCTTACAATATGAAATAACCTGACTTAATTTTCCAATATTTGAAGCTAAAATCTGCCCTATGAATGGAAAGTCCACTTGACCACAAAGTGGGAAGAAAATTATAATTATGATTTAGGAATGTTCCTCTAGCTCAGTATGATAAAACACACAAAAAAGAAAAAGACATTTTAAAAACCTCTGTGACAACTATTATTAATACTTTCAATTTAATAAATGTCAATGACATCTGTTTGCTGTAGTAAAGTGCCATTCTGTCATGGGATGAAACAGAAGTGGAAATCTTAAACCATGCTTTTATTCAACAAACATTTATAGGCAGTCAGCTGCATACCCATACGAAATAAAAACCCAAAGAGTATATTTAACAGAACTTCCCCTTACTATATCATTTCTCCACCCTTTTTGTGTTATCCTGTGATAGCACCATCTCTATTCAATAGATAGGACACATATATCTAACAAAAGTTAAATGACTTTTTCCAAGTCGAGTACTAAGACTGTATCTACATTAGTAAACTAGTTCAATGGCCTCAAGAGAATTAACCACAGAGCTTCTTCCATAGCCTGTCAATTCTTGTAAATATTATAAAACAAATCTAGATCCAGCCCCAGGGCCTAGTGGATAAGGGAGCCAGATTCCACATTCAACAGTGCAGTTCAAATCTCGGTCCTGACAGCTTGAGAAATACTCTAGGGTATGTGAGCATGTGTGCCCTAAATCCTGACAGGATGGATAGATAGACAAGAAGGGACTGTGACGTGACCATGCCCCGTGGGGCGGGGGGGGGGGGGTGCATTTTCCCTATCCCCCTCTCCCTGTCTCTCTTTGGCAAACACACATGTTCTTTGCCCAAAAGAAAGAAAAAAAAAATCTAAATCTAAACTCAGGTGAGTCACCAGACTGATCTTCCTGCACACTCAATAGGACCGTAAGTCCATTCTGTGGGTACACAAACCCAGTATGAAACAGAATTAAAATTCTGAGACTTCCTATAAATATATAAGGAAAAGCAGCTTTTTTTTTTTTTTGGAGGGGGGGGAAGAACTGCCATCTTCCAGTAATTAACCAAAATGACGAACACAAAGGGAAAGAAGGAGAGGCGCCCAGTATATGATCTCTAGGCCTTTTAGAAAACATGGAGTGGTTCCTTTGGCAACACACATGAGAATCTATAAGAAAGCTGACATTGTAGACATTAAGGGAATGGGTACTATTCAAAAAGGAATGCCCCACAAATGTTACCATGGCAAACCTAGAAGGATCTACAATGTTACCCAGCATGCTGTTGGCATTGTTGTAAACAAATGAGTTCAGGGCAACATTCTTGCCAAGAGAATGAATGTGCATATTGAGCATATTAAACATTCTAAGAGCAGACAGAGCTTTCTAAAAATGTGTGAAGGAAAATGACCAGAAAAAGAAGGAAGCCAAAGAGAAAGGTACCTGGGCTCAACTATAGGACCAGCCTGCTCCACCCAGAGAAGCACACTTTGTGAGAACCAATGGAAAGGAGCCTGAGCTACTGGAACCTATTCCCTATGAATTCATGGCATGGTGGGTGTTAAAAATAAACTAATCTATGGTGTGTGTGTGTGTGTGTATATGTGTATGTATGTGTATATGTATATATGCATACACATACACACACACACACACACACACACACACACACAAATTAAGATCCAAGATAGGGACAAATAGGTTTTTCCCTTCTATCTAAGAACAGTCTAACCAGATAAGCCAACCATGTCTTATCAGAGATAAATGGTTAAAAATGATCCAAATCAAACTTGACACTAGAGCAGTTCTTAGAATGATTCCAAATAAGAATTACCCACATTTTATTTGAAAATTATCGTCTCGTTAGTTGAGTAATTCAAATCTGCAAGTTCTTCTAGCAAATATGTCTCAGTGGCATATTACAGTATAATCCCCTGTCACCACTCTATCGACCCATGTCTCCCAACACAAAACCAACCAATGAACTGATCCCTACTAACCAGTCTACACAATACCACCAAAATGAGGAAGTAGGAATTAAAGCTAAGCAAGGAAACTGGGGTTGGCTGTTCACTCACTGCAGGTGCTCTATGTATACACATTCATCATTCCTGGGTACTATAGACTCACTTGCCATTCTAATGAGGATGTTCTCATTATTATCCCTGATACAAAATACACTGCCTAGCACACTGCAGGGTTTCAAATATATTTTATTTGAAGAGGTTTAATTTGCTTATGTTTTCCCCCATCTTAACATTATTTCTTTTCTTTGCAAAATTTACAAATCTCATCTATCTTTCGAGTTTGCATTTATCTCTCACCATCTTCTCAGAGCCTCCCTTTACTAAGGAAGCTTGTAAGATTCACTTCTACCCCTGTATTCATACCATTTTCCCTTAGCTTACTGAAATCCCATGTAGATTAACACTGAACTCCATTCTGATTTATTCCATACAGGGTGGTCTTACCTCATCAGTTGCATGAATTCCTCAAGGGCATTGATTTGGTTGACAACCCATTGTATCTGGTACATATTAGACACATGGTATAAACTGTATCAATATGTACTATTTAAGTAAATATTTTCAGTCTTAGAATCATTACCATAACTTGATTCAGTCACTAAAAAAAATCATTTTTATTTCCACCAAGTTTATTCTAATGAAATTTTTCCATTCCCAAATGGATGCTGAAAAGAACAAAAGGAAAAAAGCAAGTTGTACTTAAGTTACTTATTCAGAATGTAGTCTGATAAAACAATTAGTATTTTTCCCTACTCTTGATTACAAAATGTTCAACAGATTGTATTTAAGGAATTACCTCAGTCAACCCCATGGGAGGTGGGGTAAGTAGGCAGAATTCCAAAAGCTGATTTGTAAATCATTTATTTGGAAAGAGGAAAATACATTCCTAGAGGTAGAAATGATTCTCTAAGTATGTGGGGGTGGTGGTGGTGAGTTTTCCAGAAGCTTGTAACAAATGAAGTAAATGGTTCTGGAAGGAACAGAAGCTCTGGTAAGGGCATAAATACCGATAAGACTGGTTATGTCCAACACCAAGGCTCTGGAAGGGAAGGACGAACAATTACAGTCACCATCCACACCCTTTCCTCTCAGTGATGATTTAGGAATCACACCGGTGTTCTGGTTCTGAGAGATAGGAAACTCCCAAGAGCAGCAGAGTCTACACTACAACTTCAAAAAAAGAGATAAGGAAATACCACGTTGAGGCTGTGTAAAGGGAAGGGACCACCCATGGCCACTCAACTGGACAGGTCATTTGCATATCAGCAGCCTCATAAATGAATGACAGATGTACTTGAGGTTATACTCAAAATGGCCGACATCTGAGAAATCACTGAGTCTAATCTTTCCCAAGTTATGTCCCCTTATACTTTAGATTTCCTCAACAAGTCAACAGCTACTCTAGAGGAAGTACTATTCCACAGTCAATCAGTTTGAGTGCCACTAGGCTAAATAAAATCAGTCACAGTTTATCACTAACTACTTAAGGTGATAATGGGCATCTTAAATCTTGGCAATGTTGGAGGAAGATATTCTATGCAGCTTTGTAAAACTATTTTAATACAGAATGCCTTTTCCAAAGGCATGTACATCAACTCACCCTCCTCATTCTACAGATTAGGAAACAGGGCAAGAGAAGCAAAATAATTTCTAAAGACTTCTGAAGTCATACTTTTCCTACCTCAGGTTAATACTGACTTTTCTACATCATTATACATCTTCTGACCTCAGCTCTGACCAGAGGACAACTGTGCCTTATCCTCACTTTCTCTCTTGACGTTCCTGAAGTTCTGCTTTTCCTCATTTTCCCTTTGCCTAGTGCCTAAACGCATTTAAGACTGCCCTTGACACCTGCCCTCAACCTATTCTACTTCATACCAGACCTAATTTCAATGACCTAGACCTCTGTAGATTATCTTCCACAAGAATCCCCATCACAGTGTGGCTAAGCACCAGCCAAAACATCACCTGCTCCCCCGAATGGATCTCCTCAATGCTAATTACCTGCTTGCAGCCACACCATCTCCTGACACCACATGCTACCTCTACTGCCCAGCCCTGAATACGATGGTTCCCATAGCCTCTGCTGGGGCCAACCAAAGTGTCTGCCCTCCCCATAAGTACCTGGACTCACATCCCAGCCTTGTTCCTTCTGCCGCCCACTGAGCTATTTGTTGCCACAGGCAACATTGTGTACCAAAGCCTCTAGGACAACCTTCTGCCACAGAAAGTATCCATGGCAACCAGATGGGGCAGGCAAATAGAATTAAGTCCATAGATAATTCCCCAAAGTTGGCTTAGCCAATAGATGTCTTATCAGAGCACTGGACATTTGGCAAAACTGAGTATACCAGGCTCCAAATCCTCTTTGTTGCATCATGGTCTACTGGGTAATGACATGGCTTAAAAGCAAGCATCCGAAAAGGAGAAAGGGGAGCCCCAGGCTTGACTGACCAAGAGAAAAACACTGCCCAGGGAATGAAACAAGCTACGGTAAGATGCAAATTAGGATATTAGTTTTCCTTATTCCTACTTCAAATTCAACTAAATTTATTGAGGGCCAACAATGTGCCAGGTACTATAAGGAATATAAAGAAATATAACACACATGAGATTTGAAGGCTAGTTGGAAAAATAAAACTGAAATACATAAAAAAGACGAATATTTAGACTGTTAAGATAAAAATAGAAGAATTATTTCAAAATGAAACATGATTAGTTGCCAACTGAATTTTACAAACAATAGCAGCCATGAATGCTCAGAACAGTGTGACAATTCATGATCTATGAACACAATAAAAGATGTCAGGATACAAACGACCATAAGATCATGTGACTTATCCATCCTTCAGTAAGATGGGCATGTGTTAACATCTAACTAATGGGAGGATTAAATAAATTGGTGTATATAGAAGCATTTTGGATGCATAGTATGCTCTACAAACTTAGTTATTACGCTTTTGTATTTCACAGTCAAAATCTAAAATAACACATTTATTCTTGATATGTAAAACTCTAAAGATATTTCATTAAATCAGTTTTAGGATCTGTAAATATTGCCAGATTTTCAAAATTTGAAATTAATTTACTCAGCACATAATAGGCACTCAATAACTATCAAATAAATGAATGCATGAATGAATGTTAAAGTGAAAATTCTGTACAGTCAGTATGCATTGGGTTGTCAGAAAAGTAATGACGCATTTTTTCTGTTTGTCCATGAAAAATGTGGTATGATTTTCTGACAACCCAATATTCCTCTTATCCAAGTTAAAGTCTTCAAAATCAAGTCATAAAATGGACACACATAAAGTCAATTATGTTTTCCTACTGGGACTATACTGTAACTGGGTATTTGTGTCTGACTAAGGGTTCTGACTTACAGCTGTCACAAGTATGATCTGCAGTATTATCAGAGCAAAAGATAAACTAATCATGATTCCTTATAATCACATAAAGTAGTGAAGTTATACGTCAAGTCCTATAATATGGGCATCATGTATTGTACAAATTGATTGTACAAAGGGCTCTAATACACCTTAAATTGTACTGACAAGGCAATAATGCAACTCTTACATTATACATTCAACTCCAAACAAATGTAATACCTATAAGGAACATCAAACATTTCCTCAACAATAGCTTCTTGCCTTTTTAGCACTGTCTCCAGGTTTTCATAGAACAAGAAATTCTGACTAAATTCCTATTTTTCACTTGATAAATATCTTTGTTAGCAATCAGGGGCATCCTTAATGATTTTTTCAAGTGAAAGCTACCCTCAAAGGAAAAGGTGCTTGGTAGGTTTTTGTTATTGATAAGAATAATGATGCCTATACTCCCATACCCCCAAATTAGTCCCTAGGTCACAGTAAACTCAGCACTTACCTTTACCTTTTCTCCTAGCTATTTATTCAATGTTAGAAAAGCAGATGCCCAACATCACACTCAAACAGGGTCACCAGGAAGAAGGTGTCCCCAACTCTCCTCATCTAATGCAGTCTCCTGTTTATCTGACCTTGAGTTAAATAATGCTTTCAAACTTAAATGTGCATTTGAATCACCTGTGGATCTTGTTAATATGTGGTATGAGTTCAGTAGGTCAAGTCCTGAGGTGACACTCTTACTGCTGGTCTACAGATGACCCTTTGAGAGACCAAGTATTAAAGCATTCGGGATGCCTGAATCTTGCTCCACCCTGCACCACCTATGAGACTTGTAGCAAATTACACTGTCTGACTTCAGGGCTGGTTGTACACATACAAAAGGGAAATTATATTGCTATTTTAAAAATTATTATAAAGACAAACTGAACTCACTTAAAAATCACTTGAATGATGCCTGACACATGGTTCGAGTTTCTTTCCATGGCAAAGTCATTAAAGACAACAACAATGAACAGATTATTAGCTGTAATTTTTATAATTCTCAAAACAACTCTCTCTAGGTTAGGTAGAAGTAGCAAAAGTTCAAATCCTCTTTGAGCATTGACAGAATTGGTCAAATAAATATGGTAAGCACAGAGACCTATAAAATGTGGTGTGAATCATGCAAGGTGAACAAAAGCAGGAGGAAGATAGGAACCAAAGACCAAGAATGCCCCAAATGACTGACTGTAGATTTGTGAGACATTAAAATTTCCTCTCTCGCTCTCTCACTCTCTCTCTTAGTCTTATTACCAGAAAAACAATAATTCTGGAAATTGTTTCAACATAAAATATTAATCAATGTTATTTTTCCTTCCTGTATCATAAGCCAAAACACCAACATGTATGAATAATACCCACGAAAAAGTCTAAAGATACTGTCATTAAATGTATGGGACATTTGGGTAAAGAAAGTCATTTTTGGGCCTGCCGGGCCTGCGCGGCCCACCCCAGGGCTCTGCCTCGCGGCTGGGGCTCTGCCTCGCGTGCCGCGGCCCAGACCACTCGGCCCCCGCTGCCTCTCCGGCGTTGGGTGTGTCCCACGCTCGGTGCCGACGCGGGCCGGTGGCACGGACCGGCCGAGCTCGCTGCCCTTCCTTTCTCGGGCCGGGCGGGCGAGCGGGAGGTTGGCGCTGGAGACCGCGCACATTCGCGGGCTCAGGGCTGGCGTGTGGCCGCCGAGCCTGTGCATGGCCGCCGGGCCTGCGCGTGGTTGCCGGGCCAGCGCGTGGCCACCAGGCCTGCGCGTGGCCACCGGGTCTGAGCCTGGCCGCCGGGCCTGTGCGTGGCCGCCAGGCCAGCGTGTGGCTGCCGAGCCTGTGCCTGCGCGTGGCCGTCGGTCCTGCGCGTGGTCGCCGGCCCAGCGCGTGGCCACCGGGCCTGTGAGTGGCCCCTGGGCCTGTGCCTGCGCGTGGCGGCCGGGCCTGCGTGTGGCCCCCAGGCCTGTGCGTGGCCGCTGGGCCTGCGTGTGGCCGCTGGGCCTGCGCCTGCACGTGGCTGCCTGCTGCAGGCAGCAAACTGAAGCTGAAAACTAGGACTAAGAACTTGCAACTACAAGCAACAGAAAGAAACTTCAGCTGTCTTTAACCAATTGAGAAATATATTGTATAGGAGGATTTTCTCCGGCTATGGACAGTGAGAAGTTGATGGTCACCAGCCCTGTATTACCTCAGGGAAAAACAAGAACTACTCTACCATTCTTAAGGAAGCCAGATACCCAAGGATGACTCACGCTACAGATCCCCACAACACCATTCCCGGTAATCACAAGATGGATGCTATGCCGCATCAACTGATAATCTTCTCTGCTTTCCAGAACCGCTTTCCTGAAACTGTCTTCCATGGAAATTCACCTACAATAGTGGAACTGCATGAGACCCACCCTTAATCCAACCCTGAATAGAATCTATGCTCCCTATTGTTAAAAACTTTATGAGCTGATAATTGAAAAAAAAAAAAAAAAAAAAAAAAAAAAAAAAAAAAAAACCTGAAAGAACTGGAGGGTATAATAGCAGGGAAGGCAACTGCGGATGCTAGAGACAGTATGGGAGAGGTAATGGGAATGAGTAATTGAGGGCGGAAGGGAGGGATTCAGGGAGCAAACAACACGTTTAATAGACACAAAAATGAAAAGTTGTCTGTTGATGATAATGTATATGGTAATATCATTGTCTCAACTAATGTGCACTGTATTCATGCTGGGATAAACCATGTTGTACATGGTAAAGAGGTGCAATGATTAAATGTAAAAATTAAAAAATAAAATAAAATAAAAAAATAACTTGAAAAAAAAAAGTCATTTTTATATTTTTTGCCTAAATCAAAAGTCACCACCCTTGCAAGGATTAAGAATTCTTGCAGGTCTAAATTCAAGAGACAAATCATTCAAGCTGTGGAAGAAGAGGGCTACAGAAGTCTTGGTGTTTTCTGCCTACACAGACCTATGATACCAAAGTGGAAGTGGAAAATCAGATGGAATTAATTCTTTCTTCCTGAAAAATGTGTGCAGTTATCCACATATCCTTACTTCCATTTTTAATCCTGGGTGAATCCTGGCTGGATCTTTTTTCTAATATTGGGTCATCAGAACATCCATGACACATTTTTGTATAGAAAAATAGAACAACGCATCATGACTTTTCCAACAATCCGATAGTGTAGCATGCTGTAGACCACACAGTTATAACTTATGGGAATAACTCTGACGACAGAACCCATTTTTCTTTTGCCACCTTTAGGGTACATTCTTAATGAGTATTCTCAAATGCTGAAGTAGATTTTATTTCCGGGGGCGGGGGGGTGTCTGCTTGATTTGTCTGGTTTGGACTGATTTGGTTCTCACCATAAAGTTATCACTGTTGACCAACTTTGCAAAGGCCTTATTGCAAGTGGAAATGGAGGAAAGCCATTTTGTCTGAAAATAATTCTACCAAAATAAATGTTATATATTAAATAAGTACTGGCATTTCTTACTGCTTCTGGTGTCTGCACCTGACAGTACTGAGTAACTTAAAACTAAATTCTAGTAAGAAGGTGTGCTAACCTCTAAGTGTTCTAAACTGGTCTTTGGTCAGTCAGAAACTAGTTTCTATATCTGGAGGCAGCTAAACTCCCTTTGTCAAAATAAGCAAGCACTTGCTCAGCAAACAATTCTATCAGTTAACATGGTCATGGAGTTTTAGCCAAAGCATTTCCCTATCTCACTGGAGACTTTAAGTGTAGGTGAAACAGTGGTTGAAACTAGAAACAGAAAATACTAAGTTGGATGGGACTTGGAGTAAGTAATGTCTCTAGGTCTTTGGTTTTTCAAATGTCACATGCAACAAATGGTAAAACAAATGGTGTGAACAGTGTAACTCTTCCAGGACCTACGCAAATATATAAAGAGCAAGAACTGAAAGAAAAAGAAACAATCTTTTTCTCTCTTGGGCAAAGTGTAGAAGATGTCACAACCACAGAAGAAGCAACCATTAGATGTCTAGACATGGAGGTGACAGTGAGCCATCCATAACTGTGAAGAAACCAGCTTCAAACTCCATTGCCAAAACCCCAGAACATCCTCAAAACCATCCAGCTGTCAGCAAACAATCTTCAGATCCTTAACCACCCGAATGGTCAGTCTATGACAACCTTTCCTGGGATTCATGGTAGCTTCCTTCATTAGTTCACATTCTTCTGAAAGCTATTTTTTAAATAGCTTTTAAAATGTTACCATCAAAAGATGAACCATTACCAAGTAGATTCATCTTCCCCAGTTCACCCAACTGCCCCGGAATTTAAAGTCATAAAGAAAAAAAAAAAAAAAAAAAGAAAAAAAAGTTTATTTCATGAAAGAGAAAGAGAGTGGCAAGAAGCCTCAACAGGGCCTCATCTACAATCCCCAGCCTTTTCAACCAGCCTGAATCACGTGTACATGCCCTGCATGTACAAGTCAACCCAGGAACCAAACCCCACTCCTCCACATGGTTGCCAGCATTGTAGAGTATTATGCTATAGCCACACCATCATTACTGGGCCTAAAAATGACTTTTACTATTAACCAAACATATACATACAAGCTTGTCACCTCTCACTTCAGGATCACCATTACTTTCTGAGAAATATTTTACATTGTGGCCTTAAGTAAGCTATCACTATACCATAAAGCATATCAGAAACAAGCCTTTAATGCCAGCTAGGATATGTGAAGCTTTTATGATAAGCTGACACTGTCACTTAATGTGTTGCAAGCCGAAGTCCATAAAACACATTTACATAACTCTTATGATCTGAGTAATTGATTAATCAGATTTAAAACCTGGGTTTGATGTCAGTAAATTTAATTTTAACCACCACAGGAAGGTATCATATCATAAACTAATTTCTTATTTTCTCCATTCTAAACGGTTCTTGAATGAGAAATAAAACTAAAATTTTACTCTATGGTTAAAGTCTCATGAACAAGTTTTGTTACAGAAGTTCATTTATTATGTTTGTATTTCATTTTTCACATAAAACCAATAGATAGGTTCTAAGATAACCAAATCACATGTAACTCTTAGTACATTAAAACTATCAAATTCATATTTATAGTTTGCCATTATTTCTATAGGAAGCACAGTCCAAGTCCCACTTGAGGAATTTTGGAAGTTAGGCAATTTATGTAAGTCCCTACCTCCAAAAACGAATTCTGGTTTCTAGAGATGCTACTCCTCACTTTTCTAGGCCACCATTGTCAAAAGATGCAACATTCTCCTCTCCTCCCTCATCCAGTAGCCTGGAAATTATATGGACAGGGTTCATTCCTAAGCTGATGTGATTCCAATATCCAGCCATATTCTTTCCACTACAGTCGAGAGGCCAAATGAGACAGTACGTATAGTAGATCTACCAAAGGACTTGCTTCAGAAGATGTCCAATACATATGAGTTCTCTTTCTTCATCCTCATAAACAAATAATATATAGGATGAAATCTCCTCTTGGCTTTCAGTAATGTCAGTATCAAGTAGAACTAGAACTTTACAAAAGAAACAAAAACAAAACAAAACAAAAAACCACCTAAGATAAACGTTATTGGGTAACATTTTTCAGTTAAGGGAAACTAAAATCCATGAAAATTAAGTTTGTTTAGTTTCGTATTTCATTGTTTGTTTGTTTGTTTGTTTTCCTTGTCTGCCCAGCTTGAAGGTAGCAGAGCCAGGTTTTTTTTTTTTTTTTTTTTTTTTTTTTTGAGAGGTTTTTTGCTATAGGGCGTGTGCGCTCGCCAGACAGACAGAGAGAGACAGAGAGACAGAAAGCGAGAAATCACCCCCCAGGGGGGATGGTCACGCCGCAATCCCTTCTCCTCCATTCTCCTCTCGGGATCTTGGGCACGCACGCACACATGCCCGGCGTGAGTTGTAAGCCACCGGGTCCGAGATGCGAACCGCGGTCGACTACGTGGGAGTCCAGCGACATAGCCATTATGCTAACTGCTGGTTCCCCAGAGCCAGGTTTTGAACCTCAGTCATTTTGTGTCACAAAGCATACTCAACTTGCTACCTCTCATAGTAAGTAGATCTTGGTTCAACAAATTTCAAACAAAATCCACTCATTTGGGCCCAACTGTGGTGGCACATGCTGCTAAGACACTGTGCTCCACAGGCTAGTACCACATGGGAGACCAAGATTTGATTCCCAGTCCAACCTAAAGGCCAAACAAGGTAACATGTCCCTGTAATCCCAGCTACTGAAGAGGCTGAGGCAGAAGGATAACAGCTTGAGACTAACCTAGGTAACATGATAAGGCCTGTGTAAAAAGAAAGTCAGGTGTGGTGGCATGCACTGTAGTTCCAGTTGGGAGGCTAAGGGAGAAGAAATGTGACAGAAAGACCCTCTCTTTTTAAAAAAATAAACAAATAAAAAATGTAAAACCCCACTTCCTCAAATATACATTGGATGAATCCAGAATCCTTGGATAAATCTACTAATGAGAACTCACTCAACACTGTCTTCCATTTTGGCCCAAGATATTTTGTATAGGGGGAGGAAAAGAGTTCTTCCTATAGAAGTACAAACAGTTCCAAGAATAGGCTTCAAAACGGTTCTTTAATTTTTTTTTTAATTTTATTTATTCATTCATTTATTTTAATTTGGCCAGAGAGAGAAAGGCAAAGTGAGAAAGCAAGCTGCCAGGTCTGGGACTCGAGCTACAGTCAGTCATGTGGGAGTGTCCACACCACCTGCTGGCTCTCAGTTTTTTTTTTTTTAATTTTAATTTACAACATTTTAAATTTTTTTCTAGAGGGCATGTGCATTTGCCAGAGAGAGATAAACAGAGAGAGGGAGAGAGAGAAAGAGAGAGAGAGAGAGAAGCACCCACAAATGAAGTGTGAGCATGCTATAATCACTTACCCTCCATTTCTCTATCCTGTTGGAATTTGAGAGATGCATACATACATACCCTGCATGGTTTTCAAGCTATCAGCAGCCGGCATTCAAACAATGTGGTTTGCCATGTGGGATCTGGCTCCCTTAACCACTAGACTATGGGGACAGCTCCAGAACAGGTACATTTTGACAAACACCAGTGATACACATTGCTTGACAAAATGTCTAAAGTTGGTGAACTATACTGGCTTTTCATGACTAGTTTAAAGAAATTCCAAGATTTGCCCAAGATGGTTGAGGCTGCTGTCTAACTGCCAGGTCACCAGCAATCTTCCTTAAAGGTCTATTTATGCTATGAGGGGTAAAACAGGAAAATATTAGGATAAATGACTTCAGGATTGGAGTGACTCATGTAAAACATACTTCCCAAAGGAACTCAAGTGTTTCCTTTTGACAATGATGTCATCATGTGTGTATTCACAAAGGCCCTTTTCTACATTCTTATTCACAGCCAATCTCACTTTGACTGTCAAAAGCCACACTTAAAGCACTCAAGAATTCAGTCCTGTATATGAATCATATGCACCTATCTGTCCATACATAACATGCATCTTGAAAAGTTTGTATGTGTGTAAATCAAGGTTTCTATAATGTGAAGTCATTTAACAACAGGTTTTCTTTAGTCAGAGGTATTAAATCTTTCTGCATCAAGGCTTGACGCAGGCAGACAGGAACTTCCTGTGCCCTGGAAGAAGCACAATTAAATAATGACCATAATAGGCTATTCTATCAGCTTTGCTTTGCTTCAGAACAATGCTGGAATGCCCTCTGGCTATCTGTGCATGCTGCTCTTTCTAACTATGCCATCACTGGATCCACGTGGACCTCTTGCCTCCTTAAGTTAAACAACATAACACGTGGACAAGCTTGAGTTTTGAAGCCATGGAGGCATACACTCTAATCCTGTACTGCTAACTATTAGGTGTGCTCCATTGTGCAACCCTATATTCCCTTGAGTTTCAGTTTCCTCACCTGCAAAATGAAGATAACTAGACCTTATAGAATTGCTCTAAAAAGAAATAACTATATTAACTAAATAGGTACAAAGTAAACATTAATGATATACTAATTATTATTAATAATTGCATGCTTCCATCAATAAAGAAGAGCAAATTCAAAGTGTCCATGTATCAGGGTCACTCAGAGAAAATGGATCATTTACTTAAGAAATACTAATTAGTTCACACATCTCTATGCTATCTCCTATCACTGGGTTAGCACCAAGATTACACCTATAAATGAAGAAAATCTTCATGGATTTGACTCCAGTGAAAGCTGATCTGATTTGTACTGGGACTTCAATCCAGTTGTGTTTTTTTAAGCATAAATAATTTTTGTATTTTGAACTCAAAATTTAGAGATAAAAATTGAGTTTGAAACCATTATAATAAATCATTATCCCCTAGATTTCTCTAGGATGGGCTGCAGTTCTTGTTTTCTGTTCATTTGTTTGTTTTGCTATAGGGCTAAGTACTCACCAGAGAGAGAGAGAGAGAGAGAGAAAGAGAGAGAAAGTGAGAAACCACACTCCTCCAGGGGAGATGACCGCACTGCAATCCCTTCTCCTCCAATTTCCTCTTGGGATTTTGGACATGCACGCACATACCCCCAGCATGTTTTTTCAAGCTGCTGGGTCCAAGACTTGAACCACTAGTTAGCTATGTGGAATCTGGCCACCTTAACCACCATGCAACCTAGCTGGCCCTTCTTCAAACTTTCTGAAGAGCTTAATCTTATCGCATGGTAAAAGGCTAAATGGCTAAGGTTACATAAATTTCAGATCAAGCAAAACCCATTAATTTTAAATTTAGTCAATTACATAAAATAGATTAAAATTTCCTGAACTAGAAAAAAAAAATCTTTCTCTAACATTAACACCCGAAGAAACAAATGTGATCCACTTGGGTAATAATCTCATCAAATCTGGCAGTATCCTATTAGATGGTTTCCTCCAGTGGGGCTAGCTCTGCACTTTACTCACTACTGTAACTCAACATCTAGTTCAGGTCTGGTACAAGGTAGGTGTTCAATAAACAGCTGCTGCCCAACCAAGTGATCAACACACTTCCTTGAAATTTAAGTATAGCTGGCAAGTCTTCAGTTAAAAGTAGTATGGGCCATTACATGGAGCTATGTGCAATAAACATACAACAAAAAAATCATTTATAATTCATACTCAAAAAAGCATTTATAATTCATAACTTAAACTCAGAGCTCCACAATTTTTCTAAATTAGTGACATTTGGCTGCATGGCTGTACACTAAGTGATTATGTAATGAGTTCAAATTTGAATATTGCTGTAAAACATTTTCAGTCCAACTCAGAAATAATTGTTTAAGAAGATCGGATACATTGGAAATCTCTCAGAACGTAATTACAGTAAGGGAGAAGAGGTCATGATTGTCCTATTATATTCATCACTATAGCCACTAAAAACACAGCCTTGCAAGACTTAACGCAGCGCCTGTGAGGGCAATGGAAGAAGAGCGAGCCAGAGACCAGAGGGAATAGTTTCTTGGAACAAGTTTATAGTTCAATTAAAAGGAAATGTGTCAATCTCGAAATTGTCATTTTGAGTACCTAATGTCATTATCTGGAAAACAGGAGTACTTGATTATTAAATCAGCAATGCTGATTAGAGAATCAGTATTCTGTGCTGAATTAAATTCAGCAATTAATCAAAGCCAATGTACTCACTTGTAAATATCAATATTGAATTTTCAGCATATAAACCAGCCAATCAATTAAAACTGAGATCATGACTTTAATCAGTGAATGCTGAGATACAATTTGCTGAATTTTGCAAGTAATGAAACTTAAGTCATTGTTGAAACCTAGTCTTGCTGCCTGTGATACAGATACACAAATTATAGAATCTCTTGGAAATGTTGTGATCTATGGGCTATGCCCTTGACTTCTGAATAAATCTGGCAAGAGAGGTTATATACTGCAGAGGATTCTCTCAACTTTAAACACAGAGTGTATTACATTTAAGAACACAGAAACTTGGGAGCAGCAGATGGCATAATGGTTACAATGCTGGACTCCCATGTAGTCAACTGCATGCAGTTAGAGTCTCGGACCCGGTAGCTTAAAACTCACACTGGGCACGTGTGCATGCATGCCCAAAATCTCAAGAGGAGAATGGAGGAGAAGGGACTGCAGCATGGCCATCCGCCCAGGAGGTGATTTCTCACTTTCTGTCTCTCTGTCTCTGTCTCTCCAGCAAGTACATGTGCTCTATAGCAAAAAAATCTCTTTAAACACACACACACACACACACACACACACACAGAAACTATAGACTATCCAAGTTCAAATCTCAACTCTACCACTTACCAGCTTTGTAACCTAGAACAGGTTACTTAATCTGTGTTTCAGTTTACTCATCAGTAAAACGAGAAGAATAGCACCTGCCATACATGTTTTTTGAAAGATCAAGTCTATATCTTTGAAACACAGGAATCGCTCAGCCGTAACTGTTCAGTGTTAGAATAAGCACATGTGCTCATCTCCATTCCTTACAGTGATCGTGTATCAACAGCATTATACTCCGATTATATTCATGACCACCATTACACTCCTTTTCACATTTTCCTAATCATCTTGAGGATACTATCCCATAGATCTCATTATTATACAAACATTTTTAAAGGCATACACTGAAGTCAGACATTTTCTTTACAATCTTTGGGAAATGTTTCTTTTTCATAATTTTTTTTTACATTCAATCACTGTATATCCTTGCACGACTGAAAATGAGTTTTCCCAGCATGAATAGCCTGTATGTTAATCCAGTCAAAGAAATTACCATACATGTTGTCACCAACAGATAATGTTGCTATCTCCCGGATTCCCCATGGATAAAAGTTTAGAGTAAACATCAGGTGAATCCTATTTTTTTGTACATTTGCTATTTTCACATTTCTCAGTTTCACTTTCATCACAATATTATTGTGGGTGGCCCAACAGTTCTCTGCATAATTTGAATTTCCTATTCTGCCACCAGCACAGATGCAAATAAAATCACCAAGTGTTCTTTCACCTCATAATTAAGTCTACTTGGCCCACTGAACTCTCACATAAATGCACTAGTCCTAGAGGAAATTGTCGATGCCACTGCACAGAAGTCAGATTTTCATGCATATCATACTCCTCAGATTTAAAATTCTACTCAGAATACATTTCCAGTGCCATTATTTAGTGTGCGCATGAGAGCAATTCAAAAACATTATTTGTTTCAAACATCAGTTCTCTGAATTCTCTAAGTCTGGAAAGCCCAAGTAACGGGTTCTACATTCAATTAAAATAGAATCAAAGGTGGAAGTTACGTCAGTGGCACTGGTTATAAAATAGGATGCAATTGCAAATGGTACATCATTCATGAGAATGCACTTACGACAGCCCAGCTCATAGCCATGTGAGAACAATCATAACCGTCACCTAATTTAAGTTATTTACGTTATACTTTTCATTTGATGAGAAGATCCAACATTCACTCTTTCCTCTTCTTGTTCCCATCCTTATCTCTCTTTTGGCACCTTCTGGCTTTGCCTGATAGGATGAACTTTCTTGGCTCTTAGTGTCAGTTCCCAAAAATGCTCATGCAGACCATTAGCTGCTCAGCAATTTCTATTCAGAGGCACTCACACCCACCAGCACACTGCCTGTCCATCAAGGTCGTCTGAACCTAACAGTCTAAGCCTACTTGATCCTTGCACTCACCAAAGACAGTTCAAAACCTTTATGGATATAGTAATTTACTGCTTTTAATTGAAAAAAAAAAATAAAAAGTGCCTGGTAACCTTTCATCTGCACTAGAAACCCAGGATCTATTCAGTGAGGAAAAGTAATGATTTAGCTTTCATAAGTACAAACTGCTCATTCTCTCATGCTTCTTGCTCACAGCAATTTCTACCCTTGGAATGTCTTTTCTGCTTAGTGCCCATCAAGCAAAGCCTACTTATTCTACCACGTTCAAGTTTCAAATCACATTCTTTTTTACCTGTGACAGTCCCTGCTGATCTTTCTCCATTCCATCATATAATAAATACTGATTATGCACTTCTCTGTGTCAGTGTGTGTGCTAGGAATTGAGAGAACAAGAGAGGAAAATAACAGCTGATTCCCCCTGGGTTCCTATAGTTCAAAATTATGCCATTTGAACTATTCTTAGTTTTAACTGCAAAGTATGCATATTCTTTCATTTAATTTCACATAATAATTATCTACAATATGCTAGGACTAAGCATATATGATATAGAGGAGAGAATGATATAGAGGAGAGAGATAATCTCAGACTTCAAAAAGTTCACTTTGAATCTAGTACAGGGGCGATACAAACAAATAAGCTAAGAATTGCAACAATTTATTATCTGTTGATGATGTGTATAGTCTTCTCGACTGGACTGGTCTGTGGTGCATTTCATGTTGGTAAATTCTCTATAAAAGCTAGATGATGTATAGTGACTGAATGTATAAAATAATAAAGGTAAAAAAAAAAGAATTGCAATACAATAAGATAGGTTTGTAAAAGATTCTCTCTGGAATGAAGATGAGGTTAGCAAAATCAGCAGGTCCATTTGAAGGAGCCATAGCATGGAAAGATAACCAGTTTGAGGGGCCAGAAATCCCAAAGAAAAGTACTGTCCTGGGGATCTGCACGGCTCCTCCCTCACGTAGGTAGGCATGGCACTGAGCACATCACTTACCTCCACTCCCCCTAGCCCCTGCCACTTGGCTTTCACAACTAAAATGTCCTAATAGATGCTGTCAATTCCATCAGGGTTAACATGAGAGGAAAAAAAGAAAAAAGAAAATGGGATTTACTAAGATGCTGCTCTCAGTTCTTACACTAGGCTGGCTAGAGAGGAGATGGCAGAAAGGCTAGAAAGAGCTAACCTAACATACACAAGTAAACATAACGCATACAGAGTGAATCGCCCATACAAGAGGAATCCAAGATGAGGAAAGGGGTCACAGTGTTAGAAAGATGGTATCTGGACAGACCAATTGCTGTCCGTATCTCTTGGTGCTGAGTAAATAGTACAAAACAAAAATGTATTTCTCCCAAATAGTTTCCATCCTATAATCATGTGGGTTTATTCTTCTCTTCTAATATTCTAGCAGCCATGCCTATTCTGCACCTCAACTGGTGATGAGAAAAGAACACATGTGCGCCAAAGTACAGGGCGTGATCTCGGTGCCTGTGCCAGTCACATTCAAGCGGGTATGATGGGCAGCCTGCTTTCTGCGGCTGCATGGCTCCTCCTCCCAACTAGTCCCACTAGAGCAAACTCCAGTGAGCTCCCTCCTCATGGCGAGGCTCAGCCTTTTCCCTGAAGCCTAAAACCGCCCTTGTGTTGGGAAGGGAGAGGTGAGGATTGTTAGGAATCTCTTGGTCTCACCAACCAAGTTACCATTGCTGATAGACTATATCTGAATCAGTTTTCAGCATCAATAGTTTTTCTGACCCAGTGGTGATGATGCAGCTAGTAGGGATGTTACTGCCCGATGCTGGAGCCATTTGGGAGGGCTCTAGGTCCATGCCCCGGGCTTACCTAAATACACTGGGCAGACATATGGGTAACCCATGATCCTGGCTGCCTGCAGGGTGAGAGGATTGTATAAGGATTCTCTTAAAGGTGCCTATCTGTTTCACTCTCTCAAAAGAAATGAGTAAACTTTGGGGGGGGAAAAAGATTTTGTTCATTCACTTATTCAATGAATATTTTAGAACCTACTTTGTATGACATATGATACTTAGCCTTATACTCTAGACACTAAAGTCAGTTCCGTCAACCCCTTCCTCATGGAAGACTGTGTCTCTATCATACCCTCCTAATGGCTGCTATTGTGTCTTGATAACCTATCCAGGAAGTCAGGATCCTATCCTCTACGTCTAGGATCCCTGGCACCTTGAAAGAGGCTGGCTGCCTGACCTATGTGCACTCTCTGCTTCTGAATGTTGGCCTCCACTCAGGCCACCGCTGCAATATCCCTTTGTTGTCACTCTTTCATCTCCTACCATTCTTCCTCAGCTCCTACAACAAGGCCTACTGAACATGCTGAAGTCAAGTCTCTTGACCAGCTGCTCAACTCTTTCAGTTTTAGTTAGTAAAATGCACGCAGCAGCCCTGGGTCAGACTTACCAATACAGTTGTAAAAAGACATGGGGGCTGGGGAAGGCAAACATTGGCTGACGTCATGAGAATGTTGCCAGGGGAATCATAGCTAATATTACTGCAGGGGTCTTAGTCTGTCTTTTCACTTAAAATGACTCTTTCACTACCCAGTTTCTGGATTCAGGCCAAGTGTTTGTTGACTGCAGCCCTAGCTAATCTACACTACAGCTGGAATCTCTTCTGAGTCAGACAGACTGTAACTGACCATCCTCTGTGCCCAAGATTTTCTTTCCCGTATTCAATGCTGCTCATCTAATGATCAACCAACTTGCCAGGAATCTGTTTCCAGTGGCACAAATAGGAAACAAAAGATGTCTGGGCTCCAGAACAGACTAGAGCCTCGGGATCCTAGGCAGAGATGATGAATTTTAATTCTCTATTGCAGCGCAGACACGAGCAGGCAAGAATATTAGAAAAGACTAATCAAGGATAAAATCAGCAGGGGGCATCTGTGCAGTGGCTCACTGACAGCACTCTAAACTTAGCACAGCCAAGGCTAATCGCCTCCTTATAGCCTCTTCTCCCATTAAAGATGCCCTGAAAACAAGCTATCCAAAGATACTGCTGCAGTTATCACAGATACCAAATTGGCAGGCAATATTCTCTAAGTGCACTGAGCCAGAAGCTAAGGATTTCCTGTGTGCCCTTTACTCTTCCAGACTGAGTGCCGTTATAAGAGGAATAAGAGCGGAGGTACCCATGATAAATAATGCATGAGAACTACAGGTGCGGAAAGCTTTATTCAGGCCTGCCACGCTAATGCATGCCTAAACTGGGCATTTGCTACAGTGTGACTGGATTTGCTATCCTGGGTGTCCGAAATGGTAATGAGAATGGCTGGGCTGAAGAAGAAGCTGTTCTTTTGATCCCTCCTTAGCTTTTCTCCAGCTGTCTTGCCAATTCGGTATCACAACCCCTTCCCAGGCCTTTCTCCTCTAGTCCCCTGAAATCTGGCTAGTGAATAAAATCACAGCATTTCAAAGGCCATGGAAGTAAAGAAAAGTGATACGCACTGTTAAATACTAGCTCTATTAGTAAGAACTCAAATTTCAAACCTCCTTATCACTGTGTCTCCTAATTCCCAACTGTTCTCTGATCTTTAGTCTAGTAATAGTACCACCAATCAGTTAAGTGGTCTCCTGGACTCTGGTTGTCCTAGAAAGAATTAAAACAAAACAAAAAACTGGAAAAGGGATAATAGGCTTAAATGATTCCCTAAACCCATCAAGTCCTCAGAGAAAGTATGAACAAGACCACTTTGTCTCCATAGTGCAGCTTATGATGTGGCTGAAATGAGGGTTCTCCTTCATTTAGGTTCCTTTCTGATGGGAAATTCTGTGGTGCTTCCTAAGCAGTGCAGGAGTCTGTCCAGAATGTACTGACACAGCAGAACCCTAACTTCTGCAATTACTCCATATCGAACTCAGAGTATTCAATACCAACTCAGTCTTACATATTCTCTCTCCTGCTGCCATTTTCAACCAGTACTACTCCATCAGCTTCAAATTACTAGAAAATATTTCATGGGCACAGGCTGCCATTTAGTCAATGTGTCCATTAACATGGAGTCATTATTTCTTGACATAACATTAACCCCAAGAAGGCTCCATGGCTACGCAAGGTGGCCCTGAAGACTGGAGCATCCTTACAACTATCTCCTGCAGTCTGAGCAGAGTGGCACAGTGGGGAACCACAGCTGTAACTTATTCCAACCAAAGATAAATATGTTGTTGATAGCAGAGCATGGTGTCTCAAACATGAGACAGGGAAAGGTACTATCATCTCACAGCCTTTTTTTTTTTTTTTGGAGAGGTTTTTGCTATAGGGTGTGTGCACTCGCCAGACAGACAGAGAGAGACAGAGAGACAGAAAGCAAGAAATCACTCCCCCAGGGGGGATGGCCACGCCGCAATCCCTTCTCCTCCATTCTCCTCTTGGGATCTTGAGCATGCATGCACACGCACCCGGCGTGAGTTTAAGCCACCGGGTCTGGGACTCGAACCATGGTCGACTGCGTGGGAGTCCAGCGACATAGCCATTATGCTAACTGCTGGTCCCTCACAGCCTTTTTAATAACCCAAAACACTGCCAGGGGCTGGTGCCAAACTCCAGCTAATCACCTGCCAACTGCCACCCACTTTGGGCAAACTCCCTGAAGGAGAATGACGCTCTAGACCCAGCTTGAAGCACCAATATTAAAGGTCCCCACATCATAAGCTCATCTGAATTTAGTGAACAAGTATTTTGTCCATTGCCCTGTGCTATTAGACTTTACTAAAAAAGGGGCATCCCCTGCCCTCCAGAACCTCATCATTTAACATAGAAAACCTACTAAGGAACCACATTCCATGGTCCTGCACTGTGATTCCCCTATGAATATACCATTGGTTGGTCAGGTAGTTCTTGCTTGTTCTGTAGCTACACCACAAATGCCCTATCCCTTGGTCCTAATGCTTGAACAATCACATGTGCATGCTTTGGAAACAGAAAAATGTACATAGTTTAAACAAAGATTATCCAATGGAAAATACAGGCTAATGCAGGGACCAATGTACAAAAACCTAAGAGGACTGTGCAGAGATCTAGGAAAAAAAGGACTGCCTCCCTATTGTTCTGAATAAGTTTCCAAACTCCTCCACAGGCTGGGTAGCATTCTGGGAAGATCTCGTTGCAATGAAGCAACCTTGCACAATTTTCTTCTCATTTCCTCTGATCATTTTAGTGCCACTATGGGAAGCATTTGTAATACGCATACAGACATGTGCCCCCACCTCTCAGCAAATAAGTATTTCCTCAGTAAATCCCACTGAAAGTGCACTCCAGAAAAAGCAGTGCTTG
Organism: Tupaia tana; assembly: GCA_026018925.1. Lineage (NCBI taxonomy): Eukaryota > Metazoa > Chordata > Mammalia > Scandentia > Tupaiidae > Tupaia > Tupaia tana. Next base: position 178,412,419 of record JAKSZU010000003.1, read on the forward strand.
CAAAACATCTCATGTTCATTTTTCAGAATTCAGAGGGAAGTGACTAACCCCTGATATACAATTAAAATGATTAAATGCAAACACTACTGAGTCTGTATAATAAATATTTTATATATTAATATGTTTTCAAAAGTCTTATTTCATTTTTACTGCTTTTCTGTGTGGCATTATTCTATTTTAGTACATGCAATGAAATAATCTTCCATGAAAAAAGTAGGCATTTCTGGACGATTTTAAATAAGCGAATGGATAATTATTACACTATTGATTTGCCATGTAAATTGTTTAAATTGCTAACTCTTTCCTCTTTCCATTATTAGAATCAGTTCATTCCTTACCAAGTAAAATGGAACATTCCCTTCCAAAATAAACTTTCCTTTCTCGTGCCCAAGATATGTAATATGGGTGCTGTTTATGGTTATTTTAAAACAAACAAAACCAAGCCATAACCTCAATGAGAACCATTTGGTATAACATTTGCTTAATATTCACTCAATACTAAAAACCACCAAAATTCCTTTCTCTGCTCTAGAAGTTACTACCCTGCTTTAGAAAACTGGTTGGGGACCACTTGAATGCCTCCATGTAAGTAATTACAGAGTGTCCTGGAGCCAGTTCAGCAGACTTCTCCCCTTCAGCAAGCTTACATATGACTCAAAAATCTCTTCTTATTTTCATTTGCTATTTATGTATAAAAACAAGATGATGTTTCTGGGTTGCTGGGCTGTAGAGAAGAACGTGTGGAAAATCCTACATTTCAGATTCTATGTCCACTATAATATCGGTTTGGTGCTTTGAAGATATCTTTATGCAAGAAGCAGTGCATGGTAGCTATTAAGGGTAGCACCTCTCATTGCTAGTCCCCCAGAACACCCAGAACAGGTTGGTATTGTTCACAGTAGCAATACTTAGGACAGTCATGTTGGCAGTGCTAAGGGAAAGAAGAAAACTGCTACTATAGACATACCAGGGACTTCTCAGTAGATATATTAGACATAGCTTTTAATTTATTTCATAACATCCAGACATAGCTGGGCAAAAATGAACCTTTCTGAACCATTAATGGGTCTTTGGGATGAACCTTTAATGCAGGTGATGTTGTGATAGCAAAGAAGAGCACACATGTCACTAGACACATATTTAGTAGATTTCACATTTTTTTAAACTGACTTCTTTTTCATTTCCAGGGCTGTCTACCTCCCCTCTCCTTCTCATATATGTAAGAAAGATGTCAGCACTTACAGGCGTAACTGGCAAGTAGCAGAAAAACCAGTCAGTTAGATAAGCAGAATGGCACAGAAATCCTCAGCACACAGCACCTGGGCAGTGAAACTGGTGTCTTGCAACTCACCTTCCCACCAGGCCTTTGCCTGAAGCCAAAAGTTAGTATGGTGCAGAAGGGAGAGAAAGTCTTCCAGGTATGTGCTTCTTAGTCAATACTCCAAAGAGTTTCCTGACCTAGATAATGATGCTAATGCTCATGGGGAGAACTCACTACATAGATACCAACTCCTTAATTTGGAGAGAAATGATCTGGACCAATAGTGAGTGGCAGAATCCCACTCTCCCAGGGAGAAGAGGGCCATTTCTCATTACTGAGCCAGACACTTGCCAGTCACATGTATGCCTTCAGAGGGCCCCCAGGGTAGACTCCAGCATCATCCTTTCAGAAAAGGTTCTTTTCCATCAATCACGTGTAAGCTGAGTTTCTGTATCACAAGAGTGAAAAGTATCAGCTATATTTATGTCACAAGTATAACATGGCCATTTATAAAGAAACCAGCCAATCATGGAAATCAAGTTCATAAACAATGATCTTAAACAACTATGTGAGGGGCCAGCAGGTGACACAGTGATTAAGACACTGGACTTCCACATGGTTGACTACAGTTCAAGTCCTGGACCTAAAGGCTTGAAAATCATGCTGGGCACATAAGTGTGCATGCCCAAAATTCCAGGAGAATGGAAAAGAAGGGATTGCAGTGTGGCCATCCCCCTGAGGAGTGATTTCTCACTTTCCCTCTCACTGTCTCTCTCCAATAAATACATGTGCCCTATGACAAAACAAAACAAACAAACAAAACACTGTGCAAAAAAGAACAAGTACAATAAATATACTGATCAAGTTGCTTCTTTCTTTGAAAGTGTGAGTCAATATTTTTGGTGGGAAGGGGTAGCATTTAAGATGTGACTCATTGAAAATAATGGTCAATTTAGTGACCAATATGAGCAGAGAAAGACATAGCAACTAAGATGAGGCACACTTCTGTAGCAACCTGGACACTATAAATACAAAGTTTTGAATCCTATACTCATACAGCAAATAGTACAATTCACCGTCTTTATATCTTGAGTTTATGCTATTGTGTGCTTAGTCCTTAGCAGTGCCACCATCACTGTCCTAAGTATGGCTTCTGTGAACAATACCAACCTGTCCTGGGTATTGTAGGGGACAGCAATTAGAGATGTTAGTCTTAACAGCTACCATGCACTGCTTCTTAGATAAAGATACCTTGAAAGCACCAAACCTTATAGTGGACATAGAATCTGAAATGTAGGGTTTTCCACACGTTCTCTCCACCCCAGCAATCCAGAAACATCATCTTGCTTTTATACCTAAATCTCCAAGTTCTGATGTTGCTTTGCTAAGTGTCTTATCTGTCATGGTCAATCAGTCCCTGCCTAACCATAGATATAGTGACAGAAAAAAAAGATGCGAGTCAAATGGTCAGCTCTGAACAGTTATCTAATTGAGATGCATAGGAAAATATAATAATTCTAAGAGGCCATGCCCATACCAAGAACGTTAGTGAGTGGATAACATGGCCTTAAACCATTCCCACAGAATGAAAACAAACACTACAACTTAAAAAAATAATAATTTTATAAAGCATGGGGAGCAACTGTGGATACTAGAGACAGTGTGGGAAGAGGGTAGGTAATGGAGGGGTGGTGTAAAAAGGGAATCAAAGGGAAAAAAAAAAACATCTAATGAACACAAAAATGGAAAATTATCTGTTGATGATAATGTGTATGGTAATATTTTTTATTAGACTAACATGCACTATATACAAGCTGGTAAAGTTCATTCTGTATGATGTAACGATGTACAGTAATTAGGGACCAGCAGTTAGCGTAATGGCAGTGTCGCTGGACTCCCATGTAGTTGACCATGGTTCGAGTCCTGGGCCTGATGGCTTAAAACTCACGCCAGGTGCGTGTACGTGCATGCCCAAGATCCCAAAAGGAGAATGGAAGAAAGGGATTATGATGTGGCCATCCCCGCTGGGGGGTGATTTCTCGTTTCCTGTCTCTCTGTCTGTCTCTGTCTCTGTCTGGTGAGTGCACGCACCTTATGGCAAAAACCTCTCCAAAAAAAAAAAAAAAAAAAAAGATGTACGGTAATTAAATGTAAAAAATTTAAAAAATTGGGGGCCAGCAAATGGCATAATGGTTACGTCACTGGCCTCTCATGTAGTCAACCACGGTTCAAGTTCTGGACCTAGCAGCTTGAAACACACCAGGCACATGTGTGTGCATGCCCAAAATCCAAAGGGGAGACTAGATGAGAAGGGATTGCGGCATGGCCATCCGCATAGGAATGGGGGTGATTTCTTGCTTTCTGACTCTCTGTCTCTGTTTCTCCATTGAGTGCACACACTGTATAATGAAAACCTCTCTCAAAAAAATTAATTAATAAGTAAATAAAATTTTCAAAAACAGGTGAGCATTTCTCCCTAGTCCAGTTGATAAAACTATAAAATATCTTTAACAGATAATACCACATTTCTTTGTCCCATTAAAGGGAGAAATGTTCACCTGTTGAAATATTCATTTTGTAAGCTAAATAGTGTGATTGAATGTATAAAAGAAAATTAAATTTAAAAATGTGAAAAAAAATATTAAACTTAAAAAAAATTTTCAAAAAGAAAAGCTGATTTTAAAGATTCATCTCTGATATACTTTCAGCTTTCTTCAAATAAAATCCTCCAGCCTAGAACATTCCAACTGGTACATCTGGTAGGAGCTAGCAGGTCGCTAATATGCTACAAGTACTGACCCTCCACTGTCGAAGCTGGCAGCTAGTACCCAAGGGGGCTGAGCCCTGGTCTTCTCCAGCTGGGAGCAGCCTGCTCACTCAGTCCATGGTGCTGTACATGACATCATATCTAAGTGTGCCTTGACATGAAAAAGCTGGTGTGCTGTTCTCAGCCCTCTTCCTTCCTCCCAGTTTGGCTATCTACTGGGTTCATAGGATTAGCCACCCTTATTTTAAAATCTGGGAAAAGTAACAACTATATTAGTTTGCATACTACCTCATTTTCAATTTCTTTTTATAGACAATATCATCAATGCCAGCCACAATGAGATGGAAGGATACTCAGCCAGCAACCCGAATGTACAATGCCAAAATTCTGCCCTACAATAGTCACTGTGCCTTCACAGTCCCTAGGAAGAAATATGTACAAATGATATATCCACTGGACTCGTGCCCAAGTGCATACCCCTGGTAACCAGAATAGATCAGAATGAGAAGTAGGTCAAAGTGGTCTGTAACACTGAAACCAGGCAAAACTAAATTCTTGTCCCTCATCCTACTTTAAAGTCAACCGACTATTCATATTACCTTCCTTTTCCCAGGAGACTTCCTAGGAAAAAGGCTGTGAAAGGCAGAGGGTCTGTAGCTCCCCCGAAAGGCCAAAAATGAATCATATGGACCAGAGAAAAGGGAAATAGGAATCCATCAAGTTCAGAATTACACTGCAACCGAAAATGTGCCTTTGCCTCAATAATATTTTGAGGTATTTGTTTACTGAGATTCATGTCTCAAATTTGCCTAATGCCCTTCATCGCCACAAAAACCACCCCAGTGTAAGCTAGCCTGGGCCTGCACCAGCCTCCTTAAGCTTTCTGACATGTAAATGTCAGACATTGTCTGACATGCTATCATGCTCCTTAAACCTCTACAAGTGCTTTCCATTTTTCTTTGAATTAAAGTTAAACCTATAACTCAACCTACAGAGCCTTACATTTTTTTTTTTTTTTGTACATCTCTGACTTCATTTCATGCTGTCCACCCCTTAGTCAGAAAATCACTCCTACAACGTTGGGTTCTGAAGGTCCCTCAAATGTTCTTTCCTACTCCGGGTGTTTATGCTTAATGATCCCTCTGATCTGCTCCAAAACTGTCAAGGGAAAACATCTTCTCAGCTTTTTTTTTAAGTCTCAGCTTAAACATCACCTACCCAAGACTCCTCTGACCACCCTAGCCCCAGAAGCCTCTGCCTTATTTTTTTCAGTCTCACTTCACAGCATTTACGACCAGCTGTTCCCACTGTCTAATGATGTGTTTAGTCCTTTATGCCTTTATCTCACTCATTAATGCTGGCTTGTTCACCTGAGTCCCCAGGGCCCAGCTAGGGTCTGTCTCGCAGTGGAGGACTCGATCAGGACTTGTTAAATGACTAACAAATGAGAATTTGTTCTATGGTTGATTCCACCTATGATCTTGGTTTTCCGTGAGCTAGTTCTCAAAGATTAAGACACCAAGATTTTCCGAGTTCTCTCACTATTCTGTTTGTACTCTTCAATATTAGTTTCTAAAGGAGAAAGCAGTAGATTTAAATTTTCTAAGATCAGAATTTCACAATGTGTCATCAGTTGTACTATTAGTGACTGCCAAACAGGGAGGCTTCAAAAAGTTCATGAAAAATGCCTATTTGGGAATAAAAAAAACTGTGTTTATTTCAAAATAATACTTTGCTCCAAAATATACGCATGACTTTTTGAGGTTCCTCCTATAGCCCACCATGTAGTTTTTGTAATTATCCCCCAAAAGAGTTATATGGTCAAATGAATCTTGAATCTTGAAAACACTGAACGTTATTTTTCTCTTTACATTTTTTTTTCCCTTGGGAATTTATGATGCACATTAGCATATTATAGGACTCCCAAAAACTAAAGTAAGACACCTGATAATTTGTGTAACTCAAGATTTTCCACACTTAGGTGTCAACACTGCCAATTTTTCTATCAGTATCACTGCATATCCTAAGAACTAATGTTTCTCAGAATATATTTGGAAACAATTTTCTAAATAAATAAGAGAAGAATGCCAAATAGTTTTCTTGAGAGATATTTGCTGGGTTCAAGGTAAAAAAGCTGGTAATAAATTTGAAACACTGGAGCCAGCAGGTTGCGTGGTGGTTAAAGGTGCTGGACTCCCACATGGCTGATGGTAGTTTGAGTCCCAGATCTGGTGGCTTGCTTTCTCATTTTCTCTCTCTCTATCTCTCCCTGTTTCTCTCTGGTTAGCATGTGTACCCTATAGCAATTTTTTTACTTTTTATTCATTTATTTTAATTAATTAATTAATTAATTTTATAATTAAAGTATGAATTTATTTGAGTACAAAAACTTTTGAAATTCAAACATAGTTTTCCCATTATATATATTTCCATGAGGTGTGTTTTTTTCTGAAACTTTTTTTAAATTAATTAATTTACATTCATTCCCTAAGCATCATCACAACATATAAAATGTGATTTCCCATCCAGAATATACTGCATAGTGGCTTAATCATGCATGTTATCATCAATAATTTTCCATTTCTAGTTTTATATATATATATATATATATATATATACACACACACATATATACACACATATATATACACACACACACACACCCTATAGCAAATTAAAATAATAATAACAATAATAATAATAAAATTAAATAAATCTTTCAAAAATTAATAAATTTAAAACACTAACAAAGATAATTAAAAGTCAATTATCTGTAGGGCAGAGGCTTATTGCATGATGTCAGAATTATCTAAACCATTTTCTTTATTCTGTTTGTCTTCTGACTAGTAAATGATCACCATCACTGATGTTTTTAACCGTGGTTTCAAACCAAAGCAAGTACGTCAGAAACAGTTAAACAGCAAAATTCCATCTGGGATACAAACATAACACATTAGAACTCGTTTGCCATAATGGGAAGCCAGAGTCAAGCTCTTTACTCACTTTGTTAACAGAGGAAATGGCAGGCATTGTTCTCTTTCCCACCCCATCCTCATAATTATAAATGATGTATCTTCAAAAGCCCCCCCAACCACCACCACCACCACCACCACAGCCAGGGGAAAGGAGCACACTGGAAGAAACAGAAATGCTATGTTAGCAGTAGCAGAAACGTAGTTACACCTCTAACATGTACATATATTACATACTTAATAATTAAGAACCAAAATAGCTAGAATGACAGAAAGGTAATGGCTTAAATCTAAGACTGATCTTTGAGTGATTACAGAGGCATTGAGGATACACTGCAATTGAAATGTCAGCACTGATTCGAGAAAAGAGAAGGGAACTGCAGATAGATGTAGCCAGAGTAGGGCAAGGCAGGGCAGTGCAGGGCAGGGCAGCAAATGGGAGAGTAACTCAGAACTCAATAATGGCAGGGAAAGAGAGTCTGGTCAGAACCAGGACAATCACCACCTCAACCACTATGGGATAAGGTTTGACCAATAGCCTAGACCCAGAATAAGCTCTTTAATGTAGCTGAAATATAAAATATTAAAATAGAAACTACCTGACAAAGAGATTATATTTTATTACCAGTAAGTTCTTATATGACTGGAAGGATCTGGTGAGCTTTAACTGTATCACTTCAAAAATAATAAAGCTATTAAATTAGGCTTCACTAATTGAGAACTCATGAAAATTCAGGCAACAGAGCTGAAGTTTACATACTCTGTAAAAAGTGTGTGGTAAGCAGATAAACAATAAAAGGAGGATGGCAGGGTGACAAATGAGAGGGCTTTTCAAGATCTAGTCCATGCCTACCTCTTTATCCCTGTCTCTCATTATCACCTGTGGCATCTCCACCCTATTTTGGACTCCATATTGCAAACATATTAGAATGTGTAGTTTCCTAAGCATGCCATGTCCTCTTATACTGCTCCCTCTACTTAGAAGGCCCTTTACCACCCACCCCACCCCTTTGCTGCCAAGCTAAATCCTACTTATCTTTCAAAACTTGGCTCAGATGTCTTCCATGAGCTCCCCTCCATCCCAGCCTAGGTTAAGTGCATCCTTAAGTACTCACGCAACTATATCAGAATATCTGTACTATGTTGAACAATATATTTGTCAGGCCTATATCCCAAGCTATGGCTTGGATGTGTTCCTCCAAAATTCATCTAATGAAATTTGGTGAACCATGGTAATAGTGTTGACAGGGTAGAGACTGAAATCTGATTATGGTGTAGAAAGATGTGGCCTTTCGAGGTGATTGGAATTAGATAATGCCATGAGTTGGTCCTTCATGATTAACTCAAGATACCTTTAAAAAAGAGCAGACACAGAAATACTTGGCTCTTGCTCTGTCTTGCCATCTGATACCTACACCGCTTTGGGACACTGCAGAGAACCCCCACCAGCAAAAAGACTCTCACCCTTGACCTAGGACCTCCAAAACTATGAATGAGATAAACTCCTGTTCTTTATAAATCACTCAGATTTGGATATTTGTTATTAGAACAATGGACTAGAACAATGTCTCAGAATAAATTCATTCAACTGATAACACAAAATCATGGCGCTGGTGCCTATTGGTCTGTGACTCTATATACTGTCCACTGTAGCTTGGACAGCTCTGCATAACCCAGAACCCAGGGCTATACCCCGGGCTGCAATTCCCTTCCAGCGCTACTCTTTTGCCACTTCTGCTTAAACTACTGAGACATTAACTTTCATGTTATAGAAACTCTCAGCAACTAAAGGGTCACGACCTACAGGTACAAGGTTCTCTGTGCACAGAGCTTTAGAAATAATTACCACTCTTCTGCTACAGAGAGATGTGCCCCCCCCCCCCCATAGATCATTTGGACCGTTAATGCAGATATAAACTAAAAACATTCACGGTTCCCTATCTAGGAAGACAGTGTTAATTATGATGCCCTGGTCTTAGGACCGGCAATTTAGGCACAGACCTTTTTCTTTAAAAAGTATCGACTTAGCTTTAATGGTGAAGGAAGCAGAAACAATGCCACAGGAGATGAAATGCAGCTTTCTATTGGCAAGTTAGAAAATACACCGAGGAACTTGGTTCTAGAAATGTCGTTTTCATGACAAATTAAAGGTAAACATAATTATGTCTAATACATCAAAAGTAGTGAATTAAATACTCTTTGAAGCTAAAATATGCAGACAGACATAACTAATTTTATCTTATTTCATAATAACTCCATTATTTATTTATTGAAAAGTGCCAATCAAAAAACTAAACTAGTTTGTTTACAAGAAAAGCATTAAAACTAGCAGTAATTGTTATTGTAACTCCTGGCTTTCTGCTTTGGAAAATAGATAAGCATCTGATTTTTCCCCCTTTTAGCATCAAAATAAAGAACAACAGAAAAATTTGAGTAAGCAGCAGTGGTGGGTGAAGATAAAGTTTGGTAAGTCACTATGAGTTTGCTGCAAATATAAACGCTGAGATTGTGACCAGGTACAAAACTATTCATCACAGTAATATAAAGACCCTGGTCTATTCAGCAGTGGGAGTGAACTTTCAGTCATCTCAAGAAGCATCATACTTAGCTGTGAGGCTGACGCAAGGCTGTGGAAGGGAGCCCTCAAGAAGGGCTGCAAGGAGATAGGTCCCAAAGTGTACCTAGAAAGCCTCTGCTGAGAATCAAAACAGGGCAGCTCTCTGGAGAAGAGGGACATTCCCGAGATAACAGGGAAAGAATGTAGAGGCCTAAAGCCCTGCTCCAAAATGGAAAGGAAATTTCACACTCCCCAAAGTGCCCCATATTTATACATACAACATGATATGCTCTGGGTGTAACAATGTCCCATTTCTTAGATTCGGGCAAACTGAAAAGAAGGAGAATCTACTAAGGGTAAAGGTGAGAAAATAAAGGAGAAAGAATAGGTTTAGAGCCAAGAAAATAGACCAAAATAATTACTGAGTCTAAAAGCTGTGCTTGGCATATGGTTGGTACAAAGAGAACCTGGTATTACAGAAACTCAATCAGTTGTACAATGCTGATATGTATTCCACAGAGAACGTGCCGTCTACCGCGGGTCAGGACAGAATAATTGGAACTGGACTTGCCCTCCTGCCATAAACAACTAAAAAGTTTGGAATACTGGCAACCTATTTCCAAACATTAGACAATAGGCAGTGGAAAACAGTAATGCTTGAGAGAAGGAAAGCCTTCAAAAGGGGATTCATTTGTCCCAGCTTTCTGCCAGAGGACACTTTCCATGTGGCAGAGGGAGGCAAGGTTCAAGCACAGCACCGTGTCCCTAGGCTAAGGAGTCAGAGATTGAAACTCCCAGTCACTGAAGCAACTGGACTTTGTAGGGCAGAGTCCTGGGAACAAGGCAGTTCCACAGGAGGAGATCAAGCACCTGGAAATTTGCTTAGAGGGGTCCTGCGGATCCTTGAAAAGTGTGATGTGAAACTGTCAGGTCTAGCAGAGAGTAGCTGATAGGCTTGAGAGATAACTGTGCTAAGAGACCAAACACTTTAGCATTCAGTTAAGATCACAGAAAGCTCACACCATTGGAGAAAAGGCCACTCCATAAGAACCATCTGAAATAAAACCAAGTCTAATAGGATCAAGAGGATCCACAAATAATTTAACAGCCTGCCAGAAGAAATTTCAATTTCCCTTCAAAGAAGAAAGGACATACACTCAAGTTCCTACAAGGAATTATCTTCTATGGGGAATTTACAATAAAATTATACAAAGGAGAGAATGTGACTCATAATAAAGAAAAATAAGTAGCCAATATAAAGAGACCAAGAGATGACAAAGATTTAGCAATAAGCAGACAAGATTTTAAAATAGCTATGGTAAGTATATTGAAAATGTGTAATAGCAAAATATGGACATATGAGTGAACAGATGGAGAAACCTCAGCAGGGAAATGAAAAATATAAAAGGAGACCAATTCTTATACTAAAATGTAATACATCTAAGAGAAAAGTTTATTAAGTGGGTTTAATAGCAGATTGGATACTACAGCACAGAGGACCAGTGAACTTGAAGACAGATCAATAGAAAGTATGTAATCTGAAGAACACAAATAAAAGTATTTAAAAATTAAAATGAGACTTAGTGAAAAGAGCCTCAATAATACCAGTCTAACAGGTGTAATTGTCAGATGAGAAGGGAAAATAGAGAATGGATCAGACAAATATTTAAAGACATAGTAACTGAATATTTTCCAATTTGACAAAAAAAAATCTACCTACAGATCCAAAAAGCTTGGTGAACTATAAATGGTAAATACAAAGAATATAACAATTAGCCACATAATATTAAACCTCTAAAATCCAAAGATGGGGAGAAGATCATAAACACGGTCAGAAAAAAAAAAAATTACCTACAGAGGAACAATGATTCAAATTACAACTAACTTCTCATTAGAAACAATGGAAACAGGGGCCAGCAGATGGCGTGGTGGTTAGGGCACTGGACTCCCACATGGTTAACTATGGTTCATTTTCAGACCTGGTGACTTACATTCTCATTATCCATCTCTCTACCTGTCTCTTTCCCACCTGTCTCGCTCTGGTGAGCACATGTGCCCTATAGCAAACGTAAAAGTAAATATATTTAAATTTTAAAAAAGGAACAATGGAAACAAACAATAATAAAACAGCATCTTTATACTTCTGGGGTGAAAACCAAAAACTAAAACTAAACCTTTCAATCCAGAATCCTATACCCAGTGAATACATCCTTCAAAATTAAGAATGAAACAAAGACATTTGAAGAGACACAAAGAATAAGAAGATTTGTCTCCAGCAGATCTATATTACATAAAAGAAATTTCTTCAAGCTGAAGGAAAATACCAGCCTAATAACCCACAAATAAAGGAACAAAAGAATACTGGACATTTAAAATAAGTGGTTAATATAAAAGGCAACCTTTTTTCTCCTGATTTCTTTAAAAGAAAACTATTAAAGGTGAAATAATATTGCATTGGAAGATGTATAAAGCACACAAATATATCAGACCACACGCAAAAGAAATAAAATACAACTATATAATAAAAAATTTCTTTTTTTTTTTTAAGAGAGATTTTTTGCTATAGGGCATATGTACTCAATGGAGAGACAGCGAGAAAGAGAGAGATCAGGGGGCAGGGATGGCCATGCCACAATCCCTTCTCTTCTCAGGATTTGGGGCATGTATGCACATGTGCCTGGTGTGAGTTTTTTTTTAACCTGCTGGATCTGGGACTCAAACCATGGTCGACTATGTGGGAGTCCAGCAATGCAACCATTATGCCATCTGCTAGTCCCTAAAAAAATGTCTTAAATTGTAAAAAAATAAAAATAAATAAATTACAATATTTATTCTGAGAAGACTGTGATAAATTTAACATGTACATTATAAATCTCAGAGAAATGATTTTAAAAATATAAAGTGTTTTAGGTAAAAACTACTAGACTAACAGTAGATTAACCTAAATGTTAAATTAAAAATGCAACAAAGAAGAAAATATGGAACATCTTATTTTATGTAAAAAGTTACATTCAACTCAACTCAATATCAACAGCTTTCTTAAATAGAAATGTAATGTACTAGATACTCAAATTGAAAATCAGATATTGACAGATGTGATGAAAAAGTTAGATTCACCATTATACGTATATGGAGTTTGAGTAAAATGAGGGAAAGCAAATGTAATTATTATGTCTAAAAATTTGTGTGGTTGTATTAATAACAAAAAAGTAAACTTTAAGACATGATTATTACTGTAGATAAAAGACAATTTACAAAATTTTCAGGAAGAAGTTATAAATACTTTTGTGTATAACAATAGAATTTCAAAATTAAAGGAAGTATTTAAAGAACTAAAGAATGATACAAACTGAGTTATGAAATCATAACTGAGCATTCTAATACATCTCTATTAATATCAGACACAACAGCAAACTAAAAATTAGCCAGAATTTAGAAGATTTGAACAACACATCAATCAACTCGGTCTAAAGGATATTTAGATACAACTACACCAGACACATTAGAATTATTTTTTCAAGTGCAAATATTAATCAAGAAAAAGCAATGAAAGTCATAATAAATTTTAAAATGTTGAAATATTATGAATTAAGACCAGCCAGTAGCATGATGGTTAAGGTAGCTGGATCCTACATGGCCAGCTGCATGGTTCAAGTCTTAGATCTGGCAGCTTAAAGAACACCCCAGGTCTGTCTGCAAGCATGCCCAAAGTCTCTAGAAGAGGATGAGAGAGAAAGGATTACAGCATGTCTTTCCCCCTGAGGGGGACTTTCTTACTTTCTCATTCTCTCTCTCTGTCTCTATTTCTGTCTCTCTGTCTCTCTCTAGTGAATACACACATCCTATAGCAAATTTTTAAAACAATATATGGATCATAATACATGAAAACAATGCAAATAAATTAGAATTCAATATTATATTAATAAATTAACATAAAAAATACATCACACAACACACTAAGACAAGGGAAATAAAATGTAATTACATAATCAAAATTTTCTTACATTGTAAAGGAATTGTACAATGCAAATTCTGAGAAGACTGAAAAATTCAACATGTATACTTAATTCTTAGAACAATGATATAATAATATAAAGTGGTAAAGTAAAAAATACTAGATTATTCTAACAGCAGATAAATCTAAATATTATATTAAATGAAGCAAAGAAAGAAAAAAAGGAAAACAAGATGGGACAAATAAAATAATGAACAGAGCTAGAGCTTTACTTAACCACCTAAGTAACTTAAACAGAAACGTATGAGTACTTGGGACCAGCAGTTAGTGTAATGGCTACGTCCGCTGAACTACAATGTAGCCAACCACGGTTCAAGTCCCGGATCCAGTGGCTTAAACTCATGCCGGGCGTGTGCGCGTGCATGCCCAAGATCCCAAGAGGAGAATGGAGAAGGGGATTCCGGAATGGCCATCCCCTGGGAGGTGATTTCTTGCTTTCTATCTCTGTTTCTCTCTGTCTTTCTAGCGAGCACACATGCCCTATAGCAAAAACCTCTCTAAAAAAAAAAAAAAGAAAAAGAAATGTACGAGTACTCAAGTTGAAAAATATTTGACAAAATGAATACCCATTCATGATAAAAATTCAGACAATTGTAATAGAAGGGAACAACTATTTAGAAATCTCTAACTATTTAAAAATTAAGCACATACTTGTAAGAACCTCTTTAACAAAGGAAGAAATCACCAGGGAAACTGAAAGTAATGAATGATAAAAAAAAATACAATATATCAAAATTTATGGGATACAGATAAAGCAGTGCTTAGAGCATTGAGTACTTAGAAAAGACAAGGTTTTAAATCAGTGGCCTAGGTTTCCTTTTTAAGAAACTATTGAAAAAGAAAAGAAAATTACACTCAAATAGAAGGAAATGATACAGATAATACATATTAATGAAATAAAAAGCATATAAATAGAAAAAAAATGAACAAGGCTAAAACTTGTTCATGCAAAAAGTCAGTAAAATTGATAAGATACTGAATACAGTGATCAAAAAGATACAGAAGAAAATGTACCTATTGACAGTATCAGAAAGGAAATATGTTTGATCATTACAAATCCTATAGATATTACAACTTTGCATTAATAATTTTAATTTAAATAAAACAAATTCCTTCAAAGATGCAAGTTACCAATATTAATTCAAGAACTAGTATAACCGTTGTACCAAAGTCAACCAAAGAATGATTTTTATTTTTAAAACCACATACCAAAATTCTTCCAAAAGAAAAAACAAACAAAAAAAAACTTTAAAAATTATAGCAAATCCATGAGACCAGCAGTTGGCATAATGGTTATGTCGCTGGACTCCTATGTAGTTGACTGTGGTTCAAGTCCCAGACCCAGTGGCTTAAACTCATGCCAGGCGTGTGCATGCCCAAGATCCTGAGAGGAGAATGGAGGAGAAGGGATTGTGGCATAACCATCCCCCCCCCCCATGGGGGGGTGATTTTTTGCTTTCTGTCTCTCTCTCCCTGTCTTTCTGGCGAGCGCATGCACCCTATAGCAAAAAAAAAACAAAACAACAACAAAAAAAAAACTCTCCAAAAAAAAACCCCATAAATTAATAAAATAACAAATCCAAATCCAGAAAATTTAAAAAAAGAAAATTTCATGGCCAAGTGGAATTTATCCTAAAGGGCAAAGTTCAAGAGTCAAAATAATTCAATACACTTCATTTATAAAAAGAAAATAAGGACCAGCAGATAGCATAATGGTTGCGTCGCTGGACTCCCACAAAGCCGACCGCAATTCGAGTCCTGGACCCGGTGACTTGAAACTCACATTGAGCATATGTGCATGCATGGCCATAATCTCTAGACGAGAATGGAGAAGGGACTGCAGCATGGCCATTCCCCCCTGGAGGGTTATTTCTCGCTTTCGGTCTGTCTTTCTTTGTCTCTCTGGCAGGCACACACCCTATAGCAAAAATCTCTCTTAAAAAAAAAAAAAAAGAGAGGGAACCAGCAGTTAGCATAATGGCTATGTCGCTGGACTCCCACATAGTCGACTGCGGTTCACGTCCCAGACCCGGTGGCTTAAAAATCACGCCAGGCGCGTGTGCGTGTGTGCCCAAGATCCCGAGAGGAGAATGGAGGAGAAGGGATTGCGGCGTGACCATCCCCCCTGGGGGGTGATTTCTCGCTTTCTGTCTCTATGTCTCTCTCTGTCTGGCGAGCGCACATGCCCTATAACGAAAACCTCTCCAAAAAAAAAAAGAGGAAAAGAAAAATTTATACAACAGACAGAAAAATATTTGACAAAATTAACAGCTATTCATGATAAAAACTGAGATAATTGGAATAGAAAGGTACAACTTTACAAAGGATATCTATAAAAAGTGACAGATAATACTGAAAAATAGTAACTGGTTTTACTCTATTATCAGAAAAGATTTTTTTCACCACTTCTATTTAGCATAGTACTTGAGTTCCTAGTATGTATGTATGTGTGTGTGTGTGTATTTCTTTCGGGGGAGGAGGGAAAGGTTTTTGCTATAGGGTGGGTGCACTTGCCAGACAGAGACAGAGAGACAGAAAGAGAGAAATCACCCCCCAGGGGGAATGGCCACGCCGCAATCCCTTCTCCTCCATTCTCCTCTCAGGATATTGGGCACACACACACACGCGCGCGCCTGGAGTGAGTTTAAGCCACTGGGTCTGGGACTCGAACCACAGTCAACTACATGGGAGTCCAGCGATATAGCCATTATGCCAACTGCTGATCCCCCTAGTATGTATATTAAGGCAATAAAAATAAATAAATATTATATATTGACAAATAAAAGGTAAAACTGTCTTCATTTGCAGATGACATGACTGTGTAGAAAATCCTAAATATTTAATAAACTACTACTAGAAGAGAATTTAAAACTGTTAAAGGGTACAAATCTATATACAAAAACCAACTGTATTTTATATACTAGAAGGAAAAAGTGGAAAATATTATAACATTAACATACTATAAGGGACCAGCAGATGGTTACGTTGCTGGACTCTGTGGTTGACCGCTATTTGACTCCCGGACCCCACGGCTTGAAACTCATACTGTGCACGTGTGCATGTGTGCCCAAAATCCTGAAAGGAGGATGGAGGAAAAGGAGTTGCAGTGTGTCATCCCCCATGGGGATGATTTCTCACTTTCTATCTCTCTGTCTTTCTCTGTCTCTCTAGCAAGCACAGGTGCACTATAGCAAAAATCTCTCTTTAAAAATAATAATAATAATACTATAAAAGATTAAATCTTTTGGAATAAAAAAAGAACATTAAGAAGAATATTTTTTAAAAAAGAATGAACTGATGATACGTGCAACAACATGGATTCATCTCAAAAACATGTTTGGTGAAAGAATACAGACATAAGAATAAATAGTGTATGATTCTATTTATATGATGCTCAAGAATTGGCAACACTAATATATAGCGACATAAGTAGTGGCTTGAGGATAGACTGTAAGGGATATGATTACTTTCTGGGCTGATGGAAATGTTCTAACTCTTCTTTGAAGTATTAGTCACATGGACAGACCATTTGTCAAAACCCATCAAATTATACACTCATAACACATGCATTTAACTATTCAAATTTTATCTAAAAAGAAAAAGAGTCTATATTTCTGATGGCTATCCTATGAATACTAATTTCTAACATCAAAGAATGATCTGAAGTTTAATTACTCAATGAGTATACTCAGTTTATAATATAACTTTATTAGCCTACAGTATATACCCCACCACCACCAAAAGTTTATGAGAGCAAGAGAGGGGCAGAGACTGGAAGAAAAAAACTTCTTTGTTAGATGTACTTCCAGCATCCTTGCTCCCCATCCCTAGTTCCTTTTCCTCTGATACTTTCTCTGTAACACTAAATAAGGAAATAAAGATTCTCTCAGTCACTGGAACCTAATTCCTACCACGGTTGGCATATTGCTTTGATCTTTAAGTATCTTATCCCTTTGACCAAGAAGTGGCTCACCAAGAGTGGGGAAACATTTTCAAACACCAAGTTAAGTGAATGTAGGATGTCTTAAAAGAAGACCTAAATTGCTATTATAATGAAAACTAAGGTTCAGAAAGAGGAAGAGTATAGCTGAGCATCACCTCATGGTTAAGAAGGGCCCTTTCCAGCTGGCAAGAGTCAACTCCAATTGCATGAACTTTCACATCCTACAGAACTTAAATGTGCTACACAAAGTGAAAGGTTCTAAGAAACAAAGACAGATACCATACAGTAAGTAAATGGATGCCTTATGCTTAGGAGTGGATAAGAATAGTTTATAGTTCACAAGAGTTTTTCAAATGGCACATTTCCTTTTGTTTCATGTTTTCGATTTAAGGATAGGCAACTTTGCTCCATGAAGAAAGAACCTGTGGTTACCACACAGATCTTCTCTGAAAGCCTGTCCACAGGATTGGAGATGCAATGTGAACTCCTAGAGACCTCAAGGAGACAATCCTGGCCACACAACTAAGCGGAGTCTGCTGGAAAATCAGCTCTATTGACTCATGCTAACAGTAGTCCAGACACAGCCTAGAAGAGAAGGAACTGTAGAAGAGCCTCTAAGTCCTCTGAGAAACCACACCTGGGCTTGTGTCTCCCCAGTGGTTTTGATCCTCACTGGCAACGTCAGCCATTTAACCAGCTGGGAAGAAGAAAGTTTGCTCCTTTCCCCGCATGAATCCTGCTAGTTTCTAACACATGCACTAGAGGAAAAGCAACCTCTTAAAAGAGATGAAAAGAATAAGAAAGTAGATCATGCTGCCCCCATGCCAAGTCCCTCAGACTGAGAAAGACAGGAGGAAAAGGGGGGGACCCATGCTAGATACCAGTTTGAAGTAATCAGCTGGACTTGACTGGACTGGGCTTTGTTACATTCCTAAAAGAGACCAGAAAGCTCACTTTCACCAGATATACCCAAGATATCATTGAAAAACAGCAAAAAGCAATTTGACATAGCACAGTTGAACAATAAGATTAATTTAAAAATCAAACTATTTCATATATGTACCCAGCCTGTTCATACTCAGAAAAACAGTTCATGTTATGAGAAAATCATCTTGATTTTTTCCAGAAACAAAAGGGGGAAGGAGAGGAGAGAAAATAGTTTATAGCATAGTGTCCCCAGCACAGACTACAAGCTGAAAACAAAGTTGGTTGCTGAAGCAGATTATGCTTGCCTAAGAGATCACTGGTTTGCATTTGTAATCTAGATACATATCAACCCGCACGTTAAAATAAGAAAATAGTGCACCAAGCACCAGCAAATAAAATAAAAAACACTCAAGAAAAAAAGGAAACAGGCTTCTAGGTCCATAATCCTGTTAGCCAATCCTGACATTTACCCCCGAAAGCTCCAGTAAGAAAAAAATTAATGAGTTTCTAAATTTACCTCATAGGACTATAAGGAAGGGAAGTGCCCTGGATCTATTTCATACAGTGTGAAATTCTCTCAAAGCTATCAATCTGACTAAACTGATTAAGTGTGAAATCTTTCTTTCCTGAACCAAATTTAAACAGGACACTTACAGAGGGTGAGGAAACATCAGGAGGCTAGCCCACAAGATTTTCTATTCTGACTCATTGCCTCTCAGCCTTTTCTTCTTATTAGAAAACTGTAACTACAAGAGGTACCAACAGATTTATTCAGGTTTCTGATGAACTTTCATTGCCTGAATCTCAGAACTGAGCACTGATTTGCAGTTTTCTTACTGGTAAAAAAATAACAGAACTGGGACTAGCAGATGACATAATGAATGGTTACGTCACTGAACTCCCACGAATTCAACTGCAGGTCAGTTCCAGACCCAGTGGCTTAAAACTCACACTGGGCACGTGTGTGCCTAAAATCCCAAGAGGAGAATGGAAGAGAAGAGAATGAGGAATGGCTACACCCCGTGGGGGGGGGGGGGTGAGTTCTCACTTTCTGTCTCTCTCTCTCTGTCTCTCCAGCAAGCGTACACACCCTAAAGCAAAAATCTCTCTTAAAAAAATGGTAACAACAGAACTGGGACCAGCAGATGGCATAATGGTTATGTCACTGGACTCCCACATACTTAATTACAGTTCAAGTCTCTGATCTGGTGGCTTAAAATTTACATTGGGTACATGTTCATGTGTGACCAAAATCTCAAGAGTACAATAGAGGAGAAGAGATTACAGCATGGCCATCCCCCCTGGAGGAGTGAGTTCTTGCTTTTTATTTCTCTGGCAAGCACATGTGCCCTATAGCAAAAATCTCTCAAAATAAATAAATAAAAATAGCAGAATAAAATCTAAGTCAAATATGTACAGAGACTTATTTTTTTAAATCGAATACAAATATATATAAAGACCTATTTTTTGTATTTGTATATTTATCTAATACATACATTTATATAATAAAGTATAAATATAAATATTTAATAAATATTTGCTATATATTAATTATATATTTATGTATATATAACATTTATAATTTTATATTTATATGTGTATATATATATCTTTATATATTTGTGATGAGTTAAATTTATATCTTTATATAATATATAATAAATAAAGGCATAACATGTATCTTTATGTATAATGTACATAACATGTATCTTTATATATATAATGTATGTATTATATATAAAGGCATAACATGTATCTTTATATCTATATATACATATATATTCTATATGTACATTATGTATAAAAAAAGATCATGAAGAAGATAACTAATACCCAAAGAGTACAGGAATGTATATACATGTACAAAATATTACATCAAGCAGTTAGCACTCTAAAGCCATTTTAAAACTAGAACGCTACTTAGACTATTTTATCTAGGTTTAGTATTGGTCAGTAGTGTAAATATCTGTCCTGACTCCCATTTTTCACTCTTTGCAATGTGATGTAAATATAGGATGTTGACCAACATACTTAAAGTAGGAAGAAGTTAATATAGGACAGCAGATGGCATGGTAGTCAAGGCACTGGACTCGCACGCAGCCAACCATGGTTCGAGTCCCAGACCTAGTGGCCAGAAAGTCACGCAGGGTACGTGTGCACATGTGCTGAAAATCCTGAGAGAAGCACTGAGGAGAAAGGATTGTGGCATGGCCATTCCCCCCAGGACACAATTCCTCACTTTCTCTCTCTCTTGCTCTCTCTCTCTCTCTCCAGTGAGCACACATACCCTATGGCAAAAACTTTAAAAAAAAAATGTAGAAATCAACCTAATGAACTAGGCATTTGATCTATATTATGTTAAATACTTGGTGTAATTTAATCCCTTTAAAAATGGAACCCATGTCAGTGATTATCTGTTCTACAACAAAACAACTCTAACTTCCAGAGATACTGAGCCGTTGCACTCCATCTACCAAGAGAGACATTCTATAAAGGCCTCCTAATAAGGGTTGCTTTATTAATGCCACTGTGCGGCTAGCAATGGATGTGTTCAAGGCCAGCAGGCCTAATAGAAGGGCTGTACCATAACAACTCAACGGTTGGTTTAAACAGGCTGCTATGGATTGAATTATGTTCCCTCCCCACCAAATTCATATGTTGAAGCCCTAGACCCCAGAGTTATGGTATTTGGAACTGGGCCCTTTGGGAGATACCTTTGTTTAGATGAGGTCCCAAGTGTGGTGCTCTCACTATAGGGTTAATGTTCTCTTAAGAAGAGACACCAAAGAACTTGCTTTCTGTTTCTGTCTCTTCCCCACATGCAGCAAAGAAAGGCCATGTGAAGATATAGCAAGAAGGTGACCATTTACAATCCATGGAGTATTTTATTTCAGTTTTGAGATTTTTTTAAAAAAATACTTCTTTGCTAATTTTCTGTCCTCCATTCTTGTGGTCTCTCTTTCTGAAATTCTTATTAGATCTGCTCATAGATTGACATCATAGTTTTCTTATCTCTTATATTCTCTTTTCTAAACCATTACTTTTGATTTACTTTCTAGAAGAATTATGTTCCAAATTTACCTTTGAATATTTTTAAGAGGTTTTTGCCTTAGGGTACATGCTCTCACAAGAGAGAGACACACACAGATAGTGAAAGAAAAAGTAAGAAATCATCCCTGGAGGGATCACCACACCACAATCCCTTCTTCTCCACTCTCCTTCCAGGATCTTGGGCACACAGGCACACGTGCCTAATGTGATTTTCAAGCCTCCAGGTCCAGGACTCAAACCCCTTTCACCCACATGGGAGTCTAGCTATGTAACCACTATGCCATCTGCTGGCCCCTTGTGAATATTTTTAAGCTATATATTTTATTTACAAAACTGCCTACCTATTCCTTAGTTCCTTTGGCATAACATTCTGTTCTAAGTTCATAAATGTAATAACATACTAAATCTAAGAAACAAATATGGTTATTTTGATATAACCATATTTATTTTCTCTACCACCTTTTTTCAATTTGCTCATGTTAGTCTGTCTTCCATGTTGAAAGCTTTCTTCAAATGTCTTTTAATCTCTGCCTTCATATTCATATTTACAAAATGAGGCACTAAAAGCCTCCTTGGACGTTGGAATGTGTGGACTGAGCATGCTGCCCAGCAGGCTTCACTGAGAAGTCAGCTAGAAAGAAGGCCTCTTCATTTTGAGAGACTCTAAAATGTAAGACCTGGAAATCTTTTCATCTAAGATTCATTCTCTTTATTCAAAAACTAATTTTCTGTTCTCCTGCCTCAGAGGTACCCACTGTGGGGACTAGCAGTTGGTGTAATGGCTGTGTCACTGGACTCCCACGTAGTCGAGCACAGTTTGAGTCTCGGACCTGGTAGCTTAAACTCACACCGGGTGTGTGTGTGTGTGTGTGTGTGTGTGTGTGTGTGCCCAAGATCCCGAGAGGAGAATGAAGGAGAAGGGATTGCAGCATGGCCATCCCCCCAGGGGGTGATTTCTCACTTTCTCTCTCTCTGTCTCTGTCTTTCTGGTGAGTAGACACACCCTATAGCAAAAAAAAAAAAAAAAAAAAAAAAAAAAAAAAAGAAAACCTCTCAAAAAAAAAAAAAAAGAAAGAAAGAAAGAAAGAAAAAAAGTACCTACTGTGTAGATTTATTGAATCTCCTGGTTTTCGTCACTGTGATTTACCTCTGACCTCTGCTGTACATGGTATCTATTAATGTCGTTACCAGTTAATTTCTCCACATAGCAAACTTTAGTTCTTCTCTGAAAAAGGGAGGGAGGCTAGTGGGGAGAAGTATCACATGACTATGTTAGGTGAGAAGGGAGCCACGGATCCGAAAGTTCCGTGTTCCTCTGTAACATATTAGCAGAGTTTTCAGACCTACCTCACTGCTACCTTCTGCAGGACCTACTACTTCTAAGAATATTAGAAGTTCTACAAGATCAATCTACTTGCTTCTGGTTAGTATCCTCCAGTGAAGAATGGTAGGTAGTAACTCCCTCTGTTTTGCTAAGTTAACTACCACTTGTTTTGCTTTTAACCTTACTAAACTTTATCAAACCTATTACCCACTGAAATAATACTTAATAACTTTACTACTGTTTGGTAGTATTTTGGATGGAGAGGAAGAGAACATAAAAGTGAGTCATCAATTTGTCATATTAAATTACATCACTTTTTAGCAAAAGGGGCCAACACTGTCCTCTTGGTCTCGCATACACAGCCAGGTAAACATACCTGGAAGTGGATACCACTCTTAGCTCCCAACTAGGACTCCTGCCCTAGGCAGAATTAGAAGACTACAGGGAAGCTCACTCACCCACATGGACTTGAGTCTACTCTCATCTATTAGTGCCATATTTTGCCAAAGACAGCAGGAACCTGGCTAGGGAGGGCTTGACACTGATAGAAACAGCCACGTTCTGATGTATTTCTGCCCCTGAGCTTACTGTCTTCACCTTATGTCTGAAGCAGCCCAAAGCCTGACTCAGCTTCCTGACCTGGCACTTATCTCCTGCTCAGAAACAGATGTCTGCCTTTGTCTCCATGCTTCACCACCCACCAGGCTTGGGCTGTTCAGCATGGAGACCTCCTAATTGGTCTAAACCTTCAGGATATAATGATGGATCAGGAGAGTGTGACAGGGAGGAAAAAGGCCAAAGTTAACTGACAACACTGGCCTGTCTCTTTATAAGGCAAACCCAAGAACCTCTGCCCTGAATACCTCTGACACCTGCCACATAATGCCTGTGAGCCCACAGCAAGTAGCCTGCATAAAACGGCAGGAGCAGTCCTGGCTCCCACACAATAGTCGCTATCTCCAATTAGTGTTCTTTGTTTCAGTCTGAGTCCTGCCAACCTACCAGTGGTACCTGTCTGATCCTCTCTCCTACAATGTAGCTAACTGGAGCCAATCCTTTGCTTGCCTAAACACATACAGTATCTACGAACTTGCCACTGTGCTCTGTTCAATGGTAATTGATTACTGAAATTACTGTTATCCCTTGGGACTAAGAGATGGCAAAATAGCTATGGTGCTGGACTCCTACGTAGTCAACCATGGTTCGAGTCCAGGACCCAGTGGCTTAAATCTCACACCAGGCATGTGTGCGTGTGTGTCCAAATTCCCAAGAGGAGAAGGGGAAAAGGGATTGCAGTGTGGCCATTCCTTAGGGGGGTGATATCTTACATTCTGTCTCTGGTAAGCGCATGTGCCCTATAGCAAAAATCTCCCTTAAAAAATTATATATATATATATATATATATATATATATATATATATATATATCTGTTATCCCTACTAAAGACTAGTCCCTGACAAAAATCTACAGCTCCTCATAACTGACCCACATCTGATCCAAACCTGACTCGTCTCATAACTCCTGTTCAGTTAATACTACGTGAGTACTACATGAGAGGTAACATTGTACACTAGTAACAGGTTACACACTGGAACCAGACAAACCAAATTCATTGTAGTTTTGCCATTACTAGCTATGGGATCTTGGGTAAGTCATTGCATCTTCTTCAGCCTATATCCTTTTTTGAAAAATGGAGATAATAATAAATTTTAATTCAAACAGTTGTGAGGATTAGTACACTGCATGAAGTAGGAGTACTTAATAAGTATTGGCCCCTCCCCTGAAAGCTATCCTGAAGCAGCAATAAACTTAGGGCTTTTCCCACGGTTGACTGCATAGCCTTTCTGAGAAGGATCACATGGACTCTGTCTGCCTTGACTGTCTAAATAAACACCTTTATCTTTATCACTGACTTTTGGATGCTTTTTTCCTTAAGAATTATTTTTATTTAATTTATTCTATTTTATTATTTATTTTAATTTGACCAGAGAGAGAGAGAAAGTGAGAAAGCAAGCTGCCAGGTCCAGGACTCGACCACAGTTGGCCATGTAGGTGTCCAGCACCCTTAGCCACCACACTACCTGCCAGCCCCTCTGGATGCTTTTAAATCCTTCAGCCTTCAATTAAACATGCAAATCCAATCTGTTAAAACCACTGCAATGTACAATGCACATTAAAATAGCAAAAATTTTAAAATGAAAAGATAAAACTTTATATTAGGTTAAAATAACTGCAAAAATAACTCCTCTAGGGACCAGCAGATGGCATAATGGTTACGTTGCTGGACTCCCACATAGTTGATCATGGTTCAAGTCCCAGACCTGGTGGCTTAAAACTCAGGTTGGGCTCATGTACATGCATGCCCAAAATCCCAAGAGAAGAATGGAGGAGAAGGGATTGCGGCATGGAAACCCCTGGAGGGTAATTTCTCACTTTTTGTCTTTCTGTCTCTGTTGCTCTAGTGAGCACATGTGCCCTATAGCAAAAAATCTCTCTAAAAAAGAAATAAAATAAATAAAAACAACTCCTCTAGCTTTAGTAGCTCTTGATTTAAATGGAAAAACAACTCTGCTCAGGGGTATACAGTAATTGACGTAATATCACAGATGCCCACAAAGTATCTATTACTTTTCATCCCAGGTGTTTAAATGGAAATGGTAGGATACTATCATAGGATCTCAAAGCTTTTGAGATCTTATGATCACATTTTCTTTGAAAAATCTTTATTTTAGCAACATTCTATCCAACTACCCAGGACTCTTCTGTAAAAATCAGCCTTCAAAGACTCCTAGTGAATTAATAGGAGAGTAAACTAATTGACCTATTTTTAAGGTACTGTCCTTTGTTATCGAAGTATGAAAATACATGAATTTTAAAAAAAACTATTCTAATTCTTCCACAGTTCTAATATTTGCTCTAGTTCTATACCCTAAGATAAATCACTAAACTTACTGGATCTACCACTATATAAAGGGAAGGTATAAATCAGCCCATCGAGACTGACATAAACACATGTATACATTTACCCACCGAGAGCTTAATAATTCCTGCAGTGGAATGAAAACAGGTGGGGTGTACTTGACAGACTATTTCTGCACTAAATGAATCTGACACTCACTTAGCCTGACAACGCCAACTACCATGAGAAAGCGTTTAGCAGACAGGACTGCTAACAGTTCCGTTGACAGATATGCATATCCCATGTTGAATATAAAATTTAAAAAATCACCAACAAAGCTAATGCAGATAGAAAATATAATAGGGCTGCTTATGGGAATGAGTCCTCTGAGAGAGCCAAAGGGAATAAACGGGTATAAACTCCATTGTGTGCCAGGGTCAGCGAAACATTTATATATTCTCGTTTAAAAAAATAACTAAAGGCTTTTTTGTTTTTTTAAGATTTTGGCCATAGGGCATGTGTACTTGCTTGAGAGAGACAGAGAAAGGAGAAATGAGAAATCACCCCCTCATGGGAATAGCCATGCTGCAATTTTCTCCTCTGTTATCCTTTCTGGATTTTGGGCATGCTCACACACATGCCTGGAGTGATTTTTTTCAAGCCACCAGGTCCAGGACTCAAACTGTAGTGGGTCATGTGGGAATCCAGTCCCTTAACCACCACACCACCTGCTGGCCCCAGTAAAGGTTTTATTAGAGAAGGGATGGTGGTACTAATGAAAGGAGTGAGGAAGCATCAATTAAATACCAGGGGATTCTAAAGTATATGCATATATTGTGAGATCAGAATATGACCCTGAGGATTGGAATTGCTGGAAAGGGACATGCCATACTCCGGACAGCACTCCTGTAATGAATCTGGCCAATCATCAATACATATTAGCGCAGGCAAATTTACTGTGAAGATCATGAATCATACACCTCAGGACCTGCACTTATGTGGGCCTCTTTCAAGAGCATGGGAAGAGACTTAGCAATGTATTCATGCCGGGTTTATTTCTTTGTGAATTCTGAACAACTAAAATCTATTACCACTATCTATCATTAATATTGCTTCCTTCCACTCCAACTTTGCCTCCTTCATACCAACTCACATCCTTGCTGAGTGGTATAATATTATGCATGGGTATTTTGGGACTCAGCTAAAGAGGAGTTGAGTTGGGAGAACATTTAATTGGGATTTAGTGGGACCTGTTGATGTGCTTCCATGTGAAGTAAGTTATTACTATGGGTCCTGATAGGGAAATGGCTTCCATGATTGCTCCTATCATTCATTGTCCCAGTTGACACTGTGTTGTATCCAAAAACACAGGGCCAGAGATAGGGAAATAAGTGTGGCCTACATTGTGAAGTACCCAGAAAGAATAGACTGGAAAAGGAGAAAACAAGGATTCAAATAAATGTCCAGACTCAGACTATGGAAAAGTCTAAATCTTACAGAAATACAATACCATAAACTCGGTAAGAGTTATCCAGACTTGACAGTCATCCTAAAAAATATGCATGCCATTATTAGAAAAACTAAAATTTTCTTAAACTAGCAATAGTTTAGAAACAAAGTTGGGCCAGCCAGGTGGCATGTGGTTAAAGCAGGTGGATTCCACATGGTCTAATGTGTGGTCGAGTTCTGACCTGGCAGCTTGGAAAATACACTGGGCACATTTGCATGCAGGCCCAAAATACCCAGAGAAGGATGGAGGAGAAGGGACTGCAGTGTAGCCATCCCCTTTGAGGGAGTCATTTTTCACTTTCCTTTTCTCTCTTTCTTTCTCTAGGGAATACAGGCATCCTATAGCAAAACAAACAAACAAAAGACAAAGTTCAATTAGTCTTATTAGAAGAAAGACTGAATTATCTTTTGATTTTCTCTATAAAATAATCATTAAATAAAGTGATACAGAAAAACTGCAGCTCAATGTGTTTTCTTTAAAGAGGACTGGACTCCCACTGGACTCCCACATAGTTGACCGTGGCTTAACCAACGACTTAAAAACTGGCAACTTAAAAGCTCATGCCAGGCATGTGTGTGTGTGCGTCCAAGATCCCAAGAGAAGAATGGGTGAGAAGGGATTGCAGCATGGCCATCACCCCAGGGGGTGATTTCTCGCTTTCTATCTCTCCAGCAAGTACACATGTCCTATAGTAAAAACCTCTCTCTTAAAAAAAAAAAAAAGACAATGGAAACATTAATTAAAAGTTATGCAATTTTTCTTCTTATTTCATAATAATGCTGGCATTTGTCCATTTTAAAAAAAAACTATAATTGTTATAATTGCAATTTGTTATTTCTTTTTTAATCTAAATATTTTATTTTTACCTAATCTTTTATTTGTAACTTTGCTATTTTCTTTCCCATAATTAAATGTACTCCCTACTCAACTTCTTTTTAGCTGGGTCCCAAAATGCCCACACATACTATTAAACCACTCAGCGAGGATGTGTGTTGGTATGAAGGAGGCAAAGCTGGAGTAGAAGGAAGCAATCTTAATGACAGGCAGTAGTAATAGATCTTACTTTTTACAGAGTTCTTCCCAAATTTTGTTTCAAGTTCCACAAAATCTGGATCTGCCTCTACACATTAGACCTTTTTATTCAACAGTACATATGGTAACTGATTATCATTCCTCATAAATATGTGAAAACCCCAGAAACCTAGAAATCTGACTTTAGTATTATTTGAAAAGATCATATAAATCTTCTAAAATATAGAATACATTAACTTGAAAGGTATTAAAAGCATAATTTCAGCTAAGATTTTCTTTCATTTGTATATAAAGCTTCAGGGAAACCATTTAACCATTACAAAGATGAATGTTAACACAGAAAGTCCATGAGGTTTGTCCTTGAAATTGCTTCTTAGGAAAAACTGTTGATAGAGTCTTTCTGAGCCTATTAATCATTGCATGCTCTAAAACCACTACCTATTTGGCTCTTCCTTTAAATTTTGTTCGAGGAGAAATTTCAGATGTTTCTAAATCCTGGCGAATTTTGGCTAACTCAGTTTTTTTTTTTTTTTTTTTTTTTTTTTTGAGAGGTTTTTTGCTATAGGGCGTGTGCGCTCGCCAGACAGAGAGAGACAGAGACAGAAAGCGAGAAATCACCCCCCAGGGGGGATGGTCACGCCGCAATCCCTTCTCCTCCATTCTCCTCTCGGGATCTTGGGCACGCACGCACACGCGCCCGGCGTGAGTTGTAAGCCACCGGGTCCGAGACGCGAACCGCGGTCAACTACGTGGGAGTCCAGCAACATAGCCATTACGCTAACTGCTGGTTCCCGCTAACTCAGTTTTTTTTTTTTTTTTTTTTTTTTTCCTTTGAAGGGTAAAAATTTTATTTCTGAGGAACTTTTTTACTGCCCATTTTCAAAGAGAGTCACATAAGCAAAAATGTTATCCTCCCCCATCCTAGAAATAAATAAGGGCATAAAATTTCTTTTTTTAAATCATGACACTTGGAAGTTTAGCACCAGCATCCAAAATGAACAAAAAAAGGGGAAAAAAAGAAGCATTTACTATATATTTCAGATTTCTTTGGTTGGGGTTCTCCCCGTATGGTATTAAGATTTCTTTCAATTCATATCACCAAAACAGTAAAAACCAGGAAAAAATTATAAACCTAGTTGGTTGCTGACACCAAGGAGGGTGCTCTCTTGCCGCCTGTGCAGGCGTTCCTGGGACCTCGGCTTGCTGGAGAAACGTGCTGACTGTTTTCCTTCTGCAGTTGCTAGTTTCTTAAAGAGTATTGTAAACATTCCCATGTCCAAATCTATGGTAAGTAATTCTGGGAGATGTTCAAAATAGTCTTGCAATATACCAAATTTCACTAATGTTCCCAGTGAATACTGCTCTATTTGGTTCTCTTCTGAGGTTAACTGTGTAAAACATAGCCAGTTGTATTCTCCATGAAGGCTGTGAGTACTCAATAAACCTTCTCAAAAGCCTCTTGGGCACACATATCTAAATCAGGTCAGCATTCCACATTCATCCCATCCGGTCCCAGTGAGAATGAACTCAAGGGTCTATGCACCATGTTGAATAGACCATACCTTTTTGAGGAAGAATTTAAAAAAACACATATATAAAAACATAGCTAAAATGACTTCAGTGTGTATCATATATAAAAAGTCAGTGAGCACTTGAAACACTATCAGTCCTACCAGATTTAATCAATTTTTTCACAGTTCTTGTATACAGAACAAAATCAGAAATAGCAGTACTGGTTGTTAATGAGACTGACCCAGAGAGCTGGCTTGAACCTATTGTGCAGCCTTGGCCAGGGATGGGGAGAACTGACAGTAGAGTGGGGTCTAGGGAGTGGAGGAGGAGGAGCTAATCACTATTTTTAGGACTGAGAAAAATTGTTCCACTTGAGAACAGTGTCTATTTCTCAGTTAGAAATATCACAAACCAAGCCCATGAACATATTTCATTGTCCATAATTACATACTACACCATCCCTACATTGCTCATTTAAAAAAAAATAATTTCAAAAAAGATGAGGCTGTGTTCATGTGTGCAAGCACATGGACATTCACAAACAGAAAATCCCTCAGTGATCTCGTTCTTAGTAAGGGATGCTCCTGACAGTTGCTGACTTTTTCTTCAAAGCAAGTCATACCACTTCCTTTAACCTTAGTGGTTTCTCAGCCTAATTTTCACTTAACAGCAGTAGAGAGGCCTTAATTCATTGCTAATGCATCTTAAACACCTTCATTTGAACAGTTTGTCAACATTCCCTTAACATAACTAAGGCTCAGGGATATAAGTAGGTGACAACAGCAGCCATAGGGAGGCAGAGGGATAGAGAAGCTCAAATAACAGCAATCAGGAATCTGCCTAGCACATGCAAGACTCGAAAAATTCAAAGTCATGAGCCCTAAATCTACAAAATCCAAGGTTTTCTTCAGTTTGCTTCATGTAAATTAGTTAGTTGGCAGCCGTGTTAATAGAACTATTCTCCATGGAGAAGATTACTCTAGTTAGTTAGCTCAAGGTAGGCAATTTGAAACATTCAGCAAAAAGGCATCAGAAGAGCTTTTCTTCCTTTCAACAGCTTGCCTGCCCCTTCCGATGCTTCCTTTCGCCTTCTCCCTCTTCCTACTATATGTCTATGACTTGAGAGCACCAATAGCACCCGTGAGCAATGTCTGGCATTCGGGCTTAAGTCACATAGTGGTAAATGCTATGGAGAAAAATAAAAGAAGGGAAGGGGAAGTAATAGTGCCAGGGCTGAGGGGGCTTGAATCATACCAGTACCTGAACGTGAAAGGCAAAGGAAACAGCACATGGCAAGGGTCCAGAGGTGGAAGTGTATGTGATGCAACCAAAGAGGAGGAATACAAGGATGGCCTGGAAATATATTAGTGAGGCAGAACATGCTAGAAGTGAAGTCAGAGAAAGTGGGGCTAGATCACAGAGGATCTGTCTTATGAATCCAGTAAGGACTTTGGCCTTCAGACTATAAAAAGGGAAGCAAGTTGGTAGGGTTGTGCATACAAGAGTGACATAACAACAGGATTGCTCTGATTGCTATATGGAGAATAGATAGTAAGAACAAGGATACAAGAAGGGAGACCAGTTAGGAAGATGTTGCAATAATCCAAAAGACAAATGGTAATGGCTTAGACAGAGTGTTGGCAATGCAGGTGGGAAAAGCAAATGGATTCGGGATATATTTTAAAAGTAGAGCTGATAGCACTTGCTAGTAATACGGACATGAAATTTTTGAGATAGATGGGATGTGAGAGTCACAGGTAATTCCTAGGATTCTGATCTTAGATGAATTTCTACAGGATGTCATAGTACCTAGGAAAGGTCAAGTTTTATACACAGTAAGTACTTTCACCTGCTTTGTGCTGCTTGCAGTACTTCAAGTACTTTTCCAAACTAAATAAGTATTGATTTGCTAGTCTGTTTGTTAATCAATGCTTTAAGCAGTCTTGGGAAAACAACGTTCTGTGGGGTGTCTCTTATTTTCCACACAAGGGAAGTGACAATGTAGTCCTAGTTTGCCTGAGCAATGGAGTGACCCAGTGGGGAGCAGAACTGGGCAAACCAAATGCCCTGCTTAGAGACATGTGGCTGAATATTTAAATGTTCCATTTGAGAGCTAGTGTGCTGGCATCATTCAGATATCTTCTGTGCCAAGAAGTTTGCCTGTGATGGCTCTATTGGAAAGCACAATACAGAGAAGCCAGAAACAGCAAATCTCTGTCTTAACCTTACTTAGAACATGAGGTCTGACCTTGCTGCTGTCTCTCTTAAATGCGATTACCTCTTACTACCAGATACCACAGAGAACTTAATGAAACCTCAGCAATGTGTGAATGGTTTATTGATGGGCACCACTGTGATGAGCATCTCCCAGTGAGGTGAAGACAACTCTTGATTACCTGGAGGCACTTGAGTCACACCCGTTTATCTAGCAGTACCTACCCTCCCAATCCAGGCCTTCTCATGTAGAAACCCTTAGAAGCCAAGGAAATCTGGGAGAAAGACAGTGTGTATTAAACTGAGAAGAAGAAACACACATTTCCAGAAATGTGTGAAATGAGTCTTTATGAGCAATCCTCATTACTTTGTTTGTAGTACATTTCCAGAATATCTGGTGTGTTCCTATTAATACTAAAAAAAAAAAAAAAGAAAAGAAAAATTTAATTAAAAAATTTCAATAAAAAAATTTCAAAACCAGTAATAAATCTTGAACAACTGACCTTTAAGTTGCTCACACCTCAATCAAGGCTGAATGAAGTAGGAGCATTAATTTAACATATAGCAGGAATGATTGCATAGCTGCAAAAAACTTGCTTTCCCCAGTGACTTCTCAAATTTCTTCAATGATCTGATATGTCCTCTCCAACTAAGGACTCCAAAACCCTATGACATACCAGAATACTTACTGGGCAAATGGATGGATGAATGAATGAATGAATGAATGTTACATTTCATTGGCTCTTTCATAGTTTCCCACTTGGACACTGGATACTGTATTGTGGATGAAGGGCCAGAATGTGGCTGGGCTGGACCTCTAGGCAGCTGGGAGCTATAGTACATGAGTAAAGGGTATCATAAAAGGGCATCAGAAGCTCATTTCTCCTGTAACGGAATTTACCTGGAGTAATTAGTATTGTTTCCACTTTTCAAGAAGCAAATTTACAGCTAACTTATTCTCACTTCATCAGATGGCGATTCCTTGAGGACAGGGGCCATATCATATACAACTTTGTATCTTCCATAGCATCCCATACCATACCTTGCACATAGTAGATGCTCACTAAGTAAATGTTAAGTAAATTGAACTAAGTAAGATGAAGCCTAGGTTGTGAGAATACAACCAAAGTGGCCCTACCAGGACTCAATGCATTTTGA
The DNA here is from genome assembly GCA_026018925.1 of Tupaia tana. NCBI lineage: Eukaryota > Metazoa > Chordata > Mammalia > Scandentia > Tupaiidae > Tupaia > Tupaia tana. The sequence goes on from JAKSZU010000003.1 coordinate 178,445,561, forward strand.
ATTTCAGATTGGCTTAAATGAGATCAATTTTAGCATATAAATTTGGTTAACTGAGAGGATGGCCAGAAGGGCACCAGGGAATTGCCAGAGTCACTTTTACAGTACATATATCCAATACACAGGTAATATCTGTACAACACCAACAAACAGAAGAGAATGAAAAGACCCAAGCTTAACAACTACCTATTTTACAGCCCTGTTTCTCTCTGCCAAGTTGAATCTCGGGTGTGTTCATATAGCAAGATGGCTGTCAAAGAGCTATCACAGATTCTTTAATTCTCTCCCTAATGGTGAAGGCTTCATTAACCCCATTTAAGAAAGAAAAAAATACCTACATTTTGATTTCCCAAGATCACCCAGGATAAGACTGATAAAACATACAAACCCCAGGTTCTGATGCCTGTTCAGTGCCATGTCATGCCGTGTCAGTTTCACCAATAAATCAGGTTGTTTTCCTGGCTTTAAAAACACACACAAGGACAGCAGATAGAATGGTAGCTAAAGCATGGGATTTTCACATGGCCCACCATAGCTCGAGACTCAGGCCCAATAGCTTAAAAATCACATTGGGCTCAAAATCTTGAGAGGAGAATAAAGGAAAAGGGATTGTGGTGTGGCCATCCCCACTGGGAGGTATTTCTCACTTTACCCCTCTCTGTCTCTCTCCAGTGAATACATAACCCTATAGAAGGAAAAAAAAAAAAAAAAGCTACATTTTTACAACAATTTTGTAACGCCAAAACGTATTCTAAAAATTAGTTTTTGTAATTACAAGGTTTATGAGAAATAGGAAATCTTATCAACAAAGGTTAAATGCTCTGGAATAATATAGAAAGGATGTAGGCTAAACAGGGTACTTGGCCAACAAGCCGCATCACTCTAAATGTTTAAAGGATGATACTCTTTTGTATGGCCAAATGACCTTTTCCTATACTAAAGTAGTAACCTGGACAAGGTAACTACTTGTCAAATGTGTACCATGCACATACACATCCCACGGCCAGTGAAGTTACGCCACCCTAGGAAACTTCACTCCCAAACGACACTTGCTAGCAGCTGTACCTGTGAAGGTCAGCTGTGGGCAGCAAAATGGCTACCACATTCCTGCCCTGATTAATAGGCTGAACTGAAGAGTCACAACACATCACTGTTCCTGCCAGCAGATAAGCTACCATGACATTAGCAACTCAAAAAACAAAAAAATTGGACAAATTCATCATGTTCATGTAAGCCCTGGTTTGAATAAATTAGTTCCACTAAAGTTTTATTTCAAGCATGACTTCTCACATTATAGGTAGTGGCAAATATTTTCTCGAAAAGAACACTGATCAAAGAAAAGTTTTTTTCTGGTTCTCTTTCAGAATCTACCTTTATTTTTCACCTCTATCTCTACCTCAAGTAGCTTAAATTCTTAGGAAAACCAAGCTCAAGAAACACTCTACTCCAGTAGAAGGCCAAACGGTATCTCAAGGATAGCCTGAGTTACTGATAATCTTATTTTGTCTTTTGTTCTGTCCATTTTCCTGTATCTTTCCGGTGCAACATTTCAAGAGGCGTAGAGATTTTCATATTGGTATTTCTATGCTATCAGTTTTCCATCTCTTGAATTCTCTGGGGTTTTTTGGTTTTGTTTTTGTTTTTGTTGTTGTTGTTTTTTAACATCCTACTTCTGTTCTCTTATCTTAAATGCTAGTTTTGGGACCAGCAGTCAGCATGCTGCTTAAGGGTACTGGATTCCCACATGGCCGATCACAGTTCAAGTCCCATACCTGGTGGCTTGCTTTCATTCTCCTTCTCCCTCTCTCCTCTCCTTCTCCCTCTCTTCTTTCCTCTCCCCCCTCTCCTCTCCCTCTCCCTCTACCTCTCTGGGCAAGTTAAAATAAATAAATAAAGTTAAATAAAAAAGTTCTTTAAAAAAAAAATGCTAGTTTGGTTGTTACATGCAGCAACATGAGTAAATCCTCCAATTCAATATGACAACATTGAGTATGTTTGACCAAGGAGTATTGAGGTGTAAGCAACAGATTAATTATAAAATAAACCCATTATGTTTTGGGGAAAATGATCTAGTTATCAGAATGATCCTCAAAATGAGTAGGAAAAGTTCATAATTTAGCATCTAGAAAGACAAGGAAAAATCAAGTCTGATATGTGCCATCATCAAAATCTGAAGAGGCCCAATGGGGCAGGAAAGGCAAAGGAAATTCGTGGATTCTATTCCATTAGGGACAGGACTTTGGCAAATGATTAGGTTTCTTATCCCTAGAGAACAGATAAAACTAGTTTCACCTATACCCACCAGCAGACTGGAAACTCCCAATGTGCACATCTTCTGTCCCACTCCATGTGGCCAGGGATTATATAGGCCTGACACTAGACAGAGAGGCATAAGAGCCAGCTTCTGGGGAAGCTGGGCACCACTGGCTGCTTGCTCAAGCTTTCTCTCCTGTTGTCTCTGCTCATTACCTTTTTTTTTTTTTTTTTTTTTTTTGGAGAGGTTTTTCGCTATAGGGCGCGTGCGCTCGCCAGACAGACAGAGAGAGACATAGAGACAGAAAGCGAGAAATCACCCCCCAGGGGGGATGGTCACGCCGCAATCCCTTCTCCTCCATTCTCCTCTCGGGATCTTGGGCACGCACGCACACGCGCCCGGCGTGAGTTGTAAGCCACCGGGTCCGAGACGCGAACCGCGGTCGACTACGTGGGAGTCCAGCGACATAGCCATTACACTAACTGCTGGTTCCCTGCTCATTACCATTTTAAGGACTTTCTTCCAATACATCAGTCATGAGGAGTATGGAGGATGAAGCAATCAGTGAACATCATCCTATTTGCAAAAAAAATGAGACCCATTTAAAAACAATGTAAACAATGTATTTCCAACAGCTCTAGGCTCCCAAGTCCCTGTTGCTGTCAAGTTCCCTGCTTTGTCCATCTTCAACATTGGATATCATATTCCCAACTGTTGGGAATAGCATTGCTATACAGTTGTAAGCACTGTGAAAATGTCATAACCTAGGTCACTAAAAACTATGACATCCAATCTCACCCAGACCTTCAAGGTTGCCCGACCGTTACTGTATTCATCTCACATTAACCCTGAATAACCTGACCTTCAGCAATGATTTTAAGCCTTCTCAAAGATCTTAGTGCCACATCGTACCTACCCACTCACTCTTAGTACTGGACTTGATTTCACTTTTTAATGGGAAGACAAAAAAATCCAACAGGAAGTGCTCCATAATTCCTTCCATTCTTCAAAACATCTGTATTTTCAACTTTCCTCTAACATCTCTAAAAGAAATGTTTCCTCTCCTCCCTAGGTCAAATATAGACCTGATCTCTTCACCTTGTAACTTCTGCAAGGACTCATTTTTATCAATTAACTTCTTTATCTCATAATTCAATCTCATTGTTTTCTGCTGACTTAGTCCCTGTCACAATTATATTCAGGTCTTCCTGATATATGATACCATTTTCCTTTTCAAACTATCATCCCAATCTACCAAAATTTTGGATGGAGGCATCTACAATGGAATGAAAAACAGTCTGATCCTGTGGCCAACTGTTTATTAGACCCTGTTCGTAATTCCCTGTGGAGAAGGACTTAGGCCCAGCCCAGGCCATGTCTGATGGTGGAGTCCTGTGGGGAAGGGGAGCAGAAGCAAGACGGTGCATATCACGGATAAATACACTGCCTTCATTTTTACATCACCCATTCACACTATAACTTCTTGCCCCCTGTCTTTCAGTGAGGCCCTAGTAGGTAAATCCACAGACATTTTCTCAGTCTTCATTTCCCTCAGTGCCTTCCTTCTGCAAACTGGTTTTCACTGGCTTATCTATCACTGCACTGACTTCATTCTTCTCCTTCCCTGGCCATTATCCACTGACAACTTTCACACATCGCCCCCTCAACTACAATGTGCTGCTAGACTCTGCCCTCCACCTTCTGTATCCTCACACACTCTACGCAGGAACCTACTCACTCTTTTCATGTCATGGCTAATGCTCCTAAGTTGACATATCAAGGAAGAACATCTTTGATAAATCCTAACATAGATATGACTTAAGAAGTACAAATCCAAACTTGTTACAGTAGTCGATCCAAAAACAGTTGATTTTCCTATTTCTGTTACTGGAAAGGATGACAACATTTTATTGTCATCTTCAATTTCTTTTTATTTTCCATCAATTGCTAATATATAAAAATCTGACATCTACTGCATCTTTTATATCTTCTCCTGCATGTCACATTCAAAGAACAACTCTCATTGTTCAGATCTTTGTCACTGACATCATCATAACAGCTTCCTAGCTCATCTTCCTGCCTCTAGTTTCTCTTCTCTTCCATCTGTCTTATCTAAATACACCTGTGATTAACCAATGTGTTTTAGTATCCTAAATTCCTTCACTCAAACATAAATAAATTAATTAATTAATTAATAAAGAGTACCAAATCCTCACACAGACACTGAGGATCCTCAGTGAGGAACCTCCACAATATGCCCAAATGGACCTACTTCAAAGATATTTTTCATGTGACATCCTTCTCCTTACCCTTTTTCTGCCAGATTCATGACTACACATACCTCTCCGTTCCCACTGCTCATGTGTTTCTCCTACTGTTTTCTGCCCCTCATTGTATCCTTGCCTCTAGCTGTTCATCTTGCTTTTTCACTATCCCACCATAATCTGGGTTCATCTCACAATTGAAGTTTCACTTCAAATACTACCTTCTCCATGAAGACCTTTCTGGCCCCCTAGTTGAAAAGTATGCTTCCCTTTTATGAACTCTTATAGTACTTGAGGCCCCACTGATGCAACCATCATATTTTGACTTATTTCCTAATTATGTACGCCTTGCCACCATCTCCCCATTGTATACACATATGTGGTATAATAAAATTCCTAAATCGAGGACTGACACTTATTTAAATCTGTGCTTTCCAAATGTCTACACCATAGCACCCTGCACGTGCAAGGTACTCATTAAATGTTTTTCAAAATGAATGAAAGCAAACTGAGGACTAAAGTACAATGAGTATGAGTCATTTTAGTTAGGTGACATTCATGATACTGAAAGGGTGGTACCATGTGGACTTCAATTGAATGTTTCCCCTATGAGAAAGCTCTTTACCTTTCCTTCTCAAACATTCGTGACAAATAGAATCTGTTTGAGATGACCACTAGTTACTTTAAAACTTTCAAGCAAATTATGAAAAATAAGTGCCACCCATGCCAAACCACTTTACAACAGGTGCCTGATTTATTTTTGAATTTTTTCAGGTGAGTTTTCAGAACTGTTTATTCTTTTCACAACTTCTGAAGTCAAAGGGAATTTACCGGATGTAAGTGGCAGTCATTCATGCAGCTTAGGTGTCAGTCCAGGAAGGTTATATTTATCTGGCTGTGCAAGGGAGTCAAATCCAGCCAAATAATACCTTAGTCAACTCTGTGGCTCCAACATTAGGATAAAAAGGGCCTGTCCTACTTTGAATTTTTAAGTGAACACTGAAGAACTAATCCCCTAGAAAATATCTGAGTGAATACTGCAAATGAATTCTGATAGGTGTAATTCATTCCCTCCCATGCATGAGCTATTTTAGTCAACCACTTTATAATTGAATTTTCTTTAGGCAATTCACAGCTAGACTGACTGACAGGTTTTAAACTGATAAAACTGATCAATAGGCCACCAAGGACACATTGTGTCCACTTAATAAATAGTAATAATAAGCAAGTTCCTGACATCTGAAAGATATTCTCATTAATTAATTCTTATGCACAGTCTGACAAGGTGCCCTGACTCCGCTTGAAAAGATGTATAGTCTATTCTACTCAGCAGGTTAGGTCTATACTCCATAAAAGCAGAATAATAAATTCAATTTTTCAAAATAGAACATTAACTATTGCTTTTAATTTCCAAACAACAGCTCTTCCATAAGGCCCTCAGTATTGTAGCCTGTAATCAAGATATATTTGATTCTGACCTTTGTGAGCTTACTTGAAGGTGTAGTCCTGCCATGCAATTTACTGTACATTTCAGGGTAATAAACAGGTAACAACCAGGATCTTGAATTCTTACAGAATGTGTTTACCTTTCATCTCTTCTTTCTTTTCTTTCCTTTTTTTTTTTTTTTCAGAGAGGTTTTTGCTATAGGGCGTGTGCAGTCACCAGAAAGACAGAGACAGAAAGCAAGAAATCACCCCCCAGGGGGGATGGCCACACCACAATCCCTTCTCTTCCATTCTCCTCTCGGTATCTTGGGCACACACGCACACGCGCCCTACATGAGTTTAAGCCACCGGGTCCAGGACTCAAACCGAAGTCAACTACATGGGAACCCAGTGACATAGCCATTACACCCATTGCTGGTCCCTCATCTCTTCTTTCAACCTCTTTATAACCTCAATTATATTTCTTTGTATTTTTAAATTCTTCTATCTATTGCTCTTATCTCTAATAAAGAAATGCTCCTCCTGAGACCAGCAGTTAGTGTAATGGCTATGTCACTGGATTCCCATGTAGTCGACTGCGGTTCAAGTCCTGGACCCAGTTGCTTAAAACTCACGCGAGGCGCGTGTGCGTACATGCCCAAGATCCCGAGAGGAGAATGGAAGAGAAGGAATTGTGGCCATTCCCCCTGGGGAGTGATTTCTCTCTTTCTGTCTCTCTGTCTGTCTGGCAAGCGAACGCGCCCTTTAGCAAAAATCTCTAAAAAAAAAAAAAAGAAAGAAAGAAAGAAATATTCCTCCTTGTCACCAAAGCTACCCTATATTCCATCTGCTCCCATGTCCTCTAAGTTTTATTTTTTCCTGTTTTCGTATACTTTTTCACTACAAGTTCCTTCTTCTATGCTTATTATCACGTTTAGGATTTATGTCCCCACTGCAACACACACACACAAAAAGAGCCCTGACCCATGGCTTCAAAGATTTCACATAATTTCATCACTTCTCCTTCCTAGAAGACGTTTGGTGATCTCCTCAGTTTCCCAACCCAATGAGCTGGCCGTATTCCCCACCTTTTTAATATCGATAGCATTTGGCAATGCAGACTACTTGCTTCTGAAATGTCCCCTTATTCTGGCTACCAAATTCCATATAATATCCTTTGCTCCTCTTCTCTCTCTTTTGATGACTCGCTTCTCCTCATACCAGCAGTCTGCAAGTGTTCCCAATGTATAGCTCTTACCATCTCCTTTCTCATCTTCAATGTCTCTTATCACCCCTATTTGCACTACTCTAAAAATGTCATTTCTAACACTCATTTCTCTGACAAAGTCTAGGCCTATATTTCCAACCGCCTGTTGCACATCTCCTAATGCCTCACACTAAATATGATCAACCACACTTATCTCCTTTTCCTCCCAAAGCCTCTATCACTTCCTTAACCTTGTGAATGGTTCCTTAATGGTACTATTCACTCAAGTGCTAAAGGCTACCTCCACTTTTTTACTCTTTCTCCTTTTTTATCCTCCTCATTGTATCAGTCATCACGTTGATCTAGCCCATCATTTGTATGGCTATTGATATATTTCACACCTTTTACACAGCCTTAATCATCACTTCAGTGAATATTGTATGCTGTCATGTGATCATTTGGTCAGTGGCCCATGAGCAGAAGGGAGTTACTACATTTGAATAGGAATAGACTGGGTTTTTCATCTTTGTTTGTTTGTTTGTTTGTTTTTTGTCATCCTTTCCAGCAGATGGAAATAGGGGCGATAACTCCATGTGCTCTCCTATGCTGTAGCGACTGGTGATACCCCAGGAGAGCAAGCCTCCGTCAGCTGGTGTCTCACGCACCTATAGAGAATAAATAGAATCGTCTCAAAAAGCCAATCTTGTCACTTAATAAGAGGAAGAAGTAAACCATTGTGATGCTAAACTCCTGGAACATAGGGGTTGATGTGTTCTTCACATGCAACCTGGCCTGATTTTGCTCTTGCCTCTTCAAAATGCCTTATTAAACAGAATTCTTTTTTCACCACCCTTTTTGTCCATATGGTAGTATTCTACTTTCCACTTAATCATCTCTTCTCTAGGGAAACATCCACTGATGTCCCTAGCTAGATCTAATCACTATTTGTATGTTCTCATAACACCACCTATTTCTCCCTTATAGTACACATCACCGTTATTTATTTGTTGATTCTTTCATTAAAGTCTACCTCCTCTACTAACTAGAGCCCTATGAGGTTAGGAATACCACACTTGTTTTTGTCCACAATTAAAACCCAATCGAGCACAGCATGAAATAAGAAACTAATGAACACTGTGGAATGAATCAATGTTGCTCACTTTTGTATCTGTAATGTCTAACACGATGCTTTGTATAGTATTTGGCTAAGTAATTAATCAACATGGCGCCATCATATATAATAGATATTGGTTTAAATGCCTTATTATCGCTATTCAATTATTTCAGAGCAGGTCATACATTTTTGTCCCCTATACCACTGCTACCATTACCACCCAAATATAGGGAGACAGTATCAATAAAACCCACACAGCATTACCAAAGGAACTGCTGAGGACACTCTGAGAGTTGTTAAGAGCACTTTATGAGCTGTGAACAGAGCTAGGTATTAATCCTTTCATATTCATCAAATCCAACAACCCTCATCATTCCTTCAAATAACTGAACAACTCCATCTAACCCCTGACTGCTAAAAGGTGAAATGCACATAAACTACATATTGAAGAGTGAGTGAGAGTGTGTGTGTGTGTGTGTGTGTGTGTGTGCATGTGTGTGTGTGTGTGTATTTGGTGTGTCCTTTTTAAGAGTAGAGCTGAGGGGAATGCACTAGGGGACACTTGGGTAAATGTGCCAGTGCTGATCTGACTTAAAGCCATCACAGCCAACATTTATTACATGGGCACAAAACCAATCACACCTGTTCTGTGTTCTGCCAACTTTGTCCCAAATCTACCTTCTGTGGAGCCATTTTAGTTATGCTGGCAGATGATCTCAGCAATTGATATCAAGATTCATCCATAGTTTTAAGCCAGAAATTTAGACATCATCCCGCACACCTTCTTGTGGCCTCCATGGTTGATCTGTCAATAAATCCTGCCAATCTCTGCTTTGAAATATCTCTTAAACACACACACACACACACACACACACACACACACACACATGCTGGGACCATGCAGTTAACACAGGCTGAGTATGAAAGAACTGCCCCTCGTGCCTAGAGCAAGGACTCGGCTGAGGAGAATTGGTTGCAAGGTCAACAGTTTTACGAGTTCTGGACCTCACGAATTGTGTTGCTGTACTGTCCTGCACTCAATTTCTCTGCCATGGGCCTTATTGCCATACCCCAGTACCCTATAAAGGCACCTCCAGCCTTACTATAATTTTTACAATGATCCTGAAAGAATGCGGATCCACTAAGGTGGCAGCTGGGAACAGGAGTTACTCCCATTAGACTCACCCCACCCTCCTAGAAAATGTCAATAGAGAATGCTACATTCACTTCTCCTACTAGGGATTACATAGACAAGCATTAGAAAGGTTTAAGTTAAAGCTACCAATGGGCGAAAAGATCTCAGTAGCCGGGAGGGGCTCAGAGACTCATCCACGAGGTGCTGTTACCCCAAAGACCATAAGCCACCCTTACTCTCAGGACAAGGGAAGATTGCCATTCTCCAAGCCACAGTCATTAGCAGCATGTAGAGGGTCCCAAGTACACAGCAACCTTCAGCTACTCACAAGACCACATTCCTTTCCTATGTAGACTCACCCTCTTAGCTGTAGACTACCCCAGAGGTAACATAAGTATTTCACTTTAGTATATACTAACCTTGTCTTTACTAAATCAGACAGGATTTATTTCTAGGCTTCTGTAATTGCTACCACCCTAGCCTGAAGCTAAAGTTCTCAAAAAGCTGACCTGAGGCCAATCTGGGACTAAAGTGATCAAGTTGGTCTGACTGAAGTGGTCAAGATTCCTGGGAGCCCTCTCATCCAAAGACCCTCCCTGGTAATCAAGATCGAAAAAGAGAATACACCTGAAAAATGGACTTCCTCATTCTAAAAATTATGACTGTTTATACCTAAACAAAACAGATGTCATGTTTTATGATTATTGTTCCTATACTTTGAATGCCTTACCTTTTAGAGCAAAATGTTTCACTTACTTCCCTTCACCCATTCCACTACTGTAAAAACTCCCTCTATAATAAATATGCATGACTTCTGGCCATCAGGGCTGCAATCTGGAGTTTACTCTGGCTGCAGTCGGCTGAGAACATGCTAAAGGGGCGTGAGGTCTCAGTCTAATTCCTGTTCACCCGTGTTGCCTTCCTGTGCACCCTCCCCGGCTGGGGTATGGCTCCCAGCACACACACACACACACACACACACACACACACACACACTTCTCTGCATAATTACCACCACCCTTGACCACGCCACCTTCTCTCCAACTTAGAATACTGTAATAACCTTCTAACTGGTCTCTTCTGGTTCACTCGGACTCCTCTTTAATCCATTCTCTACCTCTAGCCAGAATGATCTCTTTGAAATTCAACTCTGATCTTTCCCTTTTCAATTTCACTGCTCTGAGAATAAGGCAAAACTTTAACTATGATCCATAAGACCCTGCATGTTCCAGTCTTACCTCTTTCTCTAGCCTCATTCTGTACCAAGAACTCTGTCTGCCCGTCCTACACTGGTCTTGGTTTACTGGGTTGCAGGAAAGTCTTGATACATTTTTTAATAGAAAAATATATCATGACCTTCCTGATAATCTAATAATTCTTTAAATGCTTCCTGCTTCCTCCTACCATGTGATCTCTTGCTTGGAAAATCCTCCCACTATCTTTGCATTAACTCCTGTCTGATTTATCATTCAGCTCTCAGCTCAGGCAACACTTCCTTTTAAACCTTTTCTGTCCTCCATACTGGATCAGATCTCTAAACCAACTTGTGGTGTTACCAGCTCTAGTGGCAGTTTATCCCTTGATAGGAAGTAGGAGCTGGCATTTGATAGAAAGTGGTCGAATATGGAAGATTCATTGCTGAGTGAAGTAAGCCAGGCTATGAAAGAAAGATAATGTAAACAAATACCCACTAAGTACCTAGTATTTGCCCAGCACAGGCTCACAAAGCACTTGTTACCTCCCAGAAGGAAGCAGAGCTTCTCAAGACAGGGCTGCCTCAGGGAAGGTCTAATGTAACCCATCCCCTTCCTTTTCCCACAGCTCGCCTACAGACTGCAGCAACACTTAACAGGTTCCCAGGACACTGTTGTGCAGGAGAGAGGCACAGGTAGCCTCAGATGATAAAGTGGGGCAAACCAAAAACCTCCAGGACAACAGAGACGCACACCCAAAAGGAGAGAAACTAAAATGGGAAGAGACAGGGCAAATAAAAAGGGATTACAGTGAAAAACAAAACAGTGGAGAAGAGAGGTCAGACAAGAGTATTGGGAATCTGACAGGAAAGAAAGAAAAAAAAAAAGATGACATTTACAGTAGAAAACCTCTGCCTCTAAAATCTTTCAGGTGTACTTCTAGTTTTCCTTGATTCACTCTGGCTCAACAGATCACCTCTGGCACTGACACATGGTAGCTTAATAAACAGAGACTGAACTGTTCATTGACTCAATTTGGGCAGGGAAAGTGTTTGATTTCTTTTTCCAAGAAGCATGTGTTAGAACTTGAATCACATCATAGTCCTTCCAACAATACATCTACTTCTTGAAAAGAAATTGCTAGACACTACTTCTCAGGAGACCTGGATTCTTTGTCCTTGACCTGAATGTTCTGGCCCGGCCTGTCCTGCTTCTCTGAATCTTCCTCCCACCTGGTTTCCTCCCCAGTGAGCCAACTGCCATGGTGATCTCTAAAGAGGCCATATCTGTATCATCTTATTCTTAATAAGTCAGTGCAACATTCTTGTCAAAGATGTTCAAGCAGAAATTTTGCTGTTTCCTAACTTCAAACTAAGAGTATTTTCCAAAGGTTGCACATATGCAGGCTTGGATACATGGAAATTATAAAAATACACTGTAATATCCATGCCTATTACAGAATAAGGTCCGGGGGATATCCCTATTGTGTATGCTTAGAAGAGCATTCCAACTTATAATCTTATTTTAAGTGGGCTTTCCAAAAATCAAACAAGTATCAAGGTCTTAAATGAATTAACACTTGCTTCCAGATGCCTCCTGCTATCTCACAGTCCCGTCAATGCCCTTCAGTCTTACAATAACCTGGTAGTGCTTGCCTGCATAATTTAGAGAAGCAAAACCTATGAATACCTAGATAACATCTACAAAGTCCCACCTGCCCTTCATGGCTGCTGGCACAACTGAAGGTATTAACTGCTTCGAGATCCTCAAAAGCAGAGACAATGCAAAGAATGAGGCAATGATGCCATTTAAATACAGCTATGGCCGGGTCTGGCAGTGTTACAACAAATTAAACTTTAATGAAACATGGAAAATGCTGAACCTTCAGAAAGTTCCTCAGAGGAAGGGGCATCCGAAGGACACAAATGCCCTAGAGCCTAGGTGTAGGCACAGAGGAATAACTACATGCCAGATCTACTCAAGGTCAACGATTTGCAATGTACACAGACATCCAGATGTAGGGAGATCACCCCCCTGCAAATATGCTGGCTTTTACTTAGAAAGCATAACAAACTGATGCAAGCTTCTTCTTGAAGCCTTGGAGAAAGCTGATATGCCACAAGGTCAAGTTTCTGTGTCAACGAAAGATGCTTCATGCACAAAAACAATGACCTAAACATAGCTGCAGTGACCCAGTGACCTCAAAGCTGCCACTGTGTATCTCCTAAGGTTGCTTTTCAGGGACAGATTCACATATGGGCCCTGTATTATTTTTTTTCTCTGTGCCTATCCAGATTCACTTGATCCTCCTGCTCTGTGCCCCAGAAGGCTGCATCAGCTTGACTCCCCTGCCTTTTAGCTTCTCACTGAATACACCAAATATGTGTCCTTGGTAAGGGATGGGAGTAAAGAAAAAGAGGAGTTTGCTCTGACCAGCCAATGCTTGGAAGTGGGTGCATCTCTTTTCCTAAGGCAAAGTTTATGTCTGGTGGCCCTGCTCCTGTGATGACAGAAAGTGGGGTCTAGTGGACAGAGGAGGAGGAGTTAATCACTATTTTTAGGATTGGATGTAGTCACTGGGAGCATCTGCAGGACACTGGACAGAAGGAAGAAAGAAAAGTCCTGGTATTGATTCCTAGACTCTTCCTCCATAGCTGTCTTGGGCTAAACTGGAGATCAGAGACCCTACCTCAGCTTTGCTAAGAGCTTCACCTATTCTTGCCAGAGCCCTGACCAGAACAGGCACCCCTGACCTGCTCTTCAAGACAACAGCTAAGAGTATGGACATAAAACTATCTTACATAAATTCCATTTTGGTAGTCAATATTTATATGACCTTGGGCCAGTGACCTGCCCTCTTCAAACTTCTTCACCATAAGTCCTAATGGAACCCAGCTCCGAGTACTGTCTTGACAATTATTCTAGCACCTGATCAAGATACCAGAGCTATCTCTAGAACAGAAGTAACCAGGGCTGGAAATTCAAGCAAGAGAGCCCTTTCCAGGACCAGCCAAGCCCAGAATATACCTTTCACCCTAAATCCATCATCCATTCTGCCAGCTGGCAAGACATCTTTCCTCTAGAGCCAATGTTTCTGTGGAATATTCAGAGAACAGAAGCATTTGTCAAAATGACATATCCTGACTTCCAAAAATTGAGACATCTAGAAACAGCCATCTGAGTAATATCACTTATATCCCTTGTTACTTTCTGAAATGATCCAGTGAGAGAGAAAGATAAAGCTCTGTGACGTTCTGCAGAACAGGGAAGGCATGAGCACACCAGCCACGTCTCTGGGCTCCCGTGAAGACTGGAATACTTTCCTCTCCAAACTGCTTGGGCCTCTCTAAATAGCTGCTAGTACCAGCAAAATATTGGTCCCCATTCTGATACCCCCAGATTTTTCATTTGTTTATTTGAATTGTTGCATTCTTTTCTTTCTCCTGTCAGCTAAAGAACAGAATTAAACAAAGCTATTATTTTATAAAATTGTACTGGAAATAAAAATGTATCTTCTACCTTCTGTATCCCTCACATCCTCTAGGATATCTTTTTATGTGTTTATACTTTTTAATGGTCTAGTCTTTTCCATTTCATATTTTTTTTTCAAAGTACAAGGAGACACCCTTTATCAGGTGCCATCAAAGTGGGACACAGTTTGGAAACACCCAAGCAAAACACTTTGACTTTAAATAGGTAGCTTCAAGGACTCCATCTGTCTTTGTGGGCTCCTTCAGCAGTAAAAGTCTAAACAGTTTCGATGAGCAAAACCAGGACAATACTCCACTTCTTTAAGATGGCAGAGAAACCCCCCTTTTAACACTATTGGTCGTGTGATCTGTACAGGGCAAAATGACAGAAAGGAAATCCACCTTCCAAATCTGTAATTTGTTTCCTTTTATCCCAGAAACAAACAAACAAACAAAAAAAGAACCTGTCATATCCCATACCTGACATCCTTGGGTAAGTATTAAAATAAATTTAATTTTTTTCTTGATTCACTATTACTAAATATGAATGGCTTCCTGCTACCCTTCCCAAGTATCATATTTTCATGACAATCCAAAATCAGAGCACCCCAGCACAAAATGAAAATAAGGTACCATGACAAATAGGAAAAGAACTGGAAGCTTACTGTTTTCTGGTCACTTTCAAAATAACTCACTAATGTGAGGCAGTCACTCTCTTAATATGGGGGTTGTCAGAAAAGTCATGATGTATTTTTGCATAGGAATACATAAAAAATACATCATGACTTTTCTGACAACCCAATATATATCTTGAACTGCCTTAGTTTCAGGGCAGAATCTGTATAACATATCTTAATGTGCAGGATATCTGAATCCTCAAAATAAAAAATAACATTGAGTAGAATTTTATTAAAGTTTCATAGGAAAATGTTGAAAATTATAAATGAACACATGCTATAACATGTATCAATTTACATGAAACTTAAAGCAATTTTCAAACATTAAACAGACCCAAAGGCCATATAATACTATATGAGTCCATTTGTATAAAATGCCCAGAACGGGCAAATCCAGAGTCAGAAAATATTACAGAATGGTGGTTGCTGGAGATTACAGGAGGGAGAAATAGGAAGCCACTGCTAACAGATATAGAGCTTCTTTCTGGAGGAATGAAATGTTCTGAAATCAAATAGTGTCAATTGTTGTACAACTCCATGAATGAAAAAAAATTCAAATGAGTAGTATATGAAATCTATAAGTGTGCAAATCTTGATAAGACTCAAGAAATTTGGTTTAAAACTTACCAAAGAAAATACATAAAATGACAAGTTGATAAAAAATATCTCAGATTATGATGATTCTTAATGGTATGATAGCAGAAGCTTTCCACATCATATTTTCAATAACTGCCACTTTGAAGGGTCAGGACAATGTGCTCAATCATTGCCCTTTTCAAAACCCTAACTCCAGGAATTATCTTTAGCTTAGTCTGTAAACTAAATTCAAATTCAGTAAGTTTATGTTTTGTTTGTTTTTAATTTCCTAGTAGGCATATGTGCTTGCTGGAGTGAGACAGAGGGAGAAGGAAAGTAAGAAGGCACCCCTATGTCACAATGCTTTCTTCTTGATGTATCCTCTTGGGATTTCAGACACACATGCCTAGCAAGCCACCAGGTCCAGGACTTGAACTACACAGTTGGTCATGTTGGACCCAGTTGCTCTAACCACCAGACCACCAGCTCGCTCCTCAGTAATTACCAATAATGAATATCCTTAGCAAACCAAAACTCACTCCCATAATGAATCTTCAAATTAAAATGAATACTGCCAATTTATTTCCCAAGTAAGTAATGTGCCTCAGTGTACATCAGAGCTATTTTACAAGGCTTCAGACCCTAATCTATGGGATTCCCAGTGAAATGCACTCGGCTACCTCCCAACAACACATGGTTTCCTACAACATTGTTCTGAAGAGGAAATAGAAACACACAGGACAAAACTTACAGGGAGTTATTTGTCAGCAAATACAAGACATTGGCCAGCCCAGTTTCATAAGCATATCTATGTTATGCCATTTCTTTCTTTCTTTCTTTTTTTTTTTTTTTTTTTTTTTTTTATGGAGAGCTTTTTTTTGCTATAGGGCGCATGCGCTTGCCAGAAGACAGAGAGATACAGAGAGATAGAAAGCGAGAAATCACCCCCCAGGAGGGATGGCCACGCCGTAATCCCTTCTCCTCCATTCTCCTCTCAGGATCTTGGGCACACACGCACACGCGCCCAGCTTGAGTTTAAGCCACCGGGTCTGGGACTTGAACCGCGGTTGACTACGTGGGAGTCCAGCGACATAGCCATTACGCTAACTGCTGGTCCCTATGCCATTTCTTTTTTGGGGCTTCATCATCCAAACAGAATAATATGATATATAGTACCTTTAAACAAACAGAATACTATGACATAAGCATGAGGATATTCGATTATCTCTTGTTCTGATTCAAACGAGCTGACTGTGCTGACTCTACAATCACATAGTGACCTTGACATCTGGTGAATAAAATAACAGAAAGGTCTACTCAGAGAACCTCAAAGGCATATTCTTCTCTCTTCAACATTTTAAATGTCAGCTTACTTTGGAGAGGAAACCTGACTTCTCTTTTCAAGCATCTTTGCCTTTATCGTCAGTTGCCAAGGAACTTGTTAATTATAAGGATCGACTACATTGGGTTGTTGGAAAAATCAGGACATTTTTCTATGCAAAAATGTATCATGACTTTTCTGACAACCCAATACTATTGGATAAGTAGCAAGTATATCAATGTGATACTCCATCTCCTGGAGAGAATGTAAAATTAAAAAACAGTATGAAATATTAAATAACCTTCAACAAAACTCATTGCAAAGTCATACTACTGGGGTTACACATGAAACCCATCAGATGGGTTGGATCTCTGTAAAAAGGACTGGTTTTTATGTAGACTGAGCCTGTGTTTCAAAAAATAGTATGAGTTTTTCACTCTTGCACGGTGTTCTTCTGTTAAGAAAATGATTGGGGGTCCAGCAGGTGGCACAGAGGTTAAGCCAGCTGGATTCCATATGGCTGACTACACTTTGAGTCCTGGACCAAGCAGCTTGAAAAACACACTGGGTGCGTGTATATGCATGCCCAAAACCTGAGGAGAGAATGGAGAAGGGACTGTACCAAAGCCATCCCCATGGGGGGCAATTTCTCACTTTCTTTCTCTCTGTATTTGTCTCTTTTGATGAGTGCATGCACCTTACAGCAAAAAACTTTTAAAAAAATAAAGAAAATGAGTCTGGGTCTCATCAATTCTTTGATGAGAAAAGAGAGTACTGAACAAATCACATAGTTTAGTCACTCTACTTAAGTATCTCATAAAGAAGCCTCCAAATATTTTTGAAAGATCTTTTTTCACATTTTAAATGTTTTGTTTGTACAATGTTCAACAAATAATATTATGGGCTACACAGACTGTGCCAGGAATACATCATAGATAATAAATCCTATTTTTAACAAAAGATAACTTTGGGAACCAGCAGTTAGCATAATGGCTATGTCGCTGGACTCCCACGTAGTCGACCACGGTTCGCGTTCCGGACCCGGTGGCTTAAAACTCACGCCGGGCGCGTGTGCATGCATGCCCAAGATCCCGAGAGGAGAATGGAGGAGAAGGGATTGCGGTGTGACCATCTCCCCTGGGGGGTGACTTCTCGCTTTCTGTCTCTATGTCTCTCTCTGTCTGGCGAGCGCACGCGCCCTATAGCGAAAAAAGCCTCTCAAAAAAACAAACAAACAAACAAACAAACAAACAAAAAGATACCTTTTGTCTGCTTTATTGCTTTGAATGAACATACTGAATGCTGAGTGCCATTTTAATACAGCCTGCTACCTCATGTAGCATGGCTAGATGAAAAGACCAGAGATGAGCAGTGTGTTTGGGCAGACCAGGGATTAAGCACTGGCTATGTGTGAACTTGGGACAGTCGCTCTAGCTCTCTAGACCTCAGCTTTCAACTCCATAATATGGAGATAACATCCACCTTTCAAAATTTCCCTGAGGATGCAATAAGAAAACAAATATTTCATGTACAATATATCATATGGCACTAGAGGAAGTCACCAGTCCCTACTAGGTCACCCATAACAGACAACCAACCAATATATTTCCCTTTATTTATAAAATA
Organism: Tupaia tana; assembly: GCA_026018925.1. Taxonomy (NCBI): domain Eukaryota; kingdom Metazoa; phylum Chordata; class Mammalia; order Scandentia; family Tupaiidae; genus Tupaia; species Tupaia tana. Next base: position 178,463,820 of record JAKSZU010000003.1, read on the forward strand.
AAATGATAATACATTTCATTTAGCATTTGGTCATAGCAAACTCTACTTTTTTTTTTTTTTTTAATTTAATGGTTAAGGGTAGTGAAGCATCACAGTTAAGAGTTCTAGCAAAAGAAAGATGATACTTGAGTTTGAATCCAGGAACTACTGCAGAATGGCTAGCAGATTTGGACCAAAATTTCTTCACCTCCAAAACTCAGTCTCCTTATCTTTCCCTCAATAAGTTGTTATAGTATTTAAAAGAGACACTCATGTAAATTGATTAACACCCACTAGTAATTATTATTACTTAGCAAGATTCTTACATGAATTTTCTTCTGAATTCCATTATGTATTAATCTGCTGAATCTATATCATATTGCACAAAAATCAACAGCAAAATCATAAATGTCTGCAAACACCTGCTTTCTGCCTCCTGTGCCCAACCTTCCCAGCCAACAAGCCAGGCCTGCCTTTTACTTCATTAATAGCAGTAACAGGAATAAAAGCTTAGAGAGCTAATTGTAGGTCCCCTCTGTCCTCCAAAACATGTCAGCAAATTACAGAGGATATCTGACTTTGGGGGACATGCACAAGCCACACCTGAATGAGCAACTCTCCACACTGGAAAGCTTTGTTGTTAGCACTCTTAGTGAAGCTGTCATACTTTGGGTCTGTCCCCAGTGAGAATCTCAAAATAACAGAAATGCTGAAATAAGCACCATTAAGAAATGTCTCCTTTGCATCAAATCAGCATTTAACATGGATTAGTAAACACTTAAAATGAATTTTGATGAGCCATGTAAATAAGAAGTTCATAGGAAAGGTGGACAAAAGTATATGACAGAATCATTGTTCTTACACGGGAGGGGCCCTACCTTTTCACTTCCCTTAAAGACAATATAGTACCTTCTGAGTAACTCAGCATCATTCAGGCTTTCAGACATGGGAAAAGGAATGAGGATGGTGGAGACATAAGAGACCTGACAAATCTGTACAAACGTAAATGACCAAATGCTGAAGTAGCCGTTTACAAAAAGAACAGAACTCTCTCAGGAAATGAGGGTCTGGTCATTCCTCTACTAGGTAAGTCTGATGCTGACTTTATTTCATCTGTCCTGAGTTAGCACCTTTCACTCTGACACTCTGCAGGATATGTCAGATTCTGAAGTAGAATGTGTAAAAAGTAGCAAGGAGTTCATAAATAAAAAAGGTTTCTCATAAAAGGTCTCCCCACCTCCACTCTCCTTTATAGTTGCTCTAACTCTTCCCTCTGCAGTAAACCTTATCACCTCTTCTCTATTACATCTGCATCTGACCTCTACCTTAAGAGAGAGGCTGAGTCACAAATGGATTATAGCCTATAGCCGTCAGGCCCAGACCACACCTGGCCATCTCTCCTGCTCTCCTGGCAGCCTCAAGTCCCTCCCCACTTTGATCCATCAGGCACAGGCCCTCACCTTCCAATGGTCATGACTGCCATTTTTCTGCTCCAACGCAGGAATAGCTTCCTAAAGCCTTTAATATTTTGGCATATACTAATTATATGTATTTGTGGGGTTCAATTTGATTTTTCAGAATAAGAATACAATGTTAAGTGATTGCATTATGGTAATTAGCATTATCACCATCTCAAGCATTTGTCATGACTATGCTGAAAAATTATATCTTTTTTAGCTAATATGAGATATGCAGTAAATTGCTGTTAACCATATAATTTACTATCCTATGTAACACCAATTTTGTATTCGCTAACCACCCTCTCTTTACCCCCAACCTTTCTGGCCTTTGTAGTCACTCTTGTACTTACTACTTCTACGAGGTCATTCTTCGTAGCTTCCAAATACAAGTGAGAAAGTGTTATTTCTCTTTTTGGCTGAAAGCCAAAAATGCTGAAATAAGCGTCATTAATAATTGTCTCCTTTGCATTGAATCAGCATTTAACATGGATTAATCTTCCATATTTGTCCACTTTCTATCAAAAGCTAGGGGCTAATTTTTTTCATGGCTGAGTAGTATTCTGTCGTATAGATGGGCCACACTATTTAATCCATTCGTCTGTTTGTGGACATTTTGGTTGATTCCATGTCCTAGCAATTGTGAATAATGCTGCAGTAAACACAGATGTGCAAACACTTTTCCAACTAGTACATTCTTATCCTTTGGGTAGATACCCAGGCATGGAATTGCAGGATCATAAGGTAGTTTTATTTGTAGGTCTTTGAAGACTTTCCATATTGTTATCCACAGTGGCTGTGCTAATTTACATTCCCATCAACAGTGTAGGAGAGTTGCCTTTTCTCCACAGCCTTACCAGCACTTATCATTCTTTATTTTTTAATCTTAGCCATTCTGACTGAGCTTAAGTGGTATCTCATTGTGGTTTTGATTTGCATCTCCCTTATGATAAGGGATGTTGAACATTTTTTCATATGCTTTTTGGCTGATCATATGCCTTCCTTGGAGAGTTATCTGTTCACCTTATTTGACCATCTTTTAATTAGGTTAATAATTTATTTTTTCAGGTAAGCTGCTTGAGTTTCCTGTTTATTCTGCTTACCAGTCCCTTGTCTGAATCATAGTTTGCAAATATATTCTCCCATTCTGGGGGTTGTTGACTCACTAATTATTGTTGCTTCTGCTGTACAGAAGCTTTTTAACCTGATGTAATTCCACTTGCCTATTTTGGGGATTATTTCCTGTGCTTTGGGAGTCTTATTTAAGAAGTCTTTGCCTGGGAACAGCAAGTGGCATGATGATTAAGGTGCTGGACACTCCCACATGGCCGACCACAGTTCAAGTCCTGGACCTGGTGGCTTGCTTTCTCATTTTCCCGCTCTCTCTCTCTCTCTCTCTCTGTGTCTCTCTGTGGCCAAATTAAAGTAAATGAATGAATACATAAAATTAAATAAATTTTTTGGGGGGAGAGATTTTCGCTATAGGGCGCGTGCACTCGCCAGACAGACAGAGAGAGACATAGAGACAGAAAGTGAGAAATCACCCCCCAGGGGGGATGGTCACGCCGCAATCCCTTCTCCTCCATTCTCCTCTCGGGATCTTGGGCACGCACGCACACGCGCCAGGCCTGAGTTTTAAGCCACCGGGTCCGGGACGCAAACCGCGGTCGACTACGTGGGAGTCCAGCGACATAGCCATTACGCAACTGCTGGTTCCCTAAATAAATATTTTTAAAAAGGAAAAAAAATAAAGAAGTCTTTGCCTATTCCAAGGTCTCCAAGAGTTTCACCAGTATTTTCCACCAGTAGTTTTATAGTTTAAGGTCTTAGGTTTAGATCTTTGATCTATTTGCTGTTGATTTTTGTTAGCAGTGAGAGATAGAAGTACAGTTTTATCCTTCTGTAGTTCAATACCCAGTTTTTCCAGCACTTTGCTGGAAAGATTTTCTTTTCCCCATTGGATTGTCTGGTGCTTTTGTCAAAAGTCAGTTGAATGAGACCAAAAGATGACATGGTTATGTCACTGGATTTCCACATAGTCAACAGAGGCTCAAGTCCCGGACCCAGCAGCTTAAAACTAAAGCTGGGTGCATGTGCGTGTGTCTCGAAAATCCCAAGGAGAAAATGGAAGAGAAGGGACTGCAGCATGGCATCCTCTGGGAGGGTGATTTCTCACTTTTTGTCTCTCTGTCTCTCCACCAAACACATGTACCCTATAACAAATATTTCTCTTAAAAAAAAATCAGTTGGCTATATCTTTTAGGGGTTATTTCTGGGGTCTCTATTCTGTTCCATTGCTCTACATGCCTGCTTTTGTGCTATTTGATTATCACAGCTTTGTAACATATTATGGGATACAAGGTGGTTCAACATATGAAAAACCAAATATATAACACACCATACTAATAGAAAGATAAAAAAAGATATGATCATATCAATCAATACAGAAAAAGTGTTTGATAAAATACAATATCCCTTCATAATTAAGACTTCCAGCAAAATTGGTATAGAAGGTACATTTCTTTTTTTTTTTTTTGAGAGGTTTTTGCTATAGGGCGCATGCGCTTCCCAGAAAGACAGAGAGACAGAAAGCGAGAAATCACCCCCCAGGGGGGATGGCCACGTCGCAATCCCTCCTCCTCCATTCTTCTCTCGGGATCTTGGACATGCACGCGCACATGCCCGGCGTGAGTTTAAGCAGCCAGGTCCGGGACTTGAACTGCAGTTGACCACATGGGAGTCCAGCAACGTAGCCATTACGCTAATTGCTGGTCCCTAGAAGGGACATTTCTCAACACAATAAAAGTCACCTCTGACAGGCTCATAGCTAACAATATACTGAATGGGGGAAAGCTAGAAGTTTTTCCACTAAAAAGAGGAACAAGACAAGGCTGCCCACTTTCTCCACTCCTCTTCAATATAGTACTGGAAGTCCTTGCCAATACAATCAAACAAGAGGATAAAATAAAAGATATTAAAATAAGGAAAGGAGAAGTGAAATTACCTCTATTTGCAGATGACATTGTTATGTACATAGAAAACCCAAAAGAATCCACAAAAAAATCCTAGAAATATTATGTGACTATAGTAAAGTGGCAGGATACAAAAATCAACATACAAAAATCTATAGCATTTCTATAAACTAATAACAAGCAGACTGAGGTAGAACTAAAGAAAGTAATCCCATTTACAATAACCACAAAAAGTATAAGTTACCTTGGAATAAACATAATCAAAGAAGTCTAAGACCTCTATAACGAAAACTATGAAAAGCTTTTAAAGAAATAAAAAATGACACAAAAAAGTGGAAAGACATCCCATGTTCTTGGATTGGAAGAATTAATATAATCAAAATGTCAATTTTACCCAAATTAATCTACATATTGAATGCAATCCCAATCAAACTACCAGGGATATTCTTCAGATTTAGAAAAACAATTAGAGAATTTGTCTGTAATCACAAAAGACCAGTATTGCCAAAGCAATATTGCACAAGAAGAGTGGAGTAGGAAACATCTCAGTCCCTGATCCCAGATGTATTTGTAATACATTACAAATCTGTTAGACTTTTGATGGAAAAATCACGAGGTATCCATCTTATAGTCCTTATTTGGCTCCTTCTGACTTATTTTGCTTCTTATTTTACAAAAAGAAAAATCTTTTAAGGGCACACATTTTTCTTCAGTTAAAAATGCAAAAATACTACATTGACATGATTATTTGGGGGGCTGTCAATTCCTTCAACATAAATTAAATGGTTGAGGGGCCAGCAGGTAGCATGCTGGTTGGGATGCTGGACTTCCACATGGCTGACCACAGTTCGAGTCCCAGACCTTACAACTTGTTTTCTCACGTTCCTTTTCTCTCTCTCCCTGGTCAAACTAAAAACAATAACAAACATAAATAAAGAAATACATTTTAAAAAATTAAATGGTTGATATTGTGATTAAGAAGTCTCTTGAACTTCATAAAGCTTATATTGGGAAAAAAATGTATTGTCTTTTAATTGCTTTTCCCATGAACTTTCTAAAGTTCCATCATATAGTCATATGCGTGTGTTCAGAATTTTTTCCAGCATTGTTGTTTGAATCTCAGCCTGACTAAACTCATTGTTTTCTATTCAAGCCTTATAGCGCTCCAATTTTTTGAAGGCTCTCTCTCCAGTAGGAAATGCTTTACTATTTAAATATACTTACTCTACAAAGCTAATCTCAAACACATCTTCTCCAGAAGGACTTCTCAAACCTCTTAGCCTAAAATAAATCTTTCTATTAATTTTATTTTTTTGTACTACCTTTATGGGATTTACATTTAATGTTGTGCATCTCTCTCCACTGCTCGAACACCTATTTTTTCAGGATACTGAATTATGATAGTGACATCTATGTATATGGCATTGTGTACATAACACATATTTGATCCAGAAATATAGATGAATTTGAAAAGAAAATTTAATCTCTATTTTTCAGTGTCTTGAACATGCTGCTTCTGTCATTGATTAGTTCTAGTCTTTGCCCTACTTTAACTTTTTCATTCACATGTAAAAAGCAATATCAAAGTAAGCCTCCGACAGTATTTCATCATTTTTCAAAGTACATCAAATGACGGCTACTCAATCCAGGCTCCAGTTGGTTTCTACAGTAAGAGGACCTTAACAAGAAATTAAGGGCAAAATATGCACAGAAAACTCTCTGTGTTTGTTCTATTACCTATTCTAAGTAATAAAATACAAATTCTCATTTAGAAAAGTTTCCAGATAAAAAATAATTACTATGAAGCTTCATACCTTTTCCTTTTCAAATTGCGGAGAGGCATTCCACGTAATTCTCTGAAAGTATTTTTAGGTTATTCATAGGTCTCTATGGAAATTAACGACCCCAAAACCTTACATCTGTTTTGATTTGTTTCTGATTTAGTAAATTGTTTTTCACAAACTGTGATGAACTCATTTATACCCAAGATTATAGATATACATGACCATCTACTAAGCTGTTTCTATAAGCAAAGATGATAAAGACTGTTCAACCTTTTATAATGTGGTAATTATTATTCAACAAATAATTAAAACATAGTGTCTTCTCTAAAGTCAGCAAACACAGGAGATAAGGAAAGAATGTGTAAACATTCAGGTGAAGGAAGATGAATACCTAATCAAGAGGTTAGAAAGATTAGATCAGTTCTGAATATCTTTAAGAAAAATCTAAGCTGGTTCTGAAGAACATGCACATTTGAAAGGGAAATAAAACCCAGAGAGGGGAAAAGAGAGAGAGAGAGAGAGAGAGAGAGAGAGAGAGAGATGATCAATAATGTGTGACTGAAAGAAAATAGGAAAATTTGAGAAAAAGACAGGAGTTACAAAATGAACCAAGATGAGAATGAGTATGAAATATGAGAAACAGTGAAAATGCATGGTGGCTAAATTTTTAAAAATTATATTATGGGTTGTCAGAAAAGTCATGATACATTTTTCTATGTTTTTCTATGCAAAATGGCATCATGACTCTTCCAGCAACCTAACTGTAGCCAAGATATTTGAAATATAAGAATAGTTGCTAGAAATAAAAGACTAAGCAAGCTGAGACAGAAGCCAGTTCAATCCAATAGCTATTTACTGGAGTCCTACTAAGGACAAAGCACCATGCTAAGAACTGTTGAGTCGACCCTGTCTTCCAAAAGGATCCTGCCCTCCAGAAGCCAGTGAATGACAAAAAGGAAGTTAGCATTGAGTCCCTGAAATCACCACAAGGCATAGCGGATTGAGATGCCTGTCAGTAAAGAAGCACCCAGAGATCCTGAGTAGGAGAAAGCTCCTTCCTGAAAGACATGGCTTATCACTACATGCTTAAGCACACATGTGATTCTCACACACAGGTAGAGAGTTATACAAACATATAATAGCCCTGGATTAATTAACAAAAAGTAGACTCATTTTGATTGGATTAGCTGGGATGAAATCATTTAGATCAAATATTCCCAAAGAGGAATAGAACAAGCTCTAGCAGTATTAGATATTATATATGTTTGACGGAAATCTTCTATTTTAGTGATGAATACTATCAGCAAATAATAGATGCTCTAGCAGGCTGACCCTGTGGCCTAGTGGTTAAGGGATCCAGATCCTACATGGTTAACTGCTTGGTTTGAGTCTCAGTACCAATGACTTAAAAAACAACTTAGCCCTTGGTTAATATCCAATGTGATTATACCTCAGTCAATTTTTCCCCATTTATTTGGCCATAAATTCAGGGAGCACCTTTTATCCATGCAGACTATAAAACAAGACTCAACAAAATGGGTTCAAATCAAGTAAAGAAGAACATGGTGAGGGGCCAGCCATGTGTCCTAGTGACTATGGAAGCTGAGGATCCCAAATGGTTAACTGTGGTTTGAATCATGCCCAGTGGATTGAAAAAAAAAAAAATGTCAGGCATATGTGCATAGGTGCCCAAATCCCTACAGGATGGAGAAATAGAGAAAAATGAACTGTGGTGTGATGACACTGCATTAGGGGTTGCTTTTTCCCTCTCTTTATGTCTCTCCCTGGCAAGCACAAGCTCTCCGGCAAAATCTGAAGAGAAAAACAAAAGAATGTATTGGGTAATCCGAAAGTCATGATGTATTTTTCTATTTAAAAATGTGTCATGACTGGAAACAGCAGATGGCGTCACGGTTATGTCGCTGGACTCCTACATAGTCAACTGTGGTTCCAGTCCCGGATTTGACAGCTTTAAACTCATGCCAGATACATGTGCATGTGTGCCCAAGATCCCTAGAGGAGAATGAAGGAGAAGGGATTGCAGCATGGACATCACCCCAGGGGGTGATGTCTTCCTTTCTCTCTCTCTGGCAAATGCACATGCCCTATAGCAAAAAAATCTCTCTTAAAAAAATGTCATGACTTTTCTGACAACCCCATAATGAAAAAGATATCCTAAGGCCCTCCCCTCAAAAAAGCTTACAGTGGCTGCATTTCAAAGGTTAGTTACAAAGGTCATTCTCAGACTCACTAATATAGTTCATAAATGCTACTGTAACATCACTTATAGCTGGGGTCAGCAAACAACAGTTCCTGAGCTAACTCTAGCCAAAAACTGTATACAGTTCACAAGACTATTTTATACAGTCCATAAGCTAAGAATAAATTTACATTTTTAAATGGTTAAAAAAATTTTTAACTTTTGAGAGATTTTTGCTGTAGGGTACCTACCCTCACCAAAAGACAGTGAGAAATCACCCCCAGGGGAGATGGCCATGCTGTAATCTCTTCTCCATTCTCCTCTCAGGATTTTGAGCACACATGCACATGTGCCCAGCATGAGTTTTAAGCTGCCAGGTCTGGGACTCAAACCGCAACTGGCTATGTAGGAGTCCAGCAACGTAACCACTATGCCATCTGCTAGTCCCTTAATTTTTAAAATATGAAAATTACATGAAATTCCAACTCCAGTCTCCATAAATAAAAATTTATTGGAACACATCCATACCCATACATTTCCATATCTAGGTTTCTTCAGCACTTCCATAACAGCTGAGTAGTTACAACAGTCTTTAGCCTGTAAATACAGCCTACATACTTACTATCCAATGTGAACGTGCTGTGATTACTCAACATGAATGCTTAGCATGAATTCCCTCTGCTAGTTTTCAAAGAATGAGACAGGGAACGGAATCAAAGAGACAGGGTTCCAGCCCTAGACCTTCAATTAGCAGCTATCTAATAGGCCATGTGAAATAACCTCCCAGACTAATTTTCCTTACCTAGCCTGACAAGTACTATCAAACCACACCGATTTATCAGTAGTCTAACTCTACCAGGAGCTGGGCAGGCTGGTGAGTTCTTGGCCGTGTGTTCTTAGCTCACACACAAGCTTTTCATCTTTAAGAATATGTTTCTGAGATGTTTATATTTGTCCAACAAAAAAGGTATTAATTATACAATGACACAAAAGACAACTAAGTCCTGAACCACAAACCAATGGTTTTGCTGGTATCAGTCTTTCTTTAATGCCTTTTAAAATGATTGAACCCTTTGAGTATAATAATTCATCCACTCACTCATTCAATAAATACTAGCAGATTTCTCACAATGTGGTAGGCACATCCCAAGCAAAGGAAATAGAGCACCAAACTGCTATTCTGTGAGAGAAACAAGTACAAATGAGCATCTTTACATGCATTCATATATACATGGTAAATTGATAATAAATAAATGTAAGAAATTCCAGAGACTACTAAGTGCTCTCAGAAGAAATGAGTTAAGCCAAGCTCTGAATGACAGTAAGACAGCTATGTAGGAGCTGAGAGAAGCACTTCCTAGGCAGAGGCGCTGCCTAATGCACAGGCTCTTCAGGGAGAATGCTCAGTGAGTTCAGGAAGAAGAAATAAAGACAGTGTGTGCTGGAGCATAGCAGGCAAAGCAAAACCCTCTAGGGGAAGGTAAGGAAATTTTGATAGTATTAAAAGTCATCATTAAGTTTTAATTAAGGAAGGGATCCAATGTGATTTGTTACACAAAGACAAAAATACAGCAATGGGAGACTGGAACTAACTGAAATTATTCAGGCAAGAACAGTGGTGCCTTAGATCCTAGTGGAGAAAGAGATACGGGGATGTTTTGGAGACAGAGTTAAGAAGATAGGCTTGCCAGTGGGTTATATGTAGAGAGTGAAGGAATGCAAGGAATTAAATGCAACTAGACAATTTTAGGCTTGGGCACTTGGGAAGTACCATTTTCTTTTGTCTATTTTTTTCCTACAATGAAAATACATCTACAATTTATTCTCTTAATAGTTCTTAATCCTTTTCTATGCTTACAAAAACCTAGTTTTTCTAAAAATATTTTTGTTTGGACTAGAATATATTTTTAGTACTTATTTTTCCCTCATAAATATTTTGTATTCTTTATTTGCTTTTTTATTAACATATAATAGCTATATATGGAGTACAATGTGATTTTTTTCAGTAAGAGAATATGTGTGATGATTAAATCAGGGTGATTAGACTAAACATCATCTCAACCATTTGTGCTTACTCTGTTGGGAACATTCAAAATCCTGTGTCTTAGTTATTGTAAGATACATAGAAATTGTTGTCAACTCTAGTTACTCTCCTGTACTTTGTAACACTAGAAATTGTTCCTCTCATTTATTTGTAATTCTGTTTCTGATTACAGACAGCTCTCTATCCCACTTTCTCTAGCTATTCTAGCCTCCAGTTTAATTCTTCTAGTCTCTATTTCTATGAAGTCATCCTTTTCTGTTTCTACAGACATGAGAACGTGTGGTATTTCTCTTTCTATGCCTGCCTTATTTCACTTCATCTCCTCCAGACTCTGGGTGGTGCCATTTTTTAAGATCAGCAATTTCAGGAAAACATAACCATGGGGAGGACATCCCCATGTTTTCTCTGAGGCATTTCAGATACTAATTAGACATAATCAGCCATGTTGATGAATAGGTATTTAGATAGGAGTTCCCGTAGGCCTGTGGAGAAGCCAGGGCTATAGGACAGATATGGAAGTCATCTGTCGTGTTCACATTTAAAGTTCAGATGAAATTACCTAAATATGCAGGAAGAAGAGAGAAATGGACAGAGGCACTCCTCAACATTGAGAGATCAAACAGAGGAATAAGATAAAGTCCAAGAAAAAGAACAGCCAGAGAAGTAGGTAAGGAAAGTGTGATGTCATGAGCCCCAGAGACAGTGTTACAAGGAGAGAATGGCCATTCCTGTCCAATGCTGCAGGGGTGAAGTAGGAGAGTACCGTGCTCTGGGATCACCAAGGTGCTATCTCAGTAACACAATGGGAACTGAAGAACTGCTGGAAGAGGATGAGAGAAGAACATGAAGTGAGGAAATGAACACAGTGATAGCTACAAAAATCTCAGAAGAAGCTAAGGATCTTTCTCCCATAAAATGGACACTAACACAGTATCCCCCAATCTTCCCAGCACCAGGGACCAGCTTCATGGAAACAACCCCTCTACAGACAGATTGGTGGGAGTATGTCCTGAGTTGACCCAAGCATACCACATCCACTGTGGACTCCATTTCCACCAGTACCACACCGCAATATACAATGAAACAATCACACAATAGGGTTAGCACTCCCATGAGATTCCAATACTGCTGATCAATCAGAAGGTAGACCCCAGGTGGCAACATGAATGGATGGGGAGCAGCTACAAACACAGATGAAGCCTTGCACCCCAGGCCACTATCCACGCATCGCTGCCCAGTCAGGCGACTGGCACCAGTCTATGGCCCAGGAGCTGGGGACCCCTGCACTAACACATGTAGCTTCAAATTTAGGGCAGATTACATTACAGATAGACCCCCATAAATTCCTTAAGGTTTTAGGCACTGTATTAAAAAAAAACCTTGGTTTACATTGGAAACACGTTATCAAGGCTAACTTCTATTCTCTCAGCTGATTGGAGCTTAGATTGAAACCAAGAGCCACAGAAAATTTCAGTAATTTTTTTATAACATTTTCTGTCTTTCCCATAAAGTTCTTTTCTTTGGAATATGTCTCTTTTCAATAAAATAGAAGCAACTGGCTTCAGAATCCATCAGTTTAATTACAGTGAGTTGAGCTGACTCAATCAGCTGTTTCACTAACTCTCAGAGTTGCTGTTGGACTGAGGCCATACAAGAGCAAGTTTCCTGAGAGACTCTGTTCAAAGGCTTTATAGCTTACCCTTTCCCCTAATTTGCTTTTCCTTCTATCTCAGGCCAGGGAGGCTACGATTGGCATAGAGTATTTTACCAAGAGGGCAGTTAATGTTTTTATTCCTCCAATTCCTTCCAGAGAGACTCTGGTGCATGCTACTGAATAAGAGACCAAGATATCAAACCATAAGACTGACCGAATCAGAGTTTGATAAGGACAAAGTATTGATAGTATCCAAGGAACTAATTTTTCATTCTTCTTTTTCACTCTGAAATTTCAACCTTTGTTGGCACATAACCCTCTAGTAAGGAGAAAGATAGCAAACTGTAAGGCAAGTGTACTGCATTTTTTTTTTTAAAGAGAGGAATTGTTGCTATAGGGCACATGCACTTGCCATAGAGACAAAGAAAAACAGAGATAGAAAATGAGAAACCACCCCCCAGTGGGGATGGGCATGCCACAATCCCTTCTCCTCCATTCTCTTCTTGGGATTTTGGGCACGCACACAAACACACCCAGCATGACTTTTAAGTGACCAGGTCTGGGACTTGAACCATGGTCAACTATGTGGGAGTCCAACAACATAACCATTCCACCATCTGCTGGTCCCAGTGTTCCACATTTTTAAAGTAATAGTAATATGTAAGAGGGAGATAAGCAGAAGGTATCTGGATCATACTTTGTAGTCCATTTAAGCATCCAAGCAGATTGCAGTAGCAAAAGAATGGAAAAAAAAAAAAAACAAAAAAACACAGACTCTGAACCTGAAACCTGAGCCTTGTTCTTTTCTCATTTCCTTCAACACTCATCTGGTAGACCCTGTCAGAGGACAACACAGGACCAAGGGTCAATGTCAGATCAGTTATATCTTAGAGTTGGTATTTTTTGTTGTTGTTTTTTGTGTTTTTTTGTTGTTTTTTTGTTTTGTTTTGTTTTGTTTTTATAGCTATGTAGCGCATGCACTTGCCAGAGAGACCGAAAGTGAGAAATCACCCCACAGGGGGGAAGGCCACTACATAATCCCTTCTCCTACATTCTCCTCTTGGAATTTTGACATGCACGCACACATGCCTGGCATGAATTTTAAGCTACCAGGTCCAGGACTCGAACCATGGTTGACTACGTGAGAATCCAGCAACAAAGTATGTCATCTGCTGATCCCAAACGGCTCATATTTTAGCAGATAGAAGAAGACAATAAAGAAGTAAAAGTGAAGAGATAACGGAATCATCCAGTGAGGATTGTTGCTTTCAAAATAAAATCAAACATGGGTCAGGACCAAAGAGGTCTTTTTAATTTGGGTCGTTAGAGATAACTCTCTCCAAAGAGTTAATATACTAGCTGAGACCTGAATGACTCAGAAGATCTGAGGAAATTTTCAATTTACATTTTTTGAATCACATTTCCAACATCAAGTTTAAAACCATTAGCGAATAACCTAGACTCCACCATTTAGCAGCAGTATTTCTAATTGCAGGAAAATAAGTATGAACTCCTGGGATAGTCTATAAAAAAAGAATGAGTCAATACTTCTTTTATGATGTTTTTAATGACTAATTAAGAAAGTAGGGAGCACAGAAAAATAACAACTTCTTTTATTTTACTGCCTGTGTCCAGGAATTACATCATTAGCCCAAGGTATCTGTCCCTAGAGTGAGTCTATGTTCATACATTATCAGTCATGAATAACTAATATTGTAAGCAGAGAATGGTTTCATTCAACTGGTTTAAGGAACTGTGCAAATTTCACCTAGCCTCAAGAAAATGTTCCAAACACAGAAAAAAAAATGAGTAAACATGAGAAAGTAAAATGCAGAACATGCTGGCTCAGTGTTGCCACATGTCTTACTAAGTTTCACTGGCTGACTTGACAGTGAGATTTGTCCAGAATTCAAAAAAAAAAAAAAAAGAAAGAAAGAAAAAAAAAGAAAGAAAGAAAAGCAAAAAAGAAAGAATCAACAGTAGTAACTCAATCATAATTTTTAAAATTTTATTTATTATCATGATCTATTTTATATTACATTGAATCATATCTTTACAGTGTATTACATTTCTTTTTCCAGCATGATTATCACGCATATCAGTCAAGACAAAGACATTACTATCCACATCATCATCATCAAATAGCTTTTCATCATTTTCTTCAGGTTATTATTGATTATTATTTATTCTTATTACTTTTTAAAACATTTAATCACTATATATCATTTGGCTTGTATAAAGAATTTATCCAACGTGAAATACTTCTCAGACCAGTCCAGTTGAAAATACTATACATGTTATCAACAGGTAATAAAGCATTTCTGTGTCCCATTAATGGCATGCCTATTTGTTCTCTTGATATTCTTCTCTATACTCTTCCCTTCTCCCCCTGCCACATTTCATACTGTCTTCAGCATCCATAATTACTTTGACTGCTTTTATTCCCTCAAATATTTTGATCTCTACCATAAAGTTCAGATAGTTAGTATATATTAAGTGGATACATATGATAGCTTTCATGGCTTGCTTCACTCAGCAATAGATCCTCCATATGTGACCACTTTCTATCGAATGCCAAGGTCTCGTTTTTTATGGCTGAGTAGTATTCCATAGAGTATATGTGCCACACTTTTTCCATCCATTCATCTGTTTGTGGACATTTAGGTTGGCTCCATGCCTTAGCAATCATGAATAATGCCACAATAAACATTGATATGTAAGCACTTTTATGACTGAGCATTCTGTCCTTTGGGTAGATACTCAGAAGTGGGATTGCTGGATCAAATGGAAATTCTACTTGTAGGTCTTTGAGGAACCACCATATTGTTCTCCACAGTGGCTGAACCAGTTTACATTCCCACCAACAGTGTAAGAGAGTTCCCCTTTCACCACATCCCCACCAACACTTATCATTTTTTGCATTTTTAATCTTTGCCATTCTGACAGGGGTTAGGTGGTATCTCATTGTGGTTTTAGTTTGCATCTCCCTTATGATGAGGGATGCTGAGCACTTCCTCATATGCTTTTTGGCTGTTCGTATGCCTTCCTTAGAGAGATTTTTGTTCAGCTCATTTGTTCGGCTCATTTTCCCATCTTTTAATTGGGTTAATCATTTCTGGGTATTTTTGGGTTTTTTTCCGGGTAAGCTGGTTGAGTCCCCTGTGTATTCTGGTTATCAGTCCCTTGTCTAAGGCATATTTGACAAATATATTCTCCCATTCTGTGGGTTGTCGATTCACACTTATTACTGTGTCCTTTGCTGTGCAGAAATTTCTTAATCTAATATAGTCCTACTTGTCTAGGTTATGGATTACTGCCTGTGCTTTGGGAGTCTTATTTTAAAGTCTTTGCCTACCCCAATGTCTCCCAGAGCTTCCTCAGTATTTTCCACCAGTAGTTTTATAGGTTGAGGTCTTAGGTTCAGATCTTTGATCCATTTTGAGTTGATTTTTGTTATTGGTGAAAGATGGGGATTCAGTTTCATCTTTCTGCAGGTAGATACCCAATTTTTCCAGCACCATTTGCTAAAAAGCTTTTCCTTTTCCTAATGGATTGAATGGAATCCTTTGTCAAAAAATCAGTTGGCTGTAACTTTGGAGTTTATTTCTGAGGTCTACATTCTATCCCACTGGTCCACCTGTCTGTTTTGTGCCAATACCATGTAGTTTTGATTATCACAGCTTTATAGTATATTTTGGGGGCAGGAAGTGATATGCAACCCACTCCACTCTTCTTGCACAGGATTACTTTGGCAATACAAGATCTTTTATGATCCCACACAAATTCTATGATTTCTTTTCTAGATCTGTGAAGACTGTCTCTGGTATTTTTATTGTAATTGTGTTAAATATGTAGATTGATTTGGGTAGAATTGCCATTTTGATTATGTTAATTCTTCCAATCCAAGAACATGGGATGTCCTTCTACTTTTTTGTAGGCTTTTCAATATCTTTTTAAAGATTTTCATAGTTTTCTTTGTAAAGGTCTTTGACATACTTAGTTAGGTTTATGCCTAGGTATCTTACACATTTTTGTGACTATGGTAGAAGATATTCCTTTCTTCAGCTCTACTTTGTTCAAATTGTTTGTATATAGAAATGCTACAGATTTTTGAATGTTGATTTTGTATCCTGATACTTCACTGTATTCATTTATCGCTTTGAGAAGTTTTTTCATGGAAACCTTTAGGTCTTCTAAGTTTACCATCATGTCATCAGTGAAAAAAGATATTTTCAACTCTTCTTTGCCTATCTGAATGCCTTTTATATTGTTCTCTTTTCTGATTGCATTGGCTAAGACTTCAGCACTATATTAAAAAGTAGTGGAGAAAGTGGGCAGCCTTATCTAGTACCAGTTTTTAGTGAAAAAGCTTTTTAGTTTTTCCCCATTCAGTATAATGTTAGCTATGGGTTTTTCATAGATGGCTTTTATTGTGTTGAGAAATGACCCTTCTATACCAATCTTACTGAGAGTCTTAATCATAAAAGGATGTTGTATTTTATCTAATGCTTTCTCTGCATCAATTGAGATGATCATATGGTTTTTAGCTTTCTTTCTGTAAACACAGTGTATTATATTTATAATCTCACGTATGTTAAACCACCCTTGCATCCCTGGGATAAAGCCTACCTGGTCGTAATGAATAATCTTTGTTTTATGTTATTGGATATGATTTACAAATATCTTGTTGAGAACTGTTGCATCTATATTCATCAGAAATATTGGTCTGTAGTTTTCCTTTTTTGTCATGTGCTTATCTGTTTTGGGAATGAGGATAATGGAGGCTTCATAAAATTAATTTGAAAGGTTTCTTTCCTTTTGGATCTTCAGAAGTAATTTGAGTAGGATACAGGCTAACTCTTCCTTAAAAGTCTTGTAGAATTCAGAAGTGAAGCCATCTGGACTTGGGCTTTTCTTTGTCTTTATCCTTAAAGTGTGTTTCTTGTAGGCAAGAAATAGAGGGTTTTTGTTTTTTGTTTGTTTGTTTGTTTGTTTGTTTTGTGGTTGCTTTCCCACTCAGCCAGTCTGTTTCTCTTAATTGGAGAATTTAATCCATTAACACTCAACATTATTATTGATATTTCCAGACCTGTTCCTATCATTAAGTGAGCCTTTTTCTTCATCGTTTTTTTTGTTCTCTTACAACTGTCTGTCTAATTTTTTTGTTCTCCTAGGATTGCACTCCCTTCAGAACCACTTGAAGAGCTGGTCTGGAGTTGGTAAATTATTTCAGATTTTGTTTATCCAAGAACGTTTTTATCTTTTTTCCCCATATGAAGAATATTCTTGCTGGGTATAGTATTCTTGGTTGAAAATGTTTTTCATTTAACACTTTGACTATATTTCCCCATTCTTTACTTGCCTGTATTGTTTCCAATGAGAGGTCCAATGTTAGCCTAATGAGATGACCTTTGTAAGTAACTCGATGTTTTCCTCTTGCCAATTTTAATAACTTGTCTTTGTGGTTTTGGCCAATTTGGCTATGATGTGCCTTGGAGAGGATCTTCTTGGGTTGATTCTATTTGCAGACCTATGTATTTCTTGGGTCTGGATAATTGAATCCCTCTCTAGGTTTGGAAAATTTTCTTCCACAATTTCATGAAATAAATTATCAATGCCTTTATTACTCTCTTCCTCTTCTGGGATACCAATTATCCAGCTGCTGGGCGCTTGATGGCATCTAGTATTTCTCATATATCATCCTCATTTTTCTTGGCTATTTTCCCCATCTTTTTGATACATTTTTCAAGGTCAGAGGTTTTGTCTTCTACATTTGAGATTTGATCTTCTGAGTGATCTTATCTACTTTGAATATTTTCAAGAGAGGTTTTAATTTCCTGTATTACATTCTTCACCCCAACAATTTCATTTGATTCTTTTTCTTCCCCCCCCCCCCTTTTGGAGAGGTTTTTGCTTTAGGGCGCATGTACTCACCAAAAAGACAGAGAGAGACAGAGAGACAGAAAGCAAGAAATCATCCCCTGGGGGAATGGCCATCCTGCAACCCCTTCTCCTCCATTTTCCTCTTGGAATCTTGGGCACGCATGCACACCCACCTGGCCTGAACCTAAGCCACTGGGTCCGGGACTCAAACCATGATCGACTCTATGGGAGTCCAGGACATAGCCATTACTCTAACTGCTGGTCCCCATTTGATTCTTTTTTAAGGTGTCTATTTCTTCTTTCAAATCTGAAAGGACTTCCTCATTTCCTGGAGCTTGTTGTCTCTTTTCTCTTGCATCTCAATTAGTTTGGTCACTACGAAAATTCTGAATTGCTTATCAGACATGTCCATGACTTCCATTGTGTTGTCTGTAGGTGATGTAGAATTGATGTTTTCCCTTGGGGGAGAGATGTTTTGTTGGTTGCTCACATTTATTGTGCCTAGTCATCTGGTGATCTATACATTCCTTCCTAAATTATTCAAGGTATCTCTGAGCATTCAAAACTGTGCAGGAATAGAAAATTGGCAACTCTCTTCTGCTTTGTCTCCCTGTTGCTCACCAGTACCCTGCACTGTTGTCACTGGTTCTAGGTGACCCAAAGTCTTCCCTGTTTCTAAAGAACAGGTGTGCCTCAGCCACCTCAGGAGAACAGAAAAGATCACACAGTGTGCATCCAAAACACCAAAGTCCTGAGAGATCAAAGATGAGTGGGTGGGTGGCATGAGACACTGGTCCCGACCGTTAGGGCCTGCAGCCACAGGAAGCCTGGCATCCAGCAAGGCCACTAGCTTGAACTGGTCTCCAAATGGGGTGGGGAGGGATGCAAGTTTGTCTTAAAGTCCCAGACACAAACCTGAAGTCCACAGGAGGTGGAATGAACCATGGGTCCTGGCCATTAGGGCCTACAGCCACAGGCCTCAAGTATAATTTTATATTGACATTATTAATATCTGTATCAACCTCACTGAAATTCTCCGGCAATTGTATAGAAACAGATTTTTCCAGTGAAACATCAGAGACAAAATTATGTGAAGACAAAATTATTATACCTCAAGGTGAAAGTCATTGATTCCCTGGTGAAACCCCATTTGTTAGGACTAATTCCTTTTTGCCTCTGATAAAACACAAAAACAGTACAGGCTCTTAAAACTTAATTTGTACCATATGTATGTGTGTGTGTGTGTGTGTGTGTGTGTGTGTGTGTGTATAATTTTTTTTTTCTTTTTAGGTCCCTACCATAGGGCATTTGCCAAAGACAGAGAGAGGCAAAGTGAGAAATCATCCTCAAGTGGATGGCCACACCACAAACCCTATTCCTCAATTCTCCTCTCAGTATTTTAAACATGCACACATTTGCTCCTTGGGTGATTTTCAAGCCACCTGGTCCTAGGTTCAAACCATAGTTGGTCGTGT
Source organism: Tupaia tana (assembly GCA_026018925.1). Taxonomy (NCBI): domain Eukaryota; kingdom Metazoa; phylum Chordata; class Mammalia; order Scandentia; family Tupaiidae; genus Tupaia; species Tupaia tana. The sequence goes on from JAKSZU010000003.1 coordinate 178,483,268, forward strand.
GGGAATCTAGTGCCTTAAATACCATGCCACCTGCTGACCCCCGTATGTTTTTCTGTAAAAAAATTGATCCCTTTTCATGATTCATTTAGAAAAAAAATCTGGATTTACAGATTTGGTGTTTTTGATTGTGCTTTGATGTGGTTTTTCTATCTTAAATACAAATGAACCAAGCAAACAAAAAGTTACGGTCACCAAGAGCAGAAATGAGAAGTTCATGATACTACTACACATGTCTTTTTCTTTTTTTAATCTCTCTCCTCTCCTATTATCTCTCTTACTTTTCTCTCCTGTGCACCATAGCTTAAGTTTGACAAAAAAATACCTAAGTCGTACAAGACCTTGCAGAACTAAGGTCTAAAAAGGCCAGCAACCACAGATCCTTAGTTTTTTGCCATAATTAATAACGGCAATGTTAATGATCTTACCTAAGAAATACTTCATTAAAGTCCCCTGCAAAAAATCAAAGAAAACATTACACATGTCCAAAGAAAATCCAGCCATTCAAAAAAAGAAAATAAATGAATTAAAAATAGTACAGATATTCACAGACATAAGGTTATGTCTTGATCATATATGATTAAGCCCCTTCTGAGGTAACTTTGTGATAGGAAAACAAAATACTAGATATAAAATGACAAATAAAGCTTTGGATATATTCAAGGAAAATATATTTCAAACAAAAGGGATAGGCCCTAAATTATAGTAAAATGTACCCCAATCACAGTTATCATAGATTATAGTGGAAGGCTTCTCTTGCTGACTTGGTTTCTCAAAATTAAGAGATTCCTACACGAGAAGTTCATATGCTCATCAGAAGACTTTGCAATCATCATATATATCCAGTTCTGTTTATTTCGATTGTGTACAATGATCCCCTCTTAATGATGGCAGATAAGTTCCAAGACCCCCAATCAATATCTAAAACATTGAATGGTACCAAACTCTATATACACTATGTTCTTGCCTATACATACATACTGACAATACATTTAATTTATAAACTAAGCACAGGAGGATAACAATAATGATAAAATAGGACAATTATAACAATACACTGTAAAGAAAGTTAGCAAATATGGTCTTTTTGTCTCTCTCTCTTAAGATATCTTCCGGTACTATCCCCACCCTTATGATGATGATATAAGAAGCTAGAATGCCAACATAATGACATGAAATGAGGTGACTAACAGAGCTACTGTGGCATAGAATTAGGCTTCTATTGACCTGAAGGTATGTAAGAAGAAGAATCACCTGCTTCAGGTGATCTTGGATCATCAAATCATGATGATTTTCAGGACCAAGGCTGACCATAGATTTAGTTATGAAACACAAAAATGCAGATGGGGGTGGGGAGGTTAATGTAATGGGAAAGCCTCAATGAGAAAGCTCATTATTTAAACATATTCTTGTTCAATGAATATAAAGTTTAGAAGGTAGACCAAAAAAAGTATCATCTCGCAACCTGATTTTGAAATTTAATAAAATTGGTATGGTGGAATTAAAGAAATAAGAGGAAGAGGTACAGGGTTAGAGAAGGAAGGAAAATATATTGTATAGGCTTTTAAGTTGCTGCCTTTAAACGCTATTATCAGCAATAATAAAGCAAACATTATTGTACATTGACTACCTGCTTGATAATGTTTTCTCATCTAATTCTGAGAACAACCTTATCAGATGTGTATTATTACTACTGTCAGCTTACAGATAAGGGACCTGGGGCACAGGGAGAGACTTGCTCATAATCATAGAGCATGCAAGTGGCACAGCCAGAATACTGGACTGGCTGGCTTCCCAGAGAAATTTCTCAGTTACACAGACATTCCCCGACGCTCAATAGCGGAACTTCACTCCTTAGCTCTCTGTTCCGTGTCATGTCCTTGAAGAAAACAACTCTCAACCTACCAGTCACCTCTATGATTCTGAACAGAATCAATCTACCTCATAAGTCAGAGTAAAGGCTCACTGGTGCCCAAATTACAGGACCTCTTACAATTTTTGAAACCTAGGTAACAATACTTAGAAAAGGGCATTAAGACCATCAACGAATGTCATAACGAGCCAGGGGGTTCAACACTTCAGAGACCTTGGCCTCTGAAAGGACAGAGAGGTTGACCTGACATGTAATCACCATCAATACAAACTATGTGCCGAGAAAATGGAGGAGATCCCAACATATTAGCAATGGCTATGGTTAATTCTTGGAGGGATTCTCAGACAGAAAACCTGTGAACTATAGTATTTTGGAAGTGAAAATTTAAAAAATTTTAAAACAAAGAAGAATATTCCTCTACATGTAATGGATAGACTGGACAAATATTCAGAGTACACACATGAGACCCAGCAAAGGTTTCTGTATAACCCAGATGGACAAAAACCAGTTTCTGCTTAGAATATTTCTTAGTAGGTAAATACAAGATACTACTGACATGGTCCATTTTTCTCTCCCTCTAGGATTCTCTCACAAATAATAAAAATATTTTTTAATAAAAACATGAATAAAACCTTGAATTATTGTTATAATCTGAAAACATTTTATCTTTCCCTCTGTTGCCAAGCAACACATTTTTGCTATGATATGATCTGAGACCTTGATTAACATTCTTAGTTGTATAGAAAGGATACAGAAATGTAATATCTTGATTACAGGATGATGTTTTTAAAAATAAACAAATATATGAAAAAATGAAAGAGAATGGAAAGAAGTATATTCGTTTCATATCACTGGGTTTTTACACCAGAGACAGAAATTCACAGATTCTACAATTTCAGAAGTCTCAGAGAGCTAAAAATACAGGAGGATTCTATTCAGCTACTCATACTGCTGCAGACATGTAAAAACAGAGCAATGTCACTCTTACCATATTAGCTCTAATTATGCATGTTCAGTTACTGAATGGTTTTCATTAGCTTTTGCCCCTTTTGAAGCAAAAGGTACAAAAATTTGCATGTAGAAATTATTCAGGATACATCCCTCCTGAGTTAAATATTCACATCACAAGAAAAATCAAACAACATTCAGCTACAAAACTCCAGAGCTGCAGAGCCAGTCCATCCTAACAGCCTTATACTTGTGCTAGGAATTCAGATGTCCAAACTGTGGCCAACTTTAAAGAAAGATTTTAAAGCTGTGACTACCATAGTCATTCAATTCTTTAATCTTACAGAGCTGATGAGGAGAGTGGGAGGGCTGGGAAAGGGTTGTCACTAATAAATTGGAGACACACAAAGATAAAGATGCAAAATTTCAATAGAACACAAGGAATAGATGAAATTCATAATTCCAAAGTTAATGCCATCAATGAATTACATGCACTGAAGTTAAAATGAATGAATTGGGAAAATATGATTTAAAAGAGTTCATTTTTGAAATATCATGACATTTTAATTGAATGAAAATTTAACATGAGAAACTGTGACATGGTTGCTTAAAAGTCTTTAGGAAAATGTATGCTTACATGTGAGGGGCATTATGCTGTGTGCTTTCAATAACTTAAACAGTTTTATGGAAGAGGTGAATGAATATTCACTCATCCATTTCATAGATATTAAATGAGCATCTACTATGATTCAAGCACCATGCTGAGAACTGAATAACTGATGGTAAACATAGTAAAAGAGATACAGCCCCTATCCTCATGAAATCTGTAATCTAAAAGAGCTCGAGAGCTGATTATCCTTATTTTATGGATGAGGAAACTGAGTCACATTCAACTAACTTTCTCACAGAGCTACTTAGTGGCAGATGTAGAATTGTAATTCAAGTCTGTTTGACTCCAAGTCTAGTCTTAACCACAGCTTATTACACTTCCCTGAACACAGATGATCGATCATTCCATTATACCTTGCAATCATATCACACCTGGAAAACCATGTTCAGTTCAAGATAGCACATAATAGAGGCATTGAGTTATTCTGCATACATTCTAATTTGTTAAGCAAGAAAATTATATATCTGGAAAATATCAGGAATATTTTCCATGTTGTTTAATCTAAGCAAATACCTTGTCTAGCTATGGTCCAAAATGTGTGTGTGTGGGGGGGGAGGTAGTCTAAAAAAGAAGAGGGGAGAGGGAAAAAAGAAAGGAAAAGAAATAGGGGGAGATGGATGAGTGGGAGAGGAGGAGGAGAACCTTCTACAGTAATAAATACAATAAAAATTTCTTCTTTTAAAAAAAAGCTCACTACTACTTTGACCTTGGATATTTTATAAGTCAACTACAAAAGAAAGAATTTTTATTTTTTCATTCTCTCTTTGACTTGGAGCTAAAACTCTAGGAATATAAAATCACTTGAGGTTTCCCATGCATACAGTGTTATCATTTATCCTTCTGCCTTTTTGTCAACCTAAAATATCTTCTGCTAAAAGCAAAGGGTATGCTGCTGGGAAAGTGACTTAAATATGGTTATGAGGGTTTAAAATAGTTATTGAGCAAAAATTAAAAAGAATGTTGACCAAGTCCAATAAAGCAGGTTCTTAAAGATGTCCAATTTGAAGATGACATAATTTCATATGAATAAAATTCTAAGTAACCCAATAAAAACTATCATAACTAATAACTAATTCCTAAAGACTACAGGATGGAAGATCAGTGTACAAAAAAATCCATTCTACTTCTATATCCTAGTATTAAATTATTCAAAAATGAAATTTAAAAAGTTTCATTTACAGAGGTATCAAAAAAATAAAATTCTCACTAATAAATTTAACAAAAGAAGTACAAGACTTGCACAATGGCAACTATAAAACAGTACTGAAAGAAATTAAAGAAGATATATAAATAAATGGAAAGACATTCCATGCTAATAAATCATAACACTTCATATTGTTAAGCTGGCAATAGTCCCCAAATTCATCTACAGATTCAAAGCAATCTCTATCAAAATCCCATCTGCCTTTTTTTATTTTTTTTGCAAAAACTGACAAGCTGATACTTTAATACATATGGAAATTCAAGACACTCAAGAAAGCCAAAATAACCTTGTGAGAAAGAAAAAAATAACAAAGTTGAGGGGCTCATATTCACCAATTTTAAAACTTACTATACAGTTGCAGTAATCAGACAATGTGATATTGACATAAGGACAGACACACGGGTTAATGGAACAGAAGTGAGGATCAGAAATAAACTCTTACATTTATGGTCAATGATTTTGACAAGGCTCTCAAATCCATTTGATGGGGAAGAGTGTTTTCAACAAAATATGCTGGGAATGGATATTCACAAACAGAAGAATAAATTTGGATGCTATACCTCACACCATAGACAAAATGAATCATAGACCTAAACATAAGAACTAAACTATAAAACTCTTAGAAGAAAATAAACGCATAATCTTCATGAGCTCACGTTAAACAATGGCTTCTCAGATATGACATCGACAGCACAATCAATAAACAATAGATAAACTGGACTTCATCAAAATTAGATAATTTTGTGCTTCAAAGAACACTATCAAGAAAGTTAAAAACAATACAGAGAATGTGAAAAATATTTTTAGGTAATTTATCTGATAAGGGACATACATATATGATACAAAGAACATAAGTCAATAATAAAAACTCAAGAAAATTTTAAAATGAGCAAGAAAAAAATAGACTTCTAAAAATACAAATAATCAATAGCATATAAAAAGATGCTTAACATCATTATTCATAAAGAAAATACAAATCAAAACTACGAGATACCATTTCATACCCACTAGAAAGATTGTAATACAGAAGGCACAAAGTAACAAGTGTTGGCAAGCTTACAGAGAAAGCTGAATTCTTATATATTGCTGATGAGAATGTAAAATGGTTCAGCCACTTTGGAAAACAGCTGGTAATCCTTTAAAATATTAAACACAGATAATATGGTTGCTATATGTTGATATATGACCTAGCAGTTCCACTCCTAGGTGTTACCTAATATGAAAACATTTGTACACAATGTTTATAGTACCAATGCTACTAACTGCTAAAAGTGAAAACAACCTAAATATCAACTGAGAAACAGACTAAGGAATATGGTACGTGCATACTATACCATACCATAGGATACATGATAAAAAAATGGATAAACCTTGAAAACAATGTTATGTAAAAGATGACAGTCACAAAAAACTAGATATTTTAAGATCCCATTTATATAAAATGTCCATTACAGGACAATCTATAGAGACAGAAAGTAGATCAGTGGTTTCTTTAAGGTTGTGGGGGAAGATGAAGAGTGATTTCTAATGGACATGGAGTTAAATTCAAATTCTATTTTGGTAAGATAAGAATGTTCTAAAATAACATGGGGTAATAACTGTACAACTCCACAAATATATACTAGAAGTCATTGAACTATATACTATAAATGGGTAGATTTTATGATTGAGTTATGTCTAAATGTCTTAATAAAGATTAGGGGAGGGGAGGAAAGAAAGGAGAGAAAGGAGGAGGGAAGAAAAACCAGCCAGCAACTTAAAGGCACCACTAGACAGTCAAAGTGGAGCCTAAAGGATTATTTAGGGAAATAAAAAGACCCACCCCCTCACATCTTTCTTAAATTCCCAACATAGCTGTTCCAGGTATGTGTATAGACAGACTTTGGGGCAACAATAGTTATGGTCAGAATAATAGAGGGGTAGCGAGCACTTTTAGCTGATTAAATACAGAAGTATATTCCTATTTAGACTTCTGCCTTAGGCTACTGCCTAAGAATCTCAGGTTGTAAATATATCTTAGTTTGGCCAGAAACTGTTTTCTTCTTTGATACAAGTAACTGTCCTATGAAATACAATTATATCAAAGCTGGAAGCAATGATTCCAAGGTATATTTTCCAATTTCACTGAAATAGAGCTATGCACATACATTTATGTATTGTCTATGTCTGCTTCTGTGTAGAGTTGAATAATAATAAGAGATATACAGCATGCAAAGTCTAAAATATTCACTATCTTTTCCTCTACAGAAAGAGTTTATTGACCCCTCTCTGGAACAATGTGACTGATTTGACTTTTTAACAAATAATTAACAATTTATGCATACAAATAAACACTCTCTTCTTCAAAGAATTCATCTCATATCATTTATGTTTGTTACAGGATGCCACCATCACACAAGGCTTTTCTGAAATTCCTCTTAGGGCGTATTTAAGGCCTGAAATGCATTTTTTTTTTTTCAGTATTCTACCAATCGAAAACCTTGGCACTTATAGGTAGATAGGTAGCTATCTGGAGGCCAAAGGGTAACAGAAGATAGGTCAAACAATTGTTGGTTTAAATCAGTTATGCTCTTGAAGCAATTCAGCTGGCATTCCCATGAAGCATGTAAATTGTCTTTGAAAACAATTTCAAATGAGTTTCAAAATGATTTTGAGTAGAGACAGCATCTTTGGAATAATTGCTCAACCTCCTACTATCATTATTTTGAAAAAGAAAACTCATTTGAATGTATAAATTCTAGCATATTGGTTAAATTTGTCTCCTCACTTCTCAGTCACATCTCATATTAGAAACTTAGGATACATTTGTTATCAACGGGTGGGAAAATGTGTCTGAGATGCCTCTGAATATTATGTGCCAAGAAACAGATTTACAAAGACATTAACTCTCCATGGGTCAATTATCCATGATGGGTTCCCTAATAGCTGGAGGGCCTGTGCATCTCCTTCTCCAACTAGGTCCAAAAACTCACTCTTCTATGAAAGAGAAGTCTTCCAGCCCAGTGGTTTTAACAAGGAATACTTCTCTTTGCATGACTGCATTAAAAACAAGGAGTCCTTATATTTCACATGCTTACTAAATCTTTTGTCTAAGACACAGCGAGTTCTTAATAACAAGTTGTTCCATAGACTTTAAAAGTTGGGAATATGAGGATGTGTATAGTATTCTCAAGCAGACTGAACTGAGGTGTACATTATACTGGGTAAAGTCTCTTTAAAATCTAAATAATATATAGCGATTGAATGTATAAATAATAATAATAAAGGTGAGAATAATTTTTGTGTATATCAAAACATTACACTGCTCACCTTAAATATCTAAAATTTCAATTTTAAACTAAGTTTGGGAACTTTTTTTTTAATTTGCTAGAGGGCATATGAATTTGCCGAAGAGAGACACAGAAAGAGAAAGTGAGAATGAGAGATTGTCAGCTACAATCCCTTCTCTTCCATTTCTTCTGAGATTTGGGGCATGCACGTGTACACCACACACACACACACACACACACACACACACACCTGGAGTGTTTTTCAATTTGCTGGGTCCAGGACTCTAACCACAGAGTCCATCTTATGAGATCCAGCTACCTTAACTATCATACTACCACTGGCCTAGGAATTTTTTTTTTAATGATAAATATAAACAAACAAAACCATTGCTCAGAGTGTACACTGTAATACTCACCAAAAAAAAAAATGCAAAACATGTCACATACATGCTCTACTTTGTTTGGCTTTCTTCTTCAAAGGGTAGTGAGAAATGAAGAAACTTAAAATTTTTAAAGTGGAATAAGTTTCAACACACCAAATCCATTCTAGATTTTCATTATTTTGCTTCCAAATAGATTACCATTTTTTTTTCTGACCCATCTCTACTTGACAGTGATTTTCTTTTTTTTTTTTTTTTTTTGGAGAGGTTTTTGCTATAGGGCGCGTGCACTCACCAGACAGAGAGACAGAGAGACAGAGAGACAGAAAGCGAGAAATCACCCCCCAGGGGGGATGGCCACCCTGCAATCCCTTCTCCTCCATTCTCCTCTCGGGATCTTGGGCATGCACATGCACCCAGCGTGAGTTTAAGCCACTGGGTTCGGGACGCGAACCATGGTCAACTACGTGGGAGTCCAGCGACATAGCCATTACGCTAACTGCTGGTCCCGACAGTAATTTTCACTGAACAACTCACTTTACTGAATCTTTACATAGCAATTTACTTTTCATAGAAAAGTAACTCTCATTTTACAATTACAGTTCATGAGCTATACCATTTCATAAATTACAATGACTACTACATACAACTGACACAAGTGAGTTTGGGAACACACATGACTAGTTCCTTGTGAACAAACAATAAACTAGTAAGGGAAGTACACAAACATCCTAGAGAAGATCCATCTAGCTACAAGCAATGTGAGAGTTGTGGGCATCAGTGTGTCAGAGAGAAAATGGAGAGCATCAGTTAATTCATCTAGTAGGTTCAGTGAAGCTGGCTCCACGCATGAATATGTACTGCACAACTGCAATAATGGGACCAAGATTCAGAGAAATCTTGAACACAGGATGATTTTATTCTTGAGTGGCTGCCTATGAACCCAACCCCACCTAAGACCTTTCTATGTGTCTCATCTCTCAGTTATGAGCTTCTTTTTGGCATACCAGAAAATAGAGTCAGAAATAAAAATAAATAAAATAATAAAAAAAACACAGAAAACACCAAGAGAATTATATGGATGTTTTCACAAAAACGTAGACTTGTTTTAGAAACAGAGGGCATGTAGTCCAATCCCATGGGCCAAGCGTGTGGCAGTTGAGAGGTGCTAGAGGCTTTGATGGGAATGAAGAAACTATGTAAGAACTGATCTAAAGCCCTGCATCCTTGATCATTTGCATATCTTTCTCTACATATTTACGGGAAAAAAGTTATTATATACTATTGCTGGTAACAAGAGAACCAAAAGAGAAGGGGTTATCAATAGAGATCAACTTTCATTGCTATTTTGATAGAGAAAGCCAAATCTCACTTAGCTTTTAGACAGTCCATTTGTGGCTTGTCCTGTCATTAAAACATACCAGCATTTCTGAAGAGTGTTCTTCCGGAGTGCTATTTAGCTATTGAGAACAAATAATGAAGTACAAGCAGCTTCTTAGAAATGGCTGACCTGCAAAATTGTCTGCAATGAAAAGAATATTACATGATAAAATTTCTGGAAAACAAAGAACCACTCCCTCTATGTGGTTCTCTGTCTTAGTTTACTCTATGGAAGTACCTGTCTTCCTTTAAATCATTAAAGGTTAGGTGTTTTCAAAAGTTTAATGATAGCTTACTGAATTGCCATAAATAATCACATCTTATTCTCTGATGGTCTTAACAGTTTAGTATGTTGTCCTAATATGACACAAGCTTGACATCATAAAAATATTCTAAAATATTTATTCAGCAAATAGAGGGTACCTGATTCACCAGCCTTTATAAAAAGCTACACTGAGGCCAGGCAGTGAGCAGAACCAATGCAACTAGAACCACATTGGAAAGGTCCTGGGTTTCAGTCCTGGGACCCCCCAGGACACATAATGTTCATGCACATGGGCCTGTGATCTGGGATGACTAAGGCCGAAGGTAGACTGTGGCATGAAGACACTGTTGAGAGCACCTGTCCTTTTGTCCCTCTCTCATGAAAGAAATAAACACATTCTTTAATTTAAAAAAAAAAAAAGTGTAACAGTTAAGTGAAGCAGTTTAAGATTAAATAGAAAATGGAGTGAAAAAGAATTACAGAAGGGAATACTTGTGTCTCAATCAACAAATATATTTACATGCAAAATTGTGATCTCCCAAAATCAATAACATCTCAGAATTCTCTTGATAGTTCTTGACTTCTGATCACCATGCTGGCCCCATGCACTCATGCCGTTCCCTCTACCCCAGTGATCTTCCTTTGCCTTCTCTTCCTAGTAAATGCCATTTGTCTTGTCTTTAGAATTAACCTCAGCTGTGACCTTAGTGAAGCATTCCCTCTTCCCCATAAGGTCAATCACCTCCCATAAACCACTGCACTTATCTCTATTACATTTACCACACTGTTGTCATTATTTCTGACTTTGTCACCTCTATTATATTTTAATCCCATGAAGGCAAGGGCATGCCTAAGTTTTATCTACCCCAGAGTCTAGCATTAAGCCTGATCTATAATGATCATTGGGTAAACATTTGCAAAACAGATAAAATAGAAAAAGAAAAAAGTTTGCTAATAGAGAGCAAAAGTAAAGATAATCTTCAAGCACAATGCAACATTATGCAGTCATTTTCTTTAGTAAGTGGTGTTATCTACAAGGATCTCAGAGCAGAGAAAAGTGGTAGTCAGATTTGAGCTAAAGAGAGAAGACTTAAGCCAGCAAAGCAACAGGACACAACACACAAAATATCTGGTAAATGATATCACAACACAGTTGATTTTAAAATACAAGATTATGGAATATTTTTAAATGACATCTTGTTTATTGTTCCAAGAGTGTTCTCTGACCTCCAGGTATATTTTTTCATATTTCTGGTAGATTTTTTTTCTTTTTCTTTTTTCTGTTAGATTTTTGCTACAGGGCATGTATATTCACCAGAGAGAGAGACAGAAAGGAGAAATCACCCCCAGGGAGGATGGCCATACCACAATCCCTTCTCCATTCTCCTCTCTGGATTTTGGACATGCATGCACACATGCACCTGGCATGAGTTTTAAGTCACTGGGTCCAGGACTCAAACCACAGTCAACTACATGGGAGTCCAGCAACGTAACCATTAAGCCATCTGCTGGTCCCGGTAGATTTCTTTCTTCCACAATTACATCATGAAGAATCTTGAGGATGCATACTATATTACTAATCTCTGCATCCTAAAACCTCTAACACAGGCATGGCACATTGTAGATACCCTATACCATTGCTTTTACCAGCAGGGTTTGAGGACCCAGAAAATGTCTATGCACATGTTCATGATGTATACACAAGTAAGTAAAGTCAGAGTGAAGGCAAAAACAGTGCAAACAAAATTCAAGAAAGGAGGGGCTAGCTTTATGATGCAATGTTAATGCACTGCAAGAGAAGCCAGATCCCACACGATGACTATGGTTCAAATTCCTGGCCCGGTCAGCCCGAAACACAACAGGCATGCACACAAGTGCCCAGGACCCGATGGACCAGAAAACTAGAGGAAGGGGATCATGCTGTGACCAGATCCTATGGAGGGTGCCTCTTTCTCTCACTCATTCTCACATGTGTGTGCACGCACTATCATGAATAAAGAAAAAAAAATCTTTTTTAAAGAAAGAAAGGCATCCCTGAATTACTGATTACCTCTTTTGTATACTGGTACTCATAATCACCCTGATTAATACTCAAAAATAAAGGAAGGATGGGCATAGCAAATACAAAATGTCATAGATTGGAAGACATCTTTTAGACTAAACATGTTAGTAATAAAAAATAATTAGCATACACTTGTAGATAAATAGGAGTTTTTCATCTCAGTAATTCATTTGTGTCTGCCTTCCTTCTGTTGTTGCCACTGGTCCTCTCTAAGAAATTGAGTTTAAGGTACATAATAGTTACATGCTAAGAGTTTAGGTCTGGAATAGAATCCTGACAGGACAAACAACTATAAAGAATATTTGTGAACAACGGTTAGATCCTAATACAAACCAGGTAATGGGTAAGACTTACATCTTGCCCATTAAATAATAAAGCTGATGATTATTAACTTAAAGTAAAAGAAATTAACTACAAAAAATAGATGTAGAGCATGACTTTGGTTAAAAAATATGTATGTACATAGAAATGGCTATAATACAATTTAAAATAGGGCATTAACAAAGGATATCTCTAGGTGGTCAAAAGATGATGTTTTTATTTTCTTGACTATTCTTATTATCATTTTCTTTTTTATTTTTCTAATCGTCAGAGGGTGCATGAATTCACCAATGACAGAGAGAGAGAGAAACATATAGGGAGAAAGCAACCTCCAAGGAGGCAAGGTCACCCCAACAAACCCTTCTCCTCAATATCTGCATCCTGGCAGGATTTGAGGTACAGATACAATCACCTGACATATTTTTTAAGCCACCAGAACCAGGATTTGAACCATGTGGTCAGCCATATTGGATCCAGTTCCCTTAACCATTAGCCTACAAGACCAGACCTTATTTTCTAATTTTCTAAAATGTGTACTTATTGCTATTGTAATAATCAAAGGGTTATTTTTAATTTTAAAAATTAGGGAACTACATAACTCTTTCTTTTCTATGTGTAGTTTTGCTTTAAAATACTTAATTATTTTTTTTCTTTCCTTCCTCTTTTTTCTTCCTTCCTTCCTTTCTTTAAATTTGACTGGAGAGAGACAGAGCAAGAGTGAGAGCAGGAGAGAAAGACAGAAAGGGAAAGCGAGAAAGCAAGCAGCAAGGTCTGGGACTAGAACTATAGATGGCCATGTGGGAGTCCAGCACCCTTAACCACCATGCCACCTGCCAGCCTCTGCTTTAAGATGGTCTAAATTATATTTCCAATTTTCAAGTTTGTTTTCAACTCTTCTTCCTCACAAATTAAGAGAAAATATTTAGCACTCTATCTGCAGCTACAATGTTTGATATATTTGCTCAAATTACTTAAGAGATCTTGACTGAGGAAAATTGTATATTCCTGAAGTTTATTATTTTTGTTTTTGTTTTTGTTTCTGAACAAGATGTTTCACACAAAATGTGGTATCAGACAAGATACCATATGTCCACAAACCTCTCAACGTAAGTCTGTAAAACAAATTTAATGATGCTTTTCCATAAACTGACTTTCCTATGATCCTTAAAATATGCACATATTTTGAGAAACCAATAATCAAGAAAACCTAATTAAGAGAGAGATAATTATAACTAACAAAAAATGGTTGGCAAATGGTATTCGGGATGTATATTTGGATGTTTACAATGATTTTCATGTACAATTAATATAATGACTGTACATTGTATCCTTTAATCCTTGGATAATTAAGATATACTACATTAAGCTTTAAAAAAAAAATCATTACTTGGAAAATTTTGCTTCTATTCCATCTTTAAAAAATCATTTTTTTCTTCCATTCCTAACATTTATCTCTTTGGAAAGAGAGTACCTTGCCAAGGCTGGCTCTTCTTTATGACAAATACATGTGGACAAAAAAGTGAAATAAATTACCTATCTACATATTTTGTTTTTCTAACATAACATCCATTCATTTTCAAGCACCCAAAAGGTAAGTCATGACTTCCTTAAAGTTATGACTTGGCTACGCAGGGGCCAGAGGTTGTGCCATGATAAAACATGATGTTCTGTGAGGCTGACCCACATGGGAGGGTCCAAGTACATCCCAAGGTCTCCCTGAATAGCTGGGCAGTCCCTCCAGGGAAAGGCCCAGTTGATGACTACAGTGACCAGATCAGACACACCAGATATATGTCTGTGCTGGGGGTGAGGGAGACAGACTAGGTAGAGGTCATAGGACTGTAGATCTAGGGATGGCTGAGGGTGGAATGGGTCATGATGTCAAGATCCTGCTAGAGCATGCTCTCTCCCTTGTGCTGTCTCTCATTTGTGCACAGAAGAAATGAGGTTTTAAAAATGGCTAAAACAAGAGAAAATGTAGAGATATTTACACAGTGACAATTCCAAAACGCAAACCATCAAGCACACCTGCATAATGGGAGGTGCTGTTACTGCTCCTTATACATCAGAGGAAGCTGTTTCCCTAAATAGTCAAGACAGGCTAAGCCCCCAGAGGGAGGTCACCCAATGACTACAGTGGCCAGATCAAGGGGTGTATATCTGTGCCAGGGGGTGGGGAAGAGGGACTTGGTGTTATGATAGGGACTACATCTGGAGGAATAATGACAAAGAACAAGCCACACAACATAATGGGACACACAACTAAAACAGAAACCCTTTTGTTAAACTCCATTGCAGAGCCAGCCAGTGCCATGGAGGTTAAGGTGACTGGATCCCACAAGGCCAACTTTGTAGTTCAAATCCCAGACCCAGAGACTTGAAAAACACACCAGCATATGTGCATATGGGTCCAGAATCGCAAAAGGAGCATAGAGGAAAAGGGATTGTGGCATGGTCATCCCCCCAGAGGGTAGAGGGTGATTTCTCTCTCTCTTCATTTCTATTATCTCTAACCTCATCTTTGAAAAGGCAGCCTGCAGAGGAAAGGCAGCAAGGCCAGGAGATTATACAGACAGCCTTTGATACTGTCAGCTTTGCAGGGCATCAAATCATGTGTTAAGGCTAAAAACCCATGGGGCAAAGAAAATAACTTATTTGATGAAAGGCCTTTTGAAACAAAGGCCAAATGGAAACTTCAGTTTCCCCAAGTTCACATTCTTCTTGCCCAAAGCAAGAAGATATAAAGAATATAACAAAAAAGAAAAACACAATGAAGCATGGGGAAATTTCAGGCAAATAATTCTCTATAACTGCAGAGAAATTTTAGATAGAATATTTCATAAAAGGAGAAATAAGTTTCAAAAAAAGGATAAAAATAAACAGAGTGCAGATAAAAAATAAAATAGAAAAACAAAAATATTACTGAAATTAAAAATACATTAGGAGTTCTGGACACCAGGGGGCCTGAGACTGTAGGCCTGACCACCCCAGACCTTCACGCATCCCAACCCCTACTCCTCTTTGGACCTCAGGTTGGTTGCGTGGGACTTTAAGACAAACTTGCACCCCACCCCACCTCACCTGCAAACTGGATGGAGTCGGCCAGCAGTTCCAGATACCAGGCAGCCTGTGCCTGGAGGCCCATCTGCCCAGGACCTGTCACTCATCCTCTGGCCCTTCCCCACTTGCCTTTGGACTCTCTGAATTTTAGTGATTTGAATAGTGCGCGGTGCACCGTGCAATTTCTTTTTTTTTGTTTTGTTTTTCTTTGCTCTTGAGGTGTTGCTTAGTAGGTCAGTTGGAGGCTCACCACTCCTTAGAAACAGGGAGGATTTTGGGTCATCCAGGACTAGTGGCAACAGTTAATGGTAATGGTGAGCAACAGGTAGGCCAACCATAAGATAAATCATCAATTTTTTAATCCTTTACAACTTTTAACATTCAGAAATACATTAAATAAGTTAGGAAGCAACATATAGTTTACCTGATGACTAGGAACAATCGCAGAGGCTCGAGAAGTATGAGAAACCAACAAAAGGCTTCTCCCTCAAGGGAAATCATCAAGCCTACATCACCCACAGTCAATACAATGGAAGTCAAGGACATGTCTGATAAGGAATTCAGAATATTTGTAGTGACCAAACTAACTGAGATGGAAGAGAAAAGAGACAAGGAGCTCTAGGAGATGAGGAAGTCCTTTCATGACTTGAAAGAAGAAATGGATACCTTAAATAAGAACCAGATGGAACTTCTAGGGTTGAAGAACGTGATACAGGAAATCAAAACCTCCCTTGAAAGTATTAAAAGTAGGTTAGATGAGGTAGAAGACTGAATCTCTAACGTAGAAGACAAAACATCTGACCTAGAAAAAAGTATCAAGAAGACTGAGAAAACAACCATGAAAAATTAGGATAATATACGAGGAATACTGGATACCATCAAGCACCCCAACATCTGGATAACTGGTATCCCAGAAGAGGAAGAAAATAATAAGAGCCTAGAAAATTTATTCCATGAAATCCTGGAAGAAAACTTACCAAACCTAGAAAGGCATTCAAATATCCAGACCCAAGAAATACATAGGACCCCAAGTAGAATCAACCAAAGAAGATCCTCTCCAAGGCACATCATAGCCAGACTGGCAAAAACAACAGACAAAGACAAGATACTAAAGTTGGCAAGAGAGAAACAACAAGTTACTTACAAAGGTCACCTCATCAGGCTAACATCGGATCTCTCGGCAGAAACAATGCAGGCAAGGAAAGAATGGGGAAATATAGTAGTCAGTGTTGAGTGAAAAACAATTTCAACCAAGAATACTATACCCAGCAAGATTATCTTTCATATGGGAAAAAAGGATAAAAACATTCTCGGATAAACAAAATTTGAAGGAATTTACCAACTCCAGACCAGCTCTTCAAGAGGTTCTGAAGGGAGTACTATACCAGGAAAAGTAAAAAGTCAGACAGAGAGTTATAAGAGAACAAAAAGCAACCATGAAAATGGCTCACTTAACGATAGGATTAGGTATGGAAATATCGATAATTACATTGAATGTCAATGGATTAAATTCTCCAATTAAGAGACATAGACTAGCCAAATGGATAAAAAAAAAAACAGAAACCCTCTATTTGTTGCCTACAAGAAACTTACCTTATGGATGAAGACATACATAGACTAAAAGTAAAGGGTTGGAAAAAGATATTCCATGCAAATGGAAATAAAAAAAGGGCTGGAGTAGCAATAGTGATCTTAGACAAAATAGATTTTAAGACAAAGACTATAAGAAGGGACAAAGAAGGGCATTATATAATAGTAAATGTGGTAATACAACAAGACATAACCCTTATAAATATTTAGGTGCACCTGAGTTGGGTGCATAGATATGTGAAGGAAAGACTGCTGGAGCTAACAGGAGAGATAGGGAGAAATACCGTAATTGTTGGAGATCTCAACACCCCATGATCTACTTTAGACAGAAAATAAATAGAGAGATACAGGACTTAAATGATACTATAAATCGAATGGGTATAACAGATATCTATAGAACTTTCCACCCTACATCCACAACATACACATTTTTCTCACCCCAGCATGGAATCTTTTCAAAGATTGATCATATATTAAGACACAAATAAAGCATTTACAGATTCAAAGGCATAGAAACTGTATCCAGCATCTTCTCTGACCATAATGGAATTAAACTCTAGATTAATTTCAAGAAATAACCCCGGGGGAACCAGCAGTTAGCGTAATGGCTGTCACTGGACTCCCATGTAGTCGACCGCGGTTCGCGTTTCGGACCCGGTGGCTTACAACTCACGTCGGGCGCGTGTGCGTGCGTGCCCAGGATCCCGAGAGGAGAATGGAGGAGAAGGGATTGCAGCGTGACCATCCCCCCTGGGGGGTGATTTCTCGCTTTCTGTCTCTATGTCTCTCTCTGTCTGTCTGACGAGCGCACGCGCCCTATAGCAAAAAAAAAAAAAAAAAAAAAAAAAAAAAAAAAAAAAAAAAAACAACCTCTCCAAAAAAAAAAAGAAATATACCCAAACACATGGAAACTGAACAACCTACTTCTGAATGACTTCTTCAGCCTTATTTTCTTCAGTAGTGAAATCAAAAAATTTATGGAAACAAGTGATAATGAGTACACAAGTGTCCATAATCTATGGGACACAGCAAAAGCAGTCATAAGAGTGAAATTCATAGCAATTAGTGCACATAAGAAAAGGATGGAAAGATGACAAATAGATAACCTAACAACATGCCTCAGGGAATTGGAAAAACAACAACAAACAAACCCCAAAAATGCCAGGTGAAAAGAAATAATAAAGGTTCAAGCAGAAATAAATGAAATAGAAAATAAATGAACCATACAGAAAATAAATGAAAGCAAAAGCTGGTGCTTTGAAAAGATTACAGATTGACACACCATTGGCTAGACTAATCAAGAAGAAGAAAGAAAGAAACCAGATTAATCAAATATGTGATGAAACAGGCAATATTACAACAGACATAGTAGAAATACAAAATATCATTAGAGGATACTATGAGTGACTATTTGCCAACATACAAGATAACTTGGAGGAGATGGACAAATTCCTGGATGCATATAATCTACCAAGATTGAATCAGGAGGACATAGAGAACCTGAATAGATCAATAACAATCCTGGAGATTAAATCAGTAATAAATAACCTCCCAACAAAGAAAAGCCCAGGTCCAGATGGCTTCACTTCTGAATTCTTAAAAACTTTTAAGGAAGAGTTAACTCCTATCCTACTAAAATTATTTCTAAAGATTCAAAAGGAAGGAAACATTCCAAATTCATTTTATGAAGCCTCCAACATCCTCATTCACAAAACAGATTAGGACATGACAAAAAAGGAAAACTACAGACCAATATCATTGATGAATACAGATGCAAAAATTCTCAACTAGATACTCGCAAATCATATCCAACAACATATAACAAAGATTATTCATCACGACCAGGTAGGTTTTACCTAGGGATGCAAGGGTGGTTCAATATACGGAAGACCATAAATGTAATACACCACATTAACAGAAAGAAAGATAAAGACCATATGATCATTTCAACTGATGCGGAGAAATCATTTGATAAAATACAACATCCTTTTATGATTAAGACCCTCAGTAAGATTGATATAAAGGGTCATTTCTCAACAGAATAAAAGCCATCTATGAAAAACAGACAGCTGGGACCAGCAGTTAGCATAATGGCTATGTCGCTGGACTCCCATGTAGTCCACCGCGGTTCGAGTCCTGGACCCGGTGGCTTAAACTCACACCGGGCGTGTGTGCGTGTGTGCCTGAGGTCCCGAGAGGAGAATGGAGGAGAAGGGGTTGTGGCGTGGCCATCCCCCCTGGGGGGTGATTTCTCGCTTTCTGTCACTCTGTCTTTCTCTGTCTGTCTGGCGAGCGCACGCACCCTATAGCAAAAACCTCTCAAAAAAATAAAAAAGAAAAACCTACAGCTAACATTATACTGAATGGGGAAAAGCTGAAAGCTTTTCTGCTAAAAACGAGTACTAGGCAAGGCTACCCACTTTCTCCACTGCTCTTTAATATAGTACTGGAAGTCTTAGCTAATGCAATAAAAGAAGAGAACAATATAAAAGGCATTTGAATAAGCAAGGAAGAGTTGAAAATATCTTTATTCGCAGATGACATGATGGTATACTTAGAAAACCCAAAGGTCTCCATGAAAAAACTTCTTGAAGTAATAAGTGAATACAGTAAAGTGGCAGGATACAAAATCAATATCCAAAAATCTATAGCATTTCTATATATGAACAACAAGTTGAATGAAGTAGAGCTGAAGAAAGAAATCTCTATCACCGTAGCCACAAAATGTATAAGATACCTAGAGATAAACCTAAGAAAGACAAAGACCTTTATAAAGAAAACTATGAAAATCTTAAAAAAGATATTTAAAGGCACATAAAAAAGTGGAAGGACATTCCATGTTCCTGGATTGGAAGAATTAACATAATCAAAATGGCAATTCTACCCAAATTAATCTACATGTTTAATGCAATTCCAATCAAAATACCAGAAATATTCTTCACAGATCTAGAAAAGACAATCATAGAATTTGTCTGGAATCATAAAAGACCTCATATTGCAAAAGCAATCCTGTACAAGAAGAATGGTGTAGGAGGCATATAACTCCCTGATCCCAAGACATACTATAAAGCTGTGATCATCAAAACAGCATGGTATTGGCACAAAAACAGACATGTGGACCAATGTAATAGAATAGAGACCCCAGAAATAACCCCCAAAGCTTACAGCCAACTGATTTTTGACAAAGGATATCAGTCAATCCATTGGGAAAAGGAAAACCTCTTTAGTAAATGATGCTGGAAAAACTGGGTATCCACCTGCAGAAAGATGAAACTGAACTCCCATCTTTCACCATTAACAAAAATAAACTCAAAATTGATCAAAGATCTGAACCTAAGACCTCAAACAATAAAACTACTGGTGGAAAATGCTGGAGAAACTTTGGGAGACACTGGAGTAGGCAAAGACTTCTTAAATAAGACTCCCAGAGCACAGGCAAGAATCCCTAAAATAGACAAGTAGGACTATATCAGACTAAGAAGTTTCTGCACAGCAAAGGACACAGTAACAAGTGTGAACGGACAACCCTCAGAATGGGAAAATATTTTTGTTAAATATGCCTCAGACAAGGGACTGATAACCAGAATACACAGGGAACTCAAGTACTTTATGCGAAAAAAATGATTAACCCAATTAAAAGATGGGAAAATGAGCCGAACAAAAAAATCTCTCTAAGGAAGACATACAAACAGCCAAAAAGCATATGAGGAAATGCTCAACATCCTTCATCATAAGAGAGATGCAGATAAAAACTGCAATGAGATACCACCTAACCCCTGTCAGAATGGCAAAGATTAAGAATATAAAAAGTGATAAGTGTTGGCGGGGATGTGGTGAAAAGGGAACCCCTCCTACACTGTCGGTGGGAATGTAAACTGGTTCAAGCACTGCGGAGAACAATATGGAGGTTCCTCAAAGATCTACAAATAGAACTACCATTGGATCCAGCAATCCCACTTCTGGCTATCTACCCAAAGGACAGGAGAACACTCAGACGGAAAGGTGCTTGCACATCAATGTTTATTGCAGCATTATTCACAATTGCCAAGACATGGAACCAACCTAAATGTCCACAAACTGATGAATGGATTGGAAAAGTGTGGCATATATATGCTATGGAATACTACTTAGCCATAAAAAAATAACAAGACCTTGCAATTTGATAGAAAGTGGTCAGATATGGAGGATCTATTGCTGAGTGAAATAAGCCAGGCTATAAAAGAAAGATATTGTATGTATCCACTTAATATATACCGACTATCCGCACTGTATTTTAGAGAGTGAAATATTGGAGGACATGAAAGTAGTCAAAGTACTTAATAGGAATAAGATAGTGTGGAATGGGGGGGCGGGTGAAGAGAAGAGGATAGAGAAAGATAGCAAGAGATCAAACAGAGAGGCAGGACGTTAGTGGGAAACAGATATGGCTTATTACCTGTTGATGATGACATGTGTAGTATTCTCAACTGGATTGGTCTGAGAATTATTTCATGATGGGTAAAGTCTTTTTTTTTTTTTTTTGGAGAGGTTTTTCGCTATAGGGCGCGTGCGCTCGCCAGACAGAAAGAGAGAGACATAGAGACAGAAAGCGAGAAATCACCCCCCAGGGGGGATGGTCACGCCGCAATCCCTTCTCCTCCATTCTCCTCTCGGGATCTTGGGCACGCACGCACACGTGCCCGGCATGAGTTGTAAGCCACCAGGTCCGAGACGCGAACCGCGGTCGACTACGTGGGAGTCCAGCGACATAGCCATTACGCTAACTGCTGGTTCCCATGATGGATAAAGTCTTTTTACAAGAAAAATGAGAAATGGTGATTGACTGTTTAAAAAATAATTGGAATTATAATAATGATTCGGAAAAATAATGAAAAGATATTGAATGATGAAGTGGGGAGATTAATGTCTCTGTATTGACTGACATGCATGGCATTCCCTTTTGAAAAAGCAATGTAAGGGGCCGGTAGGTGGCGTGGTGGTTAAGGGCGCTGGACTCCCACATGGCTGACCGTGGTTCGAATCCCAGACCTGGCGACTTGCTTTCTCACTTTCTCTCTCTCTCTCTCTCACTCTCACTCTGATCCTAGCTGGTCAAATTAAAATAAATAAATAAATAAAGTCAGAATGAAATAATTCCTTTTTTTTTTTTTTTTTTTTTGAGAGAGAGATTTTCGCTATAGGGCGCGTGCGCTCGCCAGACAGACAGAGAGAGACATTAGAGACAGAAAGCGAGAAATCACCCCCCAGGGGGGATGGTCACGCCGCAATCCCTTCTCCTCCATTCTCCTCTCGGGATCTTGGGCATGCACGCACACGCGCCCGGCGTGAGTTTTAAGCCACCAGGTCCGGGACGCGAACCGCGGTCGACTACGTGGGAGTCCAATGACATAGCCATTACGCTAACTGCTGGTTCCCCATTTTTTAAAAAAGGCAATGTGATACACTGTAAAGTTATATGCAATCCAATGTAATATAAACAAGATTATGATGATAATAAAAAATTAATTAATTAATTAAAAGGAGAAATAGATGGAATGAATACAACTAAGTTTTTAAAAAAAGAAAGACAGGATTAAGTCATCTAGAAAGGAAAATTGGGGCAGTTGGGGAGAAAACATTTGTAATCATTATTTTGGAAGAAGAGAAAGAATGCAGAAAATATTTTAAAATACACTAGGTTTCACTGGTGGTCAGGGAAGAATAAATGTCTAAAGGATATAGAAACGCAGTATATAGATATAAATACCAGATATAGTGTGTGTGAAAGAGGAGGGTCTGAGGAAGGACATTTGGGGGCGAGACAGGGAGGCAAAGCATTAATGGCACAAAGAGGTGTGGTATTATTTGTTGATATTTCGTAGTTTTATCAACAGTGCTAGGGAGAAATGTTCACCTGTTGAAATACCCATTTTGTAAGACAAATAATAATGTGATTGAATGTATGGAAGAAAATGAAATGAAATGAAATGAAATGAAATGAAATGAAATGAAATGAAATGAAGAAAGAAAGAAAAGAAAAGAACAGAACACACACACAAAACTTAATAAAATACTAGGCTGCATCCACTATAGTGTGTGAAAAAGTGTTTTAGGTTGTACAACAGCAATTGAGTGAGTATGTGGAACAGTAAGGATTTTCATCTACTGCTGGTAGGACTGTAACCTGGAATAGCTACTCAAACATCTGGCAAAATTAAAGAAAGACACATTGCTATGACTTAGTGGTGCCACACCAAGGTATATATGCTTAGATATAGACAAATGTTCATGACAGCTCTTTTCCATAAGCACCAACAACCAGCAAAACTAACCATCAGTAATAGAATGAACACATATTGTGAAATATTCTTGAGTGAAATACTATACAGCAAGGGCCTGCAATCTTTTCCTTAAAGGGCTAGGCAGTAAATATTTTAGTCCCTAAGAGTCTATGATTCCTGCTGCAATTACTCAACTCTGCCACTATAACTAAAAGCAGCAATAGGTAATATGTAAGTGAGCAGGGATATGTTTTGATTAAACTTTACTTATAGACAATGAAATTTGAATGGCATAATTTTCAATGTCACAAAATATCATTTTTCTTTTTCAACCATTTAAAACTGTAAAAACCATTCTCAACTTGCAAGTCACATCAAAATAGGTAACAGATCATACATTGTCTGAGGCCACAATTCACCAATCTCTGTGACAGAACAATCAAAAAAAAAAGTATAAAGCTTGTATAAAATCTTACTTACTGGGGACCAGCAGATGGTTTGGTGGCTATGTCACTAGACTCCCATGTACTCAACCACAGTTCAAGTCTTGGACCTGGTGGCTTAAACTAACGCCGGGTGCATGTGCATGCATGCCCAAGATCCCAAGAGATCCCAAGAGGAGAATGGAGGAGGAGAAGGGATTGTGGTGTGGCCATGCCCCCTGGAAGGTGATTTCTTGCTTTCTGTCTCTGTCTGTCTGGCGAGTGCATGCACCCTATAGCAAAAGCCTCTCAAAAAAAAAAAAAGAAGAAGCCTTACTAACTGTACAAGACTGATGAACCTTCAAACGCTAGTTAAAAAAAAAAAGGGGGGGGGGGTGCAACAGTGGTATACAGGTGAAAGGTAACACTGGGAAGCTGACCTATGTGGGAAGGTTTCAGGTTCACGTCTGGAGACCTTCCCGAGTACACTGGCCATATGGGTGCCTATGATCCAGGCTGACTGAAGCTGGGGTTGGATCACAGCATTGAGACCCTATCAAGGTTACTGCCCGTGTGTGAGAGTTTGTGTGTATGCGTGTGTTTGTGTGTGTGTGTGTGTCTGTCTGTCTGTCTTGCTCATAGAAGAAATGTATAAGAAATACAACTTGAAACAAAAAGTAAGCAAGTTAAAGAGAAAATATTCAAAAGAAAAAATCATATGATACCAATTACTATAGAAAAAAAAGGCACATAACAAAAGCACATACCCGATCTTGATTTTTAAAATTCTCAGCAAACCAGGAATAGAGGGGAAGATAAAGAACATCTACACAAACAACCTACAATTAACATCATCTTTAATAGTGACAAACTGAACCCTTTGAGCCTAAGATACGGACTAAGGTAAGAATGTACTTTTATTCTCATTCAACATTGCATGGGAAGTCCTAGCCAGTAGAGTAAGACAAGAAAAAGAAATAAGGAGTACACAAATAGCAATGGAAGAAATAACATTGTCTTTACTGGGAAATTGCATGTTTGTCTATATAGAAAATTCCAATGAACTGACAAAAAAAAGAAAAAAGAAAAAAAAATACCAGGGCCAGTGGGTGATATAGTGATTACAGTGCTGGGTTCCCACATGGACAACCACAGTTTGAGTCCAGGATCTGACACCTTGAAACTCATGCCAGGTGAATGTGCATGTGCGCATGCCCCCAATCCCAAGAGAATGGAGGGGAAGGGATTGCAGTGTGGCCATCCCCCCCTGAGGGGTAGGGTGATTTCTCACTTTCTGTCTGTCTCTCCAGTGAGTGCACATGCCCTATTGCAAAAATCTCTAAAGAAAACACCAAACCTTCTGGAACTGGAAGAAATAATTGAGTATAGCAAGGTAAGATGACACATCATCAACATACAAAAGTCTGCTTTTTACATACTAGCAATAAACATATGGAAATTAAAAATTTTAAAAACAGTAACATTTACAATAGCACCCAAAAGAGATCTGAAATGCTTGGGTATAAATCTAATTTAAAAAGGTCTGTATATGAAAAGCTGCAAAACTATGATAAAATAAATCAAAGATCTAAATAAACAGATATTCTTTATGTGTGGATGAGAAAACTCAATAGTACTGATATCAATTCTTTCTAACTTTAGCTTCAGAGTCAAAGGAATCTCAAATGAAATCTCAGTGGACTATTTTGTAGACATCAACAAACTGATTCTAAAATTCAGGAGGAAAACAAAGAACCCAGAATAGTCAATACAATACTGAAAAAGAATAAATGTGGAGGACTCTAACAACTAATGTCTATAATCACTCCAAAACTCTAATAGTCAAAAAAGTATGGAATTAGCAAAAGAATAAACACATACATCAAGAGAACAGAGAGCTCAATAAATATACTCACGCAGAGCCAGCTGCAGTGGTGCAGTGGTAGCACACTGCTCTGCAAATCTGGATCCATGCTGAGTATCAAAGTTCTGTCCAGATTTGCACATGTGCGTGCATGCCCAAGATCCCGAGAGGAGAATGGAGGAGAAGGGATTGCGGCGTGGCCATCCCCCCTGGGGGGTGATTTCTCACTTTCTATCTCTCTGTCTCTCTCTGTCTGTCTGGCGAGCGCACGCACCCTATAGCAAAAACCTCTCCAAAAAAAAAAAAAAAGATTAAAAAAAAAAAAGAAGTAATAAATAAAACTTTTAAAAAAGGCTCACAAATAAAGCCAACTAATCTTTAACAAAGAAGCAAACTCAATTAAATAAAGTAAGAATAATCCTTTCAACAAATGGTGCTGGGAACATTTAGCTGTCCATAAGCCCCTTTCGAAAAATGTGTATATATTGACCTTACATCTTGCACAAAAACTAACTCAAAATGGATCCTATACCTAAATGTAAACTACGAAATTCATCCACTGGGGAGTGAGCATTGTGATAAAGTCTTTCTCATATGTTGCCATTGATGCTTATCTACAGTTTCCAAGTAGTGTGGCAATTAAGGGAAATCCTAACAATTTAACCTAGATGTGTATGCAGCACTTACTATGCACAGGTATCAATCTATATGCTTTATATACATTGACTCTCGTAATATTCACAACATCCCTACAAGGTAAGAATTATTACTATCCTCTTCTTACAAATGAGAAAACTGAGACTCAAAATGGTTACACAACTTTTCTAAGTTCGTACATGTAGAAAATGGAGAAGCCAAGGTTCGAGCCCTATCTAGCCCCAGAGCCTGTGCTATTAACATACTAGATGTACAAATATCAACTTTTCCTTAAAAGGCGGTGCTTATCCATGTAGTCTTGTCTCAACAGAATGTTCTAGATCACCACCTACCATCAGCCACACCTAGTCCCTAATGCCTTTCCAGCCTTACTGGACAAGTCAGGTGCTACATGGTGTCCCTCTACCCACATGCTATATCCTTCTGCTGACTGCACTCCCCACCTCACATTCTAATTCTCTACTAAAGGGTGCCCTACCGAAGTTGACTATCTGTGATCAGATCACATTCATAAGTAGAAGTTATTTTGGGTTTTCCTATTTTTAGTTTTAGGCTTTGCTCCTTCTATGCCTAAGTTGAGGCAAGGGAGAAAAGAAAACCACTTCAACAGCAAATTTTTATACTTGAAATAAATACTCTTTAATATCCAGTCATTAAAAGTGCATTAGTCTCTTTTCAAGGGTTTCCTAGAGTGCATGATCATAAAAATTTTAAAAGGCCACTCAATCCCCATTTGGCACAGATCCTAGAGTCTAGAGATTCAGGCAAAGTCGTCTGTCTCCCTTCTTCCTCCAACCTCCTAGAATAAGGCAGGGCCAGGCTGGACGGTGCACAGTGGTTAACAGAGCTCTGTAGTACTGCAGCCACGTGACAGAGTCCAGGTTAGCCCAGAGTCTCCATTCCCACCCAGCACATGCACATTCCTATGATTTAGGCTGGCTAAGGCTGCAGGTGGACTGCAGCATGAGGGCCCTATTGAGGGTGCATCATCCCACCTCTTGGAGAGGATGCACAGGTGAACTTTTAAAAAATTAAAAGGCAGTTCCTAGAACTCTGTTTGAAATGTAGGCAATTTTAGCTTTGAGTCTTGGCAATACAAAAAATCTGCTCCCAATAATAGACAAATTTCATCTCTTCATAAAACAAGAAAATGGATCCCAATGGCCATTCAAGCCATTCTAAGCCCATATCTACAAGATGTGAAATAATACAAATAAATATGTTATATTGACTTAATACCCTAATAACAGGCAACAGGGACCCAGGATGATGTGAGCTTGAAATTGTGAAATTCTGGATACACTCAAAGTAAATCTAAGTGTTTATTTCTTCTTTTATAAACAACAGTGACCAAGGTAACCCGTTTGAAAGCTGTCAGATCTGTCATAAAAGTACAGTTTCCTAACCAAAATTTTAGTAAGCTGAGAATTCTTCACCTCTCGTTTCCTTGATTCTGTGATGGTATATCCTCTTTAGATACAGTTAACGGTAATTAGCTTGCTTATGAAGCTTATTAGCATCTAAGTTGCTGAGATTATAGCAGTAAAATAAGTAGCTAGGAAGTAAAGGCACTATCCAACTCTTGAACAAATATAAAATTAGGCACCATGATTTTCCTCTGGAAGGAGAATAGAGCCTAACATTTATTGATTGCCACTACACATTCTATAAATAAGGTGAGGCTGCTGGGTGCATGTGTATGCATACCCAAAATCTCGAGAGGAGAAGGGATTGCACCATGACCATCCCCCAGGGGGTGATTTCTCACTTTCAGTCTCTCTTTCTCTCTCGGTCTCTCCAGCAAGTGCATGCCCTACAGCAAAAACCTCTCTACATAAAAGACATAATAAATAAATAAATAAATAAATAAATAAATAAATAAATAAATAAATAAATAAGGTGAGACTTCAAGAAGTGAAATAAGCTGTCCTTTATGACATGACACTTAGGAGCAAAGTAGAACCAGAATGTCCACAGAGTAGGCCTGGCTGCAAAGCATATGTCCTGCTCATTACTCCAGTCACTACGAGATAAAAAATCTGGCGGCTCACCAAGGACACTAAGAAATGTGTCACAGGTACACACACTGGAAGGTTTCCCTGGACATATGCCAATGATGAGTATATGTAAGACCTTCACGTGTTTATGAAGTAAACAAATGTAAAGATATACAGATTATAAAGACCTTTCATAGTTCTCTGAAATAGTTATATTTTCTCTTTCAGAGCACAAGGAGTGAAGTATTCTCCCCATCAAACACAAACCTGAAGGGTCCCTTCCCCATGGTTAAATATCGCCAGAACAATGATGTTCAGAACACTAATTTGGGAATGGAATCATTGTTAGCCTTTCCATAAACCTTCACCAAGATACTTATTTATGTATGGAGATAAAAAACGGTTTCTGCCTTCAAGAGATCTGCATTCAAATTGAAAAATGGGTGCTAAGGAAATGATTATACTGGGGAAAATGCTATGAGATGCTGCAGAACCGTAAAGCTGAAGCACTTGGCACAGAATGGGATCTCTCGGAACACTACACGGTCTTCCAGTGTAGCCTGGCCAGGTGTACCCAGCAAGTACTCAGAAACAAGCAGCCAGCTATGGCCACAGCAACTGGGGCATGAATGTGTTGAAGGGTATGAATACAATCGAGTATGAGGTCTAAGAGATAAGCTAGGTCCAGACTTTATAGTTCCACCTGTGTCACATATAAAAGACTAAGATTTATCCAGAGGCACAGAGACTCCACCGTTGGCTTGTCAGAGAATTAGCATGACCTGATGAAGAGTTTTAGGAGATTGCTCTAAAACAGAGGATAGACTGAAGTGAGGAGATACAAGAGATAAAAGGAACTAGAAACTAGGTAGATACCACAAGCCACAAATGACAAATTATGTTGGTCTGAGAGTAACAGTGGGGACAGTAGACAGAAGGGTTAATTAGAAGACTAAAATAACAAAATGTGTTGACAGTCTAAAATGATGGGCAAGGAAGGGTCTGGACTAACACAAGGCATTCCAACCAGGGCAACTGTGTACCTTCACTGAAAGAAGAGGGTTTGATAAAGATGAAAATAAAGACTACAGTATTATTAGGTTGTTGGAAAAGTTGTGACACTTGGTATGCAAAAATGAGTCATGACTTTTCTGACAACTCAATAGTTTCAAATATTTTTTTCTTTCTTTAAACTTAGGTACTTTATTTCTAACATTAGTTTAATAAGATTTAATTATTTATGATGATAGTGATAACACAAGCAGGATATTTTAAAAATAATAATCAAGGAAATGACTTGACCCATACTCCCCAGAATAAGGAAATGCAGGAGGAAATGTACATACCCAAGAATAAGAAATAAGAAAATGGGCTGGCCCAATAGCTTAGAGGTTAAGGGAGCTGGATCCCATGTGGTCAACTGCAGTTCAAACCCCAACCTCAGAAATTTGAAAAACATGCTGTGTGTGTTTGTGTGTGTGTGTGCATGCACACATGTGTGTACACCCCAAATCCCAATGCAATGGAGAACTGGAGAAAGGACTGCAGTGTGACCACACCCTACTGGAAGAGATTTCTCTCTCTCTCTTTCTCTGTTTCTGGTGAACATACACACCTTCTGGTAGTTAAAGAAAAGAAGTATGGAAACAAATGTATAAATAAGAGAACACAATTCTGCAAGTGTAGATATGAGGCATGAACCAAGCAAGCATTTGCACCTTGGTGGGTTATCTCCCCAAGACAAAGTCATGCACTGTGAGTCCATGTTGCCTCCCACTCTTTCTCAAAAGGACTACTAAAGCCTAGAGTTTATCTCATTTGGCAGTACCAAGGAAGAACAATGAATTCTGACATGAATGCCCTTGGGGACAGTCAGAAAACAGAAACTGGTAGAGTAGACTGGTAGAGCATAATTAGGAATAATAAAAACTACAGCAAATGGAAACATGCTTACCCCCTTCTGTGGTTTTAAGACACATTTTAAAATTCCCTGACACTTGGCTCATTGAGGGGAAGTTTATGACCCTTATTGTATGTTGGTAGGCTTGTGACTGCTTCAACCAATAGATTACAAGAGTGACACAGTATGACCTCTGAGGCCAGGTCCTAAAAGCCAGGTGGTTTTGCCTTGCTCTACTGGAATACTTGCCTTGGGATCACTGAGCTATGGAACTAAGAACCCCAATGATCCTGAAGTGACCAGATTGACCTTATTAGACATACAGCTAATGTGTAATATCCTGAAATTTCCAAAGAGACTCAGGAGATGCTCAAGAAGCACTGAGCCATCCAAGCCCCAACAAATGATATGTGAGTAATGACACCCCCAAATAATTCCAGAATTTAAGTTTCCCCAGGTAAGGCCCCAAACATTGTGAAATATAAACAAATCATTCCCGTGC
Organism: Tupaia tana; assembly: GCA_026018925.1. NCBI lineage: Eukaryota > Metazoa > Chordata > Mammalia > Scandentia > Tupaiidae > Tupaia > Tupaia tana. The sequence goes on from JAKSZU010000003.1 coordinate 178,513,889, forward strand.
TCTTTGTCTAAATTTCTGGCTCATGGAACAGTTAAGCACAATGAAAGAACTGTTGATTTATAATACTGTCGATAAGTTTGTTACACAGCAGGATGAAACCACATTGCCCACCGAGGAGTCAGCCACTGCTCTGCTCCTGCTGACTGCTGCCATGTGGACATGCAGGGTCAGTGTCACAAGATTTTCTAGTTTATCAGGAGAAACCAGAACTGCAGATCTGTACATGACATTTCCCACTGCTAAAATACAGAATAGGCAAGATAAACATGACTGTAATTGGATTTGGCCCTTGGACCACTAGTTGTAATTCTTTGTGTAATATATGTAGATTCTTTGTGGGGAAGAGATGTGCCTTCTGCAGCCAGTATTTTTGACGAGTAGAGTAAGTGGTTCGGCCCACCTTGCCGTTGCCACTCTGCACCACACCAGTTTTGTTGTTTTTCCTTAGATGATGTTAAGCGAGGGTCAGCTCTAGTGAGGACTGAGATATTCTCAAAAAAGATACTTCCACAAACACTGTAGGATGTGCTAAATCTTTGATGGACTTGACGGTCTATATTCTAACACCTCAACTGATGACGATGAAACAGAAGTCAAAAGCTAGTAAGTTTGCAAGTCACAAATAGGAGTTCAAGTCCCATGCCTGGAACTCAAGACCTACAGAACAGGAACACATTAGATGGAAAAAAAGTTGAGCACAGAGCCTAGTACACGGCAGAAGCTCAAGAAAAGATAAATATATACTTTTGATTTGTCACACACTGCATGCACACTTTGAAAAACCACATCGTACCCCACAAAGATCCCTAACAATTCAAGGTAATTAAGAAATGATAAAAATTAAAAATTTTAAAATAAAACAGACTAAGTTATAGAATGTGAAAAGGATAAATGTATAAATAAGTGAATGGACAAACATTTCAACAGATGATTGGTCTAGTTTTCCTCTATACTATATTTTGGCATCCCCACACAGACAAAATCACAGCCTAATTTAGGTCTATTTAGGTCTTAAAATAACGTAAATTGTTAGGTCTCTGAAACAGAAAAGACAGTCTCCCAAGTTTCTATAACCACTAGAGACTTACCAACATGGCCTGTTTATTATAGTGTACTACTGTCCATGTTGGAGGCCTACAGTACAGCTATTTCATTATATTCCACTATAGACCTTTACCCAAAATAAAAATATTAAATAACCAACAGCAATAAAAAAAAGACCACTCACTGAAAATATTCAGTAGGGAGTTTTGTATACAAATCAACATTTCTTTCTTTCTTTCTTTTTTGGAGAGGTTTTTTTGCTATTGGGCGCGTGCGCTCGCCAGACAGACAGAGAGAGACATAGAGACAGAAAGCAAGAAATCACCCTCCAGGGGGGATGGCCACGCCGCAATCCCTTCTCCTCCATTCTCCTCTCGGGATCTTGGGCGCACACACACACGCACCCAGCGTGAGTTTTAAGCCACCGGGTCCGGGAAGCAAACCGCGGTCGACTACGTAGGAGTCCAGCGACATAGCCATTACGCTAACTGCTGGTACCTCAACATTTATTTCTGAAAGAAAAAGGAAAACAAAATGGACTCCTAAGTACATCTCTATAATTTTTCCCAAATACCACCCAGATCTAAATATTCCTATAAGTGACTATGGTCTTGTTTTAATTTTCTTTATAAGGAGCACAGAGAAGTCACATGAGACAAGAAAAATGTCTACTTTCAGATAGAATGCTAATTTGTTGAATGCAACCTATTTATTTTCTGTGAAATAACTGTACCACAGCCATCTGAACTCATGAGCTATGATAGAGATTACCATATCAGGATGGAATAGTAAAAAAGACTTGGATATGGATTTAGGCAGCAAATTCAACACTGTCACCATTCCCATATCTGATCAACATCCCTTTAGAGCAGCGCAGCTCAGAATGGCCAGATTCTGATATGACAACCAAATCACTCCTTCCTTTCCTTTCTAGCTGTCTGAGTTATACCAGACCCAAAACTGTGAGCCCAAGAAGAAAGGTGGAGAGTGCCTGCTTCCTCCTGTCTGGATTAAAAATAAAAAGGTTTTGAGATTCAATATGACTACTAAGAAATTCGGATTTCGGGACCAGCAGTTAGCGTAATGGCTATGTCGCTGGACTCCCACGTAGTCGACCGCGGTTCGAGTCCCGGACCCGGCGGCTTAAACTCACGCCGGGCGCGTGTGCGTGCGTGCCCAAGATCCCGAGAGGAGAATGGAGGAGAAGGGATTGCGGCGTGGCCATCCCCCCTGGGGGGTGATTTCCTGCTTTCTATCTCTCTGTCTCTCTCTGTCTGTCTGGCGAGCGCACGCGCCCTATAGCAAAAACCTCTCCAAAAAAAAAAAAGAAAAAAAAAGAAATTCGGATTTCTTCAGTATTTATGAGTGAATTCTAAGGACCAAAAGTGCCAAGAGTTGATACAAAGATGGGAGGAAACATCTTGAGACCAAGAGCCAAGGCTGCCAGCTTTCCTAATAATATTCCCTTTACCCCTATCTTCCTTTTATCACATGTGCTAGGTAAGCCTGGAGGAGGAGAACCAGGAGGAAGCTTAGAAAAAATACCGGTTGTCAGAAAAGTCATGATGTATTTTTCTGTTTTTCTATGCAAAACTGCACCATGACTTTTCCCAATGACCCAATATATCATTTAAAGCCTATAAAAGCATTGAAAAAGCTTCTTTTGGTGTCAAGCTGTGCTCAGAACATTGATTAACCAAATGGCAAGTGATTCACCATATGCCCAATAAATCTTCCCCAGATTCTGCACACCAAACCCAGCTACTTCTTAATTCATATTAATGCAGGATTCCAGAAGCTATAATTACAAGGAATAAAGGATCTACTACTTAAAATTACTTTCCTGTAGTAGAACTTTTGGGTTGGAGAAGTCATAACATATTTTTCTATGCAAAAATACATCATGACTTTTCCCATGACCCAATATATCTTCAATGAGTTACCTAAATCAGTATTAATCAGTATTTCTTGATTAGAAAAGTGAATAGAAAAGTCATGATGCATTTTTGCATAGAAAAAGAGAAAAATATGTCATGACTTTTTGACAACCCAAAACATAAATTTGTATGTATGTTGCATTTTGCTGGAATAAAACTTCATTTTATACATAAAATCAGCAATTGCTTAATTTCCACTGGACTAATAAGATTTGGGTCTTGAATACTATACAAAGTTGGCTCATAAAAAGGCAACTGGACCTGCATGGGAAAGGTTCTGGGTTCACATTCTTGGACCTTCCTGAGCACATGCACACATGTCTGTGATCCAGGGTGGCTAATTGATTGTAGTGCAAAGACCATATTGGGGGGCCCTGTTTCTCTTTTTCTCTCCCCCCGTCTGTCTCTCTCATGAAAGAAAAGAAAATTAAACTTAAATAACTTATATTCCTATAAGAACTCAGAATTGAAGACAGACATGCAACTAAGAAACCTAAAACTCAAATTCAACCTTTTCAAATGGCAATTCAATGATGTCACAATGAAGGTCGTATTTATCTAACTAAGTCATTAAAACATAAATTCTTGGGACCAGCAGATGGCGTAAGGGTTACGTCACTGGACTCCCATGTAGTTGACTGTGATTCGAGTCCCAGACCCGGTGGCTTAAACTCACGCCGGGTGCATGTGCGTGCTTACCTAAGATCTCAAGAGGAGAATGGAGGAGAAGGGATTGTAGTGTGTCCATCCCCCCGGGGGATGATTTCTTGCTTTCTCTCTCTCTCTCTGTCTTTCTGGCAAGCGCACGCACCCTATAGCAAAAACCCCTCAAAAACACACACACACGCACACACGCACACACACGCACACGCACACAAACACATAAATTCTGTCCAAATATTTCCTTGACGAAGGAAAAGAGGAGGTTCAAACAGGAAAAGACTATGTGTTAATACATTTAAATGTAAACGTTAAGTTATATTTTCAAAGAAAATTTTATTATTTCTACTTTAAAGACCATGAAATGTTAACAGCATCTCAGCAGGTATAAGTAGCGGTTAGCAAGTTTGGTTTCCTTTAAAGAATTTACATTTTGTTTCTTCTCCAGCCCCAGAAGACATCACAAAATAAAGAACAGATGGTGGATAATAAAGAGGAGAAACTGAAGGTGAATGTTTTCAAAGATACACCAGTTTAAATGTCTACCTCTGTAAAATAAAAGCTTCGTGCCTATAAATTAACTTGATTCTGTTTTTACACTATGCCTGTCATTGTAACTGAGATCAGGTACACAAACTCAGTGATAAAGAGAATCAAGAAATTTGATTTCTGGGACTACTGATTTATTGGTCCAGAAACCTGGCTAGTGAATCCAAAATGTTTGCTTCTTTTGGTGTCTGTGTGTCAGAACAGAGGTTTTCAAACTTTGTAAAGCCACCTTTGTTCAAGACCTTAGCCAGAAGTGTAAACAAATAAACCAATTAAATGTGGACTTGCTCTAGTTAAAGGTGTCCATGATGGGTGTGAATGGAGTGGCAGAGTCTGCCTACTCCTCCCTAAACACCCCACCAGCTTCAAGGAAGCCCCACAGACTCTTGAGGGCTCAGCAGTGTACAGTTTAAAAACCATCTAAGACTTAACACAGAACACAAGCTATCATGAGGTCAAAAGATGAAAATGAGGGGAACCAGCAGTTAGCGTAATGGCTATGTCGCTGGACTCCCACGTAGTCAACCACGGTTCTCGTCCCGGACCCGGTGGCTTAAAACTCACGCTGGACGCGTGTGCATGCGTGCCCAAGATCCCGAGAGGAGAATGGAGGAGAAGGGACTGCGGCGTGACCATCCCCCCTGGGGGTTGATTTCTCGCTTTCTGTCTCTATGTCTCTCTCTGTCTGTCTGGCGAGCGCACGCGCCCTATAGTAAAAAAAAAAAAAAAAAAAAAAAAAAAAAAAAAAAAAAAAACACCTCTCAAAAAAAAAAAAAAGATGAAAATGAAAAACCTCAAAATGAATGAAAACTAAAAGGTAAATTAAGATCCCATGGTGTGGTGGTTAAGGGAAGCTGGATTCCACTTGGCCAACTGTGGTTCAAGTCCCTGCCCCAGTGGCTTGTGAAACACACAGAGCACGTGTGTGTGTGTGTGTGTGTGTGTGTGTGCCCAAATGCCCAAAATAGCAATGGGATGGAGAGATGGAAAAGAAGGGACTGCAGCGTGACCACACCCATGATGTGCAGGTGGTACTTTCAACTTCTCCCTCTTTGCCTCTTGTCTCCCTCTGGCAAGCACATGTGTCCTCTGGCAACTTGAAAAATAAAAAAATAAAAAAAAGAGAGAGAGCTAAATTGATTATTATACCATTAATGTTTTAACAGAATTAGCTTACTGATTTTCACTTAACAGCATATTTCTGCCTTCCAGGCAACTAGACTATATTTTCCCCAAAAAAATCTAACATCTTCACTATTGACTCAGAAGGTATTAGTCAGAAAATGGGTTTTCCTCACTGATAACTCACTCACTGTAAAACACCCCAACTAAAGAATAGTAATGCAACATAACTTTTGCTAGAAAAATAAAAAAGAAATGGAAGAGGATTAAATAATGGCATAAATCTGGGTACATAAAGCCTTCAAGCACTGATTATCGTAAAACCTCTTAGTTCAACTGCCCTTAATAAAAGAAATAAAAAACAAACTATTAGAATTTAACTGAGTTATAAAATCACAACAAGAGATTCTTTTTTAAATGCTAAGGAACTAGCTTTCCAATCCCACTTAATCACAAGGTCTAAAGAATGAAGAACATTTTACTTTCCTCCCTGCATGAGAAATTAATGTAGTCATTAGGAAACATTCTTAGATAGCATTTAATGTCCTGTGCAGTTTGGCCTTGACCCACTTTACAAAACTATCTGCTACAGCCTAACAAAGACCTTAGCACAGACCTACTCCTCTCCTCACTGCTCCTTTAACACCATTTGCTCATTTCCACCTCTGCACCTTCTCTCCCAGACATCCTCACCCCTCCTGCCAGCTTATCCATATCCAACCACTACTCAAGAGTCAAACTTAACAACGCACCTCCTTTGTTTGTTTGTTTTTTTTTTTTTTTTTTTTGGAGAGGTTTTCGCTATAGGGCGTGTGCGCTCGCCAGACAGACATAGAGAGACAGAGAGACAGAAAGCAAGAAATCACCCCCCAGAGGGGATGGCCACGCCGCAATCCCTTCTCCTCCATTCTCCTCTCGGGATCTTGGGCACGCACGCACACGCACCCAGTGTGAGTTTTAAGCCACCGGGTCCGGGACATGAACCGCAGTGGACTACATGGGAGTCCAGCGACATAGCCATTACGCCAACTGCTGGTTCCCAACAATGCACCTCCTTTGGAAAGCCATCCTTGAGGCCCACGAAGGTCCCCAGTGCCTTGCTCGTTCTGTCCGTATGCCTCTTAATCATACATTTCACTGCCATGTATCTGCTCCCATTGCCATGTCAGACCATGACCTCCTGGTATGAAGGACCTGTGGTTCATTCTTCAGTTCCACTTCCTATGGTATCTATCACACTGCACTGTGGAACCCGCAATAAATATTTGTTGAATAAATACATGTTTCGCCTATATGTGGGACAGTGCAAAATTTATATAATGCAAGTGAAATAAGTACTAGCAGAATTTGGTTTCCTGCTGCTCTCCAGATCTATGAGTCTCACCAGCTCATACTTCTTGTCATTTATATTTGCTTTACCGTGTTGTTTATCTGAGGACACACTCTGATTAGCCTTTAATTTGTTGTAATAAATCTCTATTATCCCTGATGTTATGTAGAATGCATGGCTGCCTGATTAGTAAGGCAATGATTTATAATAGAATTGCTATAGATTTTTGCCCTTCCCCTCAGTTAATGTTACCCTCCTGATTTCATTGAAGAGCTTTACTCCAAACTTGTTCAAATGCCAGGAGAGAATGTCTTGTTTGCCTAAAGGTTTCAGGAGATTGTCAAAATCTGCTGAAGTAGGACATTAAGCACACAGAAAGTCTGGTGCCACTGACTTGATCTCTTCTCTTCCAAACTTTAGTTGATAAACCACACTCTCTAACACAGAGACTGAAAAGAGACTTGAGAAAATCCAGTCTACAGCAGTATAGGAAGTGAAATCCCCAGTGATTCCGCAGAGTCATCTCATTAAGCAAAGTGGGAAAACAGGTAAGTCTAGACATGGAAGGTCCGTGTTTCACATGTACTCAGTCCACTTACAGGTTGCTATCAGAGACCCGCCAAACTCTAGAATCAACAGACCGGAACTGTACAAATCGCAAGGCACCTCCGTGATTGTCTGTTCAGTTCCCTATTCACCTATGAAGTGTTTAGATGATCACTGTGGTACCTCAAAGAGATTGGGGTCTATTCCTTTTATTTATTTATTCATTTACTTATTTTTGAGAGAGATTTTTGCTATAGGGCATGTGCAATCACTGGAGAGATAGAGACAGAGAGAGAGAGAGAGCAAGTGAGAAATCACCCCGTAGGGGAGATGGCCAGAGGAGAACACCATGCCACAAGCCCTTCTCCTCCATTCTCCTCTTGGTATTTTGGGCACACACGCACATGCACCCAGCACGAGTCTGAAGTCACCAGGTCCAGGGCTCGAACCATGGTTAACTAGGTGGGAGTCCAGTGACATAATCATTATGCCATTTTCTGGTCCCAGGACTGAGGTTCATTCTGATACAACCAGATAAATGTTGCAGCCCTGACAAATTCTCTACCAGGCTCACGGGTACAGAGAAAAATTTAGAGCAACCGCATTCAGTCTTTCCATGCAGAGAGAACTTCCCACCTATGTTCAGAATTCCTTATGGAAAATATCCTCACTGCTCCATGTTAGGAGCGAAGAGCCAGCTGCACAATCTCTGGAAGTCAGCTGGAGTATTAGACAGGGAGACAACCCTCTAGTCCAAGCTGAGCAGACACCTTGGCTGATGAATATCCTTTTTTCCTGTCTGGGTGAGATGAGGGGTGGGAAACTAGAAGTGGCACATGTGTTGTGGGTCCTGACCTCCCCAGGACTGGCTTCTTTGTCTACACTCTTAAGTGAAATGGAGTGAACACTACAGTTTCCATGTTTATCAACATAAAGACCTGTATGAAACCAGGTCTTCTATGATGCCAGGGATAAAAACAAAACTCCTACACATGTTCAACACTAGAAACACACTTTCTGCTGCACTACTGAATCTTAACCCTAAGCTATAGAGCCTATATATAATAACAGCATATGTTATTACGTTAAAAAAGTTATTATATATTTATCAGAACAATGTTACCAGCTGTTTCTATGGAGAGAAAGATTCTCTTCATAAATGTATGTACCTTCTGAGTTTAAATGTTTGAAATATCCTTTATGGAATGATGATGTTAGTAAGATAATTACTGTTAATACTTATTTTACTGTCCACACCTAACAAAGTAAAACACTGGCAATTCCAGGTTTAATGTTAGGCTTTGTCTATCTGTGAAATCCAAATTCTGAGACTACCAACTCAGAAAAATCTCTATGTCGAGTCACTTATTGATAGGCAATCATTGCGCCCACAGCAGCTGATGGTACACAAAAGGTCACACAGCAAGAAAGTGGCGAAGCCAGTCCTATACCTGAATCCCCAGCCGGGCAAGTGCACCACTGTACCCTGCAGGTACTACTTTTTTTTTTTTAACTCCATGAAAAACTTAAATCAATTTATTTTCAAGTGTTTTAAAACATTTTAAATAAATGTCATTTATTCACAATTAAAGTAGAATTTAGCTGAAGGAGATTTATAAAATTATTTCCCATTGCTTTAAAGCTGGGCATAAAGCTTAGGTGCCATAGCCAATTTAAGGATCAGTATCTACATATGACTTTAACACAGGGCTGACATTCCACGGAGATATTTGTAAATATAAAAATAGCTAGATATGCTTTGTGAGTAACAGTACCAACCCAACACTCTTTAAAATGAATGCCTATTATATACATGGCTACATAGGCCCTGGTAAAAATATTTCTATCCAAGATAGATTTATGTGCTAGGCCAATAAATCCAAAGTGGGCAATTTAGAAAGTGCCAGAGAAATTAAGGATGAAAACCACATGGCACATAGTTTTAACGTAAGAGCTGAAGAACTGATCTCCATTTAAGAGCCAAAGAGAGACTGTAAAATAAGCAATATATAAGCCTGTTCTTCTACAGATTTTGAAAAGCTTGATTCCAAACTGTTTCTCATGAAAGTCACTATACTAGGGGAGCTATTCGTGGCAAACCACCTGGATAATGTTTATTCCTAGACCACAAATTGATCATAATTATAAATGTACTCTCTTCAGAAGTGTCCTCATATGTAAAATAAGCAGCTAAATTCAGCCAGTTTCCCCCATGGCCTCATAACTGGGCAGTTCTGCTCGGCTTTTGTAACAATGAAGAGGCCTACCCTGCCAATCACCATAGGACCATTAACAACATGGATGGTCAAATAGACTCTTGTCTCTTCCTAGCATCCCCCTCACAAACTGGTGTCTCTCAACTGCCTTTGTCTACTATTTTTATTCTCCCTTTCTTACTGTGAATTGACTCTCACCTCACTTTTCTGTTAAGTCACATCTAATCCATCATCTGCAGATATGACTAATGATGTGTCTTTTGGGGGTCTTATTATTCTGTTTGTGTGGATGGGTGAGTTGGCTCTTGCTATTCAGAGAAATAGAAGAGATGCTGAATTAATGAGTGTGATTAATTTGAATTCACAAGAGTGGTTCAACAGACCAGGCCGTAAGGAACAAAAATCTGCAACTCAGATATTCTGACCTTTGAAATGCCATCAAAACTGGAATATAAGTGTTCATTACTTCTGCCGATAGTAGCATAAATCAGAATAACTGGCTTAATTAGTTTTGTTTGCAGTAAGCTGAGTTATTATAAAACACAACTCCTTGAGAGCAGTTGGTGTTGCCATCTGGCCAGTCCCTTTGCTCCTGGTCTCCCCTTCCCTTCTGCTTCTTGCAATCCAGAAGCCAACACTTCTCTAGACACACAGCATTTTGGCTATGAATACAGTATGTGAGGACCAGACTAAGTTTGGTCCGTCTTCTCAAGAATGCTGATCTGAAAGGAATATGGCTCAGGGTGAAAGGAGTTCATCAAGGATAAAAGGGGTAGCACAGTTGTTGGACTCCTGAGCTAGGAATAGGATGATTCTTTCCTTTCAGGAACGATAAACTATTGCAGCTGTAGATCCAGCTCTGAAATGTGCACCCCATCTGGCCGAACCAGAAGTGTCCAGACAACAGATCTGAGCTCACCTATCAGATCACAAGGTCTCCTTAGGGACCTCACTTAGCCAGAGCTTATTGGCCTTCAGTTCGTCTTGCACTCTCATTATTGCACATCTCTAATTTTCTAACGGAAATGGTGGAGTTCCAGTTAGTCTTTAACAGTACACCTGTTACAGGTGGCCTCGAAGGCTAAAAGAATATACATCTTCTTTATAAAACAGATTCTGTTCCTTGGAAGGCAGCTTGATTCATCTCATCTTCTACTAACTAGCAATTGACTCTGGGAAATTCACTCAGCTTCTTTGGAAGTCAGTTTTTTCATTCAGAATATAAGAGTATTTTACAGCTCTAATGTAGAGTACCTTACTGTTTTCTATGAGTCTATGATCTTTTAAACTAAATACAACTATATTATCTTACTTTTTATCTATTATATAGCATTAAAAGAGGTATCTATTCTCAATTAACTGACTAGTAATAACTATATACAAACACATATGTGCATATATATGGATTTCAAAATGTGTGGAAAAATTAAAGTGTATTTAATAGAAAAAATTGAAATCCATGCATAGTTTTTTCATAGTACACATTTTCTAGGAACTTCGTGAAGACTCCTTATATATATTCACCACCAATGGGGTTTTCTTCTTTCCTGCTGTTGAGTAAACACATACCATGCTCCACACAAACAATCTGTACATTTTTAACCAACTAGAAATTATGGACACTTGTAAAGTTGTAGCTACACACCACCCAGATCAGGAATTTCCCAAAAAGTCAAAGACCCCTCAATCATTATGAAAAAGGTGAGAAGACTTTATAACCAAAACTAGAAAGAAAAATTCTAAGTTTAAGACAGTAAATATACCCGACTACATAAAGTAACTCACTAAAGAAGCACCAGAGACTACCTACAGATTCCTGATTATAAAAAGTTAACTAAAACTTTCTATTCCTGAATCATATCAGCAGGCAAAAATGGTGCTATATTTTATTTGTCAGATTTTAAAATGTAGGGATTTATTTTCATTTATTAAGCTGAAAATGAAGGTAAGAGAAGTGTGTGTGTGTTTGGGGGGGTCACTCACTGTCCTTCAACTTAATGTTTCATTAAATATATGCACGAGGTCACTAAATGGCATGTGAGTACGTATGTGGAGAGAGGGCAAGTAACTGACAGAGTCCTGCAAGCAATCAGAAAATCCAGCCTCTTCCTTAACAAACTCTGTCCCATAAAAAAGCACATAGAGGCTTTAATAACTAAGGTTCTGAATAATTCTTAAAAAACTAAAACAGATATTACTCCTAAAGTTTATCCAGTAATTGAATTACGTGCCTAGTGTCAATCAAGAAGCAAGATGAAGTCCCATGACTTCTCATACCCTTCAATAACGATTTAAGTACGGAAGCTCCATAATACACTTAATTCTTTACTGTGTAAAAACTGTAAATGGATAGCCAAGTATGAATAACCCAGTTGTTGCCTTTTATCTTCGAGAGGACAAACCAGCATTGCCTTCATAAGGCTCATAACGCAACCTGCTACTCTGCCGCCATTTTCCCTTTTCTAAACACCTCTTCTGCTTGTGCTGCTTAAGAATCCTCTGTCTCAGAAAAGAGCAGCAGTTCTTTCTATTGGAAACACTTGAATAGCACTCTAAAGAGAAAGCAATTTATGTCAGGCACAGCAGTAACTTGAACCTCACTCTTTTGCAGATTACAGACTCTTATAAATTAAGAGCTGAGATTTCATGTCTGTATTCTCAAGTGTTCCATGGTCTACCTTTGATACTGAATCTCAAATTCCCGAGCTCTCCTGAAAATCGTCCCATTTCACAATACAAAATAGTTTTTAATATTTCCAAGAATCAAATTCAAAATAATATTTTCAAAGATGCACTATTCTTACTATAAATATTATGCACTAAAATACTATTAAAGGCAATTTGGTTATGCCAAAGTACCCAAGAAGCAAATATTTGAACTGATACTATTACAGAAATACTTTACTATCTGAAGTAGTCACACCCAGAGAATAAGCAAAAGTGGAGCTTAAAAAGCCAAAATACTTTTATATGGGGGACATATGCACTGAAGTTCATGCATTTTACTCACAGATAAACATGTCAAGGTTATTTACTGTGATTTTAAACCGAGCTAAGCAGTGTGGTTATCCACTTTCCTAAGCTAGAACCAGCCATTAGAAATATCTAAATACAATTTAGAAACAAGAAAATGAGTTGAGACCTGCTGAGGGCAGCATGAAAATACCAGAAGTGACTATAAATCTATTGTTTAACGAATTTTTTTCTAACAAAAAGAATCACAACCGCCATATAACACATACTCACAGTTCTACCTATAACCATTAGAAGTAAATGGTTAAACTTTGAGAAGTTCCACAGCCTAAGATTGTAAACTTCTGACTGGGAAAGTTATTTCCAGTAAGCATACACTGGCCAAATGGTGCTACACAAAGAAATCTTTTTTTATTAAAAGCTTTGTCAAAGTTTGGCTTCAGACTCTTAGTCCTGACCAGTTGAGTCTAATATCTCTACACCTAACACGCAAGATTATCCTTCAAATGAGAAGAAGGATAAAAAACATTCTCAGATAAACAAAACCTGAAAGAATTTACCAACACCAGACCAGCTCTTTAAGAAATTCTTAAGGGAGTGCTATACCAGAAAAACTAAAAAGATAGAAATAAGAGAACAAAAAACAACCAAGAAAATGGCCAACTTAAAGGTAGGGACAACTCTGGAATTATCAAAAATAATGTTCAATGTTAATGGATTAAATTCTCCAACCAAAGGACATAGATTGGCTGAATGGAAAAAAAAAATCTATATGTTGCCTACAAGAAACACACTCATGGGTAAAGACATACATAGACTAAAAGAAGTGAAGGAATATCTTTTTCCATGCAAATGGAAACCAAAAAAGAGCTGGAGTCACGATACTGATTTCAGAAGAAATAGGCTCTAAGACAAAAACTGTAAGAAGAGACAAAAAAGGGCATAATGGGAACCAGCAGTTAGCGTAATGGCTATGTCACTGGACTCCCACGTAGTCGACCACGGTTCACGTCCCGGACCCGGTGGCTTAAAACTCACGCCGGGCGCGTGTGCGTGCGTGCCCAAGATCCCAAGAGGAGAATGGAGGAGAAGGGATTGCGGCATGACCATCCCCCCTGGGGGGTGATTTCTCGCTTTCTGTCTCTATGTCTCTCTGTCTGGCGAGCGCACGCGCCCTATAGAGAAAAAACCTCTCAAAGAAAAAAAAAAAAGGGCATAATATAGTAGTAAAAGGGCTAATTCATCACGAAGATGTAATGCTTATAAATATCTATGCACCCAACTCAAGAGCACCCAAAGCACCCAAATATGTGAAAGAAATACTGCTGGAGCTAAAAGGAGAGATAAACTGGAACACACTAATTGTTGGGGATCTCACCACTCCACTATATCCTTTGGAACAATCATCTAGACAAATAATAAGCAAAGAAATACAGGATCTAAATGCTACAATTAATCAGATGGACTTGACAGACATCTATAGAACCTTCCACTCAAAAACCATGAAATATACATTTTTCTCACCCCCACATGGAACCTTTTAGGAGATCGATCACATGATAGAGCAGAAAACAAGCATTTACAGATTCAAAGGCATAGAAACTATATCCAGCATCTTCTCCAACCATAATAGAATTAAACTTGATATTAATTTCAGGAAAAAAACACAAAAATACACAATCATATGAAAACTAAACACAATCATATGGAAACAACTATTGAAGAAATTAAGACTAAAATCAAAAGGTTCATGTACACCAATGATAATGAGTACATGAGTTTCCATAATCTATTTCTTGACCCTGGTGAAAAGTCATTACCTGATCCAATGGAAAAACTCATTATGGCTTTTTACTTTCCCCATGTTTTTTTGTTTATTTCAGTTAAAAATGAAAGTACAAGTTTTGTTTTGTTTTGTTTTGTTTTCTGTGATACCTTCTGAAAAGTTGTAAAGAACCACAAGATATAAACTTTTCATTGATTTCAACTGGGTTTAAAGGAAAGGCACATAATCAGTTGAAAGAGATTTTTGACTAACTTCATGGCAGCTTATATGACCAGATGCCAAATACATTGGAACATGTGTTTGCCTAATCAACTGAATGTTTGGCATTGTTAGATGCAATGTTAGGATTATTAAGATGCATATAAGTATATAAAAGCATACATGTAAGATAGAAAGGCTCCTTAGGGAAAAGATGAAAATAGCTCTGTGCTATTATTGCCAAGTGGAGTTGAAAACCTTACATTGTGCTAGAAAATAAATTTGCAAGCCATCTAGGTTTTCAGATAGTCTACCTCAAGGTATTTCTTAAATAAACTACCTTTCAAATATTAAGGTTTCTATGTTTCCAAACCAAAGTGTATTCTATTAGTACAATATATTTTATATATGTAAGTATGATATAATAGATTAATATTTTTCAAAACTTCTTAAACTGATGTCCGACCAAAGTATATAGGGTTACCAAATTGGCATATTGAAGCTTAAAGAACAAAAAACATTATCTATTTCTTTAACCATTGATGTATCAGTTCACACAACAGAAAATATTCTCACAGGACCTCAAAATCCAGTGTTCCAAAACTACTGTTGCAATTTTTCTCCAGAGACATTCAATTTCTATTGTCCAAATTCACTCGTGAGGTTTTGACTTTTTCTTAGCAAAATAAATTTATGAGAGCTATTATTCATGCTACAGTGCACCACTACTTAATTCATAGACAACCTTGCTTCAGAAAAATCCTGCTGGGTTCTTCCATATGCAGGTAATCTTACCCGTAGTAGACAAGGCCACTTTGTGTTATCAGCATTTTTCACTGACTCATTAATAACCTCAACAGAGAACAAGGAGCAGTCTTAAAATTCAGAGTAAAACCTATAAAGTGGGAGACTTGAAATGCAGTATTCCCTCATGGGAAATACTCATTAGCATTGCAAGCATTGCATGATCCAACTACTTCACAGACATCCACCATCAAGGGGTTAGAAACCCATGCACTTCTTTTCCTATCTGAATGTGAAGGCCTTAAAAAGTAAAATAGCCTGAAACCAGCTCATATGCTAGGGTTTTCCCAAAACTAACTTTGCAACCTCAATCACCATAAAAAGCAGATTTACAACCCACACTCCAAAGTAGTAGTACATTATTAGAAAGCCTTAGTCTAGAATTGAGACTGGATAAAGTTTTACAGTACCAGCTAAAGCCAGCCCTTCTCAGTCTTGGAGTTGAACAAAGGAAGCCTTTACCTTCTTCCCAAGGAGCCTTGATGTTTAAGATCTTTATTCACACCAACCCTTCTTACATAAGGATCACTAATTTCCGGCAGTGGTTCTCACCTGGTTTGCTCATCAGAATCACCTGAGAAGCTCTTTTGCTAAGTATCCAGGCCCAATGCTACTCAATCTCTGAGTGTGGGGCTCAGCCACTGTTACTTTTCAAAATTACTATAGTAATTTTAATCTTTAGCCAGATTGAAAATCACTCGAAAGCATGTGAATTTGCCTACAGTTCACTCTGGAACACTTGGCGATATCCTGAGACATTTTTGAGAATCTTTTTTTTTTTTAAGTTTATTTTTTTTTTAAGTGAGAGAGACAGAGAGAGAGAGAGAGAGAGAGAGATACAGCACCCCTTACAGAATATTGACACTGTGATCCACCCCAGCCTTACCCAGTCCTGGCTCAGTATTTCTTGTGGGTGCAACCCAGCAGTGCTGCTAAACCTCTTGAAAGGCATAAGATAGCACCTCACAACAAAGAACTGTCTCCAAAATGTCAATAGTAGCACTGTTGAGAAATCCTGAACTAGAGGAAGCGTTGTTGTAAGAAACAGCCTGCTCTTTCCATCTTATGAAAGAAGAAAAGTGATAAAGCTTTCAGGAGGAAGACACACGCTAACATCGCATCCCAGCAAAAGCTAAAGTGCTTCTAAGTGGGCCTTGTCTAACACAAGTGAGCACTTCCTCCTGTGTGCTCTCATGGGCAAGGGTGATGTTAAAGGAGAGCAAGAGGCTATTGTTCACTGGAATGTGCTCAAAAAGGCAAATGGAATCAAGAGTTGAGGCTGTCAGTGTGTGTACATTTATAGCTAGAAGTGGCTATTCAATTACTTAATTACATAAGTACATGAAATACAACAAGCAACTTGAATGACTGTGCAAATGCTTTAATGTCCACATGTGGTAAGTGTTCAGTCTACATCCTATTTGAAAACGGAACTCTCCACAAACTAGAAAATAGTGGAATAATAACTTCTAAGGAAATAAATGCATTCCTCAGGATTTTGTTTAAGTCAAAGAGGTTTGTTATGTTCTTGGTCCTATTGTTTTTTAATTAGCTATGAAATAAGAAATGGTTGTACAAGTGTAGATATTTTTGAGAGGAAGCATACCTGGGATTCAACTTTGCATTTCAGTTGGAGATTAAGCCAACATGTTTCTTTCAACCAAAAGTTTAACTACTTCATCCTGTGCATTTGTAATTGAACGCATAAGAAGGTTTAAAGATGCTCAAGGCACAGTCAACTAAAACAGCAGTCTTTCTCACTGATACCCCTTCAGTGCACACACATGTATGTTTTTTGGAGAGAAAGTATATTCTTACAGGTAGGACAATATCCTGCTAATTTTTTTTTTTTTTGGAGAGTTTTTTTTGTTTTTGTTTTTTTTTTTTGCTATAGGGTGCGTGCGCTCGCCAGACAGACAGAGAGAGACAGAGAGTCAGAAAGCAGGAAATCACCCCCCAGGGGGGATGGCCACGCCACAATCCCTTCTCCTCCATTCTCTTCTCGGGATCTTGGGCACGCACGCACACGCGCCCAGCGTGAGTTTAAGCCACCCAGTCCGGGACTCGAACCACGGTCAACTACGTGGGAGTCCAGCAACATAGCCATTACGCTAACTGCTGGTCCCAATATCCTGCTAATATATATTCTGTTTCAGTCGGCCACAATGGAGACATACTTCCTCCAATTGTTCCTTCACACAAAAAACATACACTTCTTCATCCACAACACTCATGTGTTATGTGAACCCCACACAGAAAGAAGCTGGAAATGACTCAGCAAATCTGCAAATTTGGGATTAACCTTGCTACTGGTTCCTAGCTGTTTATACACCAGTTACTCGAATGGGATGGGGATTTAAAAATATGAAGAAGCACATCTGTCTCACCATCCATATCAAAAATTAATTTGTAATGGCAGGATAAATACAAGCTACTAAAGCCCAAGTTTATAGGCTGATGATCCATAAACATTTCATTGTGCCACCTCATTTTCCAATTAATTACTGAAATAAAAAATGTGATGCAAATGAACTGCAAATACACTCTGGTGAGGGTGTCAACTGACAGCAGACTTGTCACTTATGAATGAAAAATTTGAAGGAGGCACAGGAATTGAACTGCTGTGCCATTCTATAACAATGCATCTGTTACATCAAATCTGTAACTAATTGTTAAATTTTAGGAAATATTTGTCTGACCCACTAAGTTTATCTGAATCTAGGCAATAATAAATGTAGTGTAATGTCTTCTTTAGCTACAAATATACCTTACTTTATACAAGGCATTGTTTTTCAAAGTTGAATCTAAAAACCTTTCTTATAAGTTCAATTATGCATTAATTAAATTAGAGGAGTTCCTTATTTAAATGAGCCCTTTTATAAAGAGAAAAATTATTTTATTTTAAGTGACCCACTTCGCCCCCCCCTTTTTTAGTTGAGTTTAAGAAGTTTCCTTCAAATAGTGCATGTTTACTCCTCAAACTCATTAAAAAGTGATCAAGAAATGGAAGTCACTCATTTTACTAACCCATCCTCCCCAGCCCCCTGCCAAAGACAAGTGTCATGGCCCATCTCATGATGGTAGCCAAAAAATATTTCTTGAAAAACTTTCTTCTTGTGGAGAGCTGCGGAACCATGGCTGCCCATAGCAATCAGAACAGTGTCTCCGCCTGCTCATGGAAAGAGTGAGAGAAGGTTCAGTCAACACAGCGTCAGCCAGGTGCCCCAAGACAGCTGGTGAATTGGCTTCTCCCAGCCTCTGCCTACCAACACCACAGAGAAAGAGCAGCTGACTATCCTGCCCAGCCTTTCTAGTTCCCTCTGTGCTTAAAAGAACACTGAATGCATTTGAAGTCAAGCTTCAGGAGTCAATTTTCAGCACTACGAGAAAAGGATTAGGATGAAATGGAATCCAACAGGTAAATCCCCAAGTACAATATTGAAAATTTACCCCTTCATGTCACTGCTAAAATTGGCAGCCCCTCCACCACTGCTCAGAGCTGGCTACACAGACTCTAGAGCAGCTTTCAAATAAAGTGAAAAACTTCAGATATTTGGAATAATAAAAAAAAAAAAAACTCAGTTTATAAAAACCAATCGTTTCCACTCCAACTCAAACATAGGTAACATAAAAAGATTGTAGGGGTTTGAGGTTTTCTCTTTTTTTTTTTCTGCTTAAGAAATGATTTCTTTCTCTCTTGAGTTCAAAGTGGTTTCAGAATCAAGATGTAGGAAATTAAGCCTCTTTCAAAAGGTTTTAAAGCTCAGGTTTGGAGCCACCGCAGCAAATGCAGTGGATGTTATACTTTGGAAACCAAAGGAGCGTCCAAACACAGCTGCACATTTAAACAGGGAAGATGTGTCTTGTAATGTTAATGAGCACACACTTCAGAATATGTTTAAGGGAGTTTGGTGAGAGTGTGGGTGAATTTTTAGTGAGTAGGAAAGGGAATTATTTGACGCATTTTTAGATGCAAATAGAAACCACAGATTCATGCTACTGTGGCACCCAACACCATGAAGACGTCCTCAAGATAAATTCAGGTGTATTTACAGGCACTCAGAGAAACCAGCACCAAGCCTGCTTAGGGACACCATATTTCTGTTTAATGTTGTGACTGCTTTTCATAATAAATATTCATTTCTTCCTGCACACAAGCTATTTACTGGATTAAAAACTTTTTGGTTACCATTCTACAAGTGAGCCCTAGCAGGAAATAGCACACAAGTAGGAAAATGCTCAAGTTCAGATGAAAGAATCATAGATCAAGTTCAAAATGAAAGCACCCAATTTGACCCTAATAACTTAGGACCCTATGAAATTATTGTACCTCTCTCTCCCTAATCCCCAACCTTGTCTCGGCTTGCTTAACTGTAACCATATAAACGATATAAATACAAATCAGGCCAGAAAAAAGCACACACATCACTATTTGGGAACAAAGGTTTCTCCTCCCTTGACCTCCTGGCCAGTCCCATCACTCTCTAAAATGGCCCAGAAAGCTTTTCTTCATTCATAACTCTATGGCATTGCCCCAGATAAAACAGTTCCCCAGCACGTACTGACCCACCATTCATGCCACTGTAGACATTCCGGTGATGTGGGGACGCGTCTTCTTGCGCCTGCCGTCGGAGGGTGCCCTCCCTGCTGCCTCCGCCGCTGCCACCACCGCCTCCACCACCTCCTCCTATGTGTTTGTGATCAGGGCTCCCCCCATAATGCTGTTTGAGGTGCTCAGGGCTGGTGCCTCTGGTTCTGGGTAGATGCTCCAGGCTCCCACCAAGGGCATGTTTCTGAAGATGCTCTGGGCTCCCTCCACTGTGCCTGGCGTGCTCGGGGCTGCCCCCTGGCCTGTGCTTCTGGAAGTGTTCTGGGCTCCCAGTCAGCACGTGCTTAGGCAGTGTTTCAGGGCTGCTCCCTGGGTGCAGGTGCCTTTGCTGTTCGGGACTGCCCTTGCACAAGGGTTTTTGGTGCTCAGGGCTAGGTCCTTTGAGTGCTTTTGGGTGATCTGGGGTCCCGGAGGCCCTGGGCTTTTGTAGGTGCTCAGGGCTGGCACTCCTGTGCTTGGCGTGCTCTGGGCTGCCCTCACTCCGGGGCTTCTGCAGGTGCTCAGGGCTGCCGCTGCTCGCATGGTGCTTATGGTGGTCGGGGCTGTCGGTGCTGCCAGTGCTGGAGGTGCTGCTGCCGTCGCCCACGTCCCGCACGTAGGGCGCAGTGGTGGCCGCAAGCTGGCACAGGCTGGCCTGGCTGTCGATAGAGCAGCGGCTGCCGGCACAGCCCGCGCCCTTCTCCTCATCCAGCAGCACACAGAGCTCCTTGAGCTCCATGTTCTCCTTCACCACCTCCTCCTGCTTCATCTCCAGCTCCTTCAGCTTCTGCAGGTATAAGGCCACTTCCTTGTGCATCACCCCGGCGGTGTAGCGACCCAGTCTCTGCCACTCCCGGGACACCCTCTTGCCTTTCTGCCGGTCATCGTCCAGGAAGCAGCAGAGGTCCCTCAGTTCCTGGTTGTCCTCCTGGAGTTTCTGGTTGATATCCTGAAAGGAGAGAAACAACCATTCAAGACAGAGAGTCTGGAACTGCTGAATTCTATGTGAGGTTAGAAGAGCAGGTGAGAGAGTAAGAAGAAGCCACAGAATTGCAGCTCTCCAAAAAATTAAACTAACAGGTATTGGTTACATTCCCTGCACAATACTTGACTTGCATGATCTCATCTAACTTTCAACAAAATAGCAATACTTAGAGGATAATCATTATGGTTTTTCTACAGAAGGGGAAACTGGACCTCACAAAGCTTCACTTGTCCAAAGTCATCTAGCCGGTAGTTGGGCAGTAGCCAGTTAATTAACAGGAAATTAGTCAGTTGAAAAACAAGGCTTCCCTGCCCCACCCTCGAGAATGAAAGATGGCTGTTTATGACCTATGAAAAGCTCAAGAGCTCTGAGACCTTTCGGCAGAGTAGACAACACTGCTTCTTTTTTCAGTCCATGACAGGGATGAGCAGTTCCATTCCCCCACTAGGGAAACGCACAATTGCCCTCTAGTAGCATTTCAGAACTGCACATCCACTCCACAAGCCACCTCCACCTGGATGGCGCCCAGGTATCTCACATTTAACAAAGCAAGCACTGAGTTCTTAATATTTCAAACTCCCTCCCAACCTGTACCTCTCAGCACGTGCCACTTGCAGCCATCCTATGGCTCTTTATAAGAACCTGGGGTTGGGGACGAGCAGGAAAGGGTGCAAGACAGGATAAGGTGGAGAGTAGAAATCTTCTAGGAGGTTAGTGGGCTCCTCTACATGGAGGGACAGGGTGGACTGGAATCCTGGTAGCACTGGAGAAAGGGAAGACGCCCCCTCCCCATCAAGCGCTGGGCATCACCAACAGTGGCCTCATTCCAGGTCCTCAAGGACAAGTCCTTCCCCTCTTTCACTTGGAACACTTTCCCCCAACCTACTACAACCATTAGTTCTCATTGTAAGTCACTCTTCCACAGAAGCCATTCCAAAGAAGGTCCACTCCCAAGCTCATCCATTCTCCCTGCTTCACACTTTTCCTCTGCCGTACTTACTGCAATCTGTAACTACATCTGCATGAGTGTTGCCTATTACTTCAAGTCCACATCCTCCCTAGAGTAGAGTCCTAAGAATGGAGACCTCATCTGCTCTGGTCACCTCTGTATCTAGAACACAGCATCCCCCATAGATAACCTGAAACCAGGGAGTTTTAAAATGCATCATGAAGTCTCCCACTTACTCTCCATTCATTCATATACTACAGGGGCCAGCTATTCCTTGAAGCACTCTGGTTTGGCAGGCATGTAACAGGGGCAGGTACAGGGCTGCTACCTAAGATTTTGCCTGTTTTATGAAGCCTGAAAATCTCTGGTCTTGAAACACCATCCTGCAATTCAGAATTAGAGGCACTCAGAGAGAGGATTTAATTCCCTTACAGTTAGGTAGATTCCAATGCTTCCCTGATATTGACTAGGAAAAGAAACTATAAAACATCTGCCAACCATGTCCTTCCCTTCCAGGCAGTCATGAGGCCTAAGACAGGAGTGAATTCTTGGGCTTGAGGAAGAAGCCTGCTCAGCTCAGTTTCAACTGCAGTCCCAACTCTTAGCATTACCAATCATTCTGTTTCCTTGTTTCTATGCCCACCTTTCCTTTTTGAGTCTCACTGCCACTTTGTGATTTCAAGTGTGACCTTGGTCTACCCATTCTCTGTCTTCCCTCACCCACCCAAATCGAAGCTATCCTCAGCCAGATTGATCTTCAAAAACACTTCCTGCAGGTGTGAGCCATGGTGGCACGGTGATAAGGCAGTGCTCTGCAATGCTAGGGGTCAGTGGGAGGTGGAGGTTCGGTTACAAGGCGGACCACTACAGGCCAGGTGTGCACAGACATGCCTGACACCCTGGCTGGTTGCAGAGGCTGGGGGAAGAGCTTAGCATGAGACTCTGTTGAGGATGCTTAAAAGGAAGGAAGGAAGGAAGGAAACTTTAAAAAGGAAAACAAACAAACAAACATAAAACCTCTTGCATATTAGACCATCCTGCTTATCAAGTCTTGTCACCTTCATTTTGCCAGGGAAAATGAATAAACCCCTTGGCCAGACCTGAAAGGGCTCCCCTACCTTTCCACCTTTAGTTTTCTCTGTCAACAAATTATGAGCCTTGATTACATTTGTGTATGTCAACTAAAACTTGTCGTCTTCTTCCCCACATTTCCTCCCCTAAGAGAAGACACTCCCCAAGGAAGTTTTCCTGAATGGTAAAAAAAAGCACCCACCAACGAATGAAGTAACTTCCCCGCTCACTGCTTAATTCCTAGAACATACATCAGCTAGAAGAGTCATCTCATGTTAATGCTTCCTCCTTTTTGCTGTAGGTACTTTAAGGTTTATCCCCATGTCTTTCTCTGTATAAATGACATTCCTGATATGGTGCCTTGCATACAGAGGACAATGTAGTATGGTGGATTGATCGACCCTTTAAAGCTCTAGACCTGTGATCAAAAAAGGCTACGGTTATAGCTACTGAGAAAGGTATCCTTATTGTTTTCAGCAGGCCTTGGCTGTGTTGGAATCTACAACAGTAAAAGAATAAATTAACCTTGATACTGTTACATTAGAGGAAATCAGAAGCTGTGGACACTCAGAGAAAATAATATTAAACAAAATTAATCTTTCTAAGCTTCAAAAAGTATCCCAACATTTAGTTTAATCTTGGCTTTTGATAGAAAGTTTAAGTCATGCTCCTCTTCATCTAAGTGAATTTGCTTCTGAAACACTTCCCTGTGATTGTGCTACAACTATTCCTGATTTCAACAAAACTGAAAAGTAAAACATACTGGTGCTCCCATGGGTTTTCTGGCATTAGTGCCCTTTCCAAAGGAAGTAAGCACACTTCTCAGTGTTCCAAATGGAGTAGAAAGGGGAGGTAAGGGCCAATTCACTTTTCTTTATCATAGATTCTTATTAGTAGTAACTTTCTTTATCATGTCATTTACTCTCCAATGTTGAGCTATTTCTTTAGCCTTCTGGCAAACAGCTAAAGCAAACGGCATGATAATAACCTTGCAACCCAGCATCTTCAAGTATGTTGCACTGAAACTTGGGCTTTCTTTTCCAAAACACTGGGCATCCTTTTTAACCTTGTCCCAGACCACCAGACGCTAAGTCTAATGTGGACTTTTAAAAGCTTAAGTCCACCTCACAGAATATCACCCAAAATTTCAATCGTATGCCTGGAGATTAGCAAGCACTGTATCCATCATTAATGAAGAATTATTTTTAACCTTTTCTTTTTCCTCATTGTCAGGCAGAGGGATGGTACATTAAGGAGCACAGAGGAAAATTAATGCAAAGCAAGACAAGTCAACGGAAATTTAGTTACCCCAAACTGGACCTCCCACCAGGTTTCTGGGTCGGAATAACCTGAATGTTGGTATATGCTCACTAGTCCACAGACTTGGGGCTCAAGAATTCAATTCCTTACATGAAAATCCTAACCAGAATCTCCCTTCAGGACCGCACATGCTAAGCAAAGAACATCAACTAGTCAAAAGAAAAGAAAGAAAGCCCATTTGGAACATTTTATATCTGTGTGACCTTGCCACAGCTATGTAACCTCACTGGGATTTCTTCATCGATGTATTACAAAATTCTTGTGAAATCTCAAGTGGAATTGAAACGCCCATTGAATGGATAAGAAAACTAAGGCTCATTGAAGTCAGCAATTGCCCAACATGACCAAATCATCAGACTCCAAACCCTGTATCTTTCCACTGCCTCCACATTGCTCTGCCTCTCAAACGTTTAAACCAAGTCGGCCAAGGGTCTCTAGAAAGAAAAGAACTCCGGCTTTCATCACCCATGTCTATAACTGCAATACCACCTACCCGCTTTAAAAAGTATTCAGATGAAATTTCAAAGAAGGCTCATAGAAAGGGGCATAAACATGAAAAGTGCTGAGGTCTTCATTACCCTGTATTTACAGTCCTCAAGTGAGAGTGCCAAACCATCCAACGTGGGGGATCCTTTCTTCTTTTCTTCCAGTTAAACCAACATAAATAAAGATGTCTATCATTCACCCAATCAACCACAAGTATGAACCACTACAGCGTGCACAGGGGCTGAGCTCTGAGCTGAAATGATGAAGAGAAGGGAGAAGGCTGGCCTCTCGGCAGATGTTAAAACCACAGCACCCTTGGGGTGGGCCAGAGGCCTTGACGTCTACCTTGCAGCTGCCCAGGGATGACATGAAAGGAGGAGCGGAGGCTCATCAAAAAGTAACCAGCTCCCATCATTTCTGAGCCTGATAAGGAGTAGCCTAGAAAGTCTTTTTTCCAGGTCATGAGTCTAGACTACAAGAATCCCTTATTAGGGTATAACTGCCCTTAACTGGCCTAATAGCTCTTTCTCTAAATGAAGCTACTGAAATATACACAATGCACCCCACATGCCTCACATAAACCCATGCATATACAGTCAATCCACCCAACCTAAAAGAACTTTGAAAGATTTCTGAGCTATTATGTTGAAACTACATACTAATAAAATCTTTAGAATTGATTAATTCATTAAAAACTCTTCCAAGTGACATTATGGTTCAAACCATGGAATTGAAGGGTGACAAACAATTACCACCAATTGGCTTTGTTTAAGAAACCCAGATCCTGGAGACACACAGCTATGCCCTTAAATGTACTTCCCCTGGTGACAAGAAGTACCATTTTTTGTGGTCAAATCCAGGAGAGAACCTTCCTCTACATTACCATAACTTATTGTTGCAACAGCCTAGAAAATGATTAGCATTTGCATTTTATCAATAAATAAAAAGAGGAGCTGAGGAATTAATTACCCAAGTTCACCCTCTTGACGACTGATGATTCCACATTCAAACCCACCTCTGAGATGATCTTCCCAACTACACTAACATGCCTTTATTCTCCCAAGAACTTGGTGTTTAGTAAATACTCCATCAGTAATGAATTAAACCACAAGAGAGCGCGAGCCTTGGGATTTTTCTGGTTGTGGGATCTCCCTACCTGCACCCACACTAGGGACTATGTGACAGTGAGTTTGGGCCTCAGAGGAGAGCCATTTCCGCCAAGACTGGGCGGAGCACACAGATGAGCCTTGGGCATGGCGCCCCTCCAAGTCCTCATTGCCCCAGAATCCCAGAGCTGGAACACTGAGACAATTAACCGCCTCTACAGCCTGAGAAGTGGACTGGGAGTGGAAACGGGATAGAACAGCATGTGCTTGTGGGAATTTGCTCCCTGAAGTCCTTACAGTGATCTCATTTGTGAGGCTTCCTATAAACAAAAGCAGAACAATGAGAGGAAGGAATACCAGGAGGCACCAGTGCAGGCTGCAAGGAGAGGAAGTTTGCGGCGCACGCCGCCGGCAGGGCGGTTCCCGGCCAGCAGCCTGCTGCAGCCAGGCGGATGCACTGCCGGCACACAGGCACACACGGAGCTCCCCCAGGAGCAGGGAAAGTTAGCGGGGTCCAGGGCTTTTCTCGCCCTTCCTAGCAGCAGAGGAAGGACTAGCTCAGTAAGAAAGACGGGTCCTTGGGATATGCTTTCAAAACCCTGAGACTTCCATATCTACCGAGTCCGCTTGCCCCCTCCCATGCTGGATAAAATTAAATCAAATTGGAGAGGAATTGGGGAGGGGCATATGTCAACCCAAGGCGACGCCACCCGAAGTCAGAAACAGAAAAATACAGGAGCTAATGGGAGAATTTGGGTTCCTCTGTACCGGGTGACACACGCCAGCTCTGAATTTGGCACCCACATCTTTCCTGGCGGCACCAGCCCTTGCCCATGGCAGTGGCGCCCTTTCCTGGCCCTCTGTACCCCGGAGAGCTGGTGGCGCCTGAGCAACCGTATCCCCGACCTCCAAAGACAAGAATGCGTTCCCTGGACTCACTCCCTCACAGTCCTTTCCCCCAACAGACTGC
This sequence comes from Tupaia tana, assembly GCA_026018925.1. Lineage (NCBI taxonomy): Eukaryota > Metazoa > Chordata > Mammalia > Scandentia > Tupaiidae > Tupaia > Tupaia tana. The sequence goes on from JAKSZU010000003.1 coordinate 178,540,529, forward strand.
AGCCCAGCTGTGGGAAGCGCTGACCTTCCAGGTTCGCTAGGAAATTAAAGGTTCCGCACGCCCATGCCAGTCCCCTCCCTCCCCGCCTTTCAGCATCCTTGGTCCCCGCCCCTCCCTCCCGGGCCACAGTGAGAGCTCAAGGATGGCGCGCCGCGCCGGTGTGGGGAGGAGGAGGAGAGCAAGAGCCTCCAAAGTTTGGAAAAGTTTGCAAAGGGCTGAGCGTGGGGGGCTGGGGATAGGGGTGCTGGCTGGGAGAAAGGAAAGGATCACCTGTTGCCGGCAGGAGGGGAAGTTAGCCTGGCCTCACCTCCCCGGGGGCGCCCCGCTCCCCGCCCGCCCCGCGCTCACCTTGAGCCCGCGGATCTCGCCCAGGTGCAGCTGCAGGCGGCGGTTCACCTCGCGGATGAGGTTGCTGTGGTCCAGCATCGCGCTCACCTTCTCCGCCTCGGCGCGCCGCAGGCTGCGGATCAGCTCCTCCTTGCTCCACTGCAGCAGCTCCTCGTCCGACACTTTGGACAGGTCCTCCACCGCGGCGGCTGCGGACGAGCCGGCCGGGGCAGGGGGACAACTTTCCGCCGCCGCCGCCGCCGTCGTCGCGCCTCCGGCCGCCTTAGACATGGTATCCGCGCAGTGGCAGGTGCGAGTGGGTGGAAAAAGAAAAGCGACTCCCGAAGGCGCGGGCGCGGCGTGGCCGCCTCCGCCACAACCCTGTGCGCTGGGGCGAGTCAGCGGCACCGCCTGGGGGCCGCTGGGCTGGGGCAGCGGGGGTCGCACTGGGCGGCCATCCTACCTCGCCATCCCCGCGCGCGCGCTTGCGCACCCCCAGGGCCGGGCGGCCACCCGCGCGCTGTCGCCGAGGCTGGTCCCAACTCTGCTCAAGTCCATGGCGAGGGATGCCGAGCAACGGGAGCCGCGGCGGGAAAACCTCCGGGAGCGGCGTGCGCGCCCGGGGCGCCGCCCTGTTCCCGGGCCCTCTCTCCGCCCTAATTCGACGCGGTCGCTCCCCGCTCTCATACACGAACACACACTCACGCACGCACTTTCCTCGCAGTTGCCGAGCTGCAGCCCCGGCTTCGCTCTCTCCTAGCCCAACAGCGCGGCCAGGCTCCGCAGCGCCTCCTGGGGTGCTCTCGCGGTGACCCGCGGCTGCCTGAAGGCTGCGCGCGGCCGGCCGGCTGCGCTCCTCCGCCGCTTCCCCGCGCCCGCAGCCGCGGCTGGCTGCTCCGGGAAGCCTTGGATTTGCCGAGCCGACCGGCGGGGGGGTACGGGGGGCCGGCAAGAGGAGGAGCCTGGAGCTGGGCCTCCTGAAGGCCGCAGCACCTCCCGCGCGGCTCGGAGGCTGCTGCCGCTCGACAGCCTCCCGAGCCCCTAGGAGCTGTTCCCGCTATCCCGCCCGGGAGGGCTGGGGGCGCGGCTCCCTCAGCGCCGGGGCGCGGGTGGGGCTGGCAAGGGAGAAGGTGCGGAGAGGTGGCCACCCGCTTTCAGAGGCGCGCGCGCGCCACCGTGTGGCCGAGACGCTCCTCCTCCGCCCCCTACACGCCGGCGTGTCACCAGGCAGGAGAAACAGCTGCCGACGGAAATGAGAGGGGCTAGGTATTTGGAGGGATTGGGGACCTGAAAAGATGGTCCGCAGGACCTGAGGAGTAACCAGCTATTTGCATTTGGAGAATGGGAGAAGAGGTTGGTGCGGAGAGGAAACGTTTGAGAAAAATAATGTTCTGAAAAGGAGGAAAAAGAGGCTTCAGGGCACTGCTCTTTAGGGACTCCCCTACCCCACCCCCAGGCCTTTGTCTTTTCCGAAAATCCACTACTTTGCGAAGAAGCTTCAGGAGAAGGTACTGGATCTTTTACATTTTTATCTGAAAAACATCAAAGCCTTTAGGGAAAAATAAAATGCCTTCATCTCCTGCTTCCGCAGGCCTGGATTTTAAGGTCAGCACAGTCACCTCCCCTTAGAGCAAAGCTCAGCCCCTAGGCAAGCTGAAATAATAGCGAGGATATTTCCATTATCCTCTGTGCCGCAGGCTGCCATGTGTTTACTGGGTCGGCTTTTTTATGGTAATTTCTGGAAGGAAGAACTCGGTCAGCAGATTCTGTCTTTAGGCTACCCTCTTGCAAAGTCTTATGGAATGGTCTATGAGCTGAAAATATTCTTTTCACTTAAAGAAGTAGATGCGCTTGGCCCTGGGCGGTCCTGTCAGGGATGGGGACAGGGCTGGAAAACTGCAGGCGTCTATCCCACCAGGCTTCAGTTCCCCCGGGAAAGAGGGAATCATCGCCATCCTGTCGAGTGAGGGTCTAACTCAAGAGTCCGACCACCATCCATCAAGTCCGTGTGTGTGTGTCCACAGGTACAGTTGCCACCTGTCAAAAATGACCAGTTGGAGACTTTGAGACCTCACTTATGGGATCATAAAGTAGGATGCTGCCGCTGACCTCTGCCCAAGAGGGCCCTAAACTAATTTACACGGGTTTCTAACTAGGTCCCTGACCTCCCTAGCCTTGGAGCATTAGCAAATTTCCATTATGGATTCTTTCTCTGACCTTTGAGATGTTAATCTCCCAGCCTCTCCCAGATTTTAGAAACCAGGGGTGTCCCTGGAAGGCATCCCTTTGAAATGTAATTGTCAAGGAAAGTGGTGCTCCTGTCTCCCAATCTCTGGAGGGTAGGAGCCCTGCTCCCACACCTCAGTTAGCCAGTGAAGGAGCCCTCATCACACTGACCAGTCTCCCCACCCCGCTGCCCTTGGGTACTTTTCCACTAGCTGATCTCAGTGCTTAAGCTCCCCTCCCTTTGTTTCAGAGTGGATTCAGTCGCTCTCTCTCCTACTGCAGTCCTCACTAAAGTCCTCCTTACCTGTTGAACTACATCTGATGAAATTTTTCTTGGACACCGCCCCTTCTCTCATGCCCATAGAAGTTCCTAAGATACATTTTGGCACACAAATGGGGAAAGTGCAAGTCAGAAAAATGAAGCCTGTCCCTGTTACTTGTCAGTTCTTCTCCTTGAGTAAATCACACTTTCCTGGCCCTCAGGCCTCAGCTAGTGAGATGATGTATGTGAAGTGCTTTATTGAGAAAGCCTACAGAAATTCAGCCCAGTTATTACCGATTTTACATTGTTTGGAAATGGGAACCACCCACTCCGTTTATCCCTCCACACAAGTTTGTTCTTCAAGAGTCCTACTCTAAATAAAACAGCCAGCCCTCCTCCAAACTAACTCTCTTCAGATAAGTTAATATATAAGTTGATATCAGAAGGCAGATAGCTGGCTGAAGTGAGGAACTGGGCTTGTGGTGTGAGAACAAGTGAGAAAGAAACAAACAAAAGTCTCCACAAAATTTATATATACTAGTAGTTGCTTACTGTTGGACTAGGCACCTTGATGAGGGTTTAACATTTTGGATTTCGGTCATTAATGAAAATAATTATCAAGTGAATAATATTGCTTCCTGTTGCTAAGGTCCTAGGAACTTCACTTGGCTGGCCAAAACGGTCACTTAAAGAAGGCCTTTGTCTTCTCTCACATGAAATGCCTCTAGTATTCTAAAGATAGGAGTAGAGGGCTGGTGTGGTGGTGTCACAGTGTCATCAGAGACTTAGGCTCCTTCTCCTGCTCAGTCAGTCAGCATGGTTGGCTTATGGCCCCAACAAGGTTTCTAGAGCTCCAGCCATCATTCTGCTACTTTTTAGACAAGAAGAAGGTAGGAGCAATGGCAAAAAAGTTTTCCTGGTAATACCACCCAACGAATTGCATTTGTATCCTAATAGCCAGACTTGCCTTATGACCACCTTCCGACTACCAGAGAACCTAGGATTTTTTTAATTGGACACAATAATATCACAAGTAGGATCAGAGTTGTTTCAATAAGAAAGTAGAAAAATAAGTATTGGATACACAAGTTTCTTATGCAGACCTTAGCAGTGGACTCTGTGTAAGAGAATTGGAAATATCCCAAAACTGTCCATATATGACTCTATGTCACTAAGTCCTGTTGGTTTTGTTTTCTAGGATGTTTTGAGTCAATTCTATTCCATCCCAGCTCACTATTCTTTTTTGTTTTTCTTTCTTTTCTTTTCTTTTTCTTTTTTTTTTCTTTTTTTTTGGGGGGGAGGGGAGAGGTTTTTGCTATAGGGCGCGTGCGCTCACCAGAAAAACAGAGAGAGACAGAAAGCAAGAAATCACCCCCCAGGGGAGATGGCCATGTCGCAATCCCTTCTCCTCCATTCTCCTCTCAGAATCTTGGGCACACACGCACACACACCTGGTGTGAGTTTAAGCCACCGGGTCCGGGACGCGAACCGCGGTCGACTACATGGGAGTCCAGCGACATAGCCATTACGCCAACTGCTGGTCCCCCAGCTCACTATTCTTTAGCCCAGGTTCTCACTAGGTGTCACTTGACCCTCCTCACTGATTTTCTGACTCCAACATTGCCCCTCTCAATTTTGCTTTCCACACAACTGCAAAAGTGACCAATTTAAAACAGTCATAGCTGGCTGCTTCATCTCTAAGGTAGGTTGAATCATTGCTCATAATTCTTCACAGCCTCCTCGTGTAATTTACACCATTCTTCACCATGCGACCTCACAGTACCTCCCCCAGAGAGGACAGAGCTTATCTTCTCTCCCTGTGGTAGAATGCTTAGTCATATGACTTGTTCTCTAATAGAATGTGGGTGCACCTGTTTTAGCTGCTCTGTAGCTAACAACTGAATACCACACTGGGCAATTTGTAAATAATAGAGGTTTATTTAGCTAATGGTTTGAAGGTCCAAGATCAGGGAGCCACATCTGGCAGGAGTCTTCTTGCCAGAAGAGACGTTCTGCAGAGCCCTGACATGGTGCAGGCATCACATGACAAGACAGAGCAGGGGTAGAGTATGTGTGTCCTTGTATCTGCTCCCAGGAGTCAATTATAAGGCCCCATCCTGACGACCTCATACAATTCCATCCACCTCCCAAACACTGCACCTTTCAACCCCTTAGTAGGATTTCAACACTACAAGGTCCCAACCTCTTAATCTCATCACAACCAAACCTAACATGTGAATTTTAGGAAGACACATTCAAACCATGGCAGCACCTGCCAGTGTATCCATTCTCTGATGAGGTCTCAAGTGACATCGGTCTGTCCACTCACTCCCCTGTACTTCCAGACTTCATCAAGAGGTAAGCCAATCTTGGAGACTTCTGTTCCTTAGTCTGAGCCCCACACTCAGTCACCCTAGCCAGTCTGAAGACCTGCAGCCTGAAGCCAGTGTCACAAGCTCACAGATCTATGTGTGAAGATACATTGATAGTGTTTAAGCCACTGGAGTTTAGGAAGATTTATTGTGCAACATTATTATTGCAGTAGTTAGCAGATTCAACTCCCCTGCCTGAGCCCCTTTTTGGCATCTTAGCACCCCTCCATGGAACAAAGGAATATTTCTTTCTTCTTTTTTTTTAGAGAGATTTTTGCTATAGGGCACATACATTCTCCAGAGAGACAGAGACATAGACAGAAAGTGAGAAATCACTCCCCAGGGGGGATGGCCATGCTGCAATCTTTTCTTCTCCATTCTCCTCTTGGGATCTTGAGCATGCACGCGCACACATACACACACACACACACACACACACACACACACACACACATATGCCCAGCGTGAGTTTTAAGCTGCTAGGTCTGGGACTCAAACCATGATCGACTACATGAGAGTCCAGTGAAATAACCATTATGTCATCTGCTGGTCCCAAGGTATATTCCTTACCTTTCTTATCAGAGCACAGAGGATGGACCCTCTCACCTGCCTCCTTTTCCAGCTCCACCTCTGACCTGTCTTGTACTTAGTATTTTTCTAGTGCTGAGTTGCCTATAGCTCCTCATCAGCACTCCGCACATCTGCCCCCTGCTGATGCTCTTCTCTCATGCATGCAATGCCTTCCCTGCCTTGTTGCGCTGGAGAAGTCTTATGGATCCTTCCACAGGCATCATATCTTCCAGATCCCTGGCATCAGCCCACACTTCCCTGGCAGAGGTGAAGGTGAGTGTTCTCTTCAACCCCATAACCTTTAGTGCATGTCTCTAGTCCAATATTTAAACAGAATATTATAGAAAATTATAGGTCAAGGCTCAGACTGATCCATCCAATCCAAAGGGTTTAGCTCCTGCTACAGTTTAATGTTCTCTTTTCTGCTTTCTTCAAATCGTACAGATTTTTGTCATCATGCCCTACAGAATTTCCCAGTACAATTGGAGATGCTACGGAGACATTGCTTACTACAGCCCATAATGCCTTATCATCACACTGCTCCTTAATCCATGAGGTTCTCTGGGGCAGCTCCATAGTTTTCATCCTGTAGACATGATTCATGGAATTAGTTGAATATTCCTCTTGCACTAGCTTCTAGGAAGTCAGCTCTAAATTTGTGGCCCACCTTCAGTGATTTAGATAAGGCTTGGGAGGTGCAATGACTTCTATCATTTTCTCACTTTCAAATTTTCCCCACCTAATTTTTTTTTTACTTGCTCTATATTATCTTTATAACTTTACTCTGATTTTTTAAATTAAGGCAAGTTTTTAAAAAAGAAAAAGAAAGAAATAGCAAAGGGGAAAGGAGTCCTTGTCTCAGTTATATACCTTGTAATGTTTTCTGTCTCTCATTTTGATGTCTGCTATAGCTTGAATGTATCCATCCCTTTGAAACTGGCATATTGGAACTTAAATCCCAAGGAAGCTAGCATTAAGAGACTGGGCTTTAGGAAGGTGATTATAATAGTAATTAAGGGGATTAGGAAGGTGATTAGGCACGTGGGACTAATGCCCTTACAAAAGGGCTTGAGCAAGCAAGTTCATCCGTTCTGTCTGTCCATCCCTTCTGCCATGTTAGGGTGCCACATTCATCCCTTTTTGCCCCTTTTAGCCTCTGCCATGTGAAAACACAGTAAGGGGTGCCACTGATAAAGCACTGAGTAGGCCTTCACTGGACACTGAGTCTTCTGGTCCCTTGATCTTGAACTTCTCAACCTCCGGGACTATGAGAAATAAATTCCTAATATTTGTAAATTACCCAGCCTAAGGTATTTTATTATAGCAGCATGAATTGACTAGGACAATGTCTTTTCTATTAGCCCCTGAGCTTCTGAAAACAGGGCCCACTTCCTAAGACATGAGTTAGCACTTAATAAAGACAGGAGGGAAGGAGAGAAGGAGGGGACAAATTGGCCAAAAGCTTGTGTTTAGATTTCCTTATCCTCCTTGTCTGGGATGCCAGCATATTGGGATTTTGCCACAGAGTATATGCATTCACCATCTCTCTCTGGCGAATGCATATACTCTGTGGCAAATATTCTCTTTCTTTCCCGACAGAGGGAAAGAATGTGAGAAATCACTCTCTATGGGGAATGGCCATGCTACAAATTCCTTCTTAATTCTCTCCATGGGATTCTGGGCACACGGCGTGATTTCCAAGCTGCCAGGTCTAGGACTGGAACTGTGCTTGGCTGTGTGGGAGTCCAGCGCCTAACCACCACACCCACCTGCTGGCCCTCTTCTGAAAATATGAATTACTGTTCATTATATGATTTTTTGGAAGTCAGATGAGTGATATGTAGTTTAGACAATTATTTGAAATATTTCAAAAGCTATTTAAAGGTAGGATAATATGGTACTTAAATGAGTCTCAAATCTGTGCAAAATGCACTCAGATGATGAGTTTATTTGCTGCTGATGCCAGACTAAGTAATCATACTGGACGAGTAGGCTAAGTTGATCTTATTTTATCTGTGTTGTGTCAAGTATCACAGGCAGCCACTGAAACTTCCTATTGCTCCATCAAGAACCAATTTCCCAGACAATACCTCAAAACTCAATGGAAGTGCATTATATTAGTTTTATGACCTAATTCTGAGTGCAGAATATAGCTGTTGTGTGGAGTTAATAAGCACCAGGAATCTCAGCAATAACAGAAGTCTCTGATGGTGGTTGTTATACTGAAGGAAGCCCCCAAGAGAATGCTTCCACTGTGAGCCGTTCCAGAAATGCTTTGCTATATCTAGCCCCTCAACTTAATGTTTAGGACCTTGCTGCTCATTATCACATGCTGTTCAACCCAGTGCTATGGCAGAAACTGCCAGGGAAGAGTAAATCTAACCACCGGGAACACCCAGGGAAAAGAAGTCCAGCCAGCCTGACCCTCCAAATGTTGAGATCCCAATGTCTTTTGGTTCATATCTACAGCTGTTCAATCCTCCCACAATCCCTAGACTCACAGCTACACTCTATGGGTAGGTTGAAGCATACATCCCAGGGAGGAAGATCTAAAGGAGAAGGTACTTGAGGAGCCTGTGCTTGTAAAAATAATGGACATATCTGTATGTAATAATTCCTGGACCAGCAATGATAATTCTGCTCTTAAACCTCCTTCGAGTCCCTACTCCCTAGATTTTTAAACTTGGCTGCATACTGGAATTACCTGGGGAATTTCAAGCATACTAATGCCTGGGCTCCTCCCTAAATATTTACGCTTAACTAGTTCTAGGATGTAGCCTGGACATGGGAGTTTTGGGAAACTCCCTATTAATGTATAGCAATTTGGAAGTTACTGTTGTTGATGGTGTCGAATAGTGTTCAATAGAAATATAACATAAACACCAAGTGCAAACCATGTATGTGATCCACGTATGTTTTCTATTGGGTCGTCAGGAAAATTGTGATGCATTTTTGCATAAAAAAATGCCATGACTTTTTCAACAAACTAATAGTAGTTGCATTTAAAAAGCAATAAAAAAGGTACTAATTTTAATACTCTATTTTATTTAACCTAATATATCCAAAATATTATTATTTCAACATGTAACCCACAAAACAACTGAGATACATTGCATTTTTGTAGTCAATCTTCAAAAAACCTGATGTATATTTTATATTTACAGAACATGTCTATTCAAATAAGTGACATTCCACTGCCCAATAAGCCACGTAGGACTAGTGGCTACCATATTGGCTATCACAACTGGAGACCTTCTGGTTTGGATGGCAATGGCAAAATGAGGGTAGTGCCTGCAGTGAGATGAATAATGCCTCCCAACTAAAAGATAGCCACCTAAGCTAACTTGTTCATAGTACCTCATATGGGAAGGACTTTGGAGATGTGATTGCTTTAAAGGTCTTAAGACGGAGAGATTACCCTAGCTTGTTCAAGTAGATTTGACATGCAATCACACGGGTCCTCATAAGATGGAGACAAAGGGAGATTTCACATGGACAGAAGAGAAGACAAGGTAACCACAGAGGTGGAAAGTGGACTGATGTAGCCACAAGTTAAGGAATTCCAGCAGCCACTAGAAACTGGAAGAGTCAACGAATGGATTCCTCCAAGAGCATCCAGAGGAAACAGCCTTTGCAATACCTAGATTTTAGCTTCATAAGGCTCATTTTGACTTCTGGTCTTTTATGAGGGAATAAATTCTGTTTTAAGCCTCTAAGTTTGTGACCATCATAGAAGGTGATATATTACCATTTATATAACAAAGCAGTACATTTTTATCTGTAGTCCTGTATTTATGACAGTCTTTCTTGTTTTATAGCTAGTGGATACTTATTAATTTTTTTGAGGGAAGGAGTCTTATTTATCAGTGAGCCCTCTGCCACACCTGGCAAGTAAAGAGTTCGAGAAGCACAGTAAATCTTGTGCTTGTATATAAAGCTCAGTCTCCAGGGCACCCATATTCTGGTGTACACTCAGAAAGAGTACAAAAGGAAGGCTACTTCTTTTTTTTTTTTTTTTTTTTTTTTTTTTTGAGAGATTTTTGCTATAGTGCACGTGCACTCACCAGAAAGACAGAGATAGACAGAGAGACAGAAAGCGAGAAATCACCCCCCAGGGGAGATGGCCATGCCACAAACCCTTCTCCTTCATTCTCCTCTTGGGATATTGGGTGCTCACACACACGCGCCCGGCGTGAGTTTAAGTCACCGGGTCCAGGACTTGAACTGTGGCCGACTACATGGGACATAGCTATTACGCTAACTGGTGGTCCCAGGAAGGTTACTTCTTAAAGAGAGCTCCATATGGGAAAATATAGAACACAAACAACCCAGATATCCATTGTAACACCTGCCTGTCCTGGTTACTTTAAGTATTTTTGAGAAGCCATAACCCCAGGAACAGAGGAAAGGAAGAAAGTGCTAAAAAGCATGGTCTGCCTAACAGATCTGACCTGCAAAGCAAACTCCCAGCAGAACTGGCCAACTCCTGCCTATCCCAGTACAAATCCACCCCCAGAGGCTCTGGAAGTTTTCAGTGCTAAGATGCCTGAAATAGACATAGTGAAGAGCCTCACAAGTGAAAATACCTCTTCACACATTTGCTCAATATGATTGCTTTTCTTCTAACCCAGAAATTAGCTGCCCTAAGGGTGTGCAAGTTTGATCTGTTATCTGTTGAGAAGATTAGGATGTCTGTTCTTACTCTTTCTCAAATAGTCCAAGCCCTGACAACATCTGTATCACCTGGGATGTCTGCTTCAAGGCCTCTCTCCCCAACATAATTGAAAGTTATGAAAGACAGATCTGAAACTGATTGACTAAAGGATATAGAAACACAGCAAATGGTTGTGTATACCAGATATAGTGTGGGTGAAAGAGTAGAGTCTGAGCAAAGACATTTAGAAGAAGAATAGAGAGCCAAAGCATTAATGGGACAAAGAAATGTGGCATTATCTGTTGAAGATAATTTTATAGTATTATCAATAGGACTAGGGAGAAATGTACACATGTTGGGATATTCACTTTATAAGCTAAATAATGTGACTGAATGTATAAAAGAATATGCAATAAAAATAAAAATTAAAAAATAGATAAAATTTAATAAATAATTCTTATTTAAAAAGAATTATTAAAAAATTAAAAATTGAGGTACATTCCTTGCCTTTCAGAGTGAAACCTTCCAAAATACCATAGTCACATCATAACTGTACAAGGATCATGCATGAGGCACACAGTCTTACTGACTCGTCTATGGGACAGGCATTGTTATCCCATTCTATAGGGAAGAATCCAAGGCCAATCTAGATTTGTGCAGTTAACATGGAGTGGCAGCTTGATGATCACGTTCATCAGAAGAGCTGGAGTAGTTTGAGGACTCTACAGGGCCCTTGATCTGCCACAGTAGCCTTCATGGAAGGACATAATGGGTCTTTAGTGGCATTATAAGTGAGACCCGGGTTTTTGGCATTAGGAGTTGAGTAAACAAATAATGAGAACAGGTTCTGAATGTGACAGACCTTTGACACCTGAGAAAGGAGCCCTAATTACAGAATAATTTGTGTAAAAGGGAGTCAAAACTTACTTCTTTTGTTTCTCTGGTAGCATCCACAGAGGTTCCTAATTCATGTGCATTTCCACTTGGGTGCATTCACATATGAGCATAATTCTTCTCATCTCTAGACCTCTCAGCCTAGGTACCACCATGCTGCTGGATAATTCCTACCAGCCTCAATGGCACTGCCCCAGAGACACTATCACTAAGCAGCTCAAGCTCATCTAAAGCACCTGTTCCTCCATCTTGAGCTTATCGCCTTAATTATGGTTTTCATAATATTTATGATTTGTAATTATTTTCTATCTTGTTTGACTACTTCCCACCCACTAAGCTATGAAAGACATGGGGATGGAGAGAAGAGCTGTGTTGTGCTGGCCTGTCGGAGGTCCTCCATAACTCTTTGCTTGAATGGACGATTGCAAGTGTTTACTATTTGCTGCCCAGTGCAGGAAGCCCCGAGCCACACTATTCTGTACAACAGGACAAATCCTCCTTTTCCCCTCTCCTGGAAAGGCTGCTTCTGATGCAGTCAGTGAGCACGACAGGACAAGGATCTCTGTGCCTGCCTCCTCACTGTCTTGATTTATCCTCTGTAAGGAGACTCGAGGCAACAACCTAACTCACACTCACATCTCAGTCCTGTGACTCCCGAGAGTATCCTATGAATCGTATTTACATTTGCACCACTCGTCTCCCCACCAGAAGCCATGAACAAGATTTTGGGGCTAATGTTACCTCCTGTCTACCATGAAACACTTGCAAGCAAAAAGGAGAGATAAAAGCCATCACGGTCTTTGGTGGACTATTTGTGGAAGCTACAGCCAAATTCAGCTTTCTGGGAAACTTACACTAAGGTCTTTAGAACCTGAAAGTAACACACATCCCTTGATGGCTACAAAAGAGCTGGAATTCTCTCAGAAGCTAGACCACCTAAGTAAGGTTGGCCAAATGAACTCCAAGCAGGCTCGAGTAAGGGGAGACCACCCTTAAGTGCTCTTTTGGCAATACAGATCATTCCTGACTTAAGGTAGTTCGACTTAATGACTTTTTGACATTGTGATGGTGCAAAAGCAATGTGAATTTAGTAGAAATCGTATTTTGAGGTTTGAATTTTGAATTTTGATTTTCTTCCCAGACCAGCAGTATGCAGTACTATACTTTCTCACGATGCTGGGCAGTGTCAGCAGCCACAGCTCCTAGTCAGCCATAGGGTCACAAGAGCAGACAACTGATGCCCTATGGTATACTACGTCAACAACATTTTTCGGACATTGTGTTTTATGTTTTTGCATTCCATCATGTCTATGGAATACCCATCTGTGTACAGCACTCAACACTTCATTATTAAACAGGCTTTCTGTTAGATGATGTTTCTAGGCTAACGTAAGTGTTCTGAGCACATTTAATGTGGCACCATGGCTAGCTAAGCTATGGCATTTGGTAGGCTAGGTGTATTAGATGCATTTTCAACTTAATGATGGGTTTATTAGGATGTAACCCCATCATAAGTCAAGGAGCATCTGCAGATGGATAATGAAGCTAGAAAGGCAGCAAGAGGAGGTAGGGACTCAAGCTATGCAGAGGTTATATCAGAACAGAGCAGGAAAAAAAACAGAGTGCCTGAGAAGTGAACTTCACCCTCGGCAATGACTATTCATCACATTTCTATGGGCCAGCAGCAGCAGCTTTACCAAAGACCTTGCTAAAATTCAGATATCTGGGGGCCAGCAGGTGGTGTAGTAGTTAAGGAGCTGGACTCCCACGTGGCCAATTGCAGTCCAAGTCCTAGACCCAGTGGCTTGAAAATCATGCTGGGTGCCCAAAATTATGGGAGGAGAATGGAGAAGAGATCATGGTGTGGCCATCCACCCTGGGGGGGGGGGGGGTGATTTCTCACCTTCCCTCTTATTGTCTGTCACTCTCTGATGATTGCATGCACCCTATGGCAAAAACCTTAAAAAGAAATAAAATAAAATTCAGATATTCATTTCTACCTCTGAACTACCGAATAGGAATCTGCCTTTTGACAAGATAGCCAGATGATTTGCAAACACATCAAAGTTTAAAAAGTGCTGATCTAAACCAACCACGAACAGAGGCATGGTGAACTAGAAGAAGTTCCTTAAAATTATGGAGATTTCTTGGCTTAGAGGAAATTCTTCTTTGGACTTACTCAAGCCCCAATCACATCCAAGGATAGTGTGACCAGGGAAATACAGTTTGTCTCTTTTTTCATGCCTGAACTTCTTGTCTCCCCCAAGGAGACTGTGAGCTCACTAAAGCCAAGGAGTGTTCATTTACCACCTTTCTGTTCCTCACAGGGTGCAGCCTTGTGAACTGGAACAGGACTTTTGGTAAGCAGTGGCAGGTCCAGTAAAGATGATTCTAAACAATTGACTGAAATCTGCTTCTAACATCTTTTTTAAACATTCTTTGTCTAGAACTTTAGCTACCCTTCCTAGGATGACATGTGAATGTGAATATCATAAAACTTTAGAAAATTATTTAGGAATCTGTTTTTAATGCTCACAAACTTAATGTGCCATTCCTCAGAGGTAGTATTTTAAAATTTTTTTAAAAATGTGGCTTTCTATGTTGCTTTAATCTGTATTAAATGCTCCAGAGGGAAGGTTACATAAAAGTGCAAGAAATCATGAAACCAATTTGGGTATCAGCCGAAAATAAAACAAAAACAAAACGAAAGCAAAACACTGGTTTTCTGGTTCAATGACTTTCATCTCCTCCCTAGGGTGTAATGGATTCTCAACTGTATCATAATATCACTGCTACCCACTGTGAATAAGCACCACCAATAATTCTTATTCGGGAAGCAATATGTCAGGTTCTGCAAACATGACCTCCTGTTTGGCCGCTATGGCAGGGATTGGCGTGATACCCCAGTGCCCTGAGTGTGTACAATTCCAATGCGTTTTTAGAAAACTGCTGAACAAATAGTCCACACACATATACACACATACACACAAACACATTGTCAGAAAAGTCATGATGTATTTTTTCTGTTTTTCTATGCAAAAATGTGTCATGACTTTTCCAACAACCCAATATATACCTCTGCACACACATGTAGATAGAAATGTGTGTATGTGTATCCATACACATATATGTATGCATGCACACATGTGTGTGTATGTGTGCGTATTTTTAACTTCACAGCAATTATAAGAGAAGAGGCGTTGGAGAGTGAAAGTATAATACTAGACTAAAGTATATAATTATGAGCCTTTTCTCAGAATAAAAATAAATAACATCTATACCAGCCAGGGTCTCCAGTGTTTGATACTTAAGAAAACGATGCTCCTGAGCACACCATTGTATTTCTTTTTCCTCGGAAATGCGATGTTTAGAAAGAGTGCTCTAATAGTCTGAATATTCCGTCAGGTCTGTGGGTGAGGGTGGAAGAAGCCCCAGAGCCAGGATGGCAGCTTCACTGGGAAAGAGATCTGTGCTCCCTCCAGTCATCCCCCTGGCCACGGGAGATCCATGTCTACTCTGCAGCTCTGGTTCCACGTCTTTAAAATGAGAATGGTAACAAGTACCGATCATCATCTTTGTATCAAAACAGCGGAAAAAATGAAAATGTGTACTTTGTAAAGTACAAATTGTCACACTAAGATACAATGTTTGAGTACTTTTTATGGGTGTCATCGATCCCTACTTCTCTTTCTTCAACCAGAAAAGGTATTCTAAGGATTCATCATCTGTCTAGCAGGTAGATGCGGCATTTGGGTTGTGGAACAACATACTGTAACTAAGTGAAAAAAGAGACATTACTGATCTGTGTGTGTGTGTGTGTGTGTGTGTGTGTATCTCAAAAGAAAATAAGGAATGAGGAAAGAAAGGAAAGAAAATAGAACAAAAATTAATGGTATAAATACTAAGGTAGTGTTCTTTGTTCAAAATGATGAATATGGTATTATCTTTTATTTATTACAAAATATATACATGCTTTAAAAATCTATATTGAACCTCACAAATATGTACTACAACTAAATGTAAATAAGAAATTACTTTAAAAATTCAATTAAAGCTATTAGAGATAATGTCTTAATTGCTTCTGTCCCTCTGGAGTTACAGGAATCACTCACATGATGCATGCTGAAATCTAGAGCCTTATACCCAGCCAATCCCTAAGCTATGGGGACATATTCTTACAAGGTACGCTCATTGGTCCCCTTCCCACCTCTTCATACCCAACACCCCACTCACTGCCAGATCTTTAGTGTGTCCACAGGGAAACTGTGTGTGAATTAATTATCAAAAAAGCACCCATTCCTCGGGTGATATTTCTAGTAATTAATTAGTCTGGGTTCTCCTGAGAAACAGAACCAATAGGATAGAAAGAGACTTATTCTAAGGAATTGGTTTATGCAATTACCAAAGCTAAGAAACCCCCAGATCTACAGTTAAGAAGCCAGAGACCCAGGAGAGCTGGGTCTGAATACAAAGGCCTGATGTCGGGACAATGATGTAAGTTCCAGCCTGAGTCTGAATATGAAGACAGAAGATCAGTGTCTAGCTTGAAGACAATGAATTCTCCTTAGTCTGCTTTTTTTTGTTATTGTCAGACCCTCAACAGATTGGATGATAATCTGCTTTACTCAGGCTACCATTCAAATGTTAGTCTCATCCAGAAACACCCTCTGAGACATACTCACGATAATGTTTAATCAAGTATCTGGGAACCCTGTGACCCAGTCAAGTTCAAACATAAAATTAATCTATAACATAAAATAAGCTACCACAAATGGAGTGCATGGTGGGCCACAGGCTGCATTCCAGCCTCTACCTGTCTCTCAACGAGACACCCTAGTATAAAGTTGATCTGCATCACACATGGTGGCCCCACTACTTCCCACATAAATATCTGCTCTAAGAAATAGCCTAATCTTTTCTCTAAGGGATCTTAGAGTCCTGACATTATGGCTCATTCAACTCAATCTATCCTCCTCAATCCCATCACAGCTTCTGGACTAGTTGTGATTTGGGGCTCCATATAATACCCCAGCAAAGGGCATTTCACTTTATAAGTTGTTAGAATGCAGCTACCTTTTCATTTTTTTAAAATTTTACCTAGGGATCCCCAGAAAAGCATCTGAGTTAAGTGACCTACACAGATAAGGATACAATACTGAAGTCTTTCTTTCAGTGGAAGAAGCACAGATTTTCCTAAGCCAGCAATACATTTATTTCCCCTGAGTGAAGAACAAGAGAACAGAGAAAATCAAAATAAGAAAAACCACAGGAAGAAGACAAATAAATAAATAAGTCCATAAAGCAAAGAATGCTTTGCCAAGCAAACTAAGTGAACTGGGAAATAAAAAGAAATAACAATCGAGAAAGCATTCAATGAGTACTGAGTCCCTGAAAAGACACTGTGCTTCTAGCACACTGGCAGAAGAAACGAGCCATGGTTTACCAGCCCTGGGCAGGTCGCTGTCCAGTTCAACACGTGTGGCAGTTAGGAGTGGAATGAACTGCACCTGGAGACCAATGCTATAGGGGCTGGCATCAGAAAACACACAAAACCAACTTCTATCATTTCTCCTAAAAGGGGGGGGGGGCATGCAAAATTTCCCACATGTTTCACAATGCACAGGTTGGAATAAATGGCAGTTTCTTTCTTTCTTTTTTTAATCAGATTTTTGCTATAGGACACATGTGCTCACTAGGGAGACAGAGAAACAGAAAGTGAGAAATCACACCCCAGAGGGATGGCCACACCGCAATTCCCTTCTCCTCCGTTCTCTCGGTATTTTGGGCATGCCTGCACATGTACCCGGTGTGAGTTTTAAGCCCCCAGGTCACAGACTCGAACCACAGTTGACCATGTGAGAGTCCAGCAACATAACCATTACTCCATCTGCTGGTCTCATAAATGGCAGTTTCAAGTGAGAAAAAAAAAAGGTTCAGACATTGTTGACTAAGAAATATAAACAATGCAACCAAGGAAAGCTGGGGATAGAGTCCTTAATATGGTAACAGGTTTAGAACCAAACATGACTCTGATGTAGATATGCAATCTTTCATGCAAAAAAAAAAAAAAAAGCATAAATTGTCTTGCCTTAAAATACACTTTCAATGCTCATTCCTGACACTTGAAAACCTAGAAATGAATCCCAGACCTAAGGAGGAAGAAACTTTGAAATTGATGGTTTTAGGTGATTTTTTCATACAAGGAGTGTGAAATTCTAGTCTTTTGATTGCCAAATGGATAGGATAGCTCTCATATGCAAATTTATTTGCTGCTAAATCAACAACTAATCATGTAGAAACTCAGCTTAATCACAGTATTTGGGAAACTCAGTTTCAAGCCAACCTGTCCAACAGAAACGAAGAACCAAGCTCTCAAATGCTCTCAGTAATTGAGCCTCCACTTAGAGAACCTGACCTCCATCTCTACATAAGACATTCCTCTCATTCTTACTAGTCCAGCCTCTGCCAACATAACCTTGCATAATTCCCCTTCATCATCACTTACATGTCCAATGGGCATCTCGGACCTAAGCCATTCAAGGCTGAGCTGCTCATAGTGTCCCAAACTTGTTTTCCCTGGAGTCCTCCCATCTTAGCAGATAGCATCTCCATTTTTCCAGGTACACAGGCCAAACACCATGCAGTCATCCTCGACTCTTTCTCTCATAACCCACATCCCTTCATCTGTAATTCTATCAGCTCTCTCTTCAAAAAATATCCAGCATTTGATTATTTTGGACCACTTTATTATTATTATTATTACCCTAATCCAAGCTACTACTTACTATCTTTTGCCTGGACTACTGCTATAACTTTCTAACTATACACCATAAATCTTCTCTTCACCATCCTCAATCTATTTTCAACGTAGGGGAAATATGAATCAGATCACATCACACCAATGTACAAACATTCAATGCAGTAAAGGCTGTCCTTATAAAGACTTTAAAATGATGGGATCAGCAGATGGCATAATAGTTATGTCGCTGGATTCCCACATAGTAAATCATAGTTCAAGTCCCGGACCCAGCAGCTTAAAACTCACACCAGGCACATGTGCATGTGTGTCCAAGATCCCCAGAGAAGAGTGGAAGAGAAGTGATTGCAGCATGGCCATTCACCCTAGGGGGGTTGATTTCTCGCTTTCTTTCTCTCTGTCTTTCTCTGTCTCTCCAGCAAGCGCATGCACCCTATAACAAAAACATCTCTTAAAAACAAATAAATAAAAATAAAATAAAGACTGCATAAAGAGGCACTGCACACCTGTTCTCCATACCTCTGGTTACCTGCCTGTCCTTATCGCTATTACTTTCCCCCTTGTTCACTTTGCTTCAGACACACTGACTTTGTTCCTTTTCCTTGACTACACCAAACTCAGTCCTATCTCAGGGCCTTTGCACTTATTGCTACCACTGTCCAGAACACTCCATCCCAATGTCTCACCTCCTCACTTCCTTCAGGTTGGAAGATCTCAATGTAAAGATCTCCATAAATACTTGCCTTACTAAAACTCAAACACCCTCTCCAAAACTTCCAAACCTTCTCCCAATGCAAACTGGCAGAGAAAGGGATAGGATAAGCTTTACATAGAGTCCCAAATTTCAGGGAGGTCTGTCTGTCCTCTTGTAGCTGTACAATCTGAATATGCAACCTGAACTCCTCGCTGGAGAGGGGGAAAAGAGAACTTGGAGGTGGCACACTAGCTCTTAAATGCCTTGGCAAGAAAACAACACATATCACTTCCATACTTATTTTATTGGTTTTAACTAGTCAGTTTTACCTCATTGTAACAGAGCCAGCAAGTACAGTATTCAAAATGCTCGGGAAGTATAGGAGAATACAACATGGGTGAATCCTAGACTATGAACTATGAGATGTTTACTTGGAAATCCCTCACTGCTTGGGCATTTGGAACCACTCTAAAATGAATCGTTTCATTTGCCCATTCACCAAATATTTCTTTGAGTGCCTCCTTTTCTGCATCAGACACTGTGCATGATGCTGAAGATACGAGGTACCACAGATAGTGTGTATCTCTGGCTATAGTGCCCCACAGCAGGGTAGGAGAGGTATGCTACCATGTGTGACACCAAAACTGTCCTTACCCAGAGTCACTGGCATACTGCTTGTGCCCCAATGGATGGATGTGCAGACGAGATAGCATAGTCATACTGCTCCAAGAGTCCTGATATTTTAAGAGAGTGCTACTGATTTAAGCTTCCTTAAAAGTTCTTGCAGCCTTCTCAGAATCTTATAGACCTGTTGTAGATCTATATAACCATGTAACTAATCATGATCTCCTTTATTGAAGAAATAACAACATATAAATGTGCATTTGGTTTTCCCCGAATGGAGAATTGAGCACAAATATTTTCATCATTCTTTGGAACTCAGATGTACAGCATTAAATTTTTCACAGGAACTTTCAGGGAAATTTAAATTAGAAGTAAAGATCTAAACGTGCTCACAGCAAGGATAAAGTAGGGCTCAGGATGGAAGGAGAGGAAATAATGTACCTAAGAGCATCTTTGCATAGGTCATGGTACTAACATGTCATCAACTGAGGAAATATTACTAACTTGCCAAATATAAAATTTGACATTCTAAAAGCTTCTCGTTTTTCTGAGGAGGCATGAAAAAACATATGTTGACTGAATTAATAAAAAGTTATCGATCTAAAATTAGTCTTGAAGACTGTCTGTACAGCACAGTGGTTAAGCCCTGTGCGTTGGGGGCCAAACCCCAAATGGGCCACCATTGTTCACACTCCAGCTATATTGTACTTTTTGTCAATTGACAAGGGTAAAAAATTACAACATTCTGTATTAGAAAGATATGGGGAAAGAGGTACTTTTAAATTATTGATAAGAGGGTCCAGAAGGTGGCGTGGTGGTTAAGGGCACTGAACTCCCACATGGCCAACCATGGTTCGAGTCCCAGACCTGGCAGCTTGCTTTCTTACTTTCCCTCTGTCTGTCTGTCTGTCTGTCTCTCTCTCTCTCTCTCTCCCTCCCTGGTCAAAATTTAAATAAATAAGTAAATAAAGTTAAATAGTATAATTCTTAAAAAATTAAATTATTGATAAGAGTGTAAAATGGTAAAGCTTTCTGACAAGTGGTATTTATTGAACTCTGTAAAAATATTACTTTTCTTTCTCTTTCTTCCTTCCAAGATAAACACAGTGAGAGAGAGAGAAAGAGAGAGCGAGAAGCACCCTAACAGGGTCTTCATGCCGCAATCAACCCCAGCTCCAGCCAGCCATGGATCATAAGCTTGCACTCTGGTGTGTTCAGGGAGGTCTTCCAACACAAACTCAAAACCTCCCGTGTGGGTCAGCCTCACAGAGCACTGAGTCACCAGTGTAGCACCATTCAGTTCCCCCAGACCTTACAGCCTTTAACTCAAATCTTCCACTTCTAAAAACTTATCATAAGAAAAAGAATTTATGTATGAATTTGTATCAAATAAAGTTCACATCGACACTACTTGAAACAATAGAAAATTGCAAATAGCACAAATGTCAGCAATGATCAGGAATTTGTTCAATTAATTCTGGCATGTCTATATGGTAGAAATATATTTAATTAGTATGTAACAATAAAGGAAAATGTTCATGATATATTATTAAACAGATTATTACATTCCCTCAAGATGATGTATAAACCCAATTTTGAAGAGAAAAATGATATATACTAAAATGTTTATGGTAGTTATCTCTGTGTTAATATAGTAGCCA
The DNA here is from genome assembly GCA_026018925.1 of Tupaia tana. Classification (NCBI taxonomy): domain Eukaryota; kingdom Metazoa; phylum Chordata; class Mammalia; order Scandentia; family Tupaiidae; genus Tupaia; species Tupaia tana. The sequence continues at coordinate 178,561,570 of JAKSZU010000003.1, forward strand.
AATTAACATTCATGAGTGGTTCTAATTGACAGTTGTTATGTATTTTTTTCCATTTTTTTTTAATTGCCAGAGGGTGTATGTACTCACCAGAGAGAAAAAGGAAGTAAGAAAGCATCCCCAGTGAGGTGTGGTCATGCTGCAATTCTCTTTCTTCCATTTCTCCATCCTGTCAGGATTTGGAGCATGCATGCACTCTCACCTAGCATGCTTTCCAAGCTATTGGGGCTGGGACTCAAACCAGGGTGAGTTACATGGAATCTAGCCCTATCTGCACAGTGCCTAACCACTGTGCTACTGGACTGATCCTTGATATGTATTTTAACTAGAGGAATACAATAATAAAGACATAATTATAGATTATAATCCCATCTTTCATACTATTGGATTGTCAGAAAAATCATAATGTGTTTTTCTATGGAAAAATGCATCATGACTTTTCCAATGACCTAATATATTATGTCTCAAAGGCATGAAAAGAAGATTATTTCCATGCTGAGTTCTTATGGTGGTATAGTTTCCTAATTATAGAATTTTCAGATTTTTTTAAGAGAGATTTTTACTACAGGGCACATGTGCTTGCCAGAGACACAAAGCAAGAAATCACTCCCCACGGGCATGGTCACACTGCAATCCTTTCTCCTCCATTCTCCTCTCCAGATCTTGGACACCCACATACACATGTCCAGCATGATATTTAAGCTGCTGTCTCCAGGACTCAAACTACAGTTGACTATGTGGGAGTCCAGCAACGTAACTATTATGCCATCTGCTGGTGCTGTCTTTTTTATGTATGCATTTGGCCATTACTCAATCATACTTTCCTGTGTCACCTTTAGTCACTGTATCATCCCCATGTTAATAATAAAAGAAAAAGTCATTTTGAGGTAGAAATATGGATAAACAAATGTTCTCTTTTCTAGACCTTAACCAAGAATTCATTAAACATCTTATGCAGATTCTGTTTGTTATTAAAATCAAGGGAAACCATTTCATCATCAACATGGGTTTTCTACAGTTCAATCATGCCAGGTTAAAAGAGAAATAATAAGACATTATGACTCATTTGAAGCTAAAAGTTATATTAAAACCCAGCTTGCCTTTTAACTTAATAATAAAGAATAAATGCTAATAATAATAATATTATTATTATTATTTTACTTGGAAATATAAAAACCTGGGGGAATAAAGAGATAGACAAGAGCTGGATGGGGTCGAAATCCAAACATTGATATATTTTTTATTTTTCTATGAGTAATAGCTAGTTCTAATATCTTATACTTTAATAAACATCTTCTTCCTGGCTGATGCAGGGTCTGGGGGCAGGAGGGGGCACTGACTGGGGGCAACCTCACAGCCTTGAAGTTGAAGTCAGAGACCAAAATCAGGGAAACTTGGAGGTGGCTAGCAGGTTTCTGTCCTGGTCTCAACTGGGCTGGACTGAGGTGTATATCATGCTGGGTAAAGTCTCTTCACAATCTAAATGATGTATAGCAATTTAATGTATGAATATAATAAAAATATATAAATAATATTTTTTAAATAAATAAACAAACATCTTCTTAGGGGGGAATACAAAACTTAACAAAAACAAGCATGGATTCAGATTTAAACTTCACTGAGAGAAATGTTACCTTAAGAAGTCACACTTGAAAAATTCCACTGTAATGGATACCATCATAAAAGCAAATATTTTCAGTCAGTCTATTAAACACATATAAATACAAAAATGTGGCATGTTGGTAGTTGGAGGGAGGGTGGCATCTTTTTCCCAGCGGTATTTATAAGACAAAAATTTTAAGGCATAAACTTTGCAGTTAACATCATTTGGAGGATAGTTTGTTGTTGCTATTGTTTGTTTTGAGAGAGAGGTTTTTTTTTTGTTTTGGTTTGGTTTGGGTTTTTTGTTTGCTTGTTTGTTTTTGCTATACTATGCTTGTGCTCGCTGGAGAGACAGAGAGAAACGAGAGAAAAAAGCGATGAGTGACACCCCCCCCCCCCCCCAGGGGGGATGGCCACACTGCAATCCCTTCTCCTCCATTCTGCTCTCAGGATTTTGGGTATGCACGCACATGTCACATGTGCCCATCGTGAATTTCAAGCTGCCAAGTCCAGACTCAAACCGCAGTTGACCATATGGTAGTCCAGCACCTTAACCACTATGCGACCTGCTGGCCCTGAAGGATAGCAATTTTTAATGTTTAATTATTTTAAGGTGTCACTAGGATTCAGAAAAGTACTTTTTTTGGGGTTAAATATGCATTTGTAAACCCATCTACCATTCATCACTTTGAACTACTGACGTCTTTGATATAAGTTTTTCAATTGTATTTATGTAGGTTGAGTTATAATGAACAACCTATAAAACCAGCTGTTATAAAACATATTATTATATAAGGTTGTTAGAAAAATGCATCATGACTTTCCGGACAACCCAACAATTTAGGAATAAGTTCTGATGTCTTCCTCGTTTAAAAATGATAACCTATAAGGAGCCAGCAGATGGCGTAGTAGTTAAGACCCTGTATTCCCACAGGTGGGCCACAGTAGGAGTCCTGGACCCAGTAGCTTAGGGTGTGTGTGCATACGTGCCCACAATCCCAAGAGGATAATGAAGGAGAAGGGATTGCAGCATCGACATCCCCACTGAGGGGTGGGGAGGGTGGGGTAATTTCTCTCTTTCTGTCTCTTTCTTTCTCTCTTATAAGTGCACACACCCTATAGCAAAATTCTCTCAAAAGAAAAAAAAACTTGTCAATAACATACTGATATAAATATAATCTTAAGGATTTTAACATGACTTTACTTATTGACAATACTTTCTATGTAAATTAATTTATCACATAAAAATAAAAATAAAAATGATACCCTGTCCTAGATCTATAGCTCATATAATATTTCTTTCTCCAGACAGGATTTGCAAACATATCCTTTATACCACATACTGTTATAAAATAAGTTTGTGTCCCTCCAAAATTCATAAGTTAAGTTCTAACCCCAAAAGTGACTATTCCTGGATCTGGAATCTTTAAAGACTTAAAGTTAAATAAGTCATACAGTGGCCAATATTATTATTGCCCTTATAAGTAAAGACGTCGGGGCCAGCAGGTGATGTGGTGGTTAAGGACGCTGGACTCCCACATGGCCAACTGCGGTTCGAGTCCTAGACCTGGTGGCTTGCTTTCTCACTTCTCTCTCTCTCTCTCTCTCTCTCTCTCTCTCTCTCTCTCTCTCTCTCTCTCTTCCTCCTCCTCCTCCTCCTCCTCCTCCTCCTCCTCTTTCTCCTCCTCTCTGAACAAATTAAAATAAATTAATTTAAAAAAGAAAAGACACCAAGAACTCACTAGCTCTCTTTCCATATGCACAAGTGACAGGGGTCATGTGAGCACACGGAAAGAAGCTGGCCATCTATTAATACAAGCCAGGAAGAGAGCCCTCACCAAGGAAGTAAATTAGCTAGAACCTTGGTCTTGGACTTCTGGCCTCCAGAACCACGAGAAAATAAATTTCTGTTGTTTAAGCCATCCAGTGTGTGGTATATTGTTAAGGTAGTCCAAGCAGACTAATGTATATATGTGTGTATGTGTGTGTGTGTGTGTGTGTGTGTGTGTGTGTATATATATATATATATATATATATATATATATATATATGTTGTGTGTGTATGTGTGTGTGTGTGTGTGTGTATAAAATTTCATGTCATGTATATGTCTGTTTGGTACTTAAAACTAAGTACCAAAAAACTTTCTGTTTGGTACTTGGTTTTAAGCACCAAACAAGTTTGATTAAGCTATTGATTGATTGGATTCTAATAAAAATAAGTTTCTTGTACTAGCTGGACTTCAAATTCATTCTTCAAAAAGGGTGCTCACACAGTATTCTCCATTCTTAATTATTACTAATTGATTACAGCACTCTTTCCTAAAGATACAAACCAGACCTCCTAATCCTTGTCAGCATTTATAGCAGCCAGTAGCAATTAATAGAGGTAGACATTTAAGTTGAAATTTATTACCCATTCTTGTATTAGACTAAAAGCCCATTGAGTTCTTGAGTACTATCTTATTGCCTTTTTTTTACAAGATAGGAGTTCAGTAAATATTCACTAAAAGAGATAAACTGCATTCTGAATATAAACCTTCTATAAATTTCCCTACGCAGGAGCTTTGGGTCATGAGTCAAGATAAACTTGTCTTGACTCTACGCAAATACATAGAAAAGAAAGCACTGTATAAACTTTCAGCTCTGATTGAATTTTCATCAAATATGAACAATGAGTCAAAATGATTAGAATAATAATTCATAACTCAAAAATACAAAATGCACCATTATGTGTGGAATTTAAAGTCAACGGATACAAGGACACAAAGGAATGGAAAGCTCAGCTCCCTGCCTTGAAGAATTCTTCATCTAGTTGAGATATTAGAGTCTTACATAAGAAAATTTTACTTACAACATAAAGACAGTGTGACAAGTGTCACTACCAAATGAATGGTTTTGACAATAGGAGCATAAGTATTTTGAGAGGTATGTATTTATTTAAAACTAAAAGGAAATTTAATAGGGGAACCTATTCCTACAGAGCTCACTATTCTTTCTCTTCCTCTGTTTTCTCCTGACAAGCTCCCTGTGGTCTTTTGTTGACTTACCAGATTTGCTATCAGGATAGTTGCATATTCACAATTAGGTGCACACTACACCTCCTTGCCCTATCATATGCGAAGCAGAAAGAGGAGAACAATTTCCTAAATCTTTGAATATTAGGACTATGCAATATGCTGGTCTCTGTTCAGTAACTTAGCACCCCACAGTCAAAATCTTGTTGTCCTGATTTAATCACCCTTGAAGGCAACACACAGCAACAGAAAAGGTGCCCCTAAATCACCTTTGAGGTCAAAATTATAAAAACTGACAGACCGGTTGATTTCCTAGCCCTTACAGGGACCTCTCAAGGCTATACCTACCTACGTTATTAAGTTAAAAGACAGATTTAAATTTTTAACCAAGAAAGCATTTAGCCTTCATGGACTAGTGGCGTAGTAAATCATCGTTTCATTAAAATTACCCAAAAAAATGGCCTACGACCCATCACAGGCTAAACAATAAGCAAATTAGCAATACATTTTGCAGATGCAAATATTTATTGGCACTTAATTACAGTGAGATTCTAAATCAATTCTTAATTTCTGTTAAAAAAAAATGTAAGTGGGCTGGGAACCAGCAGTTAGCGTAATGGCTATGTCGCTGGACTCCCACGTAGTCGACCGCGGTTTGTGTCCTGGACCCGGTGGCTTAAAACTCACGCCGGGTGCGTGTGCGTGCGTGCCCAAGATCCCGAGAGGAGAATGGATGAGAAGGGATTGCGACATGACCATCCCCTCTGGGGGGTGATTTCTCGCTTTCTGTCTCTATGTCTCTCTCTGTCTGTCTGGCAAGCGCACGCGCCCTATAGCAAAAACCTCTCCAAAAAAAAAAAAAAAATGTAAGTGGGAACTAGATGAAGTATCCAGCCTCCTGTGCATGACTCAAAATACCTTTAAAAGCCAGGAGCTCATACCAAGTGGCAGCCTGAAATTTTCAGAGTAGTTCATGATAGTAGATACTAGTAATCATGTCCCAGATTACTTTTTCCTTGGCAGTCATACAGTTTATTTATAGAATTATATAAAAGAAAATTTCTCCAGACTCCATGCTAGCGTCATAAAGAGACATCATCTGTTTTTTCTAAATTAACTCACATGTGTATGTGTACACACACACACACACACACACACATTCACACACATGCATACACACATGCAGCCTTGTTTTCAAGATGTGCAACTACCTATACGCCTCATCTTCAACCCTACTGTCCTACAACACCTTGCTCCCAGGCTGGGGGGAAACCCAGAATCTGGTTTGTGGAGAAGCCCATTATATGTTCAAACCCACATATTTTTAAGAATGGGGGTTAAAGCGATTTCATTTTATAGAAAAGCTGGAAATTGGTAGAGCTTTCCCTGCTCATATTTAAAAAGAGAAAAGAAAAGGAATAGAATTTATACAACCAAGTTACTCACTTTCTACAACTATAAACAATTGCAACAGCATGAGGGGCAGAAATGCTGCAGAAGAGAGAGGAGAAATGAGCGCTACCGCCTCTAGCCTTATTTTTGGAAAAGTAAATAGGCACAGGACTCTTTCTAGTGCCCTCTTTTTACCTGCTTCTCCTAGCCCCATGTTAGAGACCCAGAAGCAAGGTTGGCCGGAACATGAAGCCAGTCTCTCCACACCAGCTCTCACTCCCATCAATCATTCAGTTGGAAAAATAATGGTATGAGCAGTTTCCTTTTTTTTTTTTTTTTGGAGAGGTTTTTGCTATAGGTGTGTGTGCTTGCCAGAAAGACAGAGACAGAAAGTGAGAAATCACTCCCCAGGGAGGATGGCCATGCTGCAATCCCTTCTCCTCCATTCTCCTCTCAGGACTTTGGGCACATACGCACATGCGCCCGGCATGAGTTTAAGCCACTGGATCTGGGACTCGAACCACAGTTGACTACATGAGAGTCCAGCGACATAGCCATTATGTCAACGGGAGATGCTTGACTAGTCCAAAATATTATGTAAGAATGCATATGTTTTTAAAGGCATATGCATTCTCTATAAATTCAGAAATTTATTATTAAACCTTCTTCATAATAATGTGAAACAATGATCTCTGAAAGTGACTTTCAGATTCTGCATGTCAGTCCCTGCTCCAGGTCATCTCAGTGGTTCAGATGAGAACTCAGCTAGCTGGTCCATGGAGCCCCTTCCTCCACGCCCAGGCTCTCCTGTTACTTTCCTCTACCTGTCTTGTAAATTCGTGAACTTGAGATGCACCTCTTTCCAAGCCTCTGGACTACACATTGTCAGTGGCACCCCTGAACCATTCCTTCTGATGGGAAACTTACCTGTGGATCTTGCAGGAAAGGCAGTAATTCTCACCAAATATTATATTTACCCCTACATTTCCTAACTCCTTAAAGTTACAGGACCATGTGACGAGTTTTAACCTATAAAATATGACCAGAAGTAACATAAATCAGCTTTACACTGAGACAGTGAAAAGTTCATGCCAGATTCACCAGTCTCCTTCCTATTGTGGAATGTGAAGTTCACCTAACCCAGATGATACAAATACTAAAATGACAGAACCTTGTATAGCTTGGATTCCTGAGTGACTGCGTGGAGCAGATCATCACACCACATCACACTGGATGCTTTGTATGTAAGGAGTAAAATTTCCCTTTGTTATAACACTTATTTGATGTCTGTGTGTGATTGTTACTGAACCTCAAAGCTCAGTCTTGGCTCAGTTGCTCCTCATTCAAAAAGCTGAACTTGGTGACTCTGAGGATCACCATTGAGGAAAGGTTTATTGGGGTGATGTCAGCCAGAAGGTGGGAAAGAACATCTCTCAAATCCACCCTCCTCCAGCAACTGAAGAAAGGGGTTTTTAAAGGGTAGAGCTCGTAAACAATCTGGTTGTGGGCAGATGTTCCTATTCAGATGTCAGGTATGATGGATAATTCTTTTTTCTTTGGTATCTTAAAAGTCAAGCCCGAGGGTAAGAGATAGAGAATCTAGGATCAGGGGAAAAAAGCAAAACATACAGAAGACAAGAAATGGAAGATCAGTTGCTGACAATAACATGTTTGTTGATGTGCTTGATTGAGACAATATATAGTGTAATTTGGATGGAAAATCTCATTTTGTATGCTGTAATGATGTTCAGAGAATGAATGCAAATAAATAAATTGAAAAAAAAAAAAAAAAAAAAAAGTCAAGCCCACCATCTGGCCAGTCCTGGTCCATCTCTAGAAGGAGGGTCTTCCATCAATGCTCTATGTGCATTGTATGCTCACGAACAAAATGTTAGTAATCAATAAAGAAAAGAAACTTTTAAAAAGTACTTAAACAATGCTCGAGAACATAATTACAGCATAATCTAGCATATCCTAATTTATATTAAATCCCTGCCTGTAAATTAAAACTGGGTCTCTTACTCTTGGCCACCTCTCCAGGGCTTTCATTTTCCTTTTCTGATCCTAGCACGCTTCCCAGCAAGTGCAAAACTTTGAAGTTCTAGTCATTTAACGAGTCAGTTATGTAAACCTCCCCTTCTCCCTCTTCTCCAAAACCCTACCTCAACCTCAAGAAGGTCGAGGGCTGAGTTATTTGTATATTAGCTAAGTCACCAGAATGGAAAATGAAGGAGAAAATGTTCAGATCAAGCAGGAGTCACTGGAGGAAGAGAGGTACAGGAAGAGAGAATTGACATTCTGGAGATGAGGGGTTACATGTGCTCATTCTGAAAGAGTTGCTCAGAAATAGGACCAGGGTCAGAAGTAGGGTTCAACTCAGAATCTTGGAGCCAAGAGTTTCAGGATGGAAAAATGAGGCCAAAGGGAAAGTGAGTCATGATCAAATGTGGGTGACCCTACCTAATACTCTCTACCCCTGGTTGCTGTACACTATTCACCTCTAATGGGCCAGTGAATGGCTACACAGAATTAATTCTGGCTGACTTCAAGGACCAGGTGTCTACAAACACAAAAGCACTGACCAATTCTACTGCCCTAAGGGATCTGTTAAATCCTACCACACTTGTAAATGCACTGGAAAACTTGATTTATTCCATGCTCGTGGGTGCAGGTTCCTCTTTCCCCCTAGTCCAGCAATGCACGTATCTCTCTCCAGTAGCCTCCAATTCAACATGCTTAATAACTTGCTTGTTATTCTAAAATCTTAACAATCTTATTTCACTTGTGTAATGCAATTTCCCCAGAATAAGCACAGAGCTAATCGAGGAACTTAATGACTAATTTCTTGAACCAAACAAGATGTTCACATTACCTTTAACACTCAAGTTAGTGGCCAGATTATCTGATTTGGCTATAAAAGCAATTATCACATATTTCACCCTAAGTAACATTAAAAATCAATATGCAGCAGAAAAGATAATTAATATTATAAAATATTAATTATCCTTTTTGATCTTTTCATTTAAAAAAATCCATTCTTCCTTCATTTGCTCTATAATCAAACCCATATGGTAGATGATGTATCTCTGAATTTACAAGGTTATAACCAGTGATATTTACAAGATAAATCTTCATATCACACACTGAATATTCAATGAGAAACAACTCATTGCTGGGTAGCTGTTCTATTATTGATACGCTGTGTATCTAGAGAGATTGTAAATCTTTGCAGATAGACCAAATTAAGTTTGCGATTAAATGTAAAATTAAAAAATCCCTTTATTGAAGGCCTCTGGAAATAGTGAGCTGCCAAAGAACTTTCATAAATGACCCATTTTAAACTAGGCTAAATGCTCTTACCATGAAGGAACACTGAGTTCACTGCAGCTCTCACGTCACTAAAATCTACCAGGCTATCTTTAAGGACAGATCGCATTGTTCACGTTTTTAACCTCTAAAAACGTGTTCCTTTCATGTTGTGCACATACATTCTATTCACTTTGGTGAACATACTACCTTTTACTCCTGCTGAAACTGGAGGAAGTAAGAGCTTACAAAAATGTGTGCATTTAAAGTCTGAAATTTTAAGATATCATCATACCCCAAGCCCCTTTCTTTTATAATACCATGCACTGTGGAGGAGGTATTTTCAATTTATTTTTTACTGTGCTTTTCAGACACTTTCATATGAAAGTGTTATGTGATGTCCTTGGTACATTGGTTGACCAGTATATTACTAAACAGACAAAACCAATTGGCATGGGAAGCTAACTTGAGAGGACGCCCCTGCTCCAGATTTTACAGAAGTAGGAGAATCTTCTTGGCTTTCAAGAAACTTCTGGGGATGCTATCCCTAGACGGGGAAGTATGAGCACCCAAGAACCAAGGAAGGCAGTCATTTTATGAAAGGATATATAAGTGTCCCATTTTCCAGGATCCTGGAGCACGTCTCAATCCTTCTCCAACTTACTTCTACCCTCCAGTCACTTCCCAGTGCAACCACCTGTAACTCAGCCTGTGGGTTTTCCTCTGGCAGTGAGAGCACACTTGACCACCCACAGGGCAAGCCCAGAGTGCTAGAGGCTTAATGCCTCCAAGAAAAACCCTCAACCAATGACGAGTGGTGATTTGGGGGATAGATACCATCCTATTCTCTCAGTTGTAGTGACACTGATGCATGCTATATTCTAACTCCTAGAGCTCCTCAAGAACGGCTGAGTTTCATTTACTCAGTGGTAATTTGTTTGATTAATTATCTTTTCCTGACATCCTTTACTTTCCCATTTTACATCTCAACTCCCTTGCTGTTATTCCCTAGGATTGCCTCCCAAATAAACCACTTATTGTTGAAGCCTTACCTAAGGGTCTATTTCTGGAGGAACCCAAACAAAACTACATCCTTTGTCCTTTGGGAGGTTCAAAATAAAAATCCATCTGATTCCTATTGATACCTAGATTGGGTAGGGGGCAGTGACGCTGGATCCATGAAGTGAAAAACAACTGAATCATCTCTGACCCCCATATTCTTGGTTGCTGTAGGATTCCGGACGTAGTTGTGTATGGAAACAGATGAATAATGAGATTTCCAGCCTTGGATCCCAAGCATTTGCAGTTTGGCCAAGGTTAACCCAAGGGAGTGGTATCATATTCTCCATGAACAAACTTTAAAAAAGGAAAGGGGGAAAAGAGATTTTTGAAAAGGTTCTCCTGTGTTAGGTCTCACTGTGCCACACAGCCATTCTAGGATGCACAGGAGCCCTGGCGGAAGCCAAGCCATGTTCTTTTCCTACTTGACTCCATAGGAAAACAGTTGTATCACCTTCCCCTCACAGCAAGGGACCAGGAACTATGAGCAGGAGTGAGTGCACACTGAACGTCCGTAAGCAACCTCATTTGGCAATGGGAAGCATCAGCTAGTGTGGTAACTGACCTCTATGATATTCCTCGAGGGTGAAGTGGTTGGAGCAAATGCTTTTGGACGGTGGAAGATGCTGGGGCTTTATTATCCGATGCAGTAGCCTCTAGCCACACACAGCTATTTAAATTTAAATCCAACTTAATTAAGATCAAATAAAATTGAAAGTCCAATCTCTCCATTGTACTAGTCACATTTCAAGTGCTCAACAGCCACATGGGGCTACCATCACAGCAGAAAATTCTAGTGGACAGCACCTCCCTAGAGCTATGGGGCAGTTCAGGAACAGGCGGAAAACTCAAGAAGGACATACTAAAGTCCTGGTAATAAAGGACAAGAGGTCTTAAAATAGCCATTTTTAAAATAAAAAGATGTGCCTGTATTTGTATCCTCACTTTGCAAATAGTTTATATCAATATTAGTGATAGAATCACAAAACTTTCAGAATTATTACAAGAGAGTTTATAAACTATATAGGCCAACCTCCTGGACAGATGTTGTGCAAATGAGTATGAAAATAAAATAAGTGGGGCCAGTACACAGTGTGGTGGCCAGGGCAGCTTGATCCCACATAGCCAACTTCATGGTTCGGGTCCTAGATCTGGTGTCTTAAGAAACATACCAGGCACATGTGTGTGTATGCCAAAAATCCTGAGGGAAAAATAGAGGAGGAGGGATTGCAATGTGACCATTCCCCCAGGAGGTGCTTTCTTCTCTCTCCCTTTCTCTCTCTCTCTTCCTCTCTCTCTCTCTCTCTCTCTCTCTCTCTCTCTCTCTCTCTCTCTCTCTCAGCAAGCGTATATTCCCTCTGGCAAAACTTTAAAAAAAGAAGAAGGAGAAGGAACAGTGACTACTAGAAGTAATACATAGATGCTAAGGGAACTATAAAATCTCTGCTGTAATTAAAGAAGTAGAATTTTATTTTAGCTGGGGTTATAAAACGCAGGCTTCATGAAGGAGGTGGCATCTTTAATGTGCCACTACATATATACTTATATGTATTTTGTTTGTTATTTTTTTAGAGAGAGATTTTTGCTATAGGGAACATTTGCTTACCAGAGAGACAGAGAGAGACAGAGAGACAGAAAGCGAGAAATCACCCCCAGGGGGGATGGCTATGCTGCAATCCCTTCTCCTCCATTCTCCTCTTGAGATTTTGGGCAAGCGTGAGTTTGCCCAAAAAACTCATGAGCCCAGCATGAGTTTTAAGCCACTGGGTCCAGGACTCAAACCATGACTAACTACATGGGAGTCCAGCAACATAACTGTTATGCCATCTGCTGGTCCCTGTGTAGTATTTTAATAGAAAAAGTGAAGTTCAACGACAGAGGCAAGAAAGCAGAAGCCATGTTCAGGAACAGTTTATTAGTCCTGTCTGTAGTGGACTCTAACGATGGATCAATGGGTAGGGCCATTGGAGAGGGGATAGAGAGAGTCAAATGGAGTCTCTTTCCCAGAACAAAACCAGACCCAAAGAGTTCTGGGAAGACTGGCTCATTTTCCTCCACTTATCTCTCCTCCGTTATCTATTCTAGTGCTCAATGAAAGTATTTCTCATTATAAGAACAACCCCAAGGGCTCTAATATTTGTGCCTTAGAACTCAGCCCATTTCCAAGATCCTTCATGTCTTGAAGCTACTTTTCTTTTTAAGGTTCTTACCATAGGGCATGTGTGCTCACCAGAGAGAGACAGTGAGAGGGGGTGAAAATCATGCCCCAGGAAGGGTGGCCAGGCTGCTAAGGAACCATGTGACGCTGGTGCCTCCATTCCTCCACTCACACAGTAAGCAGGCTAGGCCACTGGCCTGCGGTGTGATATCAGGAGAATACTGCATTACGATGCCCTGTCTCCATCTCCACTCCAGACTTCATCAAATGGCAAATGAAACATCCTGACGCTAAATCTCTTCAGCAAAAAGAGTGTTTGTGGTGAGAGTCTCAGAGAGCTCATGTAATCAACAAAAAAGCTTCTCACCCAAGCCATGAGCAGGAAAGACAGGGACTTACACATACCCTGAGCTCTCTCTGCCCACCTTTGCACTGTTCCTCAGTCTATGTGGACACGGTATCTCAGCAGAGCATGCACATCTTTGCAGTTCTCTCAACAGATAGAAGCTCCCATTCAAGAATTCACAGGATAGAGCTCATTGGCCCTCCCTGGCCCTATCACTGTGGCTGGGAAAGTAGAAACATGTAAAAAGATGGGACCAGCAGTTGGCGTAATGGCTATGTGGCTGGACTCCCATGTAGTCAACCGCAGTTTGAGTCCCTGACCCAGTGGCTGAAACTCACACCGGGTGCATGTGTGTGTTCCCAAGATCCCCAGAGGAGAATGGAGGAGAGGGGATTGCGGCGTGGCCATCCCCCCTAGGGGAGTGATTTCTCACTTTCTGTCTCTCTCTGTCTTTCTGGTGAGCGCACACACCCTATAGCATAAAACTCTCCAAAAAAGAAAAAAAAATGTAAAAAGATGACAGTCCTCATTTAAATAAAATGACCAGAGCAGCAGTTTCCCCCCAAAAAAAGAGAAGATAGAATTTAGCTCAGGCAGGACCTATGGGGACATCACTGTAGTCTGATGGGTCAGTCAGAATGCACAGAACAGGGAGCACCAGGAATAGACTTTCAAGGCAAAAGAAGGCAAGAGGTTTTTAGGAGGTTCTGTTCTAGGTCTTGCTGCAGCACACAATCATTCACAGACGCACAGCAGACCTGTGTGAGCCAAGCCATGTCCTTTCCTGTTCAGCTCAAAGCACACAGCCCAAGACTGTGGTGGAGGGTGCAGGAGCCTCAGCCCCATTTGCCAGCCCCACCCGTAAACCACAGTACAGACCTCTTGCAAGAACTGTGTTCCAGGGACCAGCAGGTGAAGTGGTGGTTCAGGTGCTGGACACTCCCACATAGCTGACCACAGTTCAAGTCCTAGACCTGGTGGCTTGCTTCTCTCTCTCTCTCTCTCTCTCTCTCTCTCTCTCTCTCTCTCTCTCTCTCTCTCTCCCCCCCCCCCCGGTAAAGTTAAAACATAAATGAATGAATAAAAAATAAAATAAAATAATTCTTTAAAAAAAAAACAAAACAAAGAACTGTGTTCCCATCCAAAGCAAAGTCAAACCCCAGTTCTTATCCTCTCCTGTATTAGCATAAGGAATTTTTTCAGGCATAACTTGCATTTTTTTATTGAAAATAAAAACATTTTTTAGGATTTGAATATTTAAAAATTAACAGTGTGGGGGCCGGCAGGTGACATGGTGGTTAAGGATGTTGGACTCCTACATAACTGATCACGGTTCAAATCCCAGACCTGGCAGCTTGTCTTCTCACTTTCTCCCTCTCTCTCACTCTGTCTCTGTGGTCAAATTAAAATAAATGTAAATAAAACAAATGAGTAAATAAAGTTCAATATAATAATTTTTTAAAAAATTCACAGTGTGGTAGATGACAATTTTTTTAAGAGAGATTTTTGCTATAGGGTGCATGTGCTCGCCAGAGAGACAGAAAGCGAGAAATCACCCCCCAGAGGGGATGGCTATGCCACAATCCCTTCTCCTCCATTCTCCTCTTGGGATTTTGGGCATGCGCGCACATGCACCCAGAGTGAGTTTTAAGTTGCCAGGTCCGGTACTCGAACAATGGTCAACCACATGGGAGTCCAGTGACATAACCATTATGCTATCTGCTGGTCCCAGATGACAATATATTTTAAGACACATATTTTAAAACTGAGGGTGACCCCAAAATGGGAAATTCACCCCAGGAGAAGAGTTCTTGGCTGGAGACAGGCATCCAAGTTGTGAGTAGTATCTGGTGATGACTGTTTACCGTACTGAGCTGGAGGCCTGACTCCTTTCTGTGGCATCCACAAGGGCTACCACATTCTCTCAAGCACAAATGCATCCCTGCAGGGAGAACAGACTTTCAAAGTCCTTTGGAGAAAAGAGTCTTCATCAGCCAGAGCTGCAACTTCGGAGGATGTTCATTGAAAGAGAAAGGGAGCAGCCATCTTAAAGTCATCTTGTGAGCCAGTGCAGGTAAAGCAGCCCTGACTCAAACACAGACAAGGGAGGCCATGCACAGATTGCCCACAGCCTGTATAAGCTTCAAACCTCACTGCCAACTTATGGGTGTTTCCACACTGGTCAGGTCCGGTTGAAAATTTGGTATAAGCCACGTAGAAAATAAAAACAAATGTGTTATTGGGACCAGCAGTTAGCGTAATGGCTATGTCGCTGAACTCCCATGTAGCCGACCACAGTTCGAGTCCTGGACCCGGTGGCTTAAATTCATGCCGGGCGCATGTACGTGCGTGCCCAAGATCCCAAGAGGAGAATGGAGGAGAAGGGATTGCAGCATGACCATTCCCCCGGGGGGGAGGGTAATTTCTTGCTTTCTGTCTCTCTGTCTCTCTCTGTCTTTCTGGTGAGTGTACTGCTCTACAGAAAAAACCTCTCCAAAAAAACAAAAAACAAACAAACAAAAAAAGTGTTATTTACTCTCAAACCAGCTGTACTTCTTGACTTCTATAAGTTCTCAAAAAACACAACTCTCCCTATCCCACAGACTTTAAACCTTGTCTCCTAATGTCTTCTTTCTCAGACTCTGTATGCAGTCCAAAGCCTGGTGCTAGGTCTTTCCTAGGCTCTACTTCTTCTTGCCTTTTTTCTCATGCCCACTGGGACATCGCTGGTATCCTGGATCCCAGCAAACTATGGCCTGAGAGCAGAATCTGTTCCACCACCTGCTTTGGTAAGTAAAGTTTTACTGGAAACTAGCCCTATTCACTCATTTCTGTATCATCTATGACTGCGTACACATTATGACAGCAAAGTTGAATAGTGGAGAAAGACTGGCCCTCAAAGCCTAAAAATCAATTTCTTTCCAGTTCTCTATTATTTCCCCCAAACTTTTATTAATGATTTATATCAGCTAACAAAACAAGTCCTTCCAGGTTTTTTGTTTAGTTGGTTTTTAAATTTTGCTATAGGAGAAAGCACTTTTCAAGGGAGATAATCACACCATAACCCCTTCTCCTCCATTCTCCTCTCAAGATTTAGGGCGTGCACACACACATGCCCAGCACATTTTTCAAGCTGCCGGGTCTGGGGCTCAAACCATGCAGTCAGCCATGTAGGATACAGCCACCTTAACCACCACATCACTGGTTGACTCCCCGTTCTCTCTACTTCATAAAACATTCCCTACTTAAAACTCTGTACTGAGGTTGCTGACTAACATGGCTATAATCAAATAGATAGGAAATAACAAGTGTTGGACCAGCAGGTGGTCTGGTGGTTCAGGTTGCTGGATCCCATGTGACAACTCCGGTTCAAATTCTGGGCCAGCAGCCAGAGAATCACCTGGAGCACATGTGCCTGCATGCCCAAAATCCCAGGAGGAGAACGGAAGAGAAGAGACTGCAGCAAGGCCATCCCCCCTGGGGGAGGGGAGATTCCTGGCTTTTCCTTTTTCTGTCTCTGTCTGTCTCTCTCTGGCAAGTGCATGACCCTATGGCGAAAATCTAAAAAAAAAAAAAAAAAAAAAAAAAAAAAAAAAAAAAAAAAATCAAAAAAAAAAGAGAGAGAAAAGAAAAGTGTTGATGGGAATGTGGGGTATTTGGAACCCTTCTGTACTGCTGGTAGCAATAGAAAATAGCACAATCACTTTGGAAAACAATACGGCAGTTCCCTAAAAGGTTAAATACAGAATTACCCGGCACTTCCAGTCCTAAGTATACACTAATGAGAAATGAAAACATGTTCACATTCAAATGTCCCAACAGCATTATTCATAATAGCTTACGAGTAAAAACAAACCAAATATCCATCAACTAATAAATGGATAAAGTATTATATATCCAGACAACAGAATATTATTCATTAATAAAGTGAAGCTGGGCCAAACAGTGGCACACTGGTACTATGACTGGACTTACATGGGAAGGTCCTGATTCTCCCCCAGGGGGCTCCCTGCACACAACCAGGCACACGCAAACGGCCGTGAGCCAGAGCTAGCTGGGGCTGGATGTGGATCGTGGTATCCAGACCCTGTTGAGGGTGCTCTCTGTCTCTTTCACTCACTCACAGAAGAAAGAATTAAAGAAACTTAGAGAAAAAAAATATAAATCAAATACTGATACATGCTGCAACATGAATGAACCTTGAAAATTTTATGCCAAGAAAAGCCAGTCCTAAAGGGCTACATATTACAGAATTCTATTTATATGAAATGTCCAGATTAGGCAAATCCATAGAGACTGAAAGTATATTGGTGGTTATCTAGAACCGGAGGGACTGAGAGGAAATGGACAGTGACTGCTGATGAATAGTTTTTTTCTGGTGTTGACAAGAATGTTTTAAAATTGATTATAGTGATCATTGCAATCAATCTGTGAATATACTAGAAACAAGTGAACTGTACACAGTAACTGGGTGAATTGTATGATATGTAAATTATATCTATCTATATTACATATAAGAGTTCTTACTGAAAAATGAAAGATGAAGGAAAGAAAGGAGAGGGAGGGAGAGAGAGAGAGATCATTCTCTTTAAATATGGATTATCAATTAAAGCATTCATTTATCCCCAGAAAAATCCCAATAATATAGAGGTAAAAGAATAAATATAAAAATTTTAAAAAGGCATAATCCCCTGTTGACAAATAATACAGAACAGACCACAGCAAAGGAGAGACGTTGACAATCCCAAGGTGAGATGTCAACAAATTTTGGAAGCTGGGAAGCAGCTGGGTGAGTGGCACACAGACCTAACAGTAGGAAACCCAGGCCTGCAGAAGAGGACTGTTTGCACTCTAGAAAGCTTCAGAAAGTTCCGGAAATTAGAGGCATCAGTCACTTCTAAAGACCAGGGTATGAAATAAGGCTGAAAACAAGAATGTTGGTTGAAAGTCTGTATAAGACAAGTTAACTTTCCTTCCTAAACCTGGAGCTAAGCTACACATTCCATGCCCACCCTACTGCCTTCACCAGGAATGGTGGTTTCCTGTATGCGAGGGTGATGGATCTTAGACTCTGGGCTTGGGACTCAGGCTCTGGACTCAGGGATGCAAGACACAGGTGAGGGAAGGCCTGAGATGCTCAGCTAAAAATAGGGTAATTAAGTCAAATGTTACGGGCTGAAAAAAAAATATATAGGAAATCTCATAGAAAGTTTTTTTAAAAATGACAAAGAGATGAGAAATAGGAAGGGACAAGAAAATCTGAGGATCAATCCAGATGATCAAATATTAAGGGCACAGGAGTTCTGGGGAAGGGAGTGTGGGTGGAAAATAACATCAGAGAACATGGAGGAGAGATAATTACTTTTTAAAATGAAAATTTCCCAGAACATAAAACTATGTTTTTCTAGATGGAAAGAACTTACCAGGGATCCTGCAAGATGCCCATTATTGTGAAATTTCATAACACTGCAATTCTGGGAGACAGTTTCTTCAAAGTTCTAAAAGAAATTCTGTCAAACACAGAATTCTATACTTAGCAAAGTCATTAGTGAAGTGTTAGGTAGAATATAAACCAAGAGAGAGGAAGTCATGTAATCCAAAAAACCATGGATTCACCCCAGGAAAGAAGCAACCCAAATTCCCAGATAATGAGAGGAGTCTCTAGGTAACAGCTGGGCTGCAAGCCTAGAGAAGAGCCGAATCAGACCAGAACGGAGCTAGAAGGATCCCAAAGTTTCATCTTCAAGATGGGGAAGTAGTGGGCAGTGCAAAGTCCTGCCTGGAGCGTTGACCTCAGAGAGAGAAAAGTTTTCAGCCTTTGGGAGCTTAGGGATGAGCTAAACAAATAAATAAACAGACAACAGCTCTAGGAAAACAAAGCACTCTGGAGGAAAGGAAGGGTAAATGTACAAGTATATAATGATAATGGTCGTGTCCTTCCAAATGGCCTGGTAGATCATTTCCTTCTTCCTAACCTGAGTTTCGAATAAATTGATAAATAAAGCTAATGAATTCAAGTGAAAAACAAAATATCACCTTTATTTTTCTCTTAGTGATAAAGGCTTATTTGTTTAGCTTCTGCGACATGAGGTCAGAGTGAGAAGACAGCTGTCCATGAGGAAGTGGACCCTTACTGGCCTAAATCTGCCAGTGTCTTGATGTTGGACCCCCTAGCCTCCAGGACTGTGAGAAATAATTTTTTGTTTATTTAATATGTAAATAAATACATTTTTAAAAAGCTAATTTGACTAATGTACTTCAGTAGTGAAAACCATGGTGGAAGGTAGTATATAGCAGAAGGGCAAAGGGATCAAAAGAGTGAGAAAGCAAGAGACAGAGAGAAAGAAATACAGAGAGAAAGAGGAGCACCCCTACTCCCAAAACCATGGCGTTAGTTGATTCATATGGGCAGAATCTTCACGATCTAAACACTTCTTAAAGGTCCCACCTTCTTCTTGAAGAGGACATTCGAACCATACAGGAACTTAAACAACTTCACTTCTCTACATCTCAAGTTCCTGATATCCAAATAAGATAGTGCCTACAGTTGCTGTACACATTAAAATGTTGCTTGGGACCTTGCTTACAAACTTACAGACACTACGGACTGCGTAACAAATGGGGCCTTCAAGAAGTTTGTGGAAAATGTGTACTACAAAAAACTGCATGGATTTCAAAAGTATTTGTACCAAAATAAACTCATACTTTAGTTCCCTTTTTCAATGAACTTTTTGAAATTCTCTTGTACTGTTCTCACATCTTGTCTCCTCTCTCTGTCTTTCCTAGATGTTCTTTGGAAATCAGAGCTCACCAGAGCGTACCCTGCATAGCCACTCTGATTGTCCTCGTGGGACGTATTTGACATCACTCAGTCAGAGCACCACAGTTTTTTATTTTATTTGTTTTTAAGATTTCTTTTTGCTGTAGGGCACAAGTGCTCCCTAGAGAGAGAGATTATGAGAGAGAAAGTGAGAAACGACCCCTCCCCAGGGATATGGCCACTCTGCTGTTTTGAAAGCTTCCCATCGCTCATGCATGATCTTTCTCCAAGTACCTGCTCTTCTTTGAAGTTTAGAGGCCTGGTCTAAACTTCACAGCCTCACTAGCCTCTGCTCTCCTCCCTGAATCTGAGATGCCATGGTCACTTTTCACAGGGTTCTTCTCACCACCCTTAGAATTAGATCAAAAGCAGTAATTCTGGTGGGTACTTTTTAAATAAGCAGGGAGATAAGAGCTCATCACAAAAGTGAAGGCCTTTGTGGAGACTTTTTGTACAAGTGAGGAAGCACCAGTTTCTACTCAAAGGAGCTATTCTCCTGATGAGCCTTCCTAACAGTCTGCTAGCCAGCAAGACAGACGTCGTGCTTGCCCCGGGTATCTTCTTGGCTTCCCTTAAATCACAATGTTTAGCCAAATGGCCACTTGATCTAAGTGAGAACCATCGCAGTGAGGAGAGGACAGACTCCACATTATCTGGCTGGAGAATGTGGATGAATCCCTTCTCTTCACTGGGCCCCTAGTTCTTCTCTGTAAAACGAGAGTGTTACAGATGAACAGGGTGATTTTGAAAGTCTTGGCCCTTGTTTAATAATGTTAGCCATAGAAAGAAGGTTTCTCCTGATATCTCATGTGTCACCAAACATTAAAGCAACATTATATCACATAAGCATTTTAGAGTTCAAATGAATTTTTTCTGGCATTAAGCAAAATGTAAGCTTCCCATCTCTTCCCACATCTTTTCCCTCATATTCTTCAAGGTCTTGTTTCTATGTATTCACTCCTTTGCAAGGAGACCGTTAACTGGTGTTTAAGCTACTGTTCCATTTCTCCAGCAGATGGCACCCTCTTACAACTTTCCATTACCTTCTGCTACAAATTCAGCCCAGCCAATCCAGGAAACAAATACAGAGGAAGAGAATGTGGGGAGTATCTGTGTATCATAAACAGATCAGAGGAACTTTATGTCAAGGATGCACTAAAATGTTTCTCGATTTTTCTAAAATTCAGTTTATTAGGTTTTACATGTAAGATGTCATCGAATAATTAGAATGTTTTTATACAGGTATGTCAGACTGTTCTGTTAGAATTGAATGTTACCCTTCAAAATTATTAATCTTTCTGAAATTATAGAGCTGTTGCAAACAATATTGTCATGCTATTTAAAACATCATCTAGAAAACCATTTCCTGAAAACTACTCCCAAAATCCATTTCTGGTCTATATAAGAAAAACAGTCCTAATGCCTCGTTTTTGACAGTCCCTCCCCTCATAGCATCATCTCCCTTGGTAATCTTCTCATTCAGGAGAGTTTTCCCTCCCTTGAAAAGGCTATTTACAAATATTCCACACTAACTAAAATGTGACTGTCCACTTGTTAAGTATTTTGAAAAGAATAGAACCTGGTGGCTTATTACCATATTCTCTGGCCATGTGTTCTGTCCCTGCTGGCTGCTTTTGCCATAATGGGTAGAGCATGGCTCAGACTGTAGGAGGATTTATTCTGGTACACTGGCAAGTAAAGAAGCCAGTAACTAAATGAGATGAGAAAGGACTAGCACTGGGGAACATGGGTCCTAACACATCTGAATTTACCTTCTGAGAAAGTGAGAAGTGAGCATGTATCTCAGCAGTCTCCAGTCTTGAAGAACCAGCCCTGCTTCAAGCCTGGCACTGAGTTAGGAAACCCTGGTTCTGCCCACGTAGGGTCCAGAATTAGTCTGCTGTTCTTAGTCCAGATGCATTGTTCCTGGGACAGGACAGGCCACCTGATACCCTTGGAGCAGACACATCCATCCCTGAATCCTCACCTGAAGGCATTCTTGTTCCCCTGTTTGAATGGGAGCCCTGCCTTGAACTATTTCTCTAGGGAATCTATCCCTGGATCTCTAACCACGTCCAGCCCACCCTTCAAAGCACTGAGGAAGTGCACAAACATGCGACACCTAGCCTTGAACAACAGCCCCACCTCAAATGTGACTGGACTGTCCTTTCCTCATCTTACCTCCTCACATGTTGCATTCCATGACCTTTATGCTCCGGCTCCGAATCAAACCTCGTGCCCTGTTCATGATGGTGACCTTCATACCCCACAGATGGTATATTCTGGAAACTCCTGGGTTTGGGTAGCCTGGCCTCTCCAGATAAGAGATGGGCCACCACAGTCCCCACCCCCACCCTTTCTAATTCCATGCTCTCCACCAGGATAAAGGATCAACATCTGCCTCTGACTCCCTCACTTCTCATAGTGAGATTTTAACGAGTAGAGAACATCAATTAGTTTTTTATTATATTCTAAAACCACTGGCCTAAATTAACCCTGAGGACCAGTTGCACCATTTTCTAGATTTCTATTTACAAGAGGAATTCGTTTTCCTAGCTGCTAAATCCAGTTTCAGTTGGATGAGTGACTTGCTTCTTTGGCTCCCCCTGGTGGTGGAAGCTTCACTCACACCACCACACAAAGCGACGGTTCAGTTCTGAAGCTCTGCTGGTTTGAGGTGGAGTTTAGTGGCTTCCTAAGGAGATGAGGACACACATTTAAGTTAAGTTGTGGGGAAACTAGGCCATCTTACTCCCAGGTTAAAACCATTACTGACTCTAAATTACTTTCTTTTTAATCTTCAAAATATTTTCTCCATAGCTTGATAGCTTGAAAATCCTGCCATGAGAACTTGCAAACTAGGCTGACAGCAATTTAATCAACAACAGCTTATATTCTGTAGTACCTAATTTTCCCCCTAATATTTATTGTTTACTATGTGCTGGCTTACATTCTAAGGACTTTGCTTGTGCTAGCTTATTTAGTTCTTAAAGCAACATTATAGAGTTGGTATAATTATTATCCCCATTTTTCAAAAGAAAAGAACTTGTTCCTTGTCATGCCCCATCTCATACACCACAAACCAGAGAGAACAAGAAATACTCATTTCTCAAATTCATCCACACAAGTTTGTGAATGAAATGGGTATGTTGAGTCCATACAGAGACAGCTTGCTGTGACAGCACCGGCAGGTTCTTTTCGCAAGAGTTAAGGAGCCCAAGAGGAGGTGTCTGGCTTGTGGAATACGCCATCACCAAACTCCACTGAGAAATTCCCAGCCCAATTTTTTTTTTTTTTTTTTTTTTTTTTTTTTTTTTTTTTTTTACTATAGTGCACATGCGCTCACCAGAGGAACAGAAGGGGAGAAACCACCCCCCAGTGAGGATGGCCACGCTGCAATCCCTTCTCCTTCATTCTCCTCTTGGGATTTGGGGTACGTACTCACCAGTGTGAGTTTTCAGTCACCAGATCCAGGACTGGAACCACAGTTAACTATGTGGGAGTCCAGTGATGTGACCATTACGCTATCTGCTATTCCCCCCAGCCCAAATTTTTTCTTTTCTTTTTTTTTTTTTTTTTGGAGAGGTTTTTGCTATAGGGCGTGTGCACTCGCCAGACAGACAGAGAGAGACAGAGAGATAGAAAGCAGGAAATCACCCCCCCAGGGGGGATGGCCACACCGCAATCCCTTCTCCTCCATTCTCCTCTCGGGATCTTGGGCACGCACGCACACGCGCCCGGCGTGAGTTTAAGCCACCGGGTCCGGGACTCGAACCGCGGTCGACTACGTGGGAGTCCAGCGACATAGCCATTACGCTAAATGCTGGTCCCCCCCAGCCCAAATTTTAAAAGCTTAATCAAAAATGCACGGGTAAGGGGACCAGCAGTTAGCATAATGGCTATGTCGCTGGACTTCCATGTAGTCGACCATGGCTCGAGTCCCGGACTCAGCGGCTAAAACTCACGCCGGGTGCGTGTGCGTGCGTGCCCAAGACCCCTAGAGGAGAATGGAGGAGAAGGGATTGCGGCGTGGCCATCCCCCCTGGGGGGTGATTTCTTGCTTTCTGTCTCTCTGTTTCTCTCTGTCTTTCTGGCAAGCACACGTGCCCTATAGCAAAAACCTCTCCAAGAAAAGAATAACAAAAATAGAATGTATGGGAAAGGGCCAGCTCTCAAACAGATAGAATCACAGAAAAGATTGAGAGATGTTTATAACCACAAAGATGGGCCCGCATTGTGGTCTTCCAAGAGGGTGACCAGCTGTCCCTCACTTTGCCTGGATCAAGGAGTTTTCCAGGACATGGGACATTCAGTGCTAGCACCAGGAAAGTACTTACTGACCTCACAAAACTAAATCCAGTCCCACTTACTTACCAGGTCTATATGAGCCTCTCCTATAAGGAGTCAGGTCTGAGATTTAGGAGATTCAGACTCTGGTACTAACTGTTCAATCCCTTGGGCCTCAGCTTTTCCAGATTAAAATGGAGGGAAACCCCTGTCCTTGCCCACCTCCCAGGGTATTTGGACTCCTTATAACCACTTTGTAAATCCATGAGGAGACTGCTGTGATCCAAGGAATTTCTTTGATACAACATTGCTTCTGAACTGTGTTTTAAAATAGGTCCCATATTTCAAATTAAAAACAAAGAAACAGGCTCAGCCTCTGTGGTGCAGTCGGTGGCATGCTGGACTATCGCGCTAGAAGCACACCACGACCACCGTGGGACTGCCCAGCCCAGTACACGGAAACACTCCAGGCATGTGTACATGTACCCAAGATCTTGATGGGCTGAAGAACTGGAGGAAGGGGATTGAGCACGGCCGGACCCCGTGGAGGGCAGCCCTCTACCCCTCTCTTGCTCTCTCTCATGTGCATGTGCTCTATCAGCAATAAAGGGAAAAAATCCTCCAACCAACGAAAACTATACAGACAATTCTGACCCAGACAAGCAGAGCAACCAGAAGGACTTAGGAAAATAAACACTTTGATCAGTTTGAAAGGAAAAAAAAAAGTAGGTACTATCTAAAATTGCTTCCCAGACTTGAACTATATTCAAGTCTTCAGTCTAGAACCAATCAGTAAGTACAGCACTGGGGAATCACAGATAAGCCCCATTCGGGATAATAAATGATGACCATCATTATTACCCTGAGACGACGCAGGTAGTAGAGACATCACTATCTAGAGGATTGTCGAACAGAATTAATAGAAATGATCCCAGAAATTCCAGTTTTCTAGTATCACTGAAAGCTTGTTCCTTGCTCAGCATTTCACCCCCTAAAGGATCTGACTCAGTCCTTTCGTACCCAAGATCTGGTTTTGTTCTAGCGCTCAGATTCTGAGGTTCAGAGCTGTCCTTCCTGATGGGAGAGGTCCTTATCCATGGAAAACAGGAGCTCTCTAACTAAACACCTTCATCCCCTCTGGTGCCTCTCTCCTTTACTCTGCCTTCTGTATACTAGTTCTCCCTCTCTCTCTGGGATAAAATTCATTTAAAATTTTTAAACAAAGCTCATCTGCTTAACCTTGCCCAGAAGAAACTGCCACTGTCCCATTTATTTTTAACAGCCATGTGATCCACTAACAAGCACTAAATGGCAGAGACCAGAGAGAGGAAACTTCACGATCGTGCTTGATCAGTGAAAAGTGTGTGAATCTGTGATGCTCTCTGCTTTCCTTGTGCCGGATGACTAATTGAGTTTCACACAGTGCTGTCAAATGCTGGGAAAGACATGATTTATGCTAAGGATATTTTTGGTCTCTGAAATACCCAGCTCCAGAGCAAATAAAAGAAGTTGTTTCTGTATCAGGATTGTGCCAATAGGCAATTTCTCACAGTGAAATTCCCCTCCTACGACTAACCAGTCTATGCACTGAAAACATTGAATTTCCATCTTTGCTTTCACCTGCTGCTCTTGGGCAGGTGATCCTACAGAATTTATTTGCATTTTTTTTTCAGCAGCAACATTTATTTCATTCTCAGTTATCACTCCCTGAGATCTTATAGACACCGCCACTGGGGCTGATGGAAATATGCGATAGCTTCAGTGAAGAGCCAGCTGCCAGGCTGGCCCACAGTTCAGATGATGTATGCCTCAGCCTGGCCCCTTTCTGATACAGCAACCCAGGAACAGAACATTCTGGTTATCCATGGAGGAAACCCTTTCCAACCCACAACCTGATTTCCATTGCTCTCGCTTTGGACTGCAAAGTGTCAGGTGAAAGGAAATTTCAGGATGATGTGTGTGAACTGGGTGTACAATACTGCCCTTTTGACAAAGCAACAAAAGATAGAAGGGTAGAGTTGGGAGGTGGGACCAACATTTAATTGTTTTAACAAATACATGGTACACAAGTCAGAACTAAAACTGTCACCCTCAGCCTTCAAGATAACAACAATATTGAAATGCTGAGTTCTGGTGAACTATCATACTGAAATATCAGACCTGAGAAACCAAGTCTCAGCAGGGTTAAGTAACCTTCCTAAACTTATACAGCTAAGTACATAACTAGTAAAGGTAAATTCTAACCCAAGTCTGTTTATTACTAAGCCAACCCTATTACCTTATCCCATTAGAAACTCAGCACATAGTATAGAATATATAAACTGAGAAAATGGAGAGCCAGCCAGTGGCAGGGTGGGTAAGGAGGATAGATCCCATGTGGCCAACTTCATGGTTTCAGTCCCAGACCTGGTGGTTTAAGAAACATATCAGTGTGGGACCAGCAGTTGGCACAATGGTTACGTTGCTGGACTCCACATGGTCGCCCCATAATTCAAGTCCCAGATCCAGCAGATTGAAACATGCTGGGTGTGTGTGTGTGTGTGCATGCCCACAATCCTGGGAGGAGAAGGAATTGTGGCATGGCCATTCCCTCCGGTGGTGATTTCTTGCTTTCTGTCTCTCTATCTCTATCTCTATCTCTATCTCTCCGGTGAGTGCACATGCCCTATAGCAAAAATCTCTCTAAAAAAAAGAAAAGAAAGAAAAAATACACCAGTTTGTGTGTTTGTGTGTGTGTGTATGTGTGTGTGCATATGTGTATGTCCATAATCCTTATAAGAAGGAGAAAAGGGATTACAGCATGACTATTCCCCATGGGGGATAGGGGTGCTGCTTTCTCATTCCCCTGCTACCTTTTCTGTCTCTCTCTAGCAAGTGCATATGCCCTCTGGCAAAAAATTTTTAAAAAATAGAAAATTGGGACACAAAATTGTATGTTTGGTATGATCCTACTTCCCCTGCCCCCAGTATGGTGGGAGTGCTCACCAGAGAGACAGTGAGAGAAAGTGAGAAATCATCCCCCAGGGGAATGGCCATGCCATAATCCCTTTCCTCCCTTCTTCTCTTGGGGCTTTGGGCACTCATGCACACTTACCTGGTATGATTTCCAAGCCACTAGGATTAGGACTCGAACTGCAGTCAGTCATATGGGAGTTCAGCACCTTAATCACTATACCACCTACTGGCCCAATCCTACTTATTTTAAAATATAAATGCATTATTTAAAAATTGAAGTGGAATATATTAAGGCATTAAAAGATCATCTAGGTTGGTGAGATTATAATGAATGTAATCATAACAGCTCTAATCTAAGTGCTTACTACAAGTCAGGCCCTTTACTAAGGACATTACACAATCTGTCTCATGGAATTCTCCTAACAACCACTTGAAATAGATGTGATTATTTTCTCCACTTTACAGAAGAGGAAATGGTAAGTGACTTGCCCAAAGTCACACTTGAGTGTTCTGGGTTCCAATTCAATCTCCAAAGGCCTTGCTTGTAACAATATACTCTGGTGTTTTTTCACTTATAATTGGACATGCACTTATTTTTTTAAAGAATTATTTATTTAATCTTATTTATTATTCCTATCATTATTATTCAATTGCTATAGGGCATGTATGCTTACCAGAGAGAGACAGAGAGAGAGAGAGAGA
This sequence comes from Tupaia tana, assembly GCA_026018925.1. Classification (NCBI taxonomy): domain Eukaryota; kingdom Metazoa; phylum Chordata; class Mammalia; order Scandentia; family Tupaiidae; genus Tupaia; species Tupaia tana. Next base: position 178,589,208 of record JAKSZU010000003.1, read on the forward strand.
ATGAGAAAGCAAGCTGTCAGCTCTGGGACTTGAACCATAGTTGGCCATGTGTGAGTCTAGTGCCTTAAGCACCACGCCACCTGCCGAACCCAGGCACTTATTTTTCAATCAGACAAAATAAAAATTAAAATGGACTCAAATGCAGGAGCCAGTCAATTGCACAACTGTGTGCACATGGGAAGGGTCCTGGGTTTGTGTCCCAGGACCTCCCTGGGCATGCAGAACACATGTGCCCATGCCTGTGCCCACGATCCAGTCCAGCTGAGACACAGGGTGGATCGAGGCATGGGAACCTTGCTGGGTGTCTTTCCCTCTATCTATCTGTCTATCTATCTATAGACTGCATTACACTTCTCTGAGCCTCAATTTCTTCACCTATAAATGGGCGTTAGATTAAGAATGTCTTCAAACTCCTGAAGGAACTCTGAAGTGTTCACGGATCTGCCTTAGGGGTTTCCTCAAAGGATAAAAAGGAAGAGCGGGCTGGTTTGGGAGCCCTCCGGAACACCTATCCTCAACTGACAAAGTAAAGCTTTGTTTTTAACTGTTTATGTATAATAAAGTTCTTTATAAGTGATCCTTTAAAGAAATTTCTTTTAGGACCAGCAGTTGGCGTAATGGCTATGTCGCTGAACGCCTATGTAGTCGACCGCAGTTCAAGTCCCAGACCTGGTGGCTTATACTCACGCCGGGCATGTGTGCTTGTGTGCCCAAGATCCAAGAGGAGAGTGGAGGAGAAAGGATTACAGTGTGGCCATCCCCCCGGGGGGTGATTTCTCACTTTCTATCTCTCTGTTTCTCTCTGTTTTTTGGGTGAGTGTGCATGCCCTATGGCAAAAACCTCTCAAAAAAGAAAAAGAAAAAGAAATTTCTTTTAGAAGAGAAGGGCAAGGACTGGGAAGTGAGGAATATTCTGGCCCCCTCTGTGCTACTGTCTGCTCCCAGCCTAGCCACCTGCCCACAACTCCTCTGCCATCCCAAGGCTAGATGTAGTATGTCTACCACCCCAAAACCACTATTTTTCCAAGTGAGGCATAGGAACTTCCCAGGTCACTATAAAATGCATAGTCACAGGCTGTACCTCAGACCTAGTGAATCACAGGTTCTCTGATTAGGAAGAGCTGCTTTCCTCCATTACGCTTCCCTCCAAGTGCAAGTTACGTCATAGGCCAGTCCTAACTACAGTCTTTTAGGATGGCTCCTCCCTCAACCCTAAGCTACACAGTGGGGCTCATGAAGTAGACAACCCCCAGGGCTCCCCACGAGGACACTGGGACTTGGATTCTAAGTCAGTACAGGGCTGCTACCTCCTCCCTCGTGAGTGCCGAACGGCCTCCTCCCATAGCACTGGAAACAGCCTCGCATCTTAACAAGAAACAGAGCTTCTCTTTTTGAAAGCTAAACAAACACAGGCAGATGGAACCCAGTTAACAGATACGTTAAAGAGCCTTTCCAGGTTCCTGATCTGTGACTGGGCTGAGGGCAAATCATGACAGAATCACCAGGAGAATCTCTGAATCACAACTTTTGTCTCCAAAAACACGGAGCAGGAGATTCTGGCTTCTCCACTGTGATGACGTTAATGGCTTTAGATTTATGTCATTCCTTCCTCCTCTGCCACCTGAAGCCTGTGGTTAAGAAAGTGGACTGTGGCATCTGACAGCCCTGGGGTGGGATCCTGGCACTGCAGCGCAGGCACTGGGCAGATTAGGTAATGTGGAGGAACGGTAAGAACTGCTAAATGTTCTCATTTCTGTGGGGCAAAAACAGCGCCCGCCATGTGAGATCATCACCAAGATTCAGTGAAGCAATGACTAGGTAGCCCTTGGCCCTCGGCTTTATGCACGTTCAGATGTTTATTGTAATTTGTATTACACACTGAAGAACTCTAACAAGGCACTTAAAAATTCATGTGGCAGAAAGAGTTCAAAGTCTTCCTAGATGGGCAGATGTGACCAGAAGACAAAGAACTTAAAAGAGGTGAAATACAGGAGCCCACATTTGTGGAGTAAATTAGGAGAGTATGGATTAGAAAGGAGCCTCAGGTGCCCCTCGCACTGGCTCATGAAGAATTCTGAGAGAGGGCATTCTTATTTATTCTACTGGAACACGTAATGCAAAGGAAGGAAACAGCACACATCAACCAATTCACCTCATTCACAGGAAAAAGTACACGCAGAACACCAGGACAACTCCTGGGAAAAGGTGCAGAAAGAAATGAAAGAAAGCTTCTGAAAAGGGCCTCATTCACACTTCCTTGTGTAGCAGGAGCACGTCTTTTTTAATTTCCTCAGATCCACTCAGGTCTTAGTTATTGTCTCACTTTCTGCACTTCTCTGTCCTGATAATCTTCTTTGTCTTCTGGCTTCTAGTTTTGAAATTCAATGCACCTCAAAGTCTGGAGGGCCTGCTGAAACAGAGATTTCTAGACCTCACCCACCAACTTTTCACGAGTTATAGGTCAGGGAGCCTGAGAATCTGCATTTTTCTTAAGTCCCCAGCACTGCAGCTGCTGCTGGCCGGGAGCTCCTTTAAATAGCAGTGGCTCGACTCCATCCCCCATGAATTACTTCACCTCTCTGTGGCACAGGTGTTCATCTATAAAATGGGAAGAATAACAGCTACTTCTTAGGGGTCTTATGAGGATTAAATGCAGTCCTGGCATTTATTAAGCCCTCGGTAAATGTAGGCAATAAAAACCACAATCCCAGAGACAGGGTTGTAACAAGGATGCACTTTTCTATAAGATCCTCCATGCTTGCTTTATGAAACTGATATGACCCCTCAAAATGGGTCCTTTTCTCCTCTTTGAGTTTATCACTATATTCCCTCAAGCTACATTGAAAGTTGGGCCAGCTCATTGGTGCAGAGGTAATATGCTGTTCCAGAGAAACAGGATCCTCCTGCCTGGGAATCATGGTTCGAATCGCCAGCCCACTCAGCCTGAAATGCATGAGATATATGTATAAGTGCCCAGAATCTGATGGGTAGGAGATCAAGGCCTGACTGGATCCTGTGGACAGGGCTCCTCTCTTTTACTCTCTCTAGCTTGTTCTCTTGCTCTCATGGGAAAACACACAGATAAAGAAAAAAAAGTTAAAATTGGAATTGAGTATCTTCTATGTTCTATGAATACTGATAATTTACATATTCTTTCTGTCCTCCTCACACTTCTGTAAGATAGGACTATTATCCCTCTTTTGCAGATGAGAGGAGTGATGCTACAAAAGTACTTAAATATTTTGATCTCTGTTTTACAACTTGAAAGTGACAAAACCAGAATTTGTACCTCCTAGGCCATTCATGTGGCTGCAAGCCCACGCTCTTCACTACCCCGAACATTGCAAGGTGGAGTTCATCTTCCTATCATCAACTTGTAACAGCTGCCTGGAGCACAGGATTCTGGGGCACAAATATTCTGGCTCAAGGGGAAGCATTGTTGGAATTGATTAGAAATGTCTAGCTGCCATTCAAGCCAGAGAGGGGAGTGTCAACATAGAACAGATATTTGCTGCCCCTGCACTTTGCTATAGCAACACAGATGGTGGTAAAAGTTCCCTAATTTTATCGAAGAACATATTTAAATACACACAAGTCAGGTGAATGCTCCCAGGATTTACTAACGAGTTCAGATCTGTGATCTACCTTCCCCAGTCACATAATTTAATTCTCATGGCATTTACATACACATAAGTGAAGGCAAATGGTGTGTGACTAAGCCACATCTGTAGATGATCCAAAGTCATTTCTCTTTGATTTTAGAGTTCCAGCAGGACACAGTGCTTTCAAATTGTCACTGGACTATTTGGCATAATTGATATTAGGTAATCTGTTTACAAACCAGATTTCCAGGTCTTCCCCTGAGATATCCTAATCCAGAGAATCAGGGGTGGAGCCAAGGAATCTGCATTTTAAACAGAAACTAGAAGGTCTTACAACAACTTCTGAGAAGCCCTGCCTTAAGCAATGCTATAGAACAGTAGTTCCTTCTGCTTTTCCATACGAGAAACCTTTTTTGCTCAAAAGTTTCTCAGAAATTACATGATACTAGTTGAGAAAATATACGTTTTAAAATCAATTTTGTTATGATTACAGATAAACATGTTTTTCTTTTACAATAGTGTGTATATAGGTACTTGGGAAAGTGTAAGAACTCTGTAAGAGATGGTGTTTAATATACCTATATGCAATGCTCCATACATAGATGCAATCAAAATCTTTTGCATACAATTCTGCAAACCTTTCCTCCACATCATCATTCACCTAAGAGAGAGAGAAGAAGGAAGCTCTTACTTCATGGAGCACTTACTATATGACAGGACTGCACCCATCTTGACTTGTTTACTGTATATTTTCAAAGAATTAGAAAGGAATCCAATTCTTCCTCCTATCACCTGCTTCAGCAGAGACTCAAATTTGATTAGTAAGTTCTCATTTTACTGTAAAAATAGATGTCTTATATGAGGGTACTTCAAAAGGTTTATGAAAAAATATTGAGTGTCAGAAAAGTGATGACATATTTTTTCTATGCAAAAATGTGTCATGATTTTTCAACAATCAAATAGAATTAAAGTATCATTTATTTTAGTGCAAAAATTATTAAAATCCATGCATAGATTTTTCATATTACACAGTTTTCATGAAGTTTTTGAAGACCCCTTATATCTCCATTCCAGTTTTCAATTCTTTTTATGGCTAAAATGGACATTTGTCTAATAAATAATATGGAATTAAAAACAGTAGTAAGTCTCTATAGTGAGCAAAACATTATACCATAAAGTGTCCACTGGGACACTTTTGAGAGTACCTAATCCATTTTTTACATTCAAAATCTTTCAACTGTAGAAACTGAAAAATAAGAAGGCAGGATGATCCTTCCTTAATAAAGAGTTATGGGGTTTTCACAGACATGACTTAAAATTATGATCCCAGTTGTTTTTTTTTTTTTGCTTAAATTCACATTCAGATTAGCTCGTGTTTCCCGATAAACTCCTGAGTAGACGGTGGGAGATGCTTGTTTAGAAATCAAAATTCACACAGAAAATCTATAGAGCACATGTGGACCAAAATAAAAAGAACAAGTATGGAAAAGACAAAGGAAAGGAGATCACGATTATCAATGTACAGGGAATATTTGCCCAGCATCTTGATCTTACCTGGTGCTGAAGGACTGGCTCGACATTGCCACAGTTTTGTTGGATATTTTCATAAATAATAATAAGGACCTGGACTACGGTAAAAGTCTAAATTACTAACACAGAAAAAGCACTCAGAAAGCTGGCTTCATCAGCTCAATGCCAATCTGCGCCTTTGCTCAGCCTCAAAACCATCAGGCTACAGATGATGGAGTTGTAGTTCATTAAGAAATGTTTGGAGGGGGATGAGCAAAGAGAAAATGAGAGCTGCTTCATCAGGAGAATTTTTTTAAATGCTATTTGTCTTCATGACACCAAAGAGAGGCACAAGGAGATCCAGCAGCTGCATTTAGTTTGTAATGACCTTTCACCTCTGCTGCTCTTTGACCTGGCTGTTTCAATCACACAGACACAGAGTTCGACAAGATGTTTAGGAGGCAGTTCTCCTTTGTTGTGCAGTGGGAGGAAAAGGGATTGAAAATAAAATTTCTCTAGTAAGACAAATTGCTCCTATGCTCTAGCTGACTAAGGGTTAACAGAACCTTAGGCCCAGTTTCCTGCTCAGCTGTTTAATTGCTGCAGGCCAGGGAAACATTTGAGGGAGAGAGGGTTAATACCAGGGACCTCATTTTTCAAAGACCTGTCAGAAAGCTAGTCCACTCACTAGGTTTGTACAGAAACCAGGGTCTACGTCCCATGTTTGAGTAACCTAGATGGACCCTATTGACTGGTCTCTCAGCGGTGATTCTGTAGTTGTTGGCTATCATAGTTCTTGTATCTTTATAGATTGTTCCCAAAAATAAGCACATGGAGTGTGTGGCATGGCTTGTGTGGTGTATGTACATGTGTGTGATTTTAAAGCAGGAGTTTCCCAAACTTAAGTGTGCATTAGAATCACCTAGAGGGCTTGCTAAATTGTAGACTGCTAAATCCACTGTTAGAGCTGTTTTAGTAAATCTGGGGCCCAGGAACTTGCATTCTAGCAATTCTCAGGTGACACTGAAGCTGCTGGTCTGAGGACTACTTTGTGAAGACCGTTGTCCACTGTTTTTTTTTTTTTTTCCTGGACTTTTAACAATCACACATACATACATGCTACCATAATTAATGTTACATATTTGATATTAAATGCCAGGTGTTATTATTAACTACTACTTTGAGTACTTACTGTATACCAGTGCTATGAACCCTCCAAGCCAGACATTATTATCCCTTATTAAGAGCTGATCCATACTAAATATGATTCCTAAACCCATGCTCTTAATTACTTTAGTACTTTCTTAACAAGTGATAAAACAACGAGCTATTTTAATCAATGTCTTTTCTCTATTCTAATATGACATGCTTGTACTAACTCTAAGTAGAAAATATAACCTTTCTTTTTTTCTTATGTCATATAAAGCCAAAAAAGGAATATCAAGGAATATTGCAAAATCATCCAACCAACAAATGTATTCTGAGTTCTTTCTGGGTGCTTGAGGACCATAGGATAAGCCAGCAGCTCCCTGACCTAGGGAGACTGAAAACGTCCAGGAGTTCATGTGAATGCCAAGCCATTCATGCCACAGAATTCTTTTTTGGTCTTGACAAATAGGAATAGGTACAAAACATAACATGGGCCCAAAATGATGACTTAGAGCCGTGGTTCTCAAGCTTCCATGAGCATCAGAATCATCTAGAGGGCTGGCTGAAATACATGCCTTTCTCTCAATTTCTCACTTACCAGGTCTAATGGGAAAACCCAAGAATTTGCATTTCTAGCCATTTCTCAAGTGATGCTAAAGCTACTGGTCCAGCTATCACATTTTTGGAATTATTATTAACAATAAGCCTTCCCGGATTAATTCAGCATCTCTGATCCGCTGTGTTTTATTCAGTGATTCAACAAACACTGCTTGAGTACCTAGTATATGTGAATCTTCTTTCTAGCTCTGAGGGTAAAGCAGTAACCCAACAAGACTAAATGTCTGCCCTAGCAAGGAGGGGCAATAGACCCCAAACTATAAATATATAATGCAACAAGTGATCTAAAATAAAAGACAACAAAAATAAAAGTGGGAAAATGGGGAGATGCTAGTTGAATATTGTGTTCACCTCTCTAGGAGAAAACATCCATCAGAAATGAGATCTATTTAGATTTTATTTAAGCTATTGGAGCATGCTATCTGGGTGAAGAGAGTTAAAAAGCAGAATTAGCAAATGCAAAGGCCCTGATGCCATTGTATGCAAGAAGAAGCAAGGAGTCTGGTGGCAGAAGAAGAGTGTGCAAGAGGAAGAATGCTAGAAGATAAGATTCAAACTGAAGAGTAATCTGCATTTTTAAAGAACTCACCAGGAGATTCCAATAGTCATTCAGGTTTAGAAATGACTTCTCATATGCACTTATTTCTAAAGCCCATTCAACTTTTCTCAATTCTTATCAACACTATTTGGATATGGGATTTGTGAGTAAACACGTTTCTGGAGCATTCAACAAAGAAGGCATCCTTGTAGCATAAAGCTAATAGGCAAGCCAGGGACTGAGCTTTGCATGGTATACACTCAAAGAAATTACTTTCCTCTCTCAAAGATGAATCTGGGCCAAGTTTATATATTGAGTGTGGAAATGACAGAGGTGTGAATCCAGAGAGGAAGGGGAAGCTCTTGGTGAAGACAAGGTATGAAGGCAAAGGAGGGGGAAAATGGATATGTATGGCCATAAGTGAGGACTTAAAGAGAGAATGAAACTTACACAGAACAAGGAGTTCAGTTTTATATGTAAGTATTCGCTAATCAAATGGAAATGTGGTGTGTGTATTGGAGCATGGAAGGTGGCAAGTCTTGGAAAAAGGTCAAGGTCAGAGATAAGTGAAAAATTAAGCCCCTAAATTGAATAAAGTCCCTGAAAAAGTGCAGGGTGGAGAATAAAAGACCAAGGCTAAGCCCAGTTTGGAAAAGAGGATGAGGGGCCGAGCAAGAAATACAGCATCAACAGCAAAGTATCAGAAAGGTACAACAACCCTACACACCACTGCTTAATAGCCGACATGACTCTTTCCGACACGGTTGCAGCAAACAAAATGGGCAAAGGTCAATTCTCCTGTCCTTCAAACACACGGGTATATATAACCAGAGGCTTTTGTAAAAGGAATCTCCTATTATAGAGTACACTTCATCCCATAAATAAGTCAGACTCAATTATTTTATATCAAAACAATATCTTAGCTTTTAACAAGCACAACTGCCAATAGCTAGAGTCACACATTATGAATCACTATTTGCTCCTTCCTACACTTTCTAATTTCCTGCTAAGGAGACAGGACTGAGTGGGGTCATTAATCTGAATTAGAAATACTGTGGCCTGCTCGGCACTTTGCTTGCTAACACTGTGTGGTGGAGCTTGATCTGTGGGGGTTTTGTTTTCTACACTATTCTGAGGAAGAGACAGGATGGGAGAAATGCTGAGCTGGTTTTAATTTTTAAGCCCTTTTTAATTCCATGGGTCATTTGTGCATCTCATACTGGTCTTTGAAATCATTAGGCTGAAATCATTGCTGTCATTTTGCTTTTACTGGAGCTGTTGTCAAACGACAAGCTTTGTTCAGCCTCTGTCTTGAATTCTAGATGACTCACCTGAGAAGCCTAAAATGACATGTTCCCCCTCCCCCATAAGAGAAGAGGAGGACATGTATTTTTTTCTAGCAGAATTGACATAACTCCGTTGCGTTTGTCTGGTGAGGCCAAGGAGGGAAGAATCTGAATTAGGCAGGGCTCCCACAAAGCAATTAGTTCAATAAGTTTCTCTTATACCATTGAGGGCTTTCTTTAAAGGAAACAGAATAAATGATGCTTGGAAAACCATTACTGCAAGACTATCACTTCATAGCTTTCACTTATTTCATTAACATTAAGTCCTCACCGTGCGAGCTGAGAAAATAAACAGAAAATTCAAGTTTATTTGTTTACCTCCTTGTTTAGGACTGTAGTAAAAATTTCGATGACATTGTTGGAGCTAACGGGAGTTGGGGATTATCCTCAGAGGAGTACACCAGCCTTGTTCTTCCTGTTCTCCCGAAACAAAGTCCCGATGGCAGCAGTCACCTACCGCAAGACTTTCACACAGCTACCCTTGGTCAAGAGAGACTGCTCTTGACCAGCCCCACCTCACTCTGTCCCCTGATTGATCACCACCCTTACTACTACCAGGACTGCTATTGGAAACTGACCAGAAATAATGCGAGTCCAGAAAGGGCTGGATAAATTCCCAGCGGGCAGGTCTGTGAGGCTCTCTCTGCAGGTGCAGCCCCAACCTTCTGACATCATCGTCAGGAAAAACAGCATTTCCATAAGTCAGTGTTGGAGGTCTCTCCCAGACTCAGAATGCAAGCCAAAGGAACTGTGGGTCTGAGTGGAGGGCCATCCATTTGTCTGTCCTCTCTCTCTGCTGGCTCTGCCACACCATTCTGGAGCCCTTAGATGCTCACGTTTTCTATATGACTCGTGCATGAAAACTGTTCCTTTTCTGACTGATCTTCTGCCTCCCCAGGCCCCTTCCCATGGTCCTCCTGGGTGATGTGGCCCTTTCTGAGCTGGTCAGCAAGTCACTATTCCTTTTGCATGTCCCAGCTCCTCCTGACTGGCCCAGAAGTGATCAGAAGCAAATGTCTTTTAAAGCTTTGGGCTTTGGGGGTTCTGTTGTTTTTCCAGGGCTACGGAAAATGCGAGTAATTTTCTGCAATCACAAGTCCCAGGGTCCCAGTCAGTGTAATTATAAGGCAGTCACTTCCTTCTGCCTCTGTTTCCCCTTCCCTTTGGGCTGGTAAAATCATTACCTTGACGTCTTTCTCTCCTTAGTTGGACATTTGTACAGGCCATTTACCATGCTTCTCATGAATCTTCTCAATTGAATATGATTGTGGTGGAGGGAGAATACTTGTTTGTTTAACTCAAAACTGGAGAAAGCCTAACTGTCATCAATTTTTTTAACTCTCCACAGCCTAGAGCTGCCTTCTGTCTTTTTTTTTTTTTTTTTTTTTTTTTTTTTTTTGAGAGGTTTTTCGTTATAGGGCACGTGCGCTCACCAGACAGACAGAGAGAGACAGAGAGACAGAAAGTGAGAAATCACCCCCTGGGGGGATGGTCACACCGCAATCCCTTCTCCTCCATTCTCCTCTCGGGATCTTGGGCACACACGCACATGCGTCCGGCGTGAGTTTAAGCCACCGGGTCCAGGACGCCAACCACGGTCGACTACGTGGGAGTCCAGCGACATAGCCATTATGCTAACTGCTGGTTCCTGCCTTCTGTCTTTCATAGTGTGAGTGCAGGGGTCAGATGATCCCAAGGGAGAAACCTTCCCAAAACATTGCCCTAAAGGTCTTCCCTACATGCAGCTGTCAGCCTGGCATGAGCTTGGCTTGGAGACTCCCCTCCCCCCATGGTCCAAGAAGGCAAGAGGAAGCAAAATGCTCTCTTCTAGGGAGGCACTGGGAGCCAGACCGAGACAAGAGGACCTTCTGGGTAGGGGAAAATGTGACGAACCCCTTCCAAAGAAGTCCAAACCTTCCTCACCACAGGACTAGAAAAATGAAGATGCCTTCTCAAGTCAGGTAAAGTAATTCCAAATATAGAATTGTAAGCTTTCTTGAGCCAGAATCAATGGGGCTATTAAACTCTCTCCAGAACATTCCCTCATCTCCCATTCTCTCCTTGTTCAGTCAGTTTTCCCACCACACAACCCAGCAGAAAACGTTTACACTAAGGCTTTTCATGAAGTAGAAGAGGTTCCTACCTCTACTTAAATCCAAGCCACAGAGCCCAGGCTGGCCAGAAGCTTTATCCCTAGAACACCTTCATCGCTGATGTTTTTAAATTCCCCACATCACATGCACTTTCAGGTTCCAGGATTGCAGCTTCCTTTATCTGAGAACACAATTTTCACAATCTAACATGCAGAAAGATTCCCTGTCTGTTCCTGCCCCTACAGCACATATTTCAGAAGCCTTCTGCATTTTTAATTATGTAATTTAGCTGCTGTCAGCATTTCTACAACCATTTCTCATGTTCCTTCCTTCAGCATTTTACAACGGAGCAGCAATTCCCTAAAGAGGATGTCAATATAGCAGATAGGGCCAGCATTGTAGCCTAGTGGTCAAAGGGCCAGATCCTACCTGACCAATCGCAGTTTGAATCCTAGCCCGCTGACTTGAGAAACAAGCCAGGCACGTGTGTGTGTGCCCAAAGTCTTGATAGAATGGAGAAGTGGAGGAGAAGGGACTGTGGCATGACCATGTCCCATTGGGGATTACTTTCTAACTCTCTCTTTCCTCTCTCTCTGCAGAATCCATATGCTCTCTGGCAATTAAAAAATTAACATATAAATAGCGGCAAGAAATCATGGAAGGGTGAGGTCGCAAAGTCAGTGGGACTGGATTCCAATTCAGTAACTCACTATCTGTGTGACCTTGGGCAGGTTATTTAATCTCCCTAAATTCTAGTGTCTTAAGAATAAAATGAGGGGCCAGGAGGTGGTGTTGTTGTTAAGGCACTGGGTTCCCACATAGTTGACTATGGTTCAGGTCCTGGGCCTGGTGGTTTGCTTTCTCCCTTTTTCTCTCTTTCTCTTCTCTCTGTCTCTCTCTAATAAGCATGTGTGTTCTGTAGCAAATTAAAATAATAATATTAATAATAATTAATTAATTAATTCTTTAAAAAATAATAAAACGAGGGTGATAAAAGTATCTACTGTAGTTATAGTTGTGAGGATTAATAAGAGGATGAACAGAAATACTTCACCTGGATTTAACAGCACTAACAGATAGATAAGGTGAGCCACATATGTGGTTTTAAATTTTCTTGCAGTTATTGGGTCGTCGGAAAAGTCATGATGTATTTTTCTGTTTTTCTAAGCAAAAATACAACATGACTTTTCTGACGACCCAATATATATATATATATATATTTTTTGAGAGGTTTTCGCTATAGGGCGCGTGCGCTTGCCAGACAGAGAGAGACATAGAGACAGAAAGCGAGAAATCACCCCCTGGGGGGATGGTCACGCCGCAATCCCTTCTCCTCCATTCTCCTCTCGGGATCTTGGGCACGCACGCACACGCGTCCGGCGTGAGTTTTAAGCCACCGGGCTACATGGGAGTCCAGCGACATAGCCATTATGCTAACTGCTGGTTCCCTTGACCCAATATATTTTTAAAGGAAAAAGAAACAGGTGAAATCAATTTTACCTGTGTATTTTGTGTAACCTAATATGTCAAAATACTTTCATTTCAACATGACAGCAATATAAAAATACAAATGAGCTATTCTAAGTTCCTTTTGTCAGACTACATTTTTGAAATCTTACGTATTTTATATTTACAGTACATCTCAATGCAGGCAAGGCACATGCCAAAGGCTCAACAGGCACACATGGTTAGTGGCTAAGACATGGAACGGTGCAGGTTATAAAACGTGGCAAATGTTAAAAAGAAAAGTTTGCAAAAATTCATGAAAAATGTGTATTATGGGAAAATTGTGCAGATTTCAAAATTTTTGCAACAAAATGAAGTTGTATTTTAATTCCATATTTTCCCCCACAAGTGTTTAGAAGTTTACTTGTAAAACAAAGTTCCTGGGACCAGCAGTTAGTGTAATGGCTATGTCGCTGGACTCCCATGTAGTCAACCGCAGTTCAAGTCCCAGACCCAGTGGCTTAAACTCACGTCGGCGTGTGTGTGTGAGTGCCCAAGATCCCAAGAGGAGAATGGAGGAGAAGGGATTGCGGTGTGACCATCCCCACTAGGGGGTGATCTCTCACTTTCTGTCTCTCTGTCTCTCTCTGTCTTTCTGGTGAGTGCACACGCCCTATAGCAAAAACTTCTCAAAAAAAAAAAAAAAAAAAAGTTCATTTCACTGAGATACTGCATTTCTTTGTTTGGAGTTTAGAGATACTTAGAAATGAAACTTACTTTTAGCCCCAGGGCTAAAAGGCTGTTTTTGAGCATTTCTTTAATGGTCTCTTTCTCAGGAAAACAACCAATGATTCAGTGCCTGTATACAGATAGCATCTGAGGATTCTCTACTCTTTTGCTCTTAGCCAAAAGGCCAATGTGCCCACCATCCTGATTTCTCGGCTTCCTATACTGTAGAGTTGCAGGGGCCCTCAGAGGTCCAGCCTAATTTCTCATCAGATACTCGAGCACTTAATACAACACACATGCCAATTTGTCGGCTTTTTGAATACTCCCTGAGTTGAGTGGCTCACTATACCTTGGGAATGCCTGTTCCACTTTCAGATGGCTTTAGTCATAAGGAAACTTCACCTTTAGATAAGATTCATCTTCTTTTCATCTTCTACTCATCGGTCCTAATACCCCCTCTGGGGAGCTATAAAACAAATTAGTCATCTTCCGTATGACAATCCTGCCAGTATTTGACGTTCGCTCTCGGGTGCCCTCTAAATGTCTTTGTGTCTAGGGTAAGTACCCCCCTTATTTCCATGGCTGCTCACAAGACAGAGCATAAAGCCCTGTCTCCGTGCTGGTTAATGATTAGCTGCTATGTGTCCTTTGCCGTGTAATCCCCAGAACTAAACATGGGGTGTGCAGTGTGGGCCTTGTCAAATGCTCCTGCTTTCAGGCAACCCCACCACCACTGCCACTCTCGCCACAACCACACCACACACTCAGGCACACGGCACTGAACTGTCCAGTGAGGCCCACAGGCAGTAGGCAGGCTCTGGCCTGTGGTGGATGCTAGGCCATCCACCTACCACCTAAGGCTGCTGCCCTGATGCCTGCCTCTCTCTTCCCAGCCAGTATGCAAGGAGGACCCAGAAAGCCAGTGCCACCTGTCCTCCCACATGTCAGGTCTGCAAACCCCTCATGGCTTTGTATACACATTGAGGAACCCAGAGCTGCCTTGTACCGTCCTTCCTCTGGGGAATTAAGGTCACTCCCCCCTTTCTGTTGACAGTGGAAACCTTAGCTGGCTTTCCCCACATGTGATATAGAAATTCCTGCCTTGCTGGGAGCCCAACCCCAGGGCTGCAGATTTGGACCCTCTTTAGGGTCTCCAGATGTTTCTCTGCCACTGACTAACTTCACACCAAACTCCCATGAAGGCCTGGTTCAAAGGAGGTGTGGGGATGTTGGGCCGGGCCAAACAGCTTCTCCAGAGATGTGCGAGGAAAGGAGCAGCTGCAAGGGAAGATTAGGCTCAGCTTTGCTGCCATAGATCAATAAATCAGTCAATCTTTATTGAGCTCTTCTGCCCATACATACTCATTAGCTAGCAAAGACCCAGGAGGAGCAGTCTGGGACTTGAGGGGGAGGGGAAAGCTTCTGGCCAAAATATTTCACCTCACAAAGGTCAGTGGTTTCCCTGTAGGGTCATTAGCTAATTCACGCTAAGGTGTTAATGACTTATTTAAAGGGACCCCAGCCAGCCGGAAGCTCTGAGAACAGATTATGGGGCCTGGGTAGAGACCACCTAATAGGGTAGGGAATGAAGAAGATGCTAAATGCAATTTTCTCTCTCTTGACAATCCCTAGGGCTTGGGATGCTGAATATTAATTAGGGTCAGGACAAAAGGTAGGAGTAGGGCTCTGGTGACAGCACTGCACTGCGTTCATTCTGCAGCTCTTGTCCTCAGCAAAAAGTGACCTACAGCTGGTCACTGAGCCTCGTGGGACTCTGTTCTCTCACAGTAAGATGGGAGTGTCCACCAGATAGGATTGGGAAAAATAAAGCACTCGGTACAGCTCTCTGATAAAAATAAACAAATAAATACTCAAACAAGCAAACAAAAAGGTGGTTGCTGCTGCTTCTATTGAATTAAACCCAGAGACCAACAAGAGCTATGCCCCTCAAAGAAGGGGTGGGTGGTGGATCTTCTTCCCACCTTCACCGACAATAATCCCTGTCAACCAGGCTTCATTTGGTGGTCTTGTATGACATGGTCATTTGTAAAACTGTCCAAACCTTTTTGATATTTGTTCCTATTCATTTCTGTATCCTCCTTGGATCACCTCTTATTGATTCTCACAAGTTTATTGTTGTAAAATCATTTTCCTAAAATGTCAAAAGCATCTTCCCCGATCCAGTGGTTTGGTATTTGGTGATCAAATTGCATTCTTCTTTTCCTCTTGGTTCATAATTTTATGGACTCAGCTGTGTCTTAGCTCAGGCTCTCCCCTCTGCAGAGCCTACAGTGTTTATTTTTTTTTTTTATGCTACAGTTTTGCCTGTTCAACACGACTATTCACTCATGCATTCACATTCACTTATTCTTTCGATGAACATGCATTCAGTTCCCTTGATGTGCTACTGATCAGGGAAAGACCCCCAGAAGTGGTCCCTTTTCTCATCATAATTAGGTATTAGTGGGCAAAGACAGACAAATTAATAAAATAATTCCAATAAAATCAAGTCTAAATGTGTATAATGAAGAAAATAAGCATGAGGTAGAGATGAAAACCACCACAAAGTCATCCACATCAAGGCAGAGGCCCTCAAGTGGGAAAGAGCTCAGAGAGAAACACTGAGGCACTGAGAGGAAGTGGGCTGGGAGAGCCGAGTGCCTGGGGCAGATGGGCAGGGAGTTGGGGTGAATAGCAGGGATTAGGGTAGAAGAGGGAGATTGAATCAGAGCACACAGAGTTTCACGGTCCATCACAGGGAACGTGCATTTCATTTTAAACTTGTTGAGAAGCTGTTGGATTGTGTTCTAATCATGGAAGCAACATAATCTGTCTTTTGAGAGATTACTGTTGCCAACAATTAGAGAATGGGTTAGGTTTGGGAAGGAGATGATGTATAAATTCAGAGAGTGCTGGTTTATTTTAAATGAGGGATGTTGGTGGCCTGGGCCTGAGGAAGGAAGTAAATAGATTCCTGGCACATTTTCAAATTAAAGGGGAAAACTGACATCACCTGCTGATGGTTTGGATGTGTGGAGTGGGGTGAGAAAAAGAATGATCGAGGATGATTCTGGGCTTCTCTGTGGAGTAACTGGATCAATGTACAGAGCTGTCGTTAACAAGGTAGGAGAGAGACAAGGCAGGGGATAGAAGAGAATCAAGTGTCCTGTTTCCTGCTGGGCACATGTGCGTGTGCACCTCAAATCCTGATGGGCTGGGGAAATGGGGGGAAAACTATGATGTCTCAGGTGTGATGTGTCAGATAGGTGAATGGGTGCAGGAGCTGGAACTCACGAACCTACCCAAAGATAAATTTGGAAGTCATAGCATAAAGATGATTTTTTAGAGATGATAGTATGCTAATTATACTGAATGAATGTGTACCCCACAGATATGTATAATTTATTTTATGTTATTATGTTTTGAAAAGATGATCTTTAATCCATGAGGATTGATCCACTTTCCTCCCTCCTGCCGAGCATTCCAGCTCCTCTCTGTAGACAGTGTCTTGCACTATTGTGTTTGTTGGGTAGCCACTAAGGCTGGGCTCATAGATTTCTAGGACTGACTAGGGGGTTCCAGAAAACAATTGCTTCTCTAATTCTCTAAGGACAACTGAGACAAAAGCAGTATCTACTGCCTTTTTTTTTTTTTTTTTTTTTTTTTTTTTTTTTTTTTTTTTTTTTTTGAGAGGTTTTCGCTATAGGGTGCGTGTGTGCTCGCCAGAAAGACAGAGAGGGACAGAAAGACAGAAAGCAAGAAATCACCCCCCCAGAGGGGATGGCCATGCCACAATCCCTTCTCCTCCATTCTCCTCTCGGGATCTTGGGCACACACACATGCGCCCATCCACTATAATTTCTTATGGAACTTCATCCTCTGCCTCACTTGGAAGAAAGTGCATATTGCCTTATATTGCTGGGAAAAGGGCTGCTTTCCTCCTGAGGCTCATCACAAGTGTTATATGTACTGTGAGTCAAATGGCCGTCTCAGCAGACACGCAAGCAAATATTTGGTCTGTTTTAGAAAGTGAAAGTAAATGGCTATTCCTATCATTCTCTGATAGGCACCATATCTTTTTGAATGGAAAAATTAATTTTCTGTTACTCTTGACTCTTTGAGACAAACCTATCTTAAGCATTACATAGGCCTGTGGCTAGAACATCATTTGAAAGGAAATATAAGGTTTTATAAACACAAGAAAGGGCAAGAAAAGAGAGTGGGAAATCTTTTACCTTGAGGATACAACCCTAGAGTGTCCACATTCCCACTTGATCCTTGCGAGTGAGCGCTCCTCGAATCATGAGCTCCCAAAGAAGAGGTTCATTAGTTATGACATGTAGGCTTTTCTATTGCAGCTTTTACCTTTCTCCAATTTTAACAAAATTAAGATTTTATGCTTTCTCAAATATTCCCAGAATGTTGAATTTATAACAGAGATTATGGTGAAGATGTACTTTAAACAAAAGTCACTATACTATTAAACATTTCATATAAAATTATAAAAATTACTTGCTAACTCCTTACCTACTCTCAGCCCACAGAGAATCAAAGAAACCAATCAGGATATGCCATGCCAGCAACTTTTTATTTTTCCTATTTTAAGCTACACTAGAGAGCTTGAACTTGCATGCTAAAGTAAATGAAACACTTGATTCTATTTGCTGAAACAGCCCATTACTGTGCATCGTTTGAGAAGACCACAAAATTTAGCACATGTAATCGAAATGGATTGCCTCCTTTTAACTGTGAGAACATTGGGAAGAACCTATAAAAACACTGAATATTGTGATGAATAGAGTTCTCATGAATGAAGCTGGTTAATTTTCTTACCAATTATCTCATTATTACTTAAATATCATTTAAATACCATATATGTCCTAAGATTGATCTTCCCTATGTATATGTTAGCATTTCCCTTGGGAGGATTGGGCTCTGCCTTTATTTTTTTGCACTTAATTTTCTTAGTTAATTAGATTTTTATTTATTTATTTATTTAACTTCTGACACCCAAAGAAAAACATTAGAGTGTGCTAAGTTATCTATAAAGAAGATTTGCAGCATGTGACAGTTTAAATTTTAAGTGTTTCTAATGTATTCATTTTCTAGTTAACGTAGGAAGAAGAAGGAAGTTGCAGGAAGTTTTCTCAGTTTTTCTGTGTGCCAGTATATATGCTTAAGAAAGCTTGCAGATAAAAATTAGAAATGTTCTCTGACACCACAAAAAGCACACAGTCTACGAGAGGCTCAGGAATTAAAACAGAGTAGGGCCAGGCGGTATGGCCATGCTGCAATCCCTTCTCCTCTACAAAGAAGCATTTGAGCAAATGCTGTCAACTTTCTATAGATACCTATGTTTACCATGTTATGTACAAATCCATTTCGCTGTCTTGGTTTCTATCTGAAATTTCGGTTAGGACCTCATAACCAGTCCATGAAAGCTTCCCAACAATTCTGAACCTTTTTTTTTCAATTAAGTTGAAGGAGGATATTTTTTCATGATCAGAGAAGAGAAATATCATTCAAAAATAAGCAAGCAAACAAAAAAATTTGAAGCAACTTATCTCACAAGAATTTCTTGACAAAAATTAACAAGAATTAAATTTAATTCTGGCCAAAGATAAAATGATGAAACAAAAGTATTATGAAAAGGAAAATTGAGCATCTATGTATATAAATTAAAAACCCAGCATTGCTAAAGAAATAACTAATTACTTAGAAGAGCAAAGAACAGAATAAATACCACTGATGATGAAAAAAATACAGACAGAGAATAAGGTTTTAAACAGTTAGGATACATACAGATTTTCAAAGATAAAGCAATGAGAAAAAAACATAATTTATAAAAAAAGATAAAGGATAATTTATGTTCACAAAAGAGCCTACTTTATGAAATAGTTAAGGTATTAAAAACATAATATAAGCAAATTTATTTGAATTATAGAATAATTTTTTAAATTACTATATTTGAGTCCAGACCATGGTGCAGCAGTAACACAATGCTTTGAAATGCTAGAGCCACATAGGCAGCCCACTGGTTCTCATCTGCAGGCTCCCTGTGAGTGCTGGGCACACACATGCATGCCTACGATCTGGACTGGTTTGAGTCTAGGAGTGGATTGCAGTATGAAGACCTAGTTGGGGTGCTGCTTCTCTCTCTCTCTCTCTCTCTCTCTCTCTCTCTATTTCTCTGAGGAAATAAAAAAATACAATTTTAAAATTAAATTATCTTTATTTGGAAAGAACATGTGTTATGAGAAAATTTAATACAGAACTTTCTACACCAAGACAGATTCTAGTTAAGCGCCTAACTTTTGGGATAAAATAATTTCAAGTTTTGTAACAGAAAGCATAAATGACCCACAAAGGGTTAAACTCAGGCTGCCTTACACTGCTCCCCAGCATCAATCAGTGCCATAAGAAAATGGAACAATTGTTCTGAGGTAAAAAAAGAATGACCAAATACTGTATACTCAGGACGGCAATCAAGTATAAAAGCAGCAGGCATCATAAACCATGGAAACACCAAGGAAACATCGTACCCACGAGCCTGTCAGAAAAACCTGATGATGAAAACCTGCCAACTCATTTTCAATCAACACAACAAAAAATCAGAAATTGAGAAAGTATGAGTTTTTAAAAAGACCATTGCTAAGACATGGAACCAACCCAAATGTCCACAAGCAGATAAATGGATTGAAAAAGTGTGGTATGGGGCCAGCAGATGGTGTGTGTGGTGATTAAAGTGCTGGACTCCCACATGGCTGATTGCAGTTCAAGTCCCGTACCTGGCAGCTTGCTTTCTCACTTTCTCTCTCTCTCTCTCTCTCTTTTTTCTTCCTTCCCCACCTCCCTTTCTCTTTCTGGCAAGTGCACATTCCCTATGGCAAATTTAAGTAATAATAATAATAATAGTAAATAAAATTAAATAATACATAAAAAAAGAAAAGGGGTGGTACATATATACTATGGAATGAACTTAGCCATAAAAGAGAGAGAGAGAAAGAGAGAGAGAGAGATCCTAGCATTTGCTAGAAAGTAGATGAATATGGAAGATTTACTGGTAAGTAAAGCAAGCCAAACTATGAAAGAGAGGCATTGTATGCCCCCACACAATATATACCGAATGTCTGTACTCTATAACAAAACCTAAAAGATGAGACAGTGTAAAGGCATGGAAAACAACTGTGGATACCAGAGACAGTGTGGGAGGAGAGTGGGAAAAGGGATAGGGTGGAAGGGAGAGAATCAAGGAGAAAAAGAAGTAAAATATTTAAGGGACACAAAAATGAAAAATTATCTATTGATGATAATATGTATGGTAATATCTTTGAACCAATATACAGCATATTCAGGATGAGGAAATTCACTTGGTATGCTGTAATGATACACAGTTATTGAATATAATAAATAATAATAATAAATTAATTAAAAATTTTTTATAAAAAGACTAATGACAAGCAATCAATGTACTTAAATATTGACTATTCTTTTTTAAAAGAGAGATTTTTGCCACAAGGTGTGTGGGCTCCCTAGAGAGACAGAGACAGAAACTGAGAAATTACCCCCCCCCCAGGGGGCATGGCCATGCAATAATCCCTTCTCCTCCGTTCTCCTCTCAGGATTTTGGGCACACACACACACACCCACATTGGGTGTGAGTCTCAAGCCACTGGGGTCAAGGAATTGAACTGTGAAGGGCCATTGGGAGCCTTAACCACTATGGCACCTGCTTTCCCCAATATTGACTATTAAACATAGGAAGTTGTAGTTATAGAATAAAATGCGATGTTATAAACTCAAACAATTAAAAATAAATAAATAAAGCTCATAAAAGTTAGAGATGAAAGAGAGAGATATAAATATATGTGATAGTGCTCTGACCCTATTTCCTTCATAGCAGGAAATAAATTTTAAATATTGCATATTAAAACACATAACTTTAAAAATCCTGATTCCAGCATCATGTTTTTTAACTTCAGAAAGCAAGCACTTTTACAAGGCCCATTGCAGTAGCTCATTCTGGTTGACACTGCTACTTGGCAGGTTGAAGTCACATGGGACTGTCCACCATGCACAGTGATGCATGCCCGTAGTCCCAGTTATTCAGGAACAGAGGCAGGAAGATTGGGACATAGACAGACTCTGTCTAAAAAAAAAAAATTAAGTCCTTTCATGAAATATTTTTCAAGACAGAGAAATATGCATTTGAAGTTTAATATTTCATCCAGTCTTATTTCTATAAGTCTAAGTAAAATCAAACTTAATACTTTATACTTCAAAATAACATTTATAATTTTATAAATATAATAATAAACTATTTTTCTGTTTTAAAGACTGGAGCTAACATGCCAAGGTATTAATGATTCATTTTAAGTAATGGAACTAGAGATTGTTATTATTTTATCTTTGCTCTTTTCCATGATTAACAAATAAATAAATAAATGCAAGACTGAGAACTAGACCAACGATATTTGAATAGAAATTTTTCTCAGACTTTCCTGATTTTTGGTAGTTCTCTGAGAATTTTTGACTTGAGCAGTTGGGGAACCTGTGCCTATTTGTACACTGCCCTATCACACATTTATTATGATATGTCTGTACAAAAGATTTACTGCTGGAGAGAGGACATAAATAGTCACTTTCATTTTTCATTTTATGTCTCCTTCTCCAGTCTCTCCTCCCCAACCCTGAATCTCTCCTGTTCTCCCTCAGTGGACTGGAGGAAGCACAGCAGGGTGTAATGAAAACAGCTCCTTCCTACGCCTTCACTGAGGAGCCTCAGGTCTGTAACTTGCCTCTCTAGGCTTTGCTGCCTCATGTATTTCACATTCTCACTCGCTTGATGACAACACCTCCATAAAATATTCTGAGGAGACCTTTGCGTTGGGACTGGGAAGGATGGAAGACAGCTGGGGCTTGGACAGGCGAAGAGATACTCCCAGAGGAGATATGTTTCCATGTAGCTGCAGCTGGAGGTTCTAAGAGGACTGTGGATGGAGAAGAGTGGCTGTAGGGGCAGTAGGATAGAGGACAGCTGTGGATAAAGAATGGTAGCTGTGGGAGAGAAGAGCAGCTATGGGTAGAGAAGGATAGTGGGTAGAGAAGGGTGACTGAGTAGAATAGGGTGACTGTGGATAGAAAAGGGTGACTGGGTAGAAAAGGGTAGGTAGCTCATGGCTGGACCAAGATGCTCAACATTGACAGATGAAGCCAACAGCACAAATATGCTAATTATTTTCTTCTAACCTTTAAACATTCCTATCGTTTTGCCACAGATTTAGGTGGGGATGTCTGGAGGAAATAGTGCAGAGAACAAGAGAGCACACTTCATAAGTTAATTAGGATAAACAGAATGAGCATTCAGGGAGGAAAGCACAAAGCAGCTACATGGCTACAAGGCAGACAGCTCTTTGTTTTTGCATAGCTCATTATTTCACAACTTTACTTTTCTTGACCCAACACAAAAACCTGAGAATAATGGAGAAGAGGCAACCATATGGTCCCCACTTTATAGGGGACATTGCCTTGGCATGTCAGGAATTTCCCCAAGGACCCAAGGATGCTAGGTTAGTGAGTGGTAGAGTAAGGATTCTAAACCCATCTGCTTACTCTAAAAAGGATGTTCTTTCTGGTACTCCCATCTCTTAAATATGAAGCCATCAGCTCTAAAGCCATTAAGCAAACAAACAAACAAACAAACAACCAAAAAAAACCCAGAGAACCCAAAGGGGGAAAAAAAAAAAACAGTAAAAGGTGGAAACAAATCTAGTGAAACTTCTAATTCCCAATTTGGTCTACACCTCCTCTGTAACAGCACTCGGTCAGTGCCTCAGGCTGCTTTGTATGCAGTGCACATGGATCTACTAGACTCCTGTGTGGGTGAAGTGGAACAGTGTGTGGGAGGGGTGTGGCTCACATACACTCGCTCGCAGGTACTTCCTTCCCAAATCCTTCCATGTCTTGTATGTACATCTTTGCTGACCTGCCTGCAGCCTCTTAGGACTAACTGGTAGATGCCATGCTATTTCCCTTATATGTAACAAAATAAAGTGTTTAGGAAATATCTACATGCCATATAGTTTTCAGCTCCTGGGGAGACTGAAATTCTTGTCAGTCATTCCAAGCATTCCCTTTACACAGGATGCTGATGACTGAATTCCTCATTGACCTTCATTAATGTAAACTTGTGGTTTACATTATAATAGTAATGTAATAATAATGATAACAGCTCACAATTCTTGAGCACTTACAGTTGCTGTGCTAAGTCTTCTGATAGCCTTATCTCATTGAACAGAATTACTATCCTAATATTTTAGATGATGAAACCAAGGATCAGAAAGGTGAAGAACTGGGACCAGCAGTTAGCGTAATGGCTATGTCACTGGACTCCCACGTAGTCGACCGCGGTTTGAGTCCCAGACCCAGTGGCTTAAACTCACGCTGGGCGCATGTGCATGCGTGCCCAAGATCCCGAGAGGAGAATGGAGGAGAAGGGATTGTGGTGTGGCCATCCCCCCTGGAGGGTGATTTCTCGCTTTCTCTTTCTCTGTCTCTCTCTGCCTGTCTGGTGAGCGCACGCGCCCTATAGCAAAAACCTCTCCAAAAAAGAAAAAAAGAAAGGTAAAGAACTTACTTCTGATCACATGGCTCTTTAGTGAGGGGAATAAGATTCAGGCACTCACCCAGTAGATTCCAGAGTCATATTTTCAAACACTAGACTAGTGCCCTATGCCTTTCTTCTAGTTATCACAACAGAAGGACACAAAATGCAAGTTGAATGCCTGCATAATATGAAAAAGCTTTATGGCAGGATGGTATGATGGCTAAAAGTTTGGGCTTTTGAGTGTAGACACCTGATGTTTAAATGCCAGCTCTGACACATACAACTGTCAGTATATGGTAGCACCAGGTTCTCAGATGAAACAAAGGTAATGACAGCAGCAACACTGTGGTTACTATAAGGATTAAATACTTAGAGAATATCTAAAATATGCTTACCTTGATAACTGTTGTGCTGTAGAGGCTTTGGAAAGTTAACTCCTGGGCACATTAAACCAAAGTAGAAAAGACTACTTCTTTCTGTCCACTTCCATTAACAATCTACTAAGAGTACAACTGAGCTAGCCCCATAGCCTAGTGATTGAAGGAGTTGGATCCCACATGGCTGACCACAGTTTGAATCCTGGTGCAAAGACTTGAAGAAGATGCCAGACACATGTGCAGAAGTGCCCAAAATTCTGGCAGGATGGAGAAACAGAGAAGAGGGGATTGCAGTATTACGGTGCCCTGTGGGGAGGGGGGGGTCCTTTCTCCCTCCCTTTTTCTCTTCATCTCTCTCAGGCACGTGCATATGCTCTTTGGCAATTAATTTTTTTAAAAAAAACAGTACAACTAATAAGAGTTTATATATTGTATAAAGCTTATTTTTACCATGAGGAAAGGAGACTATATACATATATATATATATATATATATATATAGAGAGAGAGAGAGAGAGAGAGAGAGAGAGAGAGATATTTCCAACAGTGCCTTCACACCATGATCCACCTCTCTGCCAGCCAGGATCATGTGCATGCACATGCACCCAATGTGTACAGGAAGACCTCAAGATGTGAACCTTGACCTTCCCATATGACTTCAGCATTGCACAGCATTGCATTACCACTGTTCCATTGTGGCTGGCTGTGTTTACAAATTTTAAAATTATTGGCTGAAATGGATTCATCATTTTTCAGAGCTCCCATACCCCTAGTATTACACTTTAATATCTATTCTAAAATGACACTACAAAAACTGCAATAGGTAAGCTGGCCAACTAATATTTATGAGCACTGGGGGAGACTGAAGTTCTGTCAGTACCTAATATTTGCAAAGCATTTTTTTTATTTTTAATTTTTTCATTTTTTATTTCATTTTATTTTATACATTCAATAACATTATTTAGCTTATGAGGTGAATATTTCAACAGGTGAACATTTCTCCCTAGTCCAGTTGATAAAACTATAAAATATCTTCAACAGATAATACCACACTTCTTTGTCCCATTAATGCTTTGCCTCCCTATTTTTCTTCTAAATGTCCTTCCTCAGACCCTACTCTTTCACACACACTATATCTGATATTTACATCCATATACTGTGTTTCTATATCCTTTAGTCAATCAGTTTCAGTCACAGAGTGCAGACACTCAGTATATATTAAGTGGGGACATCCAATGTCTCTCTTTCATAGCCTAGCTTGCTTTACTCAGCAGTAAATCTTCCATATTCTTTCTCTTTCTGTCAAAAGCCAGAGTTTTGTTGTTTTTTATGGCTGAACAGCCTTCCATAGAGTATATGTGCCACAGTTTTTCTATCCATTCATCTGTTCATGGGCATTTGGGTTGGTCCCATGTCTTAGCAATTGTGAATAATGCCACAATAAACATCGATGTGCAAGCACTTTTCTGATTAAGTATTCTTCTGTCCTTTGGGTAGATACCAAGGAGTGGGATTGTTGGGTCATATGGTAGTTCTATTTGTAGATTTTTAAGGAATCTCCAAATTGTTCTCCACAATGGCTGGACCAATTTACATTCCCACTAACAGTGAAAGAGAGTTCCCCTTTCATCACACCCCCTCCAGAACGTATCATTTTTTTTTTTTTAATGTTAGTTATTCTAACTAGGGTTAGATGGTATCTCATTGTTTTGATCTGCATTTCCCTTACACTGAGGGATGTCGAGCATTTTTTCATATGCCTTTTAGCTATTCGTATATCATCTTTAAAGAGTGGGTATTTTTGGACAAGTTGTTTTGTTTTGTTTTGTTTTGTTTTTTGTTTGTTTGCTATAGGGTACGTGTGCTTGCCAGAAAGACAGAGAGATAGAAAGCAAGAAATCACCCCCCAAGAATGGCTATGCTGCAATCCCTTTTCCTCCATTCTCCTCTCGGGATCTTGGGCACGCACATACATGCGCCTCGCGTGAGTTTAAGCCACTGGGCCCAGGACTTGAACCACGGTCTACTACATGGGAGTTCAGCGACATAGCCATTATGCTAAATGGTCTCCCTAGAGAGTGTTTTTTTTTTTTTTTTTTTTTTTTTCCAACTCATTCTCCCATCTTTTAATAGGATTGATCATCTTTTTTTGGAACAGCTGCTCGAGTTCCTTGTGAATTCTGGTTATCAGTCCCTTATCTGACACATAGCTTACAAAAATATTTTCCCATTCTGAGGGCTGTTGATTCACACTAATTACTGTCTCTTTCACCATGCAGAAACTTCTCAGTCTGATGTAATCCCACTTGTCTATGTTGGGGATTATCAACTGTGCTTTGGGGTTCTTATTTAAGAAGTCTTTCCCTACTCCAATCACAAGTAAGTATAAATATAAGACCCTGCCCCCCTCAAAAAAATGTTCAGGCCTTGGTTAGGGCATAGGGCAATAACAACAAGTTTTTATCACCCCCTTAAGGGTTTTTCATATATATACATATATATATATATATATAAAAGCCACAAACTACAACATCAAGCCCCACTCACACCATGGCTTTTGGTAGATTAGATTAGGTCACCTCTATTATAAATAAATTCTTTTTTTTTCCCCCTAGGTTGTTGCCACAGGGCAGATGGGCTCATCAGTGAGAGGGACTGAGAAAGGGAAAGTGAGAAATCACTTCCCAAGATGAATGGCCATGCACAATCCCTTTTTCTCCATTCTCCTCTTGGAATTTTGGACACACGCACTCGGATGCAGCATGATTTTCAAGCCAATGGGTCCAGGATTTGAACCATGGTCAGTCATGTGGGAATCTAGTGCCTTAACCACCCCACCACCTACTGGCTTCAATTCTTTTATGAAACTAGATACCCGTGATTTAATTCCTAGTTGGATCCCAGATGAAAAAATTACCCATAACCTTAAGTACCTTCACCACCATGACACAAATAATTGGAACAAATTTTAGAAGCCCATTTTCTTTATTCCCCTGTGACACACATTATCCAAGTACATAAGAATTTGATCAGCAAAGATTTAACTTATTGCCATTTCCTTCTATCTTTCCCTCCCGGGTTTGTAGCTGGCCTCATTGCTCAGTCAGCAAATTGCTTCACATTGAGAGCACAACTGTGAACATGGAGAGTCCTTTTTGATACTTGATCGGTAAGGAAAAGGCAACTGGAAAAGACCTCAGAGAGAATGGAGAAATCAGTTCAGGAATGTGAGAAAGGGTAAGACAATGTTCCAAGAAAGGCACAAGCCTTCAGTAAGAAAATTTGGGTCCAGCTTTGGGTAGCCATTATTAAGTTCAGTGTACTGATTTGGTGTCACCAGAAACTTGAGCTGAGGAAGAGAATAGCTGCTTAAAAATCTATTCCAATGCAACTTTTCCTTGTCCAGATAAGCACAAGCTGCTGAAATTGCTATGAACTAAATGGGTTTCCTTCTCTCCATTCTTATTTTCTAGGTAACGCTATCTTTTTCCAATGTATTTCTGAAAATTGCTTTGATTATTTTCAGTTAGGGCTCATTGCTCCACTGGGTCCTATCCAAAATTTCTATGAGCATTTTGAAAGACAAAGGCCTGGTCCAAAAGGCAGAGTTTGGATTGATCTAGAGAACTTTGGCACACACCAGTGACATTTCAGTCTGAGTGATGTCTAAGATGATAGTTTTTTCTGACTCAAAAAATAAGGTTTTTCTGCCTTTACTGGATATTATTTTCAATGGGCAATCATACACAAGGTGGTTAAAGATGAGGGTTGATGAGTATTTGTTCTTCTCTGTCAAAAAAAAAAGCAGAATACTCAGAATAAAATGTCAATTTTCAAATGTCAGTTACTATGAATACTATATCCTTATGGTAAAAATTTTAAAATAAGCAATACACCAGAGGTCTTCAATTATTTTCTTCTCTTTTCACAGTCTTCCAAATAAAAATTGTTTAAACTTTCATATTTGGGCCAGTTAGTCACAAGATGGGTAAGGCTGCTGGATCCCACGTGGCCCACTGTTTGTTTCAAGCCTCCAACCCAATACCTTGACCCAAACACGTGCAAGTGTTCCCCAAATCCAAAGGAGACCAGGAAGAGAGGGGGTTTCAGCATGACCATCCCCCTCGGGGGTGCTTTCTCACTGTTCTCTCTTTTTTCCTCTGTCTCCCACTAGAACTTGTGTTCTCTGGCAAACTTAAAAAAACAATCAAACAAAAAACTCTTCATGCATGTTTTTGCCTCCTTATAGTTCTCAAATTATTTAAACGTCTACCTGGTTGATAACCTCTTTCTCACCAAGCACCCTCCATGTCTGCCACAGCCTCGTAAATATTGAGAGGAATTCTGTTACCTTAAACCTATTTAGAATGCTAATTTTGGGTCTCCAGCTCTGCAGTATTGTATAGGTGATCTTAGATAATTGTGTCTGGTATAAGAGATAAATAGTAGAGAAAGACCATTAGAAAAGTGCCCAGTGGAGCTATAAAGCCAGACAAATCTCTTCGTTTTCTCTTTTACTATACATGTAAACACTTTATAAAGATAAAAATCCTAATATTGGGAACCAGCAGTTAGCGTAATGGCTACGTCGCTGGACTCCCACGTAGTTGACCGCGGTTCACGTCCCGGACCCAGTGGCTTAAAACTCACGCCAGGCGCGTGTGCGTGCGTGCCCAAGATCCCGAGAGGAGAATGGAGGAGAAGGGATTGCGGCGTGACCATCCCCCCTGGGGGGTGATTTCTCGCTTTCTGTCTCTCTGTCTCTCTCTGTCTGTCTGGCGAGCGCACGCGCCCTAGAGCAAAAACCTCTCAAAAAAAAAAAAATCCTAATATTGTATCATCGTGCTATCTGAGAAGCAACCTATTTTGTTTGCATCTTTTGTAATAAAGCAGTACTCTACTCTTTGCAGCGGTTTTAATTATGAGAACCATAGGATTTCCATTTATAAGCTTAAATTATCTTAAGAAACATCTTCACTAGGTGCATGAAGCCAGAGTTTATTTGTTTATCTGGGTTTTTTTATTTGTTTGTTTGTTTTTTGAGAGAGATTTTTGCTATAGGGCACCTGCACTTACCAGGGAGATGGAGAACCAGAAAACGAGAAGTCATCTCCCAGAGGAGATGGCCTTGCTGCAACCTCTACTCTTCCATTCTCCTCTTGAGATTTCGGGAACCCACACACATGCCTGGTGTGAGTTTTAAGCTGTCTTAAGGTTCGGGACTGAAACCGTGGTAGACCATGTGGGAGTCCAGTGCCTTAACCATTATGCCACCAGCTTACCCCAAAACCAGAGCTTTTAAGAACTTAGCCTCTAGAGTTACTGAACTTTGTCACCTTGAGAATGTAAAAAGAACTGCAAGTTAAAATGACTGGTTGTTTCAACTGGGTGAAGGAAACAGTTGGCAATAAATATCAGGAATGTAAAAACAAACAAACGAAAAGTTATTGTTCTGTTGGATGACATTGGCAGGGTATGTATTTATGGAGGGGTACATTTCTATAATGTGTGGTCTGAGGTTAATCAATATTTCATTTCCAGTGCATGGCAACAGAATGCTCACATAGGTTATTTGGTGTTCTTGGCATTATAATAGTTAAATTAATTTATTCCACAAATATTTATTGGGTGGCTAAAATAGCATCTGTTATGTAATAGGCATTTAGTAACTCTTTATGACACACAAAATAATTCTTGAGAACTTGTTAGATGTAGACTTAGTAAAATATTTTCTGGTTGAAATAATTCATAAGTAGGCATGGACATTTTCCCCTGACTCTGACTATAAAATCATTTTCACCAAGAGTCTCCAGTCTCTTCTACCCCAACCATCCTTACCACTGCTAATGAAAGAAGTAATCTAAAAGCGAGCGGTGTGCTTGTAAATCCATCTCTTAAGTCTCTCCTCAACAGTATATCCTCCCCTGGGCCCACTGAAGGAAATATGCACCATTTGAAACCTGAACCATCTTCTGCCATAGAAAAATACATGAATCAAATGCAGCTGGCTCACAGCAAAGTCCAGCACTTGCTGTCTTAGTCTCTACAGTAACTCCAATCACGCTGTTGTATTGGTTTACTGAAAAGACTAGAGTCATCAAAAGCTATTGCCCAAACAGCTCTTGCACTACTGAAAAGCACTGAGATTAAAATAATCTTAGTACTCCTCTCAAGGCTCTCTTCACCCTGGACCTTCCCTGATATCTCTCAGCCCTTTTCTTCACCAGGAATCCTTTTGTTCTTTGCACTTCCCTGTAAACTCTCAGTAATATCACTTAACATATTTTACTAAAATTATTTGTTTGCCTGCTGAGCTGACTTTCTTAAGATCAGTCACTCTGGCTTCTTCATCTTTAAAACCTTAACACCTTCATAGAGTAATAGCTTAGCACACAACATGGTGAGTAAATGGTTTGGGGACAAATTTTCTTTGTTTTTAATGAATCAATAAACAAATAACACTTAGTCAGCAAACTATATTAGCATTGGACAAATCCATTCAAATCTCTGTCTACCTGATAAACGTCCTAAAAAGTCCTTGCCAGAGTTCGTCATCACATGTAAAACTAGGAAACATCTTGCCCAATATAATTTATTAAAATAAAATCACCTAATTCAGGGCAGGTGTGACTTTGAAGATCTTGTACAAATCCCCTAACTTCATAGACAAGAAATCCAGAGTCCCAAGAAGATAAGGTCACACAGCTACTGAATGGCAGAGAAAGGGTGGAGTCCAGGTTTCCTGGCTCCTTGCCTGGTGCTGGTTTTCCAGTTCATGACCCAGATTCAGCTTGTCAAGTTCCATTTCTTTTTTTATTTATTTATTTTTTTTTTGAGAGGTTTTTACTATAGGGCGCGTGTGCTCGCCAGACAGACAGAGAGAGACATAGAGACAGAAAGCGAGAAATCACCCCTCAGGGGTGATGGTCACGCCGCAATCCCTTCTCCTCCATTGTCCTCTCGGGATCTTGGGCGGGCACGCACGCACACGCACCCGGCGTGAGTTTTAAGCCACCGGGTCTGGGATGCGAACCGCGGTCGACTACGTGGGAGTCCAGCGACATAGCCATTATGCTAACTGCTGGTTCCCAAGTTTCCATTTCTTGAAAGGCTCATGAAGAGACTCAAGGAAGACCCTAGCAGTTGAGCTGGATTCTGAAAGAGGGAGACAACTTCTACCAGCTTCTCTATTTCTTTTTTCTCCATACAGGCATAAGCACTGGCCAAAAAAGCTGTCTTAGCACAACGAGGAAAAAAAAGGGGAAATAATGAAAATCTACCCAATATGCAAAATGGAAGGAGGTCTAATCTACCCTAATGAAATAGAAAGAGGTCCTTTGAGACAGTCTCAGACAGGGGTTCAGATGGGCTGCCCTCCTGTAGTGACTGACTTCTAGAAGAGAACCTTTGGATTCACCCTGGACTGAATCTATGTCCCCATAACGGGACTGGAATGAAAAGTTCTACCGCTTTAGAAAAAAAGGGAGAAAGGCAATACTTCCTGAAGCTTTTAGCAGGCAAGAGTTTCAGCTATTAACTCATCAAATGTTTATTAAGTAAGTACTAATTTGCCAGCAAAGGAGCTGAGTACTTTGAGTGGCTACTTCAGAGATGAATTAGTAGAATCCCTGTTTTCAGGGTGCTCAATGTCTATGATATCTCCCATCAAGAACTCTTTAGAGGAGCCCTTATACCATACACATATGTGCTCATGCACACGCACCTATGCACAAAATATATTAGGAACACATGAATATCTCTGTCACTCTGGATTTGTCACTCAGTGACAAATACCTAGAACCCTAAACGTTCAGTCTCATGACTGACACCATGTAGGCATCTGCATTTCTGGTCCTGTGTCCTCAAAACAAAAGGCAAGTGTCTAAATTCCTTGAAGGTTTGCGGATTGCACCACTACAAAAGTCAAGATAGACATGGATTCAGAGTGGAGAAGAATTTGAGCAACAAACCACTACTGAGAAAAGACAAATGAATTCCCTTACCAAACATTTCCCTCTCAAATAAAATGAATACTAGAGTCCCACATAATTAAGAGTTACTGTGTCTTTTCAAGTACCAATCTGTGATTCTGAAGGTACTCATGAATCAGTACTGTACTAAAAACAGTTTCAGACAGAGGTCGAAGACTATTTCATAATGTTAAGCACAGTTTCAGACAGAGGTCGAAGACTATTTCATAATGTTAAGCAATTTGTGTTATTCAAATTTAACATTATGTAAGCTAACTTTATGTAAGTTAACTTTATGTAGCTCTAAACATAATATAGGTGGAGAATAACAAAAATTCTTTACATTAGCAGTCAGATGAGCTTTTGGTGTTAATAACTGTGAACAGTTTCATATTTATAAAAATATGAACTATTTAAATATAATTTAAAAATAAATGTTATATGTCAGCTTTATTTATAAGTTGTTATATTCATTAATTATAATTACATATTACCTCCTATTTTAATAATTCTTGGGTATTTTAAATAAATGTAACTTTCATAACGTAAGTAATTTAAATTTTTGAATTTTGCATTTACTCTGTTTTTGACAAAATATTGGGTTGTTGGGAAAGTCATGACACATTTTTATATAGAAAAAAAATCCTAAGTTTCCCAACAACCTAAGATGATCAAATCGTGCAGTTTCCATGTAATTTTATTTTTATTCCTTTAGTTCATTTCTATAAGTAGCACTGAAATTATGAAAATATTAACTATAATAACAATGATTTCACTCAAATAAAAAGAAGAATTATGTCTTATAGAATAAATACATAATACTTGAGAAACTATGTATGTATTTTACTA
Source organism: Tupaia tana (assembly GCA_026018925.1). Lineage (NCBI taxonomy): Eukaryota > Metazoa > Chordata > Mammalia > Scandentia > Tupaiidae > Tupaia > Tupaia tana. The sequence goes on from JAKSZU010000003.1 coordinate 178,622,039, forward strand.
AACATCCAAGGATCAGGGCCTATTAATAGGATACCAAGGCATTCACAAAAATAACAAAATTTAGTCATCTTTAATATTTTGCCAGCTTTCTATTATATAAAAACCATGACTTCACCCACGTTATTTTCATTTTGTCGTTATGGAGGTATATCTGTCAAAGTAGAAAGTTAGAAGTTAGAACATATCTTATTTAACAGCTTGGTAGCTCGATTTAGAACCTTTATGTGGGTAGACATATGGTTTGTGGGCCTCCGTTTGTCCTCTCATCCCAAGTACTGAAATGTTGGGGTAGCCAGGATATGAGTCACCACAAGTTAACTTAAAATGGTTGATGCTCCAAAGGAAGCCAGCAAGGAAAGTAGGAAAAGCAAATCTCTCCCAGTATTGAAGCCAGGACTCTTCCTGAATGGCCAGTCTCTGGTGGAACCACGCAGCCACACAGGCCAGAGTATTACTTTCCATGGGGTCAGGACTAAAAACTGAGCCAGCTTTGCCACATTCTGGGAAGACAGATCTATTTTTTTTTTTTTTTTTTTTTTGAGAGGTTTTTGCTATAGGGCGCGTGCGCTTGCCAGACAGAGACAGAGAGACAGAAAGCGAGAAATCACCCCCCGGGGGGATGGCCACGCCGCAATCCCTTCTCCTCCATTCTCCTCTTGGGATCTTGGGCACGCGCACACACACGCGCCCAGTGTGAGTTTTAAGTCACCAGGTCCAGGACGCGAACCACGGTCGACTACATGGGAATCCAGTGACATAGCCATTATGCTAACTGCTGGTCCCGGGGAGACAGATCTATTTGAATGTATATAGCTTGTGTCTGCTTTTAAGGGCACCATAAAGTACAAAGAATGAAAAAATAACAAAGAGGTTTTTCAGATTTAGAGGCCAATGGCTTCCTTGTCATGATTCTAATGGGGACTTGAATGTGATCCGCCCAGCAAATTCCCTGCCTGGGCATGACATGGGTTCTAGTTCATTATAGCATGTTCATAATGGTGACAGTGAGGCTGTGGCAAAACACACTTATTCTGTTTTTAGTTTTCATTTCGGAGCCCTTAGAGAGAAATGTGTTAATCTTTCATTCACACATTAGTGTCTTTTTTCTGTTACCTTTTGTCAATCTTTTGGTGTATGTGTATGTATACATATACACATATATTTATTTATTGTATTTTTAGTTTTTGCTATGGGCCCAAGTACTCACTGAAGAAAGAGAGAAAGTGAGATATTCTGCTCTTGAGATTTGGGGCAAATGCATGTTTTCAAGTCACTGGGTCTGGGACTCAAACCATGCAGTCAGCTATGTGGGATGGAGCCACCTTAACCACCATACAACTGGCTGGCCCTTGGTCTATCTTTTTACTACTCCAGTGAATCTCGCAAAACAACCTTACTGTTGGACTTTACCTTATTCCTTATAAATAGACACTATTAAAGCTAGTAAGTTTTCTCTCCTTGGTAATTTCTACGTGTTATTATAAAGTTGGTTAATCTCTTTCTTATTGGGGCTGCCTGTGCCCATCTTCACACTTTATAGCCTCTCATATGGTAGTATGGGGTCTCATATTATCAGACACCCCCCCCCCCACCTTAAGAAACTTTAGATAAATAATGAAAGAGGAGGAGAGTGCCAGCAGGAGCAAGAAGAGAACCCTATTTAAAGGATGCAGGCATCACCCCCAGTTCTGTTCCACCTGAACAGGTTACACCTAAGTGAGCCTGAGTGGACAGCCATTAATAACACTGTGAACTGAATATAATTCAAGTATATAAAGACATTCCTTTTCCAGGTATCACCCCCAAATTCAAGCCAGCCACACCTGAGACCCAACTGAAGCAGTCGCATTCTGTCCCAGAATTAGAGGAAGACGACCTGCACTGGGTGTTTGAAGACAGCACAACATGTTGGTCTCTATTATCCTCCTTGGCAATTCTCTAAAGGTAATTTTGACAAGTTACAATTTTTACTTCATAAGCCAACTTTGGAAGTAAACTTTCATGCATTGTATGCTATGAAGCATTTTACATTCAGCCCCGTTCTTAGGAATGCCACATCCATGTTTGACTTATCCTGTTTTCCCTGCAGCCCCAACACAGTCCTCAAAAAGAGGTGTTTGAGAAACTGTGAATAAAAATAAATAAATTTCCAAGTATTAAAAAAATTTCTTTCTCTGAGGTCCTCTGTCATTCACACAATGAAGAAGTCACCAGATAGTCACCACCATATTGATACTAGCTATTCACTTATAACCTGCAGTATCAGTTTATATCCAGCAAACAGAAGAGGTGAGGAAAGCAGGGAAGAAAATCAAGGAAAAACAGACAGATTTCTGAGTCTGTGAGAAAGCTAAACCGGACCAACGGCCTCACGTGAGATGTTCAAAAGCAGTCATCATGCAAGTGAAAATAACTGACTCTGGCCAAGCTAGTAAGAGTGTGACATTGGGTGGCAGTGCCATAAAGAGACTCTACTTCCTTCTGGGTATTACCTATAATGACTGCAATTGAACCCATACCACTATTCCTAGGACTGACCCCTAGTACACCTCACTGAAATAAGAAGAGGATAAATAACCCCTTGTTTTGAAGAACAGAATGTTTGACCATTCCATGAAAGAAATATCTATTTTGCATAGCTTTTATATAAAACTATTTCATTGTCTGTTATGAGCCTCTCATAAGTATGTTCAACAAGTAAGAAAAGTGCTAGTGTTCCCATGTCAGAGACAGTAAAACTAGGTGGAAAAACAACAAGTAGCCTACCCAAAGCCACACATTTACTAAGTGTAAGATCCAGGACATAACCTAGGTCTTCTGACCCAAATCCAACTGTTTTCTTACTAGATTCAAGCTCATTAATGCTATCTTTCCCTTTAAAAAGGGAGGGAAAAGAGATTCAGAAGAGGGGATCAGGAGATTGCCTAATGGTTATGTCACTGGACTCCCCATATGGTCGACCATGGTTCAAGTCCTGGACCCAGAGGCTTGAAAGACGTCAGGTACGTGTGTGTATGTGCCCAAACTCCTGAGAGGAATATGGAGAAGAAGGGACTGTGGCATGATCATACACCCTGGGGGGAGATTTCTCACTCTCTGTCTCTCTGGAGAGCACACACACCCTATAGCAAAAATCTCTCTCTCAAAAAAAAAAAAAAAAAAAAAAAGAATATGTGAAAAAATATCACTTGTGATATTTTCTGCATTTTATTTTATAAATACTTACAAAGCAAGATCTCTCTTCTACTTAAACAGGGATGACATGTGTCTGATTGACCTTTATATTCCCCACAATGCCTGGCCCTAAATAATGGTAGGTAGTCAATAAATGTTTCTTGAGTAATGAAATGAAAATTTAAAATAATATGTATTTCAATGTTGGTTTTTGATATCTTAAGAGTTTCCACCTTTTATTTTTAATTGACACAACAATTGTACTTAATTGTGGGTTACAGTGTAACATTTCAATACATATATACAATGTATAATGATCAAAAAAGGATAATGATCACATCAATCACCTCAACTAGTTGTCATTTCTTTGTGTTGAAAACATTTAAAATCTTCTTTTCAAGCTATTTTGAAATATTGGATTGCCACGAAAGTCATGTTGTACTTTTTATGTTTTTCTATGCAAAAATGAGTCATGACTTTCAACGACCCAATATATAATAAATTATCCTTAACTATAGTCACCCTAAATTTTCAAATTGTAAAACATACAATCCCAGAGAAAACATGTTGCCAATCACTAACACACTCTTTTCTTTAAACACATCCTTCTGTGTTCCTGTTACAGAAGCATTATAACCAATGCCATTGCTAACCTTGTCGTCAGTACAATTTTTAAACCCAGATGGGAATCACATACCAGGAATCAATGATGGTTTAAGAAATCAGTGTTTTAATTCCAGACTAAAATTTTCTTTCTTTTAAAGTGGAATAGCTGATAGAACACAAACTCACCCTTTAGAGAGAAAAATCTTCAAAAACTTCTTTACTGGGAAAAACCTCCATGCTAGAAAAAACAAACAATGAAAACTAGTTGTTGTATTAAATGGTTAAAACAAAAAAGAAATATGTGTTGGAAAGGATATGGAGCAAAGGAAACTCTTAGACAATGCAGACAGGAATATAAGTTGGTACAACTACTTTGGAAAAGGACCTATCAAAAGGACCTATCTAGCAATTCACTCCTAGATCTTTACCACTCCTCCACTGAAATATTATATTATATTGCATATAATATAGATATTCACCAAAAGACAAGTACAAAAATCTTCTTGAAAGTGCTGGTAGTAAGAGCCAAATACTATAAATAACCCAAATGTTCATCAATGCTAGAATGGATGAACTGAAGTACATTATAGATATAATCTTAATCCACAATTAGAATGAACAATTTGCAATTACACAAGCAAGCAATCATGGGCGAATTTTACAAACAAGTTTTTAAAAAACTATGTTTAAAAAAAAAAGGTAAGGAGCCAGCAGATGGCATAGTGGTTACATCGCTGGACTCCCATGTGGCAGACCGCGGTTCGAGTCCCAGATCTGGTGGCTTGAAATTCACACAGGGGGTGTGTACGCACATGCCCAAAATCCCAGGAGGAGAATGGAGAAGAAGGGATTGCAGTGTGGCCACACCCCCAGGAGATGATTTCTCACTTTCCCTCTTACTGTCTCTGTCACTTCTCTCTCCAGAGAGCACACACTCCCTAAGACAAAAACCTCTTAAAAAAAAAAAAAAAAAAAGAAAGAAAGAAAAAGAAAAAGAAAAGAAAGAAAGAAACCAGAGACAAAAAAAAAAAGAGAGAGAGAGAGAGATTTGTATATAGTATGATGTTCAAAATCAGGCTAAATTATCTAATTTTCTAGGAAATTACAGTAGTTGTTTCCTTGGGAAGGGTGATGTGTTGGGGCTTAAAGGGAGAATCAGTAATACAGTTTCTGGATCTGAGTGCTGGATACAGACTGTGAGAATTCATTGAGTGCTTCATTTTTGTTAAATTTTAAAAGTTCACTTTAAAAAACAAGGGAGACTCTTGGCACCATTTAACTGATTCAAACAAGTTTCTGATAGGTGGGAGATGAACAGTTATTGCTCCACCAAGGGATGATTTTAACGGCAATGTTTCATATCTGGATAGAATTCAGGTACATGTCAACTGTTTCTTTTCTTCCTTTTTCTCTTCTTTCTCCCTTTTAAAGTTCATGTATCCTTTTCATGATAAATAACATGTGCACTAGAGAGAGCAATCACTGTCTACAATATCTTGTCATGCTGTGATCTCCTTCCCCTGCCCTTTAGCTCCTCCAGATCCCAGGCACACTTGTTTCGTTCCCTTCACTCCATCCTCCTCCTCTGTGATTTCAGGCCTACCTAGAAATCAGAGCCGTGGGTCAGCCCCCAGCACCACAGCTCAGCTCAGTCACCAACTGTGCCACCAGTTTAGGCCATAGGTTGATTCTTTCACTGGGGATTTTTCTCATTTCACATTCCTGTGGGGTTTTACCTATTTCAAGAGTCTCTTGTTGCTGTCCATACTCAGTCCTCCCATTACTCTCACTCACCTACCCACCCACCAAGCGCAGCTCAGGGCAAGTCTGTGCTCTCTTCACTTAGCTCAAAGTAAACCCAAAATTAGTACTGAAAAATATGTTGAGACTCAGATCTTCAAGGGCATGAACACAATCTCTATCTGTAGAGAGATTTGGTCCTCTGTCGAGGAAATCATCAAAAAGTTCATGGAAAATGCATATCATGAAAATAAAACTATGCATGGATTTACCCTTTTTTCTTGGAGGGGGGAGGCAGCAAAAGGAATTCATACTTTAATTCCATTTTCCATAAGCTTTTTCTTTTTTTTTTTTGGAGAGGTTTTCACTATAGGGCGCATGTGCTCGCCAGACAGAGAGAGACATAGAGACAGAAAGCGAGAAATCACCCCCCAGGGGGGATGATCACGCCGCAATCCCTTCTTCATTCTCCTCTCGGGATCTTGGGCACGCACACACACGCACCCCATGTGAGTTTTAAGCCACTGGGTCCGGGACACGAACCACGGTCGACTACGTGGGAGTCCAGCGACATAGCCATACGCTAACTGCTGGTTCCCTCCATAAGCTTTTTCAATATGTAACCAAGAAAAAAGCAAATGTTAGATGGAGGCCTTTCAGCATTGGTAGTCTGCATTATGAAACCTGCTTTTACCCTCTCATACCATTCTCCTCTAGAACCATCACTGCTCCAGGTACATGGTTCATGAATAGTTCATTTTCCCAGTGCCACAAAGTATTTTCATAATAGACAAGTAAAAGAGCTCTTCCAAAGAAGAGTATTCCTAGTCTAGTGGGTCTTGGAGCCACCTTCCATTCCTGCCATTCCCTCCACCCCTCCCCCCACCAGCTGCCACACATAAACTTTACCTCCTGACCTCCCAAGGTATCTTTTCCATCCACTGCCTCTTTCCTCTTGGAATCTAACTGGGAAATGCTTCCTACACCATTTCTTTTAGGAGGGCATTCTTATCCTTGAGGAGAGAGGAAACAACCTCCTCAATAAATTTAAGATTCTTCCTGGGAGCTGCTTATCAACAACATATTCTCCTTTCCCATAAAGACCCCTATATGACAAAAGTCTAGCTTTTTGGCTCCATTTTGGGGTTGTCTCTTCAATCCTGTAAGCTCACATTGTCAAACTTAAACCTTTATCAGAAACTGTATTCTGGCCTCAGACAGCTATGGGGTTGTAGACATCTGTTTTGATGAAGTGAGGTCTCATTCTCAGTGGGTAGGACAATAATACTGCCATGAGACCAGTGCAGTATCTGCATGAGGCTAATGCAACACCAGTCATTTCTGTAATTAAGATGGCATCTTAATTACAATAGATTATGGAGGTGAAACACAGAGAAAGGAGACTCCACATTTAAAACAGAACTTGCATTCCTAAATTCTTCCTTTCTAAGTGAAGATCTTAGAGTCAATTTGTAAATTTCAGATATCAATGTATGCCCAATAAATCAAGAATCCTGGGAACCTAATTCAATATATTTAACCTAAGAATATTTTTACCTCTCTCTCTCTTTAAGAAGCCCATTGAAATGACAGTAGCTATACATACACCGACACAAACAGGACAGGAGTAGACCAAAGAGAAAATTTGGCATGTGAGATTACATTGACAGAACAAAGAAAATGAATTACTCAGAATGCAAGAGGATGCACAAGAGGAGCTGCAAGGCAAGTGGAGCTATTTTTCTATGAAGAGATACTGCAATTAGAGATGTGGAAGTGAGTAGACACTAACGCAGTGACTAAAAAATTTGTAGGTTGGCTTTTGGTTGGTACATAGTAAAAAAAGCTTATGTGTCTGATGACAACAAGAAAAAATTGAAGAAAACTAGAAATGCCAAGAAAAAGAAAATGCTATACAAAAAAAATAATGACAAAAATATGAAGCATGATCAGAAGAAATGTATGAAGTCTAAGAAAATCTTCACTTGGAACTTGAACTATTCTACTTTAAATAGACCTGATTTAAGAACACACAGTCACATTTGGGTAAACAGTAAATAATACTAAGCAATATCATGTTATAAATAATGTTTATTTCTTTTTGCCTTTCAGGATCAATATATAGACAAAGCACAGAAGAGTTAAAGTTTCTGCCCAGAATGTAAATGTTTTAAACCTTGGTAATATAAAAATAGTGATAGAACAGTAGGAGTTAGAGATAGGAAGGAAAGATGGGAGAGTGCAGGAATTAAATGTCTGAAGTTGATGGAATAAAAGTAAAACAGAGTCAGCCAGTGGTGTGGTGGTTAAGGTGGTTGGATCCACATGACTGACAAGCAGTTTGAATCCTGGACCTGATGGCTTGAAAAATGAGATAGGCATGTATGTATGCATGCCTAAAATCCCAAGAGGAGAATGGAATAGTAGGGATTGTGGTGTGGCCATCCCTCAGGGGAGTGTTTTCTTTCTCTCTCTCTCGTTCTCTGGTGAATGCACATGCCCTACAGGAAAAAAAAAAAAAAAAAAAAAAAGTCAACGTAGTATTTAAAGAATAGTCAATACAAAAGTCAAAATGTATCTATATAAATATTGGAAGAAGATATAGGCAAAAAGGAAGGGGATACTAGATGTGAGCTGAAATAGTCATGTTTTGGGACCAGCAGTTAGCGTAATGGCTATGTCACTGGACTCCCACGTAGTCGACTGCGGTTCGAGTCCCGGACCCAGCGGCTTAAACTCACGCCGGGCGCGTAGGATCCCGAGAGGTGAATGGAGGAGAAGGGATTGCGGCGTGGCCATCCCCCCTGGGGGGTGATTTCCTGCTTTCTATCTCTCTGTCTCTCTCTGTCTGTCTGGCGAGCGCACGCGCCCTATAGCAAAAACCTCTCCAAAAAAAAAAGTAGTCATGTTTTATAGTAAGGAGTTAAAGACAAGTTTTAATTTATAAACCAGAAGTAAACATTAAAGTTACATAAAGGAGCTATTTAGAGTTACAGTGATAACCACTGGAAAGAGCTAAAAACAAAATTTCATTGTTGGCGGCCTCTGGGGAGCAGGGCTCTGGATAGTGAAAAGAGACATAGTTTTGGCACCCTTTTTTTTTGACAGAAATTTCACTTCCATGAGCATATATTATACTTTTAAATTTTTCAGTAGCATGTTGACATTACAATATTCCAAATTTTCTACCTTGTCAGTTATCTAAGCCTCAACCAGTGAGGCAATGACTCTATACAATGTTCAAAACTTGACAGCAGGTTAAACTTCCATGGTCTTCAACTCTAAGGTGAGTGGTCACCTCACTGGAGTTCTCCGAGTCCAACATGTATTACCTCTGAACTGAATAAGCAGATATTTCTGAACAATTTCCAACTACGTGCTTGTTTGTCCTCTCAGGATCACACATTTTTTATGGGTGTCATTGCCTAAAATAAAGCATAATAATCTCTCAGTAGGTCTTTCTAATAAAGTATGCTGGTCAAGTTTAGGAGTTCCTTATATTTGAACTGCCATAATAGAAAGGTTGCCAGAATTGAAATCCTGACAAGAAGACCTTCTATCTATCTATCTATCTATCTATCTATCTATCTATCTATCTATCTATCTATTTATTTATTTAAGCTCAGCACAAGGTATTGATTACATGTCTAAAACACTCACAATCTAAGAAACTTTGGGATCCTAATGACAAGGATGAAAATAGCAGTTATTAAGACCCAGAAATATTCTCTCTACCTACTTTAAATGCCACAGACCCAAGGCATAAAATATAATGCTGTGCAACTTGCTTCAGGAGATGCCATGTCGCCATTTTTCCCTCCATCTTCATCTGCCTCCAAGCACACCCTATCCTCGCCTGATCTCACTACTTTAACAAACCCCAGGATCACTTCACTGTGCTTGGTTCAACATGTTTTGCTATCACTTTACCTTACTTGGTTTAACACATGACATAATATTAAGAAAAGGATAAAATGGGAAACATAGGTAGAATTAATCAAAATTGCTTAAATGAAAAGAGATTTATTTTGCCTAGTAAGGAGGAGGAGGAGAACAGGAGGAAAGGAAAAGAGTATAGAGCTTGACCTAAAAGCAAAGCTATTCCACAGTTTCAAGTTAGAAAGTTTAAATAACTTGGGTAAAGTCACACAGCTTGCAAATATTAGAGTCCAGCCTAGAATTGTTTTTTAAAACTTAATAATGATTAGGCATAAGGGAGATGATAATCCTCAAACCTATAAATCTACTACAAACTTCATGAATATTGCCTAGCCTAAAAATTGATGACTGTACAAACTTCTTTCTACATGTTGGCAAATTTCTACTGAGTTTTATTATAAGCCTCAAGGGGGTACTTAAGTTCAGGGAAATAAAAATGTGGATTTTTTTTCCCCTTCATGTAAATCAACAAGAGGTTGGAACACAAGTCATTCAGTCTGATTATACCAGTCACTGAGAATACTAAATACGAGTGTTTTATTTCTGAATAATCAGGATTATTTTAAGACTAGCCTATTTTGATCCCAACATTGCAGAATCAGCATACAGTATTTTTCCCTCAAATGCATCAATCTTCTCTCCAATTGTCTTGTTCTTTATATGGCTAAATGTGAAATGTAAAATGTATTGATTATTATGGACTGAGATTTTAAAAAATGTAAAAACACAACCCTGCCATAATAGCTCTACTATTTTATCTTCAACTTTGGAATTAATGTTTTTTAGTAGAATTAACCTGCAAATATGTAACATTTTACCAGGCAATACCAATTGATAATCGAAGCTGCTTGGAGCAGTGGTAAGAATTAACAATATTTACTAATGAAAGCCAAAAAAGTGCTGATTATTTCTGTCAGGTGTTCAAACCAAACACATTTTAAAACTTTGGATATATTATATTTTCTAAAACAAAATATAGTTTCATAAGTTGACATTCTGAAACATAAAACCTATACTGAGACTTCAGAAATTACCCAAGTTGTCAGGGTTACCGAAGCTGCCCCAGAAAGAAGGTGGATGTAATCCAATATAAACATCAGCTTGTCATTCAGAGTCCCGGAGTAGAAGGTCATAAGCCTCAAATGACTTGGTAAACTAAGTCCTCTAACTTAGCACCATTCTTCTCTAAACCCAGTTGATTCCTCTAGGGATCACTGCTGTCCACAGACTAGAAATATTTTCTTTTTAAGATTTTTTTTCTTTTTATTATTTTTTTAAATAATTGAGTAAATGGAATAGATAGCCCAGAAGCAAATCCATGTGAAATATAGACAGCATAAATTTAATGTATGTGTATGATCAAGAAGATACTACAAATCAATGGAAAAGGGAAGGGTGATTCTGTGTCAACTAATTAGCTATTTACATTTTATTTTAAAAAATGTTTCTGTTAGATTTGCATGTCACCCATATGCCAAAATAAATTCTATGTGGATTACATTTAAATGTGAAAAGTTATTATCACTTTTTTCCAAACCCACAAAAAAATAGAAGTGGATTTATATTTGATGTCTGATGAGGCAAAGAATATTTCAATTTAAATGCAGTGGAAGTAATGAACAGGAAAAGATCAGAGATAATTATCACAAATTTTAATATGTGTGTGTGTGTGTGTGTGTGTGTGTGTGTATAAGTTTTGTGTGTGTTTGTTTTTTGCCATAGGGCACATGCACTTGCCAGAGAGACAACAAAAGGGAAAGTTAGAAACCAACCACCAGGGAAGATGTCCACATCACAATCTTTTCTCCTCCATTTTCCTCTTGGGATTTTGGGCACACATGCACACATACCTGGTGTGAGTTTCAAGCCACTGGGTCTGGGATTCAAACCACAATCAGCCATGTGGGAGTTTAGCACCTTAATCACTATACCACCTGATGGCCCCAGCACATGCATATTTTCTAAGTACCAAAGCAAAAGTTGAGAGGAAAAGCTAAAGATAAAAAACAACAAAAACCTACTTAAGTTATTAAGTTGCTCTAGTTAACATTTTGATCCGAGGAGCAGGTGTTTTTTTAAGTGACTTCCCCATCAAAAATAACAACAACAAAAAACTTACGGGGAATCTCACTGAGACAAAGTACAGGAAGTTCAGCTGGATGTTATGAGAATAGGAATATGGTTACAGTTACCCTCTCCATCTCATCTCTGTCCTTCTCTGGTCCAAATGGTCTCTTTCCTCTGGTCCTGTACATGCCTCCTTTTTTTTTTTTTTTTTTTTTTCCCCCTTTTTTTTCCTATTTTTTTTTTTCTTGAGAGGTTTTTTTTGTTTGTTTGTTTGTTTGTTTTTGCTATAGAGCACATGCGCTCGCCAGAAAGACAGAGAGATAGAAAATGAGAAGTCACCCTCCAGGGGGGATGGCCACGCTGCAATCCCTTCTCCTCCATTCTCCTCTCAGGATCTTGGGCAAGCACGCACATGCACCCAGCGTGAGTGTAAGCCACCAGGTCCGGGACTCGAACCGCTGTCGACTACGTGGGAGTCCAGCGACATAGCCATTATGCTAACTGCTGGTCCCTATGCCTCCTTCATTCTCTCTTCCAAAGGAAACCATGTTTGCATGTGGCTTTGACTGGCCCTAGTGCCAAATATGACTGATTCAGAACCCAGCATCATCTTGCTGACTCAGTCTTTCAGTGCTTTAGTAACAAACTTCTGGGCAGAAGATATAATCGACCCAACTAGTTTAGATGTCTACATATGATTCAAGTCGGTTGTAGCCTCTGAGAAAGGTGTCCCATGGACGTAGAACTAGTGAGGCCTACTTGTTTCTCAGCAGGTCTGTGTACAAGGCAACTCCAAAGACAGGGACACAGGAGGGTTTGGCATCAAACACACATCTACTACACATTTGATTGAATGTTTTGAAGTTAGCAAGGAAACTTAAAGAAGTTAAGCAAGAAGAGCCTACTGCAAAGTTTCAGTGGTCAAAATGGTCTCCAACATGGGAAGAGGGAAGAAAAGGATAGACATGCTAACTTTATCAGACAAGAGTCATTTTCTGTTATTCTGATGCATTACACTCATTTCTACTTCTCAAAGTTTCCATCACGAACATGCAAAACTCTGATAATCAAGGAAGAAATAACGTAAAAGACCAAAAGAAGAAAAGTCAAAGGTGTTGGAAACTAAGTGTCAGGTATTCAATTTAGGCAAGTTCTCAGATCAGTTTTTGTGACCTGTCTCATGCCGCCATTTTTTGGCCGTTTGACTAGAATGTGCTTCCAGGCTTTCTCTGCCTCATCAGTGGCCTGAATCCCTCCAGCCATAGATGAAGCAGCAGCCTTCCTCAGTCATCATCCCAGCAAAACTTGTGTTCTGTGTTTTTCCCCCTCAGTCTGTAACTCTACAATAACCCTCATTGCAACTGTGAGCACCTTATTCCAACAGTTGTCATCAACTCTTTATGCCTCTGTCCTCCCAGCCACAGTTTAAAAACTCCTTTTAGGGAGATATTCTTTATTAGTAATGCTGTTTCATCAACCTAGCATAGGACATCAGCAACAATAGGATTTCAATGAATGTTCTGCTGAATAAATGTTGAAAGTTCAAGGAATTCTTTCTGTACTAGAGTCAGAGATTTCAAGCTGTTCTCATACCAAAAAGGTTTTTCCTAAACCAAAGAGTAAGTTTGTTTGGTAAAAACATGGACTTCAGAGCCCAATAGACCAGTTTTGAATCCCAGCTCTGTCAGTTCATGAGGTGGGTAAATTATTAAAATTTTCTGAGGTCCTGTTTCCTAATCTTTAAGGTGTAGGAATGACATTTCATGCAAATACATTGTGATTTTTTCAATGAATAAATATTGGGTCTATTAACTTGGTTTATTAAAATAGCTAGGAAATAGTTATGTGTATAGAAAATGTACATTTGAATTATGTCTCGATGATTACGAGGAATTCCACCACCAAAAATAACTATATATTTACTGGTGTATAGAAAAGCTACTATCTCTAGGATATGCAGTGTAGAAAAAATTATGTGAAATTCTAGAAAATCTAAACCTACAGGAGCTGGCAACTTACAGCATTCGACACACCATTTGAGATTACCTTTGTCTGGTGATGGGTCATTAAATTACTAAACCACATTATTTTAAATACATCTCAGGTCACCAAACTGCACTAATACTGTGCCATTCTGCTAAGTGGAATCAGATTTTTTCTTTTTTCTCGGCTGTGACCAATACGAAAGCAATAGACTATTATTGATGACAACATTCTAAGAGGAAAGAGAAGACCACAAAGGCAGAAATTCATCTCCCTGCCTGGCATGTGGTGTGCCGAGGACAGACACAAGATTAGCAATTGATTCTGGCAAAGAGAATCTTTAAGAGCTCAGTTTTGTGTGGACAGCACTTGCTGTGGGTGCACTGGGTAGGAATCTGTGTGAGGCACAGTGTCATCTTGGTCGTGTGACAAATACCTAGTGTTGTATTATATGTACACACTTTTAAATAGATATTTATTGAACACCTATTGTGTGGAAGACCTCACGTGGGGTGGTGTGTTCTGGTGTGTTTGTTTTCAAAGACCAGTTTCAGCCCTGTAAGTTTTCATTTCCTATGAAGAGAGCCCTAAGGTGCCCACAGTGAGTCTTATAGAGGCCGGACGGGGAGAGAGTGGTACTGAGGCCTTCTCTAAATTACTCTAAATGTTCCATCATGCAACACTCATTTTCCACACATTGTTTATTTGTGAAAAATGTGTAAGCCTACAAATTGAAACATACGCATTTTGAGAGGTTCACAAATAAAAGTATTTTTAGATATTAGTAAGTAAAAATTCTTTTTCTTTCTTTAAAACTTTTTTTTTTAGTATAGAGAGATTTTTGCTATAGGGTACATGCACTTCTGGTGAGATAGAGAGATACAGAGACACAGAAAGCAAGAAATCACCCCCACGCCACCATCCCTTTTCCTCCATTCTCCTCTTGGGATCTTGGGCACACACGCACACACACCTGGTTTGAGTTTTAAGCTGCTGGGTCTGGGATTCATATCACGGTCAGCTATGTAGGAGTTCAACAACGTAACTATTACTCCATCTGCTGGTCCTAGGTAAGTAAAAATTCTAATGATATGCATGAGAACAATATATGCTAACAAATACATCTTGGCTTGTTATGTTTTGTTTTCAGAGGCCAAAGGAGAAAATGATTTAGTAGTTATTCTTACCTTATAATGGCTGCTTTAGAAAATGGATGTCTAAATCTAATTCTGCTAGGGTCAAAATGGTACTAAATATTTGAGTATCTCTATTGTGAGTTTCCCATTTGTTGTGTATGACCCAGACTTTATCAGTAAGAAATTGTGAAGCATCCAATTTGTTTGGTCTTTGTCTGTATGGCTCTCTGTATCTGGTTATTTATGCTCAACAAAACTTTGCACTTCTTGTTCAGTTATCAAAAAAAAAAAAAAAAAAAAAAAATGTTCCCCCAAAGTTCCAGAGAATAGCCTAATGGAAACTGTGTGAGTGTCACCTGCTTCAGCAGCCCTTCAAGAGCAGGACATCCAAGTTAAAACAGTTAAATCCAAGTGGCTGCAGGACCCGTACAGCTGTGGCTTCTGTCAATTCTTAAATAAAATAGTAGATGTGCGTCTATTGTGTGTGAGCTGTCTGCAGCCTCTTGTTCAGCTGGCTGGGGTTAAAGGGTATGTAGATTAGTAGGCCAGCTGTTTGGTAATTGTCACAGCTAGTTACTTGGTAACCCATAGAACAGCATTCTCTGGAGGTAGAGTCTTTGTTGCTAAGCAATACATTCAGGTAAAATAACCATTTCCTGATTCTTATTGGTCCTATTTTAGAACACAGGGTATAGACTGCGTTGTCTTCTCCACATCCCATCTTCACCCCTTTTAATTTCCCACCCAGGCCATGAAATGGGTGCTAATAACTTGGACAGCCCTTGTTAGCCTGGACTGACCTACGGCTGATGCAGGCTAGGGAGCAAGCAAACGGCTGGGAAGTGGTAGTTATGGGATGTGCCCTCGGGTTACCACTGCCATAATGTACCTTCCAGATCTCTGTATTTTGGGGATTTGCCGTTGTATCAGAGAGATGGGCACAAGAACAAAAACAATGATGGATTTGTTGGAAAGGAAGGTGAATATGTCCCTGATGATAGGGTCTGCATCAGTCACCAAAGTTGTCATTGTTGTTTGCTACATTTTGAAATACCTACTTGCCCTCAATACTTGAATAAGCACTTTGTTAAGTAAATCACTTTGTGTTGCCGAAATGGACAACCTGGGTAAAGGGAAACCTCATTTCAGGCCCCTCAGCACAAGTTTGAATTGTCTTTCTTCTCTAAGAGGGTGGCTACAAACAAGATAACCAACCAGCTTTACAACTATATTTCTTCCTACCTCAGATTTTTGGAGAACATCATTAAGTGATGCTTGAGGTAAATACCACTCACTATTTTTATTGTTTCACTTGGCAGTGTTCGAATAGAAAAGAAATAAAGTGGTGTTTTGTTTCCCTCAAAAACCTATAAATTCAACTGAGCAGTCTCACTACTTGCTATGGAAAAGTTACTGTTCCTCAGAGGCAGTATTTGGATTCTGCCTGGGATTCCCATGAGCTGGGACCTGCCGCCATCACTTCTCCCATGAGCGAGATTCTCCTTAACTAAGCCCCATACTTACTATATAGACATTTTCTTCTCCAAAGTTATATTCATGTTCAAAAGGATTCACACACACACACACACACACACACACACACACACACACAAAATCATTTCAATGGCACTCTCCACTAAGAATTTTTTTTTAATTTTTCTCATGACAGTCAAAGTATACTCATAATGCATAAAAATTAAGGATGCAATGTGATTCAAGGTCAGCACAGAAGCCATTCTCTCGGCAAAGCTCTCAACCAAGACTCCTAGCTGAAATGTATGGGCCTTGGCTAGACAGCTGCGGCTTCTCCGCACAGGTGACAGTGGAGAGCAACAAGTATCTGAAACTCAATTCTCCCATTGGTGAGCTGAGTGGTCTTGGGCAACTTACTTGACCTCTTTCAGCCTCAATATCGCCATCTTTAAAATGGGCTAAAAACAAGGTTGTTTAAAGACTGGGCTGCTATGAGAATTACATGAAATAATGCCTGTAACTTCTTAAGCGCATAATAACTGCTAGCTTTGAGACCAGCAGGTAG
Source organism: Tupaia tana (assembly GCA_026018925.1). Classification (NCBI taxonomy): domain Eukaryota; kingdom Metazoa; phylum Chordata; class Mammalia; order Scandentia; family Tupaiidae; genus Tupaia; species Tupaia tana. Next base: position 178,638,722 of record JAKSZU010000003.1, read on the forward strand.
CACAATGGTTAAGGCACTGGAATCCCACATGGGAGACCATGGTTCGAGTCCTGGACCTGGCAGCTTGAAATTCATACCAGGTGTGGGTGCATGCATGCCCAGATATCCTGAGAGGAGAATGGAGGAGAAGGGATTGCAGTGTGGCTATCCCACCTAGGAGGTGATTTCTTACTTTCTGTCTCTCTGGTGAGCACATATGCACTATAGCAAAAATCTTAAAAATAAATAAATAAATAAATAAAAATAGCCTACTAGCTTTGGTTATAGTTACTCTCTTTGGGTCCCACACCATATCAAACTAAAATTGCCCACTTTCTGTGGGCAAGACTGTGCTGGTCACTTAAAATCTTGTTACAGTTAATGAAGATAAACACTGCTTTTGATGTCCATTACTCAATGTAATTATACAGCTTTTCTAGAGAAACAGAAACATAGAGGGGCTACAGAAGCAACACAGCCAAAGCCTACACCACAGAGTGACACGCACCCTGCTCTGGCAGTAGTCTGTACACTCGCTCAGCTGGGAGAGGGCTCAGGCATTTAGCTCTGCAATGTGCCTCTCCCCAGCAAGTCACAGGCACAAAGTAAGTGGTCAAGGAACATTTGCTCAACTAGTTGAACTAGGAAAGGCTAAGACAGAATAAAGAAAAAAAAAGGTGAAGTCCAAAGGACTTCCTATTGTTTTTGCTATTGTTCTTTTCTGTTTTTCTTTTCAATATAAAATGTTCAATGCCTTTTATGAACTCTCATTATCTCAGAAGACTGGGAGACTATTTTACTACCCCTAGCACATGGATATGAGATCATCAAGAAAATACGCCATTGGGATGGAACCCAAAACTATAACAAACAAAATGAAACATCAAAACATTCATTTGAAAAAATTCCAGGCGGGGCTCCTAAGGCATTCTCCCACATTCACAGTTCCCCTTGAAACAGAAATTTAGATAAATCAGCACTTTTATGTAAAAAGAGACACTCTGAGTCTTCAATGAAAAGTATTTGTTCTGAGAGATAAATAGTAGTCCGCACATTGAAGGGCTAAACACACCCAAGACTGGCCACGGCTGCATGTGGACAAGCCCCTTTACAGGGCAGACCGTACCGTAAGCATGGATTAAGGGCCACAAGGCAAGTTGACAAATGAAAAGGGCAGAAAACATCGCCCAGCCCAGTTTTTATGAGGCAAAAGAGGGGAAATCCCAGTCCAACTTCTAAAGTTAGGGACAGCTTAATTTAAGGGAGTGTTTATGCCCAGAGAAATGCTTTGGGTTTAAAGGCAGTTCTTAAGCTATGAAGTAGGTTACAGAATCCATTTCACTTCTCACTTACAATTTATGCACAGTAAAGTTGTTAGTTGATGCGCTAAGTAGAAACCAAAAGAAAATTTTCTGTCACCTATACAAGGCTGGATTGTTTTTGTTTCTAAATTCTACTCCCTGTTCGATTAATAATCAATTGTAACACAGGCTCATAAAATCGAATGTGGGTTTTCACAGTCTTTCTATACCTTAAATTCACACTATAATGATTTTCTCATTATAATAATGTCCTTGGATATTGGAAGATAGCATTACCTCACAAAGAAGTCATTTTGATGTTTCAGGAATATACCCCCCCTTTTTTTTAGAGGTTTTTGCTGTAGGGCCTGTGCGTTCGCCAGACAGAGAGAGACAGAGAGATAGAAAGCAAGAAATCACCCCCCAGGGGGGATGGTCATGCCACAATCCCTTCTCCACCATTCTCCTCTCGGGATCTTGGGCACACACGCACATGTGCCCGGCGTGAGTTTTAAGCCACCAGGTCCAGGACTCGAACCACGGTCAACTACGTGGGAGTCCAGCGACATAGCCATTACGCTAACTGCTGGTCCCAGGAATATAACCCCTTTGACAGAGCCCAAGAGCCATTAACACTTTATAACAAATTGGTATTTGTGACAAAAATATATATCTATACATGTTAAGACTCTTGTGTATTTTAATTAGATTCTAGGGAAGACTGTCACAGATACTCAAATGTCAGAATCTTGAACTAAGATATATTCAATTTTTTGATTTTTTTCTTTCTGAGTATTTTAAGACACAACATTCTGACAGTATTCAAGGCACAATTGCACATTTTATCAGCACAAAATAGACTCAAGTTTAAAAAAAAAAAAAAAGAAACTTTCTTCCAGTTTTGTACATGTAATTTGGCCATGAGGTATTATTTTTGCCTCCTATTTCTGTGTGTGTGTTTTTTTCTTAAGCGACTTGTAACTAAACTTGCTTTTTTTCTTGAAGTTAGCAGTGATCAATAAGTTGTCTCCTTTTCCTCCTTTATAATTAGAGAGCATCTCCCTCTCTGTATACCCAACTTCCTGAACCCAGTGATCTTCACAACTGGAAATAATATTATTTTTATTCTCAAACAGGATATATTGGGACATGCAAACAGACATAAAAGGCCTCCCCAAAGTATATTCCTTGTAGAAGATGCTTATCAATAGCAAGAAGCCAATGTGTCTGATTATTTTTTATCTAGTAAAAACTCTGGTGAGGATTTTTCTGTTTGGTTTGGTTTGGTTTGTTTTTTTTCTTTTTCTCTCTCACAAAAACCAAGTGTTCTCCAGCAATGAGGCAACGGGAAAAAAATCAATACTTGCCATGTACCATGTAACCAATAGAATAAGGGGAATGATTTATGTATGGATGGATGCAGCCTGAATCAGCTGGGGCCTCATACGGAGAGCGAGAAAGAGGGAGAGGAAGAAACAGAGAAAGAGAGAGAGAAAGAGAACAGGAGAAGAAGGGGAGAGCTTAACCGCAGTGATTATTTCTACAGTGTGGCCAGATTTTTTTTTTTTTCCTGCAGCAATAATCCCCCTCTCCGGCACTACAGGACACAGGGAAAGCCTGCGATCTGTAGAATATATGATGGCTCAGCTTTCCCTCCTTACCTCAGAGTCATGATGCCATGTTCACATCAAGGTCCACTGAGAAAGGGAGAATGATGCATGGCCTGCAGTCATTCAACCTTGAGTCAGAAAGGCTAGCGATGTGGCGACAGGCACTAGTTGACAGAGAGTCATATTATCAACAGGATTAAAAATAAGTAAAACGCTCCAGCACGCTTCCTAAGAAGACCAGCGGGAAGGGCTCACAGACGAGAACTACTCTATACCTCAGGAGTTTCTGCTGGAAATATAGTTTGGTTAACTGGAAATCCAGGGCGCTGCAGCATTTAAAGGTATTTAATCCAGAAGGTAACTTTTAGGGTAGCTGATTCTCTTGCTCAAAGCTTAGCTATTAACTGTAGTTTTGTGCTTGTGGTGGGAAGGTACAATTAAAAAGCACCAAACCCAGCTACCTCACAGCTGGATATGCGGTACTATTGTATACTGAATTCTGGTGGCTGTGACTTTAAACTGGAGTAATCATTTGCTTTAGGGTGACAAAATATATATGTGTTTTTAAACAATATAGTAGTTTATGAAATTCCTACTTCCTGCTTCAAACTCAGGATGAATCTTATAAGACTTTATGAGAAGCAAATTTGACCATTTCTTTGGAATTTCTTTTTGTTTTGAGATGTATTTAAATAGATTTACATTTACTTTCACAAGTTACCTTCTTTATGAATTGTGTTTGAAAATATAGAAGCGTGACAGTATTATATTTCCATCAATCTGTTGAAGAAGACTAAATTATATCCTTTTATGAGGAATACTGTTGCCATATAATTTTTTATATTTTTATATCCTTTAACCCAGATACAGTATTAAAGTCACAGGTATTCCCCTAAGATAGCCTATGTTTTTATATGATTCGTTACACCTTACAAAATACATGAAAATATATTTTAAATATTGACTATGTCAGAACAAGGTTGTTTTGTTAATGTTTGCTTAATTTGGAGTTGGTAGTATTAATACCCATGAATTCTTAAAATAGCTTTTTCCCTTATTCAGTTGAAAGTAGCCATTCAACCCAACATTATCACAAACTCTGTTCAAAATCACATGTTATTTTAAAATATGTATGTTTTCCTTATACAAAGTATCTTAAACTTTGTTGACAAAATGCCATGTTTCTAAAATGTGTGTTAATCCTATAAAAATTATCCTAAACTGTCTTACCAAAATTTTATGTGGTTTTCTAAATACATATGTTCAAAGTGCATTGAATCACACTTTTCAGTATTTTTCCAAATACACAATTACCTAATTTTCTTACATTTATTGCATAATTATCTTTGTGTTTCTGACATAGTGTATTTAGCTCCTCACTCACATTGTATAGTTTGTGCATAAACAGTGCATAATAGTACTTAAGTTTGCATACATAGGAAAAGGGTTAGAAATAAAGTACAGATAACGAGAAAAATCTAGGGAACTATTTTCAGTAGTCTTCATCTTTCAAATAACTCCTGATACTTCAATACCATTGTATTGGTATTATGGAAGCTCCATTAGTTATAAATCAGTAAATACTCTCCTCTTCACTTAATATCTAGTCACTGAAAAACTTGGTATGTCCTGTTCCTTACAAAATTATTTTGGGATGATTTCTGTGTATACTGAATAAGCACCTATGATTTCTTTCCTTTAAACAAAATTGAAAACGGTAACAATGTACTCCACAAGTATACCAAGCAAAGTAAAACATCTTTTAGTATTTGTAATACAGAATTGATTACTCAAACCAGCAGAAATTATACACAATTATTTTGAATGGGGAAAACCAGGTAAATATCTGCTGCCCTTTCTGTGGAAGAAAAGATTAACATTGTGTTACTTTTGATCTTGATCATCATTCTTCCACTCACTCTTCTATTGGCCCAAACAGGTAAAACAACAGAAACCGATTACCGTCTTTACTCTGGTTCCGCTGCCTCAGCCACGCTGTCCACGTGAGGGTTAACAAACAGAAAACCTGGAGATGATCCAAATATAGTGAGGACCATGATGACCAAGCTCAGTGCTGCAGGTGCCTCAGCTAGAAGGAACCTTCTTAGTGCCCTGTGAACAGGTATGTGCTTATCAGAAAACTAAAGCATATGGAAATTAAGAAGCATGATCCCAGCAAGGTGCTGCTGAACTATAAGGTAAGCACAACTAGGACCTTATTGCAGGTTTATTTTTAGGGATGTGTTGCTGTCACTTAAGGAAAACTGTTACCTGTAGCAGAGAAAAAGATGAAAAGCCTGCCAAAGGCCACAGAGTGTTTAATGAGTCTCACCAACTCTGTATATTATCTGAGAGGGGCCTTTCAACCACAGGTACTTAGTGTGTAATCAGAATCCTGGTCCTGATAGTAGAAAAGTGTACAAAATGAATAATAAACTAACTGCAGGTAAAAGACAGACAAATAAGCCCAAGAACTGGAGTTCATTGTCAGTTAACAGAGTCCATACACATATCCTTTTGTTTAGAAAGTTTATCTCTATTAAGCATCACTCTCTGAGTTCTAAGGAAAGCCAAATAATTTTTCTCCCCAATATGAGATTAACTTCCTATAAATAGTTGGAGTTAAATTTCATAAACAAAACTCATATGGGCATTTTACGATGTGATAAAAAAAAAACAAATTTCATGATGAGCAAGGGTCTTCAGTGAACACCTGCTATGGTTTATTCCCCTTCATTGGTGGTTAAATTTTCACTGATGAAATACCCATTACAGAGAAAATCAATATCTGAGCTTAACCGCCAGCCTTTTTTAGTACCTCAAATTATTTTAAAAACTGATTAACATAAATATTGCATAACATACTATTTAGGAAATATGGCAAGTGAGTTTTTCATATATTGCTACTCTAGCATCCACCAAAAAAAGAAGATAATTTATATCCAGTTATTTGCTTAATAAGTAACTAATTAAAAATCTATGTCTATTTTTAAAAGCCTAATTTCATCCCTGCATTATGAATAAAAATAAAAACATTCTGATGTTAAAAATATTACACTTCTATATTATACTTCTAAGTAGGTCTGTTCATACTTAAGCGAGAACTTAAAGGCTCTCTATAGAGAGCTGTTTTTCACTACCTCTCTTTTTCCTCCAATTAGTCTATAGCAGCTAGAGCATTTTGGATTAGTCTAGTTTAATCTGGACATAATTGGATGGCAAGCTACTGTTTTCTAATCTAAACGGATTCACTTTAAAAACATATAGAACTGAAATTCTATTTAACACAAAGACTAAAAAAGGACAACAAAATGTGACAATGCATTTCTGTTCACTGGCATACTATCAAAATATTATTGCCTGTACTCTCTAGACCTTGCCTTGCATAAATGCACAGGCAACAGCCTTCTGAAAATACTAGAGACAGATGCCCAAACCACAGCTTAGCTGGTTTGCTTGGTAGAAGGAGGTTTCTCAGCTCTCCTTCTGGCTGTTTACATTTGCATCTCTATAGATACGAAGAGATATAGATCCTTTCACCGCTCACAAAGCTTTCTAATTCTAGCCACAACTTAAAATGGTTTTACTGTATGTGCTGCCTCCTTTATTCCAGAAGAATTCCTTTTCTCATAAGATCTAAACTAGAATGCATCTTCTCTCTGTCCCCACCACCAGTCCCCCAGGGAATAATCCAAAAGATGGGAGGTTCTTAATAAAACAATTAATTGTGATAAATTTCTGATTTTTGCTCCTCGTCCAGGGTTATTTCCATGGCAACATCATCTCATTCTATTGTTGGGTTGTTCTTCATTCACACAGCAGGTTAAGCCCAGGGCCGCCGGGGCAGGCTGATGGTCAGCCTTTATTTTCTCTGGCCCTTCAACAAAGGTTAGTTGAGGTCACCAGAAGCCAAAGGGTAATTACTTTTCCTCTTCAGGGTTAAAGGTACACAGATTGCTATTGGGACAACTATATGGATGACCTTCAGCGTTTAATGTTCAATCTTCTTTCCTTTCATCAGAATGAATAAGTATGATACAAAAATCATGACACAACCTTCATGCCGAAAATTGAGAGTAGAAAGCTACATATCTTTTTATTTTGTAAAAATATTAGCACAATATAGTCTTGAAATCAATTTGAAAAATGCAACACATAAAAAGGTTTCCTATCCCTTAAATAGGAAAAAAAAAAAAAAAAATCCATGGTAGAAAACTGCAGGTGTTCACCAATTTTTCTATTCAATTAATCTGATATTCATAATTTCCCGGGCTTCAGTCATTTTTCTTAGAGTGTGTTCTTTAAGACTTAGAAGACCATGGAAGTTTTTCTGGCTCTCTGAAGCATGCAGAGCTCTATTTCCTCCCCTTTAAGGACCACTCATGGCCTTGTTTCTCTAAACTGACTAATGAATTTCCTGTCTTTGCTTCTCTATTCTCAAAGAAAGCTTGTAAAATAATTGGGAGAAGGGGGTGGGATATTTGAAATTGAATACTTAAAACACTTTTCCCACTCATTTCAAGAGCCCCTTTCAGATTTCAGTTCTCTATTTCATTACGAAATTGTAAACAAATGATCATTGCATGCTCCAAACATGGAACCAGCCACAAGCCCAGATCCATCTGTCATTTGTTCTACTACCAGGCAAGGAGACTTTCAGGTCCCTGAGCGTGATGGGTTTAATGACAGCTCATCTCAAAAGAAATGCACAGAAGGGAGGGAGGGGTTAGGGCCATGTGAAAGGGGCCATTTGATCCCCTCTGAAGTCTTAGGCAAAGGGACTGTCATCCTGTGTCTCTTCATCTTTATCCAAGACGTTGCCTTGATGAGAGGAGCATCAGGAAACTGGGAGCAGACCCCCACTCTTGGCCAAGAGAAATGAAGACATTGTTTCTGCCATTTTCCCAGATTAACATGTGTTATCTGAGAGCAACCAGACACCATACTTCCTTCCAGTGCTCTGTCTCCCTGACAGCCCTGATCTAGCTGTCTCTCCAGAGCCAGCCTCACACTCTTCATATTGAGTCATCCTTCCACTCAGGATCTTAACTGGGAACACTCCTCACCCACCACTCCAGGCTGCTTCAGCAGCAGTTCCCTCCATGTGGCTTGAACTTCACATCCCAGACTGCCTCTTTTGGCCAGTTTGCCTTAGTTAAACAGCCTGGGGCCTTACCCTCCCTTGAAATGACAATTCTTTCCTCCAATTCCTGCATTGTTAGGATGATTTATAATTTAGTTCCCTCAAGAATCCCTCCATATGTTATCATCCTTTGCTATATCTAAGTAAGTTAAATACACATTGCAATAAAAATACATATTATATATCATATGCCTACTACAGATAACAGCATAGATAATTGTACATTGAAACTATAGAAAATGCATCTAAATATCTAAATTCTTTTTAAATGTGGTACATCTTTTTTTTTTTTTTTTGGAGAGGTTTTTGCTACAGGGCACGTGTGCACGCCAGAGAGACAGAGAGGTAGAGAGACAGAAAGTGAGAAATCACCCCCCCGGGGGGGGATAGCCACACCACAATCCCTTCTCCTCCATTCTCCTCTTGGGATCTGGGGCATGCACGCACACGCCACGCGCCCAGTGTGAGTTTAAGCCACCGGGTCCAGGACTCAAACCACGATTGACTACATGGGAGTCCAGCGACATAGCCATTACGCTAACTGCTGGTCCCCTAAATATCTAAATTCTATTAGATAGTCACTTTTTAAAACTCTAGTGCCTAATGTACTACCATTTACAAATTCTCAGGTCTCTTACAACAACGCTACTGTTTTACGTAAGACAGCTTATTATATAGTTCCCCTCACTATTAGGCTTGGCAAGTACTACTTTCTAAAATTTTTCTCTAATTTCCATCATTATTTATACATCTTTACAAAGTCTTCAGAGCTGTTGTACTTGAGAACAAAATACTTTGGCACCATGATATCACTACTACCTCAAATTTTCCTCCTTCTTGCTGAGTTATTAATGCAGAATTAAGAAGATAACAGAAAATAAATTATGACTGCACCTAAGAATATTTTATTTTAGACAAGATTCCAAAAGTCCTCAAGACCCACATAGTATACTTCAGATGTGGCTGGTGAGTGGTGAAGACAATAATTATACTTGTAAAAGTGGTAAGAAACCTAAGAAGGCATGTGTCAGGGTCCACCATATGACCTAGCTGCATATAATGAGGGGGTGCGAGTGGGGGAATCTAGCACTGCCCATAGATGGGTGGTGATAATGCCCTACTGTAAATGAAATCCTTTCCTCAATTATAGGCCAAAGCCAAAGGAACCAACTGCGTTCTCTGCTCAGGGTTTCCTGACCAGGAAGATTTGATAAAGGAAAGACTATCAGTTTTTAATGCTGGTTCTTGGCTGGTTAACTGGAGCTTTGGGAAGTGTTAAAGACAGTGATGGGTTCACACAGGTAAACCATAGGGAAGTTATTATTTTCCATTCTGCAAAATCTCTCTCCTTCCAGTTTCTGATCATCCCCATATGTCCTAGCTCCCCCAACTCCCATCTCACTTTTGAGTTTTAATGTCAATAGGTCATACTTTCCCCAGATCTGTTAAGAAAGATGCTTAGATGAAATATTTAGCCACATCTCCAACAACTGCATTCAGGCATTTCAAAGAGGGAGATATTTTTTTATTTGTTTATTTATTTATTTATTTATTTAAAGAGCTTTTTGCTATAGGGCGGTGCGCTTGCCAGACAGACAGAGAGAGACAGAGAGACAGAAAACGAGAAATCACCCCCCAGGGGGGATGGCCATGCTGCAATCCCTTCTCCTCCTTTCTCCTCTCGTGATTTTGGACATGCACGCACATGCGCCCGGCGTGAGTTTTAAGCCACCGGGTCCGGGACGCGAACCGCAGTCGACTACATGGGAGTCCAGCAACATAGCCATTACGCTAACTGCTGGTCCCAAGAGGGAGATATTTAGAAGTAAGGTTCACCTTCCTGGATTCTACTACATCACCTTTTTGTGTGTCCTCTGAGTCAGCAACACAAAAAAGCGAAGTGCCTGGGATGTATTAGGTCATAGCTTCCGGCACATGGCATGTTGTAAACTCATTTATTTCAAGGTGGACATAAACATTCTTTTTAAGCAAGCAAGACAAGCACTTACCCTTAGTTTCTTACCTATTTCTTAGAGTTTTTTAAGAAATTTTTCATTTTAATTTTTAAAATTTATTTATTTATTTATTTTAACTTGACCAGAGAGAGACAGATAGAGAGGGGGAAAGTATGAAAGCAATTTGCCGGGTCTGGTACTCGAACAGTGGTCAGCCATGTGGGAGTCCAGTGCTTTGTGTAGTTGGGTGGCAGCTTACTATAGCGGTGAAACACATGGTTCTTGGGGTTGGATAGACAGAGTATATTTAGATCCCAACCCTGTCTTTTATTAACTGTGATTCTAGCCACACCACCTGCTGGCCCTTCTTAAAGCTCTTTTATTTTTCTCTTATAATGCAGAACATTGGGTTCTATATCCATAGTAAGCATCCCTCTTTTTCATTTTGTAGAAAAAAAGTTACTAAAAGAGTCAGTGCAGGGCCAGAAGGTGGTGTAGTGGTTAAAGTGCTGGACTCCCGCATGGCTGGCCACAGTTTGAGTCCTGGACCAGGTGGCCTGAAACTCATTCCGGGCATGTGAGCACAAAAGCCCAAAATCCCAGGAGAATGGAGGAGAAGGGATTATGGCATGGCCATCTGCTCTGTGGGGAGGGGTTGATTTCTCACTTTCCCTTTCACTGTCTCACTCCTCTCCAGTGAGTACGGGCACCCTATGGCAAAAACCTTACAAAGAAAATAAAAGTCACTACAGAGATACTTTCCTCAATCACACTCAATGCTGCCAGAAGCACGTGTGAATGGTCCTCCCTCCTGATTGGTGTCTTCACATGTGGGATGTAAGGCTATCTCCTGAGGAACCCACAGTAGAAACTTCTAACATTCACTGGGGTATTTTGGAAAGTGACAGGGGAGTGGCGTGGCCCAGAGCTTCAGACCCCAGTGCCAAACGAGTGATGAGTGCTCAGTGCCTGGCATCTCAGGAGGTGTGGTGTCCTAAAGCCTACAGTTCTTCCAGGGCTGCCACAGACCAGGACTTGGGGAGAAGACTGCAGCGCAGTGTGGCTCAATGCATAGTATGCAAGAGAAACATAGTGTCCTCATCCTAGTGATGCTGATTAAGCAGGTCCCTAAATCTGTGGGGGTTTTTTAAGTTTATTTACGTATGTATTCCATGAGAAAGAAATAGGGAGAGAGAGAGAAATGGGTACCCCAGCCGGGTCTTCATGCCGCGATCCAACCCCAGCCTTAGCCAACCTGGATTATAGGACGTGCATGCACCTGACTTGAACTGAGGCCTTAGGACATGAACCCAGGACCTTTCCACATAGGTCCAGTTGCATTATCACTGCCCCAACACCTGCCTTTCCCCACCAGTCTGCGTAACTGACAATCTATCAAGGAATGATGATGTTTCCCAACTGTAGACCACACTTCAAGTAGGTCTGTGATAAATTTCCTTTCTCTGGATTTTACTCATCTCATCATATCTCTAAAATGTACCAGCATCTTCCCATTGGTCAAAGGGCTCTCACCTGTTCAAAAATGCCTATAACTTGTAGATGCCAGTCTCTTTCTGTTCTGGTGTTTCACTTCACTTTGACATAGAGTTTTTGGTTTATAGGAATAATAAGAGCCCTTAAGAACTCCACCTTTAAGGACCAGCAAGTGGTGTAATGGTTACATCACTGGATTCCCATGTAAACTCATGGTTTGAGTCCCAGACCCAGAGGCTTAAACTCACGGCTGTGCATGTGTGTGCATGGCCAAAATCCCAAGAGGACAATGGTGAAGGGATTGCAGTGTGGCCATCCTCACTGGGGGTGATTTCTCACTTTCTGTCTCTCTTTCTCTGTCTCTCCAGTGAGTGCACGTGCCCTGTAGCAAAGAAAAACCTCTCTCTCTTAAAAAAAATTAACATTTTTAAAAAGTACCTTTACTATTACTTTTCAACTGTAAAACAACTCTGATTTCATGCTACTAAGGCAGGAAAACATTCTTGCCCTTTGCCAATCCTGTGTCCAGCAATCCCCTTTCTACAAATTCTGAATCCTCACCTCTCTACTAAGCCTTAGGTAGTCCTTTCTCTTCTCCAATCTTAGATGAGCTAGTAGATTGCCAAGACATATAAAGCAGCACCATCCCTTTCACAGATGTTTCTATGGTTAGGTGGCAGCTTACTAGAGAGGTGAAACACATGGCCTGAGGGGTCAGACAGAGTGGATTTAGATCCCAACCCCGTCTTTTATTAGCTGTGACTCTAGACAAATAATTTAGCCTCTCTTAGCCTCCATTTACTACTCTGTAAAGTGGGAATAATAATAATCACCATACATACATACATGCATACTTCATAGGGTTACTACAAGATTTGAGTAGTATAATACGTACACAAAGTTTAGGCACAAGGATTGAAACAGGGTAAGACCAGGACAAGTGTTAGCTATTATTTATATGAATCCACATTATGAACAGATAGCACACATGGGAAAATTCCAGCTCAGTAGCTTCCTTGTTAGGCAATTTTGGGCAAACTAGTATCTCTTCAAATCTCAGTTTCCTCATTTTTAGATAAAGCTAATTCACCCACCCTTCAAGATTGTTATAAGGCTTAAAAATAAAGATATATAAAGTTCCTAGCACTGCTCTAGAAGATGTTTAATCAATGACTACTACAAGTAATAGTATTATTCAACTTATTGCCCTTTATCCAGCTGTGACTCAGAAACTTCTACATTTGTTCCAAGATAGAGTTCCACAAAGACTATTTTGTTTCTGCTTGGTATTTTTTTGTTTGTTTGTTTGATAGATTTTTACTTCAGGGCATACATGCACACTAGAGAGACAGACAGAGAGCAAGAAATCATCCCCCAGGGAGAAGACCACACTGCAATCTCTTTTCCTCCTTTCTCCTGTTGGGATTTTGGGCATGCATGCACACACGCCCAGCATAAGTTTCAAGTCTCAAAACACGGCCAACCACATGGGAGTACAATGCCTCAATCACTACACCACCCGGCAGCCCCCATGGTTGCCAGAAAAAGACCAAGGGTTCCCTCTGCAGCCCATGCACAAGTCAAAGAAAAACAAGCATCATTCTGAAGTTTCTCTCAGGCAAGCTATATACATTAGCTATAAAGTTTGTACCTTATCCCATGACAGCATTATTATGAATCACTAGAGTGAAATTTCTTAAGAATATATCATGTAAAATGAACATGGGGCTTCCCAATTATTCAAGAACACACATAGTCAGGGCTGGGGAGGAAAGAAAAAATTCACATAATTCCACATTTTCTTTCTGACAAGAAAAATACCTTAAGTTTGTATTACGAATTTTTTCCTTCTCCACCAGCTGAGTGTGTCTAGGTATTTAAAAGCATGTTCCAAAAGATTCAAGAAAGGCTGCTGCTGCTGCCACTGTTTGTTTATATAGTTCTGCCACTGGTCACAGATCCTTCCTGGTCTTGGTATAGAATATTGTGCAACACCAAGGTCCCCAGATAAGCTTCTTCCCCACCTCTCCCCAACCTTGGAGTCAGGACGTGAGCCTTACCTTTGACCTTGAACTCTAACCTCCAGAAAATCTTGAAGAACCTCTCTCAGTTTTGAGCCTCTAAGTAATACCACTACTTAATTTCTGTGTTCATGGAAGCCCAGACAAGTCACTTATACAGGTGGTTTCCAGATTTGGAGCTTTCACACACCAGTAAACTTAGCTACAGCTCCTTTTTATCATGGACTCAAAACAGGGCACCAACTTTTTTGTAAAGAGGTTTGATTTGGGAGCTTTGGTAGGATATTTTTGTTTTCTGTTTGTTTTTAAACTATCAACAGTCTTTTTATGGGGGGAAAAAAGGCATTTTATCATTTAGAAGTGGAAACAGAGGGACCAGCAGTTGGCGTAATGGCTATGCTGCTGGACTTCCATGTAGTCGACCACGGTTCAGGCCCTGGACCCAGTGGCTTAAACTCACGCCGGGCACGTATGCATGCATGCCCAAGATCCTGGGGAAGGGACTGTGGTGTGGTCATCCCTCCTGGAGGGTAATTTCTCACTTTCTGTCTCTCTGTCTTTCTGGTGAGCGCACGTGCCCTATAGTGAAAACCTCTCAAGAAAGAAAGAAAGAAAGAAAGAAAGAAAGAAAGAAAGAAAGAAAGAAAGAAAGAAAGAAAGAAAGAAAGAAAGAGGAAACAGAGATCGGGGAGAAAAAAAAAGTCCAACTTGCATATCTATACGCACACACACACACACAGAGTGTTACCTTCTCGTTTTACATTTAACAGGGAAGATGTTGATGTGGAAGACCTAGCAGTCCACAAATGTGATGGGAACCCCACTTACATTCTCCTGGAGCTATCCTTGGCTATGTCCTAGAGAACTTTTGCACTGATCCTTGGATAGTGAGGCAGAGCAGGGCTATGGCCTCTTTTGGGTCCTGGAGCCCTTAGCCACCTGTCCTTCCTGAACCCCTGTGGAGTATGTAGAAGGGCAAAAGCCCAGCTTGAGCCCCTGCTCTGCAGTTGTGCAGCGTTCTCATGTCCTGTCCATTCCGACCTCCCAGGTGCAGACAGCTAGATGGTGCTCCCCTGCTGTTGTAGTACTTCCCAGCTCCCCGCCGCCCAGCATCTCTCGCGTCAAATGGTTAAGCATTTTGCAGGTAGATGCTCATTTATCTGCAGGGTGTTGTGCATATTATTGTGTTGTCAGAAAGTCATGACACAATTTCGCATAGAAAAATACATCACTAACTTTTCTGACAATCCAATATTATTTCCTTTCTATGGATAGAGATTAAGACAGGTCAAGGGACTCCCCCAGGGACCCAGAACTAGTTCCCTATGATATCGAAGGGTAGAAACAATACAAAATAAAAGTCTGTCCTAGGTAACAATGAGGATGCAGGAGCAGAACATTCCTCCTGTGTTACACACCAAATACTACCTTGACCCATGTCACTTCAGTGGACATACACAAAATCTATAGATTCCATGCTAAGTGCCTGGAATACAAGTACGAAGGAACGGAGATACTGTTTACAGACAGAATCTTCAATTTATGTCTTCCCGTAGGCCCTGGAGAACCTGTGTCATTTTCATGCAACATGGCAGAGACCCAGACCAGCAAGTATGATGTAAATGTCTCAGGCCTGCAAGAAAAAGCAATCACCAAGAGCAAAGTAGACTCAGTGTGAAGGGCTCCCAGAGACATTTTGTAAGTGTTAACCTACATGTAAGGACATATTTCACACTACCCTTGAGAGATTTTTCCTTCTCCCGAAGATATGTGATTTTTCCCTTTTGAACATATCTGAAAGATTTTGGCATATTTTTATTCAGTTTAAAATTTTCAGGGCCAGATAGTGGTGCAGCAGTAAAACATGATGCTCTGTGAGGTAATCCTACATGGAAAGGTTCCTTGTTTGAGTCCAGAGGCTTCCCCTAGTATGCTATGCACACATTTGCCCATGATCAGGGGCTAACTGCAAGCTGGGGTAGATTGTAGCATTGAGACCCTGTTGGGGGTGCTTTCTCTGTCTGTCTGTATCTCTGTCTCTCCCACTCATGAAATAAACATATTAAATTTGAAGAAAAAAATTTTTTAAGAAAATCAAATCCTGCTAACTTGACAGAGGATAGAGAAACAAAATAGGAAGACAACGACTTTAGGGTTGATAAACACATTGTAGTTCCCGTACTGACACTGAACAAATGCCTTGAACGAGTCAGTTCACCTCTCAGACCTCAGTTTCTTCATCTGAGAAACCAGGCCGTGGGACTTGCTGTGGTAGTGCACACAGCATTTACTACATGCACGTGCTGCTCTCAGGGCTCTTCATATATTAACTCAGTCCTCACAACAACACTACGGGATAGAGGCATTTTGTACCCTCACTTAACAGATGAGGAAACTGAGGCATGAGAAGATAAAAACAGTCTCATTCCAAGTCATGTAACTAGCAAATGGTGAAGACCGGATTTGGATCTACTCAATCTATTTCCATTATCCACACCCTCGACACTGCGATGTGCAGCCGTTCAGCAGGTGAGGAGCTTTAGGTGAGACTAAAGTCCCTTTAAATGTTTACTGTCTATAGATCTGAGTTTAAAATGATGGCTCAGAGTCTATATTTTAGACCAATAAAGCAATGAGTTTATAAAACACAGTTTATAATTTTATAAATCAAAGCTACCAACTCCTAGTAGCACTAAAAACAGAAATTTTAAAAGTGCTTTCATAGATATGAGCACTTTAGATCCTAATTGGATCTTGTGTACATTGGGAAGGTTACAGCACTATCTACCAGACCAGGAAAATTAGTCCCAGAAAGGT
The DNA here is from genome assembly GCA_026018925.1 of Tupaia tana. Lineage (NCBI taxonomy): Eukaryota > Metazoa > Chordata > Mammalia > Scandentia > Tupaiidae > Tupaia > Tupaia tana. The sequence continues at coordinate 178,655,042 of JAKSZU010000003.1, forward strand.
CAGAACTTGCCTGTGACACCCAATTAAACCAGGGCACATGCCTTAGTTCTCTAGCAAGATTGGAGTCTCCAGGCTGGTCCCCTGGGCCCCATCCATATTTCACATATTTCCTCTGGGACTCTCTCTTAGATTCAGCAGAGACCCACTGAATTCTGAGTAGTGACAAAGAAGTCCTTTCTCCCAAGGCTCTCCTCTGTGCCCCTCCAGTGCTGGGTCTCTCAAATGAGCTCCAAGTTGTCTTGCCTGTAAGGGGTCAGTTCAATAGCCCTTGAAAATTTAGCTGCATACATATGAACGTTGCTGAAGAATAAATTGCTATGGCCTTGAACTCTGTTTCAGGTCTTGTAAAGGGCTGTCTATTACAGCTTATGCTATCTCTCTCCTCCTCCTCCTTCCAGTTACAGGTGCCCTCTGCTCTCCCCTAGAGGAAGCTACTCTAAAACATCACCTGTAACCTCCTAGTCCAAGCAGCAGTGGCTTGTTTGCTGACACACCTGCTGCTTTCCCAGAATTAAGCTTTTGGTCAATCCTTCCCTCCTTCTGGAATATGCTTCCCAACATCCTGCCTTCGTATCCAATGTTTGTTTACAAGCCTAGCTCGCATGTCAGCTGCTGCAGGAAGCTTCTCCCACTTGCTTTTGATCACCTATAATTTTCTTATGCCTGTCTCATGACATGCTTAAATGCTGCTTTTTACTGAAGTGGAGCTTATGTTTTCTCATCTCCTGTCAGCCTTGTCATACCCAGACTGCTTTCCTCTCCCGCAGTGGCAAGGGCAGTACCTGGCACTGATAAATATCTGCTTGATTGACCTTAATCTCTTCCCATTCCATAGAAGGATTCACTCTGAGAAAATACATGGCAAAGACTCCAGCATCTTTTCCAAATTTCGCCAATTTTGCAGGGGTGGTTTTCTTGCCTTTTTAAAAATTTTTTAAATTTTTTTTATGAATTCCTAACTGACAGAGCTCAGCCCAGAGGTGAGAACATCCTTTTGGTGATTACCATGTAGCCCATCTCCAGAGAAGTTTCCAAGTGTGAATGTGTCAGCTCATGACTCTGCTAATTGGATCTTCAGCTGCCCACAGGTCTCACTGCACAGCCGCTGCTATACCCCCAAAAAGAGAGCTGGGGATGATGAAGCAAAGCAGGCGGCATCAGGAATATGTCCTTATCCCACCAGGGCACATGGACACTAGTCATTCTTCCTGAGGGAGAGTGTGGGACCAAGGAAAGACTAGCTAATGTGTTTCGCTCTTCCATTCTTCTTTTCCCCTTCCCTTTTGAACATAGTAGAGGAAGAGGAGTGTTATTTGGAATTTAGACATTGACAAAGAATTTAACTTATTTTGTTAGGGAAGAAAAAAAAAAAAAAAAACACTAATCCTTTTCCCTAAAAGACAGCAAAACTAATCAGTATAAAATGCTTCTAGTATTTTATTATTTTTGTTTGTTCCTCTTTAGTTTTCCTAACATATTGATAGTACTCCCTTCACTACTTCTTGAAGAGCTGGTCTAGTGTTGGTGAATTCTTTCAGATTTTATTTATCTGAGAAAGATTTTATCTATCCTTCTGGGACATAGTCATGCCAGGTATAGTATTCTTGGTTGAAATAGTTTTTCTTTTAGCGTTTTGAATACAGCTTCCCATTCTTTCCTTGCTTGCATTATTTCACTCAAGAGGTCTGATGTTAGCCTAATGGGATAGCCTTTGTAAGTAACTTCAAGTTCCTTAGAGTTTCTCCTTACAAATAACTCTTCATCCCCCTTTCTATGTGGTAGCTCAGAACACTGCAACTAGTGTTGGGCAGTATTTTTCACAGCTCCATATATGGATCTGAGAACCAGGACCAACCAATGCTATCTCCTGACCTGTGCTTTTGTGATCAGGTTTGGTGGAGGGGAGAGCCTGAGCCATCCAGGCCTCCCCCACTGCCCACATCAGGGCAAACACAGCATCTCTCGTGTCCAGATGCCAAGTAATGGGTGTCCATTGGTTCATTGTTCACTTAATCAAATCAGGTCCTTTAAAAAAATATAAGAGAAAAGACAAAAGGGCCCTCCTCGTTCATCAGGGCAGAAGTTCCCAACATTTTTTAGTTTATTTATCTCTTTCATGACAGTGAGAGACAGAGAGAGAGAGAAAAGTACCCTCAAGAGTGTCTCATACTGCAATCCATCACCTTCCCCTAGCTTTCCCAGCAGCCAGGATCATGGTGCATGCCCAGCATGCATAGGTCAACCAAGGAACTTAACCCATCATCTTCCATATGAATATAGCTTTGAGTGGCTTTACCACTGTGCCCCTCAGCCTCTCTTACATTATTGACCCCCTAAGGAGTTTTTAAATACTTATTTTCCTAATTTCTCCCCCTTGGTATTTTTGTTTGTTTTAGAGATAGTGTTGCTATAGAGCATGTGTGCTCACTGGAGAGACAGACAGAAAGTGAGAAATCACCTCTCAGGGTGGATGGCCACATGGCAATCCTTTCTCATCCGTTCTCCTCTCAGTATCTTAGGCATGCATGCGCATGCAAATGGCATGAGTTTTAAGTCGCTGGGTCCAGGACTGGAACTGCAGTTAACTACGTGGGAGTCCAGCAATGTAACCATTACATCATCTGCTTATTCACACCCTCCTTGATATTTTAATGACATAGATATACTGTATTAGAGTACTTCACAACGTTTGTGGGAAAATAGTATAAAAGTTTGAGTTTATTTGGGGGCAAAAAATGTTTGAAATCTATGCGTAGTTTTTTCCTAATGCACATTTTGCATGAACTTTTTGAAGACCCCCGCATAGACCTGTTTATGTACTGTGACACTTTGGAGAGCTAATCGTAATGTTTCAGAGATTTTTGCCCTTCAGACACTGAAGCCCCTGCTCCCCCAAGGTGATATTCCATTAAGAATGCATGTCATAGACCCACCCAGTGGTAGAGAAGCAGCAGGGCACCTGGGCGCTACCCAGGGTTTCTTCCTATCTTTTCTCTCATTCTCCTTCAGACTCAGTAGGAGCCTGTGCCTTGCAGAGCACAGAACAAGAACGCCCAAGAGTAAGTGGGTGACTGCTTTACAGAATGCAGTGGCAACATAAGGGTATCAGGGCAAAGAGTTTGGCAACAATCCCAGAGAAACGCTGTGTTTCACTCAGTGAAATACTAGGTTCCACAGTAGCAAGTGTTGCACGAATAATTACAAGACATGGATTAATGGGTAGAACTTTCTGCAATAAACTTATCCAAAGAATAACATTTGTAAGAGTTCAGAAACTGGATATTCCATTGCCCCTCTTACCAGCAAAAAAGTATGAAATTGGATTTTTCCTTCCATTGAATTCATGTATCCAATATTATAATTAACTTGACAAATAGACCTCAACTTCTGCACCTTCCTTTTGCCTGAATATGTTATAGACACAACACTAGTTATTAGCTCGCTTTAGACCAAAAATAAGAGGCTAACAGTACATTAGCATTTCCATTATCAGAAAATTGCAGGTCAGCTCCTTGAATGGTATGTTGCTCAGCATATTAAATCCTTGAACTCAGCAAAAATATATAAATAATTTTACCCCTGAAGTTATGGTTTTATGGTTTAAGAGAGACACGTGATGGGGTAAATGGGAATTGAGGGCGATAATCAATTTAGTCTAAATGGTCTAAATGGAAGAATAATGGATTGCTATTTTTTCCTCCATCTAGTATATGAATTGAGTGCCCATGCTATCATTTTGGTATCAAGGCGGTGGCGATGAGTAGCCAATCAAAATGAACTTCTCAGCCTTTGTTTTTGTGCTGGTGCTTAACCAACTGCTGGACACACATTACCTTGGGAAAGGGCCAATAGACATTGACCAACTGATATCACTGAAACAGGTTAAGAACAAATTATTCTCCTTTCCCTTGGCACCAGAGAACCTGATTTTTCTATTTGAAACTAGTGCCCTTTCTGTGTGCCAGTCAGTGCAGACTCCACAGGTTTATTATTAATCTTTTCCTAATATCTGAGGGGATCTGAGACCTTAATAGTGCTCCCAGGTGAATCTCCTCTGTAATATTGGCTTTCTTCACAAAATAAAACAAGAAAGGAAGGGAAAAAAAAAAAAAAAAAAAAAAAAAAACACCTTGCTTTGGTTGACACTTCCCTAATAGTGCCTATAATATGAGAGGTAAACTAAGGACAGTGGGCTAAGTCTGTCATAGCCATTGCTTCCGTATTGTCTATGGCTACTTTCCCACCAAGGCAGCACCGAAGAGCAGTGACAGAAACCGCAGGCATAGCCTCCCCAGTTGAAAATGATTATTGTGAATCCCGTCAGAGAAAAAGTTTGCTACCCCTGTTTTGTAACGTAGATTTAAAAAAAAAATTAAACTCCTTTTCTTCTATAGTTTTAGAATTCAGAATTAAGGAATATTTTTAAGAGCAAAATAACATATGATTGTTTTTCTACTCTTGGAATAAAAGTTGGAAATATAAATCCAGAAATGTAGCAAAAAAACATTATTGATACTAAAATGGATTAAATATCAGCCATCTGTTATTTTTTTTGAAAAGTGATATTAAGTTTTCTCTTTTAGCAATAACTGTGGATGGAACAAGCTGGGATCCCTCCAAAGCATAGATATTCTCTTAAGTGAGGAAACATGTTTGAGAAATGGACATACAATAGAATTTTTATACATGTATATAAACTTAACAGTAATATCTCACATAATCTCCCAAAGAATATCAAGGCAAATAATATCATGTAGTTAAAGCTATATTGTTGCTGGATGCAATATTAGTTTAGAAGAAGTAGAGATCTAAGAAGATGAATACAGCAATTAGAGATTGCTCTCATCTCTCTCTCTCTCTCTCTTTTTTTTTTTTTTAGATTTTTGCTATGGTATGCATGCACTTGTCACAGACAGAGAGAGATAAAGAGAGGGAAAGTAAGAAATCACCCGCCCCCAGGGATGCCCACGCTACAATCCCTTTTCCTCTATTCTCTTCCTGGGATTTTGGGCTCACGCAAACACACCCAGCATGATTTTTAACCAGGTCTGGGACTCAAGCTATGGTCAGCCATGTGGGAAACCAGCATCTTAACCATCACACCACTTGCTGGTCCCCTCATCTCTATAGTAGTGCGCTTGTACCTAAATTTTTGAAGATATCCATATGCTCATTAAGTCTACTATTCTTTATTAAATAGCTACTCTTAACTATATCAAGTATATTAAGTATAAGTAGATAAAATAGTTACTATCCAGTACTGAAACAAAACCATAAAAAATATAGTCCTGCACTTAGAAACTTAAAACCTAGTAAGAATATTAATATTTGCAAACAGATTCACAAAACTCCATTTTACATATTTCTGAATTTTAACAATTTATGCACATAGAATAGTGAGAAAAGCTTTGTGCTGATTAAGACGATTACTTGCTTATTATAACTCAAACAGTATGAAAAAAACTAAATACCTCCACCCCTAAAAAAATTTCCTTTCCTTGGGACCAGCAGTTAGCGTAATGGCTATGTCGCTGGACTCCCACAGTCGACCGCGGTTCGAGTCCCGGACCCGGTGGCTTAAACTCACGCCGGGCGCGTGTGCGTGCGTGCCCAAGATCCCGAGAGGAGAATGGAGGAGAAGGGATTGCGGTGTGGCCATCCCCCCTGGGGGGTGATTTCTCGCTTTCTATCTCTCTGTCTCTCTCTGTCTGTCTGGCGAGCGCACGCGCCCTATAGCAAAAACCTCTCCAAAAAAAAAAAAAAAAAAAAAAAAAATTTCCTTTCCTTCCCAGGTGCCACAGTGACTGAAATCCAACTATATTGTAGAAATCTATTTCTTTAGGGTAAGCAATTTCCTTAATATCAATGAGTCATTATTTAGATTTTCCTAGGCATACTAATGACTGACTTTTAAAATATAAGAATCACTTAAACTACTGCATTAGATTATTTTTATTTTTTCTTCTTGCTTTATTTAAGAATTACTCATAGATGACTTAACATGTTCTCATATTATTAATTAATCATACCACTTTCCACTATGATAAACAGGACCCCAGCACCTTGAAAGCACTGAAAATTTGGTATGAAGGATCACTGAAAGGGGAACAATTCATGGAGAGGAGCAGCAATCCTACCAGATAAGCTTAAACCTCTCACAATCTAGACTAGATGGGTTTGTGTTACCAAGAAAATCAAGAGTCAAAAACAGAGAGAAGGTGGTCTTCCCAGTTATCCGCCCCCACACTCGTAAAAATCAATTACAGTCAATAGTTAGATCAGAGTGGGATGATGGTGATAAAGGGAGAGAGAAAAAAAGAAACATTTCCCATAAATTCTGCGTTATTGATGACTGACCACACAGAGGCTAATGTTCACAACAGGAATGCACATTTGTAAATTCTTGCATTAAAGCTCTGTTCCATTCTAATGCAAAAAAGTAACCCTTTGTTAACTTAAGGTTTCTGTGCCTTGATCATAGGTAGAGCCACATGAAATTATTGACTCAGCCAGAAGCAAATGCAAGGTAATGAAAATATACATACTTGTGGGATATTCTAATACATTACACTTCCTTATAGGCACCAAAAATGATACTAAAACAGAAAATTTTAGTGAGCCTAGTACAACTGACATCAAGTGTAAATATGCTTTAATTAAATGACTGTTAACTCGCTTTACAGCTAATAAGTCTATTCCAAATCTTAGCAATGTTATGTTTTATTTACTTTATATTGTATTTGTTTTATAGTATTTATGCATAGTTGACCTCTTACATGTTATAATATTGGGTTGTTGGAAAAGTCATGATATATTTTTCTGTTTTCCTATGCAAAAATGCATCATGACTTTTTCCAACGACCCAATATATAAACATCTTGTTGGAATTGTTTTCCTTTTATTCTTTCTCTCTTTCTTTAGTTCTCTGAAATTTTGTCACATGTAAAGATTTATATAACCATCACCACAATCAACATACAAAACCAATCTAGCACAAGAATGTGATAGATAGACCCCTTTATAGTCACACTCTGTCCCTAATGCTTGATAACCACTGCTCTCGTCTCTAAATCTATAATTCGGTCATTTTAAGAACGTTCTATAAATGGAGTGGTACAGTATGAAAAATGAAATCACACAGGATGTATCTTTTTTAAAAGATTCATCTAGTTTTAAAAATGCATATATGGCTCATACACATACAAACATGTACATATATCTATTGGGTCATTGGAAAAGTCGTGACATATTTTTGCATAGAAAAACATAGAAAAATACATCATGACTTTTCCAAGGTATAACCTTGCCTCACAGCTTATAAAATTGTTTTTAAGTACAATGCGAATCAGGTTCAAGAAGGTATCAGATATAGCCCTGGGAATGAAGATAAAGGGTTAAAGGCTTCTAACTAGGCTATAAATTAACCTGTTTTTCAAAAATCTGAAGGGAGAAGTGATCCGGAGGACTAATGAACACACACATCTAAAAATAACTCCTCCTTTAATTAACAGCACACTACACAGTCACTCTAATTAAAACTGTTGGCCAGATCGAGGACTATCGGTTCCACGTCTTTCACAGGCATTAAAAAGTTCAATGAAATCATTTGAGCTTTATGGGGAAATGACATGAAGGCGACTGTGGAGAGGGTATCACAGGGGGAAATTAATTTTGCTTTAAGCAAGGCAGAAGCAGTGGGCTGGAAGTCAAGCTGTGCAGAATTCAGGGTGAGAAAGGGAGGGACTAAAAATGGAACCAGAGTGGTAAAAGGCTACTCTCTGTTCCAAGCTATTTCTGCTAATGTCTATGAGGTGGGGAGGGGCCAACCCCAACAGGAAGTATCTACCTTTGTCTTTGGGAAGCTAGGCCCAGGCCTACCTGGAGAAAGAGTAGGCAGCTGTCCAAAGTGAAAGGATTTCAGGACCCTACTCTAAACGACAAGAGCCCAAATTTATCGACTGTTTATTTTGTGCTAGGAATTGCTAACACTTATTACCTCCTAGAATCCAACAAGCCATCTTACAGATGATAAAACTAAAGCTGAAAAAAGTGAAGTCACTTTCTAAAACGTTAGAAAATACAACTCATCTTATAGACCTGGTCTTTGGTATCTTTCCTACTTTGATCGCATACCCTTTAAGTTTCCAACTTAAATTTGCCAATTAAACACGGAATGATACTAATAAGTATTGCACTGAATAACATCAAACTTTGTAGCATTAGTGTTAGCAGTTTCTTGCCTCCGTTCATTTTCATAACATTTTAAATAGAAAAAAACAAAAATTAGATACAGATTCCTATATCACCCAAATACTGACATAGGAAAGACCGCAAACTCCCATTCCAAACTGGCAGGCAGCACCACCATGCAGCAGCTTGCAAGGTTCCTAATCTTAACTTAGCATGAAAGAGCAGTCCATGCACACTGGCATGTAATATAGGGGGGACGTGGGAAAGACATGTATCACATTAAGCTGTGCCACCAATGGCTACCTTCTAGGACTTAAACCTGTTAGGACACAGAAGTAAATGATTTAGGATCCTGACAGGAATGTAGATAATAAGGTCAACCAGGTATAAAGCTTTCGGTGTGGGTGGGAACTATGGTGAACTGAAGCAGCGTATACCTGTGTAAGAGGACAGCTGGCACTGAGCTGGTGACTGCCAATAGAAAAGGTGGGACCAATGACCCTCATCATTTTCTAGCTTTTATATGCAATTTCCTGACTTCTAAAAATAATTGTTTTAAACCCTGTGCTGGTCAAAGTAAACACTTCTGAGATTGGATCCAACCAGCAGAGCAAAAATCTTCACACTCTGAGTAAAAAATCACCTAAGTATAAATTTTAATCAGTTGAAAAAAGAAAAGATCCAGGGAGTGGAGATCTGGGTAGGCAGAATGTGTGTTGCGGGGACCCAGGAGTGAGTGAGGCCCTCCATGCTCAGAGCATCTCTGAAGAGAAGGCAAAAGAAACAGAAGGTGACAAGACAAAGGAACAGGGCTGAGCCTTCTTTGTTTATATGTTAGCAACAGCTGAAGATGTGAAAGGGAAAAGCCAGCTGTACGAGGCCTCAGATGTCTTGCGCGTATTCACTGTTGTGGGCTCAAGTCAGATGAGTGTGAGGAAGCACTTCATTTTCAATGTCCTGGGTGGTAAGCTGATGACAGCCACAACAGCTGTTTCTAGGCATCGCCGTGTCCAGCTTTGTGCTGTGTGGTTTACGGAAGTAAGCACACATTTAATCTACACAACAAAATCAAGTAGCTATATTCTTCCCACTTCACAGATAAGAAAACTGAGCGCTAGAAATATTAAGTATCTCACCGAAAATCATAAAATTGGTAGAGAGCAGAGAAGACATTGAACCCATAATTGTCTTATTCCAGTGACTGAGTTTTTAATCAGTCTCTTCACTGTTGTTTCTCTTGCTGGGATTGAAAAATGAAGTTCCTCCTGAAATGTTGTGGGAAATCAACCCTCTAAGAGCTTCAAGATCTAGAGCAAGCTAAGGAAGCCTTGTTCTCTTTTACTGACAATAGTACTCCGGGTGGCAAAGCAAGGTGCTGGTGAGAAACACGCAGCCACGCTGGTGTTCCATTCTCCCGGGCTGCCCTTCTGCACTGTGCAGCACTGACCAAGGTGCCAAAGCTCTCTCTGAAGCTTCCCAGGACTCAGTTCCTCAGCTGGACAATGAGGATGATATTATTTTAGTTGCCAAAGAAAGGAACCTCCAAAAGTAGTTCTCAAAGTCCCTCCCAGCATATTATTTTTTTTTTTCTGGAGAGGTTTTTGCTATAGGGCGCGTGTGTTCACCAGAAAGACAGAGAGAAACAGAGAGACAGAAAGTGAGAAATCACCCCCGGGAGGATGGCCATGCCGCAATCCCTTCTCCTCCATTCTCCTCTCAGGATCTTGGGCATGCACGCACACGTGCCCGGCATGAGTTTAAGCCACCGGGTCCGGGACGCGAACCGTGGTCGACTACATGGGAGTTCAGCGACTTAGCCATTACACTAACTGCTGGTCCCCCTCCCAGCATATTTCCAAAAACCACCAGCATTATTAAACTCCTTCAGTGCCCTGCCATTAGTCTTTAATGCCCTGGAGAGGTCACAGTAGTGTCCCTACTCTAGGCTCCCTATAGATTCAGGTTAAAATTAAAATTCCACAACCTAGCCAGTAATTACAGCAAATACGTGGGTTTTATCTTCTCCTGCTTTTTTTAAATGTATATTTTTTTCTTGCGAAAAGAGAAGGGTCCCCTTGACGGAGTCTCATCAGGTCACAATCACCCCTCACCCCAGCATTCCAGCCAGCCAAGATTACGAGCACACCCACGACGAGCATGCCTGATACATTCGGGTTGATCTGGGATAGGAACCCCAATCCTTCCCACATAGCTCCAGCATCACACAACAGCACCCTACCACCTGCACCACCACATCTGGGCTTGTTCTGCTATTTTATTTTTTTTAGAGAGATTTTTATCTTTATTTTTTCCAGTAGGGTACATGAGCTTGCCAGAGAGACAGAGGGAAAGTGAACAATCACACCCCAAGAGGGATAGCCAGGGATTGTCCTTTCTCCTCCTTTCTCCTCCTGGGATTTTGGGCGCGCACGCACACACACACACACACACACCCGTGTCCAGCATGGGTTTTAAGCCACCAGGTCTGGGACTCAAATTGCAGCCAACCAGGTGGGAGTCCGGCACCTTAACCACTATGCCACCTTCGGCTTGAGCTTATCCTGTTCTTAACCAGAGTATCGGTAGAAAGTTTTACAGAGAGTAAAACTATCCCAAAGTCTATGAGCTCTGACCTAAAGATGAAGGTTAACTATAAACACACACACACACACACACACACACAATTTTTTCAGTTCTTTTTAAAAATTTTTGTTAACACAACAATCAACATCAAACTATTCCACTTAGCCACCCTTTTTTGAAGTGAAGGAATGAGATTTTCAGAGAAAATAGCTCTTAAACCTTCATATAATGAAAGACCTGAATAATATGACAGTGTGGTAAAAAAATCCAGTATAGTGACAAAACTAAGTACCCCAAAGTAAGAGAATTTTAAGAAATGCATGTTGATAATGAATAAGATGAATTAACTCTACAGTTTAATTCATATTGTTTTATTGGGTTGTGTTTAATACTGATTTCAGAGCAAGGTGTAGAAGGGAATTTAAGCTGCTATGCAAGGGCTCATGCTAGCCCTGTACGGGAACTCACTCAAGTCTATCTTATCTGTCAGCTCTGTTTTTGAGGTACCTTCCTTCTGCACATAATTGCAATGCATGGTTCTGCACATACTGTGCTGCCCAGGAGTACTGGCTTGGCCCACCCTCTTTAAAATTCTGAGACATTGGCTTATTCAATAGCAGGAGCAGTTTTAGTGAGTCAAATTGTATTCAGCTCTAAAATTTTAAAAGTGGCTTTAAGGCATAGCCCCTCCCTTTGAGAAGCCACCCCCTATGCCTGACAGATGCTGAGCAGTAGATTTTCATTCACAATGGCCTTTTTGTGCATCTCCTCCAGAAGGATGATCTGAAGACAGAGCAAACTCACCTCCAAAACCAAACTTACTACTTTTCCAATCAAACCTACTTCCTCTTCTTTGACCTTAATTATTGCCAGTCTTAGCCCTCACATATCCAACCTATAAATCCAAGTTGTTTTCAATCCTACCCTCCCACCACCACCACCACTCTCTCATCCTCACATCCACCTACTTGTCAAGTCTAGTCAATTCTGGACCAGAACATCCTCACCTGTGGGCCCATCAACACTAAAATTGCCTAGACGCTGAGAATTGCAGAGCTGAAGGGGAAGCAGAGGACCAGCTAGACACCTGATCACATCTAAACAGTGGAGTGGCTATAGGCTATGTAACTTCTTTAGGGAGAGCATAAATGAGGGGAATCCTTCCACTTTGGATGAAGCTACTTCTGGCCTCTCTGAGGGCCCTAATTCGATAAGATCAGGTTGGGCATAACCCTGCTCCCCAAGTACCAGGAACTCAAGCCTATGAAGAAAATGTCTATCACTTAGAGAGGAAAAAACCCATCCCACGATAGGACCACACAACACCCTGCAAACTACCAGAATAGAGAAATGAGAAATGCTGAGCTGTTCTAATAGCAAAAGGAGACATTAACAGTGTACAAAAATAGAAAAGAAAATAATAGTCAGAACTTAATTCCAAACCACAAACAGCACCTAAATCTGTGACAGTGCTACCCATGATTCATCCCTACAAGTCAAATTTGGAACCAAACAGGCAAAAGAAAAAAAAAATGGCATTTGACAGGAAAATACTTGCAACACATTTAATTTTGCATAAAGAATGTATAATTTCCCAAGGATTTGACCTAAAGCATTAAGCCAGGCTGTATGTTTTTCCAATCAATTAGGCCTTCCTGCATCAGCACTTCTGCTGCAAACTACTAGAGCCTTCATGTTCTCCAATAAGGAGAGAAAATGCATACCAGTTATTTTATTTCCATTTTTAAGATTATGTTGCTAGAAAAGCAGACAATACCTTCCTATAGATTCGAGAATGTCTGCAACTGGAATGGATGAGGCGGCATTCAGTTATACCCATTTGAAAGGGAGAAATGGCTAGATGCTACTTAGCATTTGTCTCAGGGCTTTTGATCATTTTCAGATTTTAAGATGTTGATTTTCATATATGAGAAATGTCTTTTAGAATTATTTTAGAAATTATAATGAAAAATAATTAAGCTGTCGACATTGTTCTACTACTATCTTAGATATATAAAAATTACAAAAGTAGGGTCCAGCAGGTGACATAGTGGTTAAGGTGCTGGGTTTCCACATTGTCAGTAATGGTTCAAGTCCCCAGACCTGACAGCTTGAAAATCACACTGGGCACGTGTGTGCATGCTCAAAATCCCAGGAGGAGAATGGAGAAAAGGAATGACAGCCATGACCATTGCCCCTGGGAGGCAATTTCTCACTTTCCCTCTCATTAGCAAGCACACACAACCTATGGTAAAAACCTTAAATATTTAATTTTTTTAAATGACAAAAGTAACATTTTATAACTAGAGTAAGCTTAGGGTCATCTGTTTCTTCCTTTTCAACCTCTCTATGTAAATGTTCTATGTCTATGGTAGGATCTTTAGTAATAATGATAATATTCTTAACTATTTTTTGAATACTTAACTATGTATCAGACATTACACAAAGCTCTTTATATGTTTTATCTAATCTTATCATTGCCAATCCTTTGAAATGTTCACAATTATTAACCCTATTTTATAAATGATAAGACTGAAGCTAACTAATGAGTGTCCTATGGACTCTTCCAGTAGATGGAAAAGTACAAGGACAATACGTAAAGATTCTAATACAAAATCTTCAGAGAACAGCCTTAGTCGCACCCCTAAATAAAATAACAACTTTCAAGTTGCTGTCTCTTAAACCCTCAAAAATATCTCCATTTTTTTTAAAAGAGCTCATATCTGGGACCAGCAGATGGCATAACAGTTATGTCACTGGACTCCCATGTAGCCAACCAGGGTTCGAGTCCCAGACTCGGCAGCTTAAAATTCACACCAGGTATGTGTGCGTGCATGTCCAAGATCCTGAGAGGAGAATAGAGGAAAAGGGATTACAATGTGGCCATCCTCCTTGGGGGGGGGGGGGGGTGTAATTTCTCACTTTTTGTCTCTGTTTCTCTCTGTCTCCCTGGTAAGGGCACATGCCCTGCAAAAATCTCTTAAAAAAAAAAAAAGCACATCTAAGTATTTTGCTAAGAAATTTTAATTGCATCACCCTGAGACTTGTTCAGCACCTTACTCAACCTCCAAGTTACCTCATGCTCATTAGACTTTCAATAATCTTGGGAACCAGCAGTTAGCGTAATGGCTATGTCGCTGGACTCCCACGTAGTCGACCACGGTTCGCGTCTCGGACCCGGTGGCTTACAACTCACGCCGGGCACGTGTGCGTGCGTGCCCAAGATCCCGAGAGGAGAATGGAGGAGAAGGGATTGCGGCGTGACCATCCCCCCTGCGGGGTGATTTCTCGCTTTCTGTCTCTATGTCTCTCTCTGTCTGTCTGGCGAGTGCACGCGCCCTATAGCAAAAAAACCTCTCCAAAAAAAAAAAAAAAAAAAAAATCTAAAAACACAAATTTGACTAATGTTTTCTTGAGCTACTATGAGCCATAGACCATGATAGGTACTCTATGACTTATTTTACTTTTCACAATATAACTGTGAGACGATTAGTGTCTTTCATATTTTACAGGCATAACCCCAGAACAAGTGACAAGTAGCTGATAAGGTGGTAACTGGGATTTAGTGGGAGCTCTTCTAATTCCTAAAGAAGGCTAAGAGACTGGGACTCCAGTTAACTGGCTTGCAACTGTGGGAAAAATATTTTGTTACAAAAATATGTTGAACCAAATACCCAAAGAGTGGAGAATTTATTAAAGAATTTTAATTATATATTTAATTCCTGGATCTGGATGGCCACACACAGAATACCGTCATTGTCTCAAGTTTCTTTTGACATTTTCAACATGGACCAGAAGAGAAATAAATCCTAATAGCTGGCAGCCCAATCCTCTTGGACTCCCATGTGGAGTTATCTACTCCTCATATTTCCATCCAGATCAGCAAAGAATGAGCCACATATTTAAAGAAAAATGAGAAGTAGGAAATCGCACCAATGGGAACACTAGTGATTCCATTGATTGTGTTTTGATCTGTGACTGTGTCCAATCTATTATCATGAATTTATAATTCAACCAATGAAGTCAATATGCTAACTTACCCACACTGTGCACACTTTCTGCAACTGAATTCAACATCCTGATAGCAGTGGCAGCAGATACTCAGAAATAAATAGCATGAATGTATTCACTAGTATTGTCCCATTCTGAATTCCCTGAATTGATCTCCCAGTTTCAAAAAAGTGTCCCTGAACCCTAAATACCAGGTGAACCATATAGTGTAGATCAATAGATTTTTCAAGTGCAATAATTATTTCTCTCCGGGAGATTCCCATTAGTCCCAAAAGGAAGAATCTTTGATTGACCTCAAGAAACACCGCAGATGTGGATAAGCTATGTGTGCTGCTGACCTTATCAGAAGAAAGCCAGGCCTTGGAAATCACTGGGGAACACCCTGAGCATGTGCATGTTGGCTGTGGGAAACCAAACAGCTGGTCAAATGTGTGTTCTCCTTAAAAACCAACCAAACCCAAACATGCAGACCATAGAGGAGAAAGGAGAAGAAGGAATGGGTGAGTTGACAGTTTCTTTTTATATTTACACTATTCTCAGGAAATAATAATATGAATGGAAACAAGTGGAGGGTTGATGTGAGCATCTAGGACTCTTTGACCCATTGGTAAAAAGATTTTAAACATAAAATCCGGGAGACCCAGTTGCTCAAGCTCCTGGGTACAGAGGAGAATTTACTTTGCTATCTTTGAATGTCACATTTCCAGCTGGGAGGCTCTGAGGCCAAAAAAAAGATGGCAAAAAGCAGGTGGAGAATCTGCAAAATGTATTTCTGACAGGTATTTCCAACCCAAAGAAACATTAAAATTGAGAAAGAGGGAAAGAGAGACAGAGGGAAAGAGAGGAGGAGGGAATTGACAGAGGGAGGGAGGACGTAGAGGACAACTCAGGACAGTCTTTACTATGAAATGAGGCATGTTTGTAGTATCACTGGAATCCCTTCCCTGCACTGATGCTACCAGATCTGCTGGGACAGGGGCAATTCCTTGTCTCCTGCCATGAACCGGAACAAGAAACTGAGCACATTGCTAGTGTAGCAAATTCACGGGCCACTGCACCCTGTCATTTCTGAGAAAGCAGTGTATGATCCTGGGCAAAGCACAGAAATGAGAGTTCATGTGGCAAGTTTCTCTGCTCACAGGTTTAAAACATTCGAATTGTGTAACAAAGCCAGTGAACTACTGAACAAATGGAACAGATTCAGGGCCATGAAAATAAGCCCTGGTTAACTTGCCAGGAGATGACTTTAAAAGAAACCAAAGGGTACCAGCTGGCAGGTGGCATGGTGATTAAGGTGTTGGATTCCCACGTGGCCAACCACAGTTTGAGTTCTGGACCTGGCAGCTTGCTTTCTCGCTTTCCCTCTCTGTCTCTCTCGCCAAATTAAAAAATAATAATAATAATAAATAAAATTGAATAAATAATTCTTTTTTGTTTTTTAAAAAAGGAAAGAAACCTAGCAATGCCACCTAAAGACTTAAAACAGGTGTGGCCCAAGGGGAAATCTAAAACACCAACGGTCCTTTTACAAGCTTCTCTGAAATTGGTTAAAGGCTTGAAATCATTTCCATTCATTTGTTCATTTATTTCACTAGCATGTATGGGAGGTCTCTCAAGTACCAAGTCAGTATGGCCAAATCAAAAAATGCAAGGTGGTAAGCAGAGGGCCTAAGTGATAGGGCCTGGATTGGGGCAGAACCCTGCTGTGGAGAGCCAGATTTGGCAGATAATTCTTTTGACCAGCAGAATGTGTATTACAACTTTGATCTTCTAAATAAACCATGCACATTTTTTTTCCAGAAAGCACAGGATATACCACTCCAAACTGCTTTATACTGGACCAAATTAACCCATTTATGTGAACTGGCTGGCCTCTGGCACCATGGGTTTTTTTGTTTTGGTTTGGTATTTGCCTTTTTTTTTTTTTTTTTTAGAGGTTTTTGCTGGAGGAGCTTTTCACAAGGAAGACTGCCTGTCTCAAATGCGTATAGCACCTCGTTTTAGGAACACTAGGCCATGGTGTCACACTAGAAAATTTGCACTTGAAGTCTTTATATTTATTGTCTGTCTGATAATACTGCTTCTACTACAATTATTAACTTTTCCAGATTATTAACAAGAGACCATGCAAACTAAAAATTTTAAAAAGGAAAGAAGCCCAAAGAAAATCTTTATTGTAACTGATGTGGAGAAAGAGACATGTTTTGCTACATTGGAAAAGAGGAAAATATTTTCTTCTTGAAACAGTAGCAGTATCTGACTTAGAAATACAGAGAGTCTTTGTAAAAAGCAAGATATTCCTTCCACCATGATTTCAAACCAGCCCCTAATTACAAAAACCAGAAGGGGAGCTTATCAAAATCACCTTTAAAGAGTTTTTCTTTTCAATGTGAAATGTCTGACATCACCCTTCTTTTGATGGGAGTGAACTGGAGAGGAGATGAGCTACTTACTGCCTACGTGGGGAGCCAGAACTATGTCATGGAAACACAGCTGGTGAGCCATGCAGGGCATGGGCCACAACAGCAAGATTCAGAGCCACCCAGTTGACACTCAACTATTTATTTCTATGGTCTTTCTCCCGGTGTAAGGTCCAAGAAAAGAAATCATAATCGAAATGCTCTTAGCATCTCAGAGAGTATGTAGAAAAAAAGACAGAATGATGTGTTTCCTGGATTTCAAAGGCAAGTTGCTGTTGTATTTAATATAGCCTCTGACTCTACAAAAAATGATGAGGGTAGGTTAGCCCCCAATAAAAAAGATCCTGGGAAATGACTGTCAAGGGCTACATCCTTGGTGGGATGAATGAATACAAATACTTCTGTGATCAAACCATTATTTCAGTTTTTAAGCAAATCAAATAGAAAAATAAGCCAGAGATGGGTCCTCATGTAGCCATAATCGTAAAGAGCAGTGAGGGGCATTCTTAAGTTGCAAGAGAAAAAGGTTCCTTTTAGATTTTCTGATGAAAGCATGAATTCATGATTGCTATTTCCCATCTCTCTGTTTCCCTTCTTGTTACCCTTCCTGAAAACTGAGGCCACTTTTGATCCCATACTCCTTTCATCCCTCTCTCAACAGTCCAGTTTCCACTGCTAAGAAGATGCTCCCACAACAGTTTCTTCCGTTCCCACGACTGCTGTTGTGTTTTCTCAAATTCATTTCATTCGTGTTTATTGTGAGACCACTCCACACTATGATTCCAAGTGAAAACAGCAGTGGACATGGAGACGAAGTCTCTGTTCTCATCCAACTTAGCATCTAATGGGGATGTAGACAGAAAATAAGGGAGCTACAAAATGAACAGGATTATTTCAACTAGAAAAAAAGACGACACGGGAAATCAAATAGATTATTACACTAGACAGTGATGGGGTAGGGGGACTTAAGAACGGCAAAGGAACCTTTCAATACCAAAATACCAAGTCATATCACCTGGGTTCAAATCCTGGCTCTGTCACTATCATTTTACAGGGATTGGATCACCTGCGTGTGCCTCAATTTCCCTCTCTGTAAACAGAAAATAATAATAATGCATCACAGAGTGTTGTTTTGAGGGTTAAATGAATTAATAAGGGTTTTCTATAAGTGCATGAAACAGTGACTGGCATTCATTAAAATTTTTCCACATCTATAATATGATCGTGTGATCTTTAAGGTCCTTTCCAGCTCACAATTTCATATCTCTATTCTTGCACTTTCACTAGAGATGAAAAACAGATGAAGGTCAGTAGAGCTACCATATACTTTATATAAAGTCATATCTATCCTTTCTTTTCTTGTCCTATTAATGGGTCTACTAATTAGGAAATGGTAATCTTCACAAGCTGCATTGCTAGGTAAAAGTGAAAACAACCACTCAAATCTGTCTCCTCTAAAACTTGAATTTGCAAGAAAATCTTATCTTCTGATAAACATGAAATCAGTTGGAGACTTTTCCTTCCTTCCTGTGTATAATTCATGGCAAACACCTTGTCATAAACATTCCTGAAAGGTCAGAGATGGCAACACTTTTGCTAAAGAGATAAACAGTCAAATAAAACACTGCCCGGTCAATTCCCAGGCTTCAAAAAACAGCGAAACTCTGATCAATAATGAAATACACAAAAGGGATTGTGGGATAAAGGGCGGGTCCGATTTGATGTATTAAAAACTTGCCTAGGTCATTCATCCCCCAACAAATCTTGGATGTACAAATATTAGAGCTGTTAACTGTAAATTCATACTTACAATTTTAGAAAAATAAGATTCTGGTTAGGAAACAAAAGATTGTTTTGGGTTAAGGAAGTGAATAATAATAAGTTTTATAAAAGCCAAGGTAAGAACGTTTTGCCTTTGTAATCAATTACTGAGTTCAAATTTTGAATGTTATTTTGGATTATATTTATTATTGTTGCTTTTCTATTTATTCTAATGCAAACCACAAAGGTTCAAAAGGACACTAATTTATTCCTAAATGCATGTGTTTATATTTTAAGTGTGCCTTAGAAATAGCATTTTAATTTTGCTATCTATTGCTGATGTCTTAAGAGTAAATTTAATATTTCGTACACTTAAAAGCAGTTTTCCTTTCTAAACTTTTCACTGTAAATTTTATTTTTTTTAAATGAAGGCATTTCCAGTCTGGCAGATTTTATATTCCTGGCAAAAGCATTTTATCACTTAAACTACATTACACATTGATTATCTATTATCTGTTCATATTAAGAAGCCTCTATCATCACTTAATGTTTACTAAACAGCCAATAAAATCTAAGTGAACGAATAAATTCAAATAAGTGGGCTGAAATTCAGAAAAAAATGAAACCATGTCCATTTTAGAAGAACTCTCTCTTTGTGAGAACTCATTTCTGCTTAAAAGATCTAATTTATCTTTTTTAATGCCATCAATGTTAACAATGGATGACATGTCTTATAGCTTCAGTGATGCAACAACTTGTCAATAACATAGAGAATTTAGAAACCAATTCATCAATTCATGATTTTTTAATTGGATTGTGGATGGTTAATTTTAAGTCATTAGACTCTCCAATAATAAAGCTCTAGAAAGAGAGTTAATTAATACAAAAGTTGGTAGCTGTCCCCTATATCTTCAATGAACAATTCAAAGTTCCTATTCCACTCCAACAACAGGTGGCACTTTTCACTGAGAGCATTTTTAGGTGTACAATGGGGAAGAGCAAGGTAGAGATTAGGGTAAAAAGGGGACCTACATACAACTGTCATGTGTGTGTGTGTGTGTGTGTGCATATTTCACTAATACCTCTTTCCCAGATATCCCCAGTGACTCCAGTATTTTCTAAGCAAACAGGAAGCAACAGAGGTTTTTCTTATTTGCTCATTAGGAGGAGAGGTAGGATGTTAAGGATTCTAAGGATTGCTAATATTTTTGCCCATTGATTTTCCATATCCATTGAGTGTTCAAGATGGAAGGTTTCTTGGTAATTACCTGGCCCACCTCACCCTTTTCACAACTGGGGTATCAGGTTTGGGAACATTAAGAGACCTGTCCACGGTCACAGTTAGTTAGAGACAGCCAGTCATCCTTCCAGTTCCCACACCTGGCAATCATTCCACTCCGCCACACTTCTCTGATCTCCCCTGGCTAAGAACACATCTTCTGACACTCACAATGGAGAAATTAATGGGTCTGTGAGTTAAAGATTCATTTTAAACAAATTGGCTCATTATTATTTAATGGAGGAGGCTTCGGAGCAATAAAAGCTGCTTACCAAAACTGGATAAGCAGCTCATGAAACATTGAGCTCGAGAGATGCAAAAACTGTCACAAGTCAATATGTGCTGCCTTTTCTGTTTGATAAATGCCACCCAATAGCTTCACAAGTATCCGAAACTAATGGTGTCCCAGCACTCCATAGGCATACATTAATGGGATCAGGAGCATAAAATACAAACAATAATGTACATATTGATTGTTCCGGACACTTGAAGCCCAACAAACATTTGAAAGGTCAGTCATTTTACTTGCATCAAATTACAGATAAGTCATTTACTCAAAGCTGGAAACTTGGCTCTCCATGTAAATTTATCTTCTGACCTATAAACTTAATCAGGTCATACTTTTGTTAGCTTCCGTAGGTGGTCTGGCTTGGAAAATGTACTAGAAGTGCTTAATCCCATAACATGTACAAATAAAAAATACATACATACTGCCAGGAAGGATATCTGTGGGAGAAATCCATTCTGTATGCGGAATAAATATCACGAAACAGTATTTTACTCTGACAGAACATGTTTCCAGGTTTCTGTAAGTCAATTACCACATGAGCATACAAATGAATATGTATGATTCCGGGATGTTAAAAGGATATAAGTTGATGAACTGCAATGTCATAATTATTTTTACTTTTACCTTAAAACCAAATTTGGTTTGACCAGTTTACACCAAAGTTTATCTTAAGGCATTTTTTTCTCCAATGAAAGATGTACTCCTTTTCAGAGACCCTACAGAAGAGAATTTAAAAACTCATTTGAGAGTTTTCTGGATGTCCATACAGAGATGTCCTTTTCTCTCGCTCTCACACCAGAAGGCATCTCTCCCTTTATAGTCTCTCTGGCATCCTACATCCAGACAAAACGGATAGTAGAAGGAGATAATTCACAATCCCACAGCTCCTGTTCCTTCACTGAAGTGGTAAGTCCCTCTTTGGAGTCCACATCCTACTGCTGACTTGTAAAAGGACGAGAGAGCCCAACTGCAGTAGTACAACAGTAATGCAACACTGTGCAATGCTGAAGCCATGGGGAAGGTCCCAGGTGCACAACTTGAGGTCTCCCTGTACATGCTGTGGGCTGAAGTGCCATGATCCCAGCTGGCCAAGGCTGGGGGTAGAATCATGGCATGAACATCCTGGTAGAGGTGTCTGCCTCCACCTCTCTCTCATAGAAGAAATCATTTTAAGTGCAAATGACTTTGGTTGAAAGAAAGACTTGCAATGTCCCCTTTATGAGAACAGCAATTCTACCTCTCCTCTGACAATGCTTCTAACTATCCTAAGCTTGGTTAGTTCCCCCATTCGCTGCAAAGTAAAACTGTCAGAATAAAAACAAAATTTGCAGAGATGTTTCCCCCCTTATAGTCAAAGCAGGACCATGCACTTTATTAAGGCTTTTGCAAAAAAAAAAAAAAAAAAAAAAAAAAAAAAAAAAAAAAAAAAAAAAAAAGAAGAAAAGACCACTAGAAATTCCTTTGACAAAAGACATTCTTCTATCTGTAAGTGAGTGAAAATACATCTGCCTTTGACCACTTTAATCCTATTTTTGAGTATTTCCTTTGAGCTAAGGTGAACAGATTGCCTTTTTAAAAGTTTTATACTATGGATATTTTACACTGATTCATCCAAGATTCTATAACAGCTAAAACCAACAATTTTGAAAATCAGATGTTCTTATTCATTAATTATAACATTCTTGAAAACACTTTTAAATTCATATTACATTAGTTAGCAATTGAAAGCCATTGTGAAATCACATATGTGCAATTTACATTAAAAATCATAATTCTAATAAGGAGACAGTATAATTAAAAACTCCAAAGGAAAGTAGTGGTAATTTATTTGGTAGCCAAAAGATCTGATTTTAATGTTAAAGACATAATTTTATAATTTTCAAATAAAAAATAATCATCTATAGAAGAGATTATTCTGTTTAAAAATAAACACAGAACTCTAAGTGGGCAAAAAGAATAAATATTGATTTAAACAAAATATGTGTTATTTTGTGGAGGGACAGTATCTGTTCTGCCATTTTGCTGATATAATTTTTTTTTAAGAGAGATCTTTGAAAAGACCACTAGAAACTAAATCTTTGAAAATATGTAGTCAAAAATGAAGAAAATTTTAAAGACAGACCTTTTGCTTCCTACTTAAAGCCGATTCATTATGAATATAATTCTTAATATAAATTGTATGCCACTAAATAAAGCAACTAAACTTGTATTACTGTTTTCCTGCTTTTGAATTTTAAAGAGCTCCCAAAAGCTGAGTAGCTCAACATTTCCTAACACAATTAAAACTCAGTTAATACTATCCTTTCAGCATGTCAAAATGCATTTCTTACTGAGTTAACTTTTAATCACATAAGATCTGCTGGCTAAAATATCCCCTGAAAAGTAGTTCTCTGTACTTCAGAAGCTATTTTTATGAGCTTTAAATTTTAAACCAGACTTTGATGATTAATGAACAAAAAAAAAACTTTTAATCCAAGACAAAAGAATCTTATTTCCCCATTGCTTATAGTAAGACAAGTTCAAAAAATGTTGAAAGCCATGCCTCTATATATCAAAAACTGTTCACACATCCTAACATGTGGCTTCTAATAACATTTAAGAATAGAACCACTTACACTATCAAGCTGAAGTAATTGTATGTAACAACTCTACCAAGGAGGTCTGTAGAGTAAAAACAGAAAACAGTGAAAATAGAAAGCTAGGCTAATTTTTCAACACTCAGGTCTAATGCACAGACACAATATTTTTCCTCTACTCTCTACCTTTGATTCTTTCTTTAAAATGTATTTTCTGGCTCTCTAGGCAATAACTCCACAGGGCCTGATGGTTAATATACCTCTAGCTCTTGTTCATGACGTTTCAGTTTTAGAAAAATGAAACTAGACTATCAATGTCACCTGAGTTTCAAAAGACCATTCTCTGCCACAGTACCTAAACTCAAAGGATTTCCTTTTGACATCAGGCTCATGGTGATGTGAAAGGGAAATGAGAGTCCCTACTGGGATGGCGAACATCCTCACATTTGTGAGGCCAACCGCCACACTCCCAGCTTTTCTTGTTCCCTGACAAGGCTTGTCCCAGCCCTCTCCTGGGACTCTTTTGACAGCAGTTGCAAACAACAGAAGCCAGCAGGAATGTGTAAGAACAGGTGCTGGAGACTCCGGGGGGCCGCCTGCTTGCAGAGAAAGGGGCTCTGCAGAGCCGCTCAGGGACATCCCACTTCTGAGATGCCCTCTTGCCCTCAGCCATTGCAGGACCTTGCTTCTTTTCATACAGCAGATGTCTGGAAAGATTTGTAACAAAGCATTATGGCTCCTAAGGTGCTGCTAGCAAATTTTCTTGGTCAACTTTTAAGAGGACCTGAGTGGAATCTCCATTAATTAAAAAAAAAAAAAAAAAAAAAAAGGAAAAGAGCATTCTTATGTTGTGTTCAGATAAGGAAATGATAATAAAAGTTTAGGGCTTTTCCATATTTGTCCATTGTTCCATTTTGCTTCTTTCTGCTGCCTACCACATCTCAGGAAAGGAGGTTAAGAGGATCTCTAGCACCAACAAGGAAACAGACCCTCTAATACTTTCTCCTCAAACAGCTTGAATATTCACACACTCCAGCATATTGACCCCACTTTGGAAGCATCTGGTCAACTACTATTAACCCCCATCCTTTATCCACTTATTAAAATTGCCCCGTGGGTGGGGTGTTCTAAGCTATGAGAACAGTCACCATGCAAATGAATGACTGCAACACTAGTACTCCGAGTTACTGCTTTTCAAAGTGTGGTCTGCAGACCAGTAGCATCATCAGGATTACCTGAGAGGTTATTAGAGACGCAAAAGTCTCAGACCCACCCAAAAGCTATTGAAATAGAATTTAACAAGCCATCCCATATGATCCACACGCAGATTCAAGTCTGGAAAGAACAATAATATGTAGTTTAGAACAGCTTAGGGCTAAGGATTCAGAAGGCAAGAGGCTGCCCTGCCTCAGTGCAGTGGTTTACACTGCTGCAAGAGCACTTGGGTGCATGAATTAAGCCTCGAACTCCCCAGCAAATACTGGGGAGTATTTAAGACTTGGTGGGTCTGTATTATAGCTGAGAAGACCAAGGTCAAATGGTAGATAATTAGTTTAGCAGGACATGAACTCACACTCCCAACTCCTAGACTTCTGCCTTTTCTGCTGCCTCAGTTGGTTCTTAAGGAATGGCAGGCTTATCTACATAGGGACCTTGAGAATTTTTTCCCATTGGCATCACTAGTATGGTAGAAAGAGTGCTTTGAATATCTTCGTTCTGACATTACTCATCCAAATAACTTTGAACAAATCACATCTTTAAAAATCTTGGATGCTCCACAAAACAAAGAACATGTATAAAATAAGGTTAATAAAATAAAAACAGAAAAGGAGGCTCATGATAGAGGAATTAGTGGCATTTGCTACAAAAATATACGAATTCTAATCTAATTTGTAAAATAATTTCTGAAATGATAACTTAAGGAAATATGCCTGAAGAATATGTTGTATGTGCTAAAACTGTCATTGATTAGAGCGTTGTAACAGAGAGAAACTGCAAACAGCCAAAATACTTTCTGATCATATAGACATTTACTCATCTAAAATGATATTCACCAAGATTTGGCAGTCAAATTAAATTTTTGAGTTAATGTCGAGAAAAAAGCAGGTTATAAAATCATAGTACATTATGTTTCTAGCTATATAAAGATTAGTATATTCCTAGAAAAAAAAGGAAAATATTGGGTTATCAGAAAAATCATGATGTATTTTTGCATAGAAAAACAAGAGAAAATACACGACTTTTCTGATGACCCAATATTTTTTAAGCCTATCATAGTCTATCAAAATAAATAGAATATAAGTATTGTTTTCTAAACTTTAGTTATTAAATTGTTATAATTTCCTTAAAGGAAAATAAATTCTATAAACAGGATATGAAAACAAATATAACAACTATGAGACCTGGTACGGTTATTGTAAATGATCAAATCTGGCTATGAATTCCATGGATAATAGTAGCAGAAATGGGGACCAGCCAGTGGCATGGTGGTTAAGGCACTGGACACTCCCACATGGCCAACCACGGTTCAAGTCCTGGACTTGGTGGCTTGCTTTCTCACTTTCCCTGCCCCCCTCTCTCATTCTGTGTGTGTTTGTGTGTGTGTGTGTGTGTGTGTGTGGTCAAATTAAAATAAATGAATGAATAAATAAAATTAAACAAATAATTCTTTTAAAAAAGTAATAACAGAAATGAACAATTACTGAGCACTTGCTCTGTACTCATCACTTTCTAAAAGTTTTGCCAGCATTGCTCATTAAACCCTCTGAGGTCAGTACTATTATTTTACAGATAAGGAAATGAGAACTTGCAGCATTCAGGTTTTTTGAAACCCAGATTTTTTTCCTTAAGTTTCTTCTTTCTTTCATGGGAGCATGAGGGAGGCACCCCCAGCAGGGTCTTCACACCACATAACCGCAGCTTCAGCCAACCAGGACCATAGGCAAACGTGCTCACCCAGTGTGTATAGGGAGACCTCCAGATGTGAACCTGTGATCTTCCCACGTGGCTTCAGCACTTGGGAGTGTTGTGTTACTGCTGCCCTACAGTGGCTGGCCAAACATCAGCTGCTGCTTTTGTGAAAGAGTGACAATAATATCTACCTTTAGGTTTCTTAAGAGGATTAAACTAGGGGCCAGTAGGTGGCATGGGGGTTAAGGTGCTGGACTTCCCACACAGCTGACCACAATTCAAATCCTGAACCTGTCAGACTGAAAAATCACACTGGGTGCATGTGTGCCCAAAATTCTGAGAGAAGAGAATAGTGAAGGAGAAGGGATTTTGATGTGGCTATGCCCCCAGACAATGATTTCTCACTTTCCTTTTCACTCTCTCTGTTTCTCTGTTTCTCTCCAGTAAAAACCATCTCCTATGGCAAAAAAAAAACCTTTAAAAAGGGAAGCGGGGAGGATTAAACTAATTACTGGCTCTTGTACCTATATGGTTCTATTGTATACAAAGGTCACAAAGAAAGATACAAACTAAACTGTGGGGAAAAGCAACTTTCTAGGTTCTTGTCAAGATGGTGACAGAAAGAGCTAATCGTGGTAGCCCCTACAGAGGGTTATCACACAGGCTTCCTTCTTTGTAGAACAGCATAGTCTCAGGTAACTAACACCCATGAAGCAGTATCATTTTTGGTGCACATACAGCTAGCAACCAAAAATCCATGTTACATTGTTTAAAGTTTCTTTCTTTCTTCCATGAGCAAAAGAGACAGAGAGAGAGAAAGACAGAAAGAGAGACAGAGAGACAAAATTACATCATCCCCAATAGGGTCTTGACACCATAATCTACCGTAGTCTCGGTCAACCCTGGATCATGGACACACGTGCCCAGTGTCCTCAAGGAGGTCTCCAGACATGAATCCCAAACATTCTCATGTAAAATTGCCTCACAAGAGTGCCAAGTTTACCACTGCACCACCATCTAGCCCCCGTGCTATATCTTCAGGTGGGATAGTTCTGCCTGGAATACGTGACCTAGGAATTAAGAGACCTGGGGTCACATCTGTTTGTGTCATTTCTGCAGCTTCAGCCTCTCCACCTATACAGTGAGGTTGCACATTGCTGGTGCTGCTTGCCCAATCAAATTATTAGGTTAAATTACAGTAACAGCTTCTCTGGAAGCATTTAAATGCAGTTGAAGCCATTGAAACATGGCCTTCTTCTCTAACCCCCAACAAGGGCTTAGATAAATCACAGAGAAGACTTGTCGGGGTCTCAGTTCCTTCATCCCTATAATGAAGGGTTGGGCTAAACAATCCTTAATATCTCCTTAACTCTGAGATTCTGGGATTATTACAACTAACAGTATAGCAATGAGAATGAAGAAAGTCTACACACACATGATGGAAAACAAGGCTAAGAAAGTGTATTCATGCCTGATGCAAAGTGTATGTATGGACGCTTGAAGTAGCCCTCTTCAGGTAAAAACCTGAGGAAGCCCAAGTTTGCATACCCTGTCTACATCCTTTTTCTATCTGTCTACACCCCTTTCCCTCCCCTGCCACCCCAGTCTTCTTTGCTTCTCTTCACTGTAAGAATAACTGTAAGCAATATTAACTTAAGGCCATAGCGCTCCTCCACTTTTTAATCTCCTTTCTCAGTGCAGTGAAAGTTTTGTCCTGCCCCCAAGAGAAGAGTCTCAGCATCTGCACGCTGGTGAAAGAGATGTTTCCTTTGCAGGGACCCTGTCTGCCCACAAAGGCAGCTTCCTTCTTTAGTCCCTCCTAGGATCAAGGGCAGGTGAGAGAGGCTCAGAAAAGGGCCAAACCCCCAACTCAAATATTATCTATTCAGACTTCTTTCTGGACAAAATCCAACCTTATAATACTAGAAACTATTACTTATTACTTAGCTAGTTTTGCCATTGCAAAATAAATCACCTCTTTGGTCACTTTACATAACAAAACAACTTTGTGGTCACTACTATGTCAAGGAAAATAACTAAAATTAAAAATTTTTAGTAATTCCATTAAAAATACTCAGTTTCTTCAACTATTAAATTCTAAACTTTTACTGTCTTATAAATCTGTATTTATGGACACATTCTATAAATATTTGGATGAACTAGAAATGATATTCCAAATTTAAGGACCTTAAATATCTAAAATTACTCATTAAATATACACAATTTTTAAATGCAATGATGAATAAATTTGTACATCAATAAATATGCATTTGGTGGCACTTAGTAGAAAGCAATGCTCTCTCTAGCTCCTTCATGTTTTCAACTGATACACTTTTACACAGTGCAGCATGAACTAAATCACACTAGATTTAATTGACTTTAATATGATTAGGTCTATTCATTTTTTTAAGTCGATTTTGCCACAGAGAGGGAGAGAGAGTTAGTGTTCTGAAATAGATTTATTTTATAAAGCAAGAGTTTAACTCCTCAAAATCTCTCTCCATTTTTTTTATTTTTGGAAAAAAGTGAATTTGTTATTTTTGGATAGTGTAACCAAACTATCTTAAGAAATAAAAAATCCTTAGAGTTAAAAACTTTCCAAACCATTCATCATTTTAGCCAAAGATTTAAAACCATACAAGAATGATATGCAATTTCCTTATTTTGGAATATTCGATGTTTGTAATATGATTACAGAGTTCCTGGATCCACACCTTTTTTCTTCGCTAAGAAAGCACATAGAATACTCAATTCAGTTCATTCAAATGTGGTAGATTCTGAGGGTGAATTTCTTATCCTGACATTAGTGTTCTAAGGCACACAACTTTAACTGTAGTTAGCGACTTTCATTCAGTGCTCTTGTTAGCATCTTATAGTAAAGGCGTGGATGAGGACGGGGGTGGGGGGGGGTGATAAAGCTTTGACAGATGGTAGTCAGCGTTTGACTCCTGCTGAGCTCAGCAGGACCTGTGGTTTCCAAGGTTAGGGCTGTCAAAATGGCTCTGTCCATCAAGTGAATAACAAAGTGTAGACTGTCTGTCTGTTTCCTATACAAAACTTAGATTTCATGTGCCATTATTGTTGGTCTTTCTGCTGATTTAATAACTTCTAAGGAGAAGAACTGGGGGTTCTGATGCAGCCTCCCTATTTAAGAAACTACTTGGAAAGGGAATTCTCAAGGGCTGAAAGAGGTAGGCCGCAATCTGATCTCTTTCTCTTCAGTTTCTCTCTAAGGGTTCATGACTTGAAAAGGATTCAAAAGCCACCAAAGCTTCACTTTTGGCCAAAAGCTACATGCGAACCTTTCAAAATGAACTTAACAATGTTTATCTCTCAAAGGGTAAAACGTTTTTACTAAGAATCCTGGGGTGGTGGGTACTTATTCAACTAAAAATACTGAGAATAAAAAGGAAAATGTTTCTATTATGAAATACATCAGTGTGTTGAGATGTGTTGGTCAGGGCCTATTTCTCACCTTTTGTAGCTCTGAATATTAAAAGCTCTCCCCTCCTCTCTTTGCCACCTATGCCTAAAGCCTTCAGATGATCAGAGAAAGTACCTGATGCTGGAAGACAGGAAACTGCATCATGTCAGCAAATGGTGCCTTTTGTCATGCACTGTTACAACTTGGTAAGTCTGAAGTTTTCCTATATATACATATTTTGTGATTTCAAGATTGTTATTGACTACCTAGGATTCCAATAAAATGCCTGTTGGTGGATTCATAAACCATAGTTTTTATTAAGACAATTCCTAAATTAGGACTGAGGTCGTGACCCTGAAAAAGCTAGTAATTATATATCAATGTTTAATTTATGCATGTATGATTTTAAGCAAAATTCCTGATTGCTTTTTCAAAAGAACAAAGTAGAATTAAAATGGGGCATTTTGAAAATGACAGACTTAACTCCTGCCCTGTTACTAAGCATTTTAGTTGCTATTTTTGAGAATCTGAAAACAGAAGGACCTCTTCTGTCTCTTTTGAATGCTGGCTTGAGCAAACATCCCACTAGCATAGTGATTATTCTCTACTAGCATGTGTGAAGAGACAAAATTTTCCCTACAATATTGTTCAAGAATTTTTCTTTGCAAATAGTTTATATAAACCTCATGATCATAAAAGGAATGTTATTTAGAAGCACAAATATTTGTTATGAGTCTCAATGTGCTTAATTACTTAAACATTAAGTAAAATATTTTAAAAGCTTTCAATTATTTACCTCCTTTCAAAACTTTGTTTTTCAAGCCCTAACCCACTGGTTTCCTCTGAGGCACACAGCCTTCACTACATAGTAGATATTTGGTCAATGTTATTGAACTGAAATAGAAAGAATATTGAATAGATGATAACAGGAATTCCTGAATTTAAATAAAAGGGATAAAGCTTTTGTATCAAGCTATTAAAAGAAATTAATAAATGCCAGTTTATTATAAACCCTTCTCTAGTTGTGCTTGGTTTTAGTTGTGGAAGTGTATGATGCTCTTAGTCATTTCTACAGATCATGACTGTCATCTAAAAAATCTGAAGAAAAAAGGGGGGAGTCTAAACTGAAATACAGTTTTCTTTTTCTCTCTCTGTCCCTTTGCTTGCTTTGTTCAATAGGGCAGTTTCTAAGTTTCTTTCTAACAGTGTATATAACCCCCTTACCTCTGCAAAGAGGTTTTGTTAGTGGTAAACTTACTGCATCAAATTTGCTTTTCATGTGTTTGCACTTTTAAAAGAGTCTCTGAGGGTTTTCTTCATGTGACTATGGGGAAAGTGTGCTTCTGTAATTTCATCCAAGTCCATAAACTATAAGGCCCTGGAAATTAAGTCCACCCAGTGCAGGAAGTCAACAATTCTGGAGGAAGGAAACAGAACTAAAACAGATAATGATGTTTGAGCACTGGGATCACATACTTTATCACCCACCAAAACCTTTTTGGTTCTCACCCATAACACTGGCCCAGAGCTCTGAGACCAAGAAGTCAAAATGTCCAAGGCTAATTAATATGACTAATATGCTCTTACTGCACTAGGCCTTTCAGTTTGCTCGTTGTTGCCATTGTTAACTACAGTAAAAGATATACAACATAAAACTGACCATTGAAAAGCATTTTTAAGTGTAAGGTTTAGTCGTTTTCAGTATATTTTCATTCTAATCTTTAGAACTCTTTCATTTTTAAGTGTAAGGTTTAGTCGTTTTCAGTATATTTTCATTCTAATCTTTAGAACTCTTTCATCTTGCAAAACTGAAACTCTGTCCCCTTAAACAACTCTTCCCCACCCTCCTGCCCCTGACAACCACCATTCTACTTTTCTGTGTCTAAAAATTTGACTACTTTAGCTATTTGATATAAGTGAAATCATACACTATTTGTCTGGAATTTTGGTTTATTTCACTGAGCATAATGTCCTCAAGACTTATGCACAGTGTAGTATGTGTCAGAATTTTCTTGGTTTCTAAGGCTTAATGATATTCCAACGCATGTATATACCACATTCTGCTTACTGACTCATCTGTCAATGGACATGGGTTGCTCCCCCCTTTGGCTGTTGTGCGTAGTGCTGCTGTGAGAACAGGTGGACAGCCTTCAGCTGTTTTAGAATGTGATTACAACAAGATTCTGAGTAAATTAAGACCAAAATGCACACTAGGTAAAGGAGGAAAAGCTCAACAATGAAAAGTTAACATCTATTGAGTGCTTACACTGGGCTCCACGCATCACTCTGAGCTAGAAGTGAAAACTAAAGCCCAGAGAGGTTGGTTAACTAGTCCGAAGTCACTCAGCTAGCACATCGCTGGGGTACGAGTCTGGAACACGGGTGCCGTTGTTTGTGCATCTACAGCCCCTCAACTGCTGCATGGAGTGTTTCCTAGGCAAAAGAATACTGAAATCAGAGGATCCAAAGAAACGAGTTGTCACCAGCTAGCTGCAGAACACCAAGCGAGTCAGCTACCTCTGGGCTCAATGTTTCATCTGTGAAAGAAGAGGCCAAATTATGCTACCGTCTGTGTTTCCAACAAGTTCTCATTCTTCATGAGATATGTTATCTAACATTTTATGACTTATTTTACCTACTTGAGGATAAGATAATAATTTTAAATTTTCAAATGTATGCTTAAATTTCCAAATTTTGACAATGAATAGTTTTCTGATCCTCATTCCATTATATTCAAGCTATTTCTTTATAGAAAGATATTGTTTGTGCCACTCTAATGAAACTGAAAAGAGAATATAATGACAGCACCAACAGGAATGTGTGAGTTAAAATGTGGTTTCTCTTTTGCAGTTGTGATGTGCGTACCCCGACAAAAGCAGAGTAGAGAGTTGTGAATGGTACTCATTTAATGTATATTCACATAATTACATTTATATAACCTCTACCATTCTGCTGTTGAGGGAAACGAGAAGGATGAGTCTGATGAGTCTGAGTTAATCCATATTTCCTTCTTCACAGTCAAAATTTATCACTTCATGGGACCAGCAGTTGATGTAATGGCTATGTTGTTGGACTCCCATGTAGTTGACTTCAGTTCAAGTCCTGGACCCGGTGGCTTAAATTCACACTGGGCGCATGTGCATGCGTGCGCAAGATCCCTAGAGGAGAATGGAGGAGAAGGAATTGCAGGGATGGTTTCTCATTTTCTGTCTCTCTGTCTCTCTCTGTCTTTCTGGCGAATACATGCGTCCTATAGCAAAAACCTCTCCATAAAAAAAGGAAATTTTTATCACTCCATTATGTCTCTAGAAATGCGATCTATATGTAAGTACCCTCATCATAAACAGTTTCACTAACTCTTTTGGTTTTATGGTTTTATGAGCTTAGGTTATAGATCTTTTTGTGGTCGTCTTCACATTATAACCAAATATTTGCTGCAATGATTAAATTAAATCTAAGGAAACAAAGGAAAAATATTTTTTAAAGAAACTTTTTAAAAAGTCTTTTAAAAATTCTGAGCTCCATGGCCTAGCCATGGTGGTACAGGCAGTAGGGGTGCCGCCGCACAATACTAGAAGACAAAATGGGAAGGTTCTAGGTTCCTGATCCAAATCCACCTGAACACACCAGGTGGGCACTCCCGCAATTCTAGCTAGCTGCACGGCTCAGGGGAGGATCACAGTCTGAAGACGCGGGACCAGCAGTTAGCGTAATGGCTATGTCGCTGGACTCCCATGTAGTCGACCGTGGTTCGAGTCCCGGACCTGGCGGCTTAAACTCACGCCAGGCGCGTGTGCGTGCGTGCCCAAGATCCCGAGAGGAGAATGGAGGAGAAGGGATTGCGGCGTGGCCATCCCCCCCGGGGGGTGATTTCCTGCTTTCTATCTCTCTGTCTCTCTCTGTCTGTCTGGCGAGCGCACGCGCCCTATAGCAAAAACCTCTCCAAAAAAAAAAAAAAAAAAAAAAAAAAAAAAGACGCTATCAAGGTTGCCTGTCTCTGTTTTTCCCTCTATTTCTCTCCCTCTCTCTCTCTTTTAGTAAATGAATAATTTTTTTATTTTTTTAATTCTAGCTTCTTGGGGAAGAGCATTTGAATACAGCCAATTAAATTTATTAGTAGGTGCATGTTTGCAAACCCAACAACTCTTACCAGAAAAGGTCTTGCAAATCAGGCTTAAGAGAAGAATATTGTTGGAATGCTGTACGAATCAAGTGACAAATGCTTTTCTGACCAAAAGTCCGGGTGTTTCAAATAGAGTTCAGATAAGTGATTGATCAGGTCTACATTTATTTTCAGGGATGTCTATAAATCAGGTTCAATATTAACTTATAAGAATGTTTCCATTTTCCTTTAGCCAGCATTTACAGCAGCATAGACGACTTTATTTTAAACCAAATTATTGCAATGGA
Organism: Tupaia tana; assembly: GCA_026018925.1. Classification (NCBI taxonomy): domain Eukaryota; kingdom Metazoa; phylum Chordata; class Mammalia; order Scandentia; family Tupaiidae; genus Tupaia; species Tupaia tana. The sequence continues at coordinate 178,688,895 of JAKSZU010000003.1, forward strand.
AGCACCCTCCATAATTCAATTCATGAATTTGCTAGTCTATGGATAGTAACACATTCAGCCTTCAACCAAGACAGAGCATTCTGGGATAACATCTTCCATCTGTGCTTTCTGAAGATGCAAATTCTGCAAACCAGACAGAAGAGGGAGCTATCCATCTGAAAATTAACCAATCCTTTCAAAAACATGTCAAATAAATATAGAAGCAAATTCGAATACAATCAAGTCTTATTTAGTCTTATACTTAATAACAACACCATAAACTTTCTGGTGCATTAAAAATGAGAAAATAAAGCTACCAGCAATGGCGAAAACATTGAGGTAATTAACGAAGAGGCAAAATATATAAACCATTGAAAGGCCAATGAAAAATACACTCGCACTTTATGGCTTGATCTCACATTTTATAGCAAAATGTAGAACCAGAACATACCTCCAAAAGCCAAAATAACATTCTGCAACTACACACATCACTACTATTACCTTCCTATAGATTTTGCTCATAAAATGGAATTCTTTCTTTAAAATTGATAACATCTGGAAATAATGCAAAAAGAAAAAACTGATGGGCTGCATCTGTCTTGAAAATACTATGTAATAAGATTTACTTAATATATTTGAAAGAGGAAAAAAAATGTTTTGTTCCCCAATTTGTTGCAACATCTGAAAGTTCATGAGGTTATGACCTCTCTTTAAGAAAGCATCTCCCACCACCTGCAAATACCCCAGGAAAAGCAGTTGGAAACAATAAAACACGTGCTAGTTAACTGTTACCAGGGAAACGGTTCTGGTTCACCAATCAGAGCGCCTGTGCTTCCCAGTGGCTTTGTCCGAGGGAGACATGCGCCAGCTGTTAGTGAATAACCATTGTTATAGATCATCAGGAAATCACAGTCAGCAGGCAACCCAGCCCCACTGGAAGTTTATTTCTCATATTTGTTCATCACCAGGGCAATCCTCCACCTTTAAAACATCCCCTCAGGCTGGGTTAACTAAATAACACCCTGCACGAGTAGGCTCATTTAAAGGAGACAAGTTGCAAAATGGTCTCTGCACAGCAAACAGATTTCTAACTTTAATTCCAACCACATCACCCTCCTGCCCCTTCCTTTTTCAAGGGCAATTGTAGGGCAAATATCTGAAGTCTCCACCTCTTTGAGTGTTGTTTCTCCTCTCTGTGATTGGGCACTTAGCCACACCCTTGTACACACACCGAGGGCTTTCACACCCTACCTTCCAAGACCTACGGGAAGGCTGGGCAGTTCCCCACGCTAGAGATGGTGCCACTGGGAAAGGAGAGGCTCTGCAGGGACTGGGTAGGCCACCATAAGCGAAAGGGCCGAGAGGACAAAACCCTGGCCCCTCCCTCACCTACATGCATATTTCAAGTAGACAGCCCCACTTCTGTTGATTTTATATTTTGATAATAAACATATAAATTCATAAATTTCTTTTGCTTTTACAAATTTAAAAAAAAAACAGCTCTACACCTACCCAGTCATCAGTCATCTTAAAAAATAAAAGCACCTAGACTTCTAGTTTCAGGTCCAGTTAGGAGCTTAGAAGTCACCGTAATGTCCTAACAAGTACAAAGCTGTATAAACTGAAAAACGAATGACTCTTCTTAGATCAAAGGAGTGAGGTCACAGGGCAAACTGCTGCTCCTGCAATTGGAAAAACAGACAGGCAGATCCAGAAAACCACCACTTACAAGAAGAAACCCAGGAACACAAACCTCTTTTGGAACCAGTGGTAGGGAAGGAAAACCAGAACTGTAATTGCTAGAGAATCAGCACTAACGAGTTTGAGAGTTAAAAGTTACAGGGGGATTGATTATAGAGGCACCCCTCTATGTCACCTATTGAGGATCAAAGATGAGATTTGCATCTAACTGGTCCTCAGAAACCATGCAAGTAAGAAGAGAATGTTGGAAGATATTTAAATTGCTGAGAGAAATCATTCAAAAGTAAAGAAGAAATAAAAACTTTCTCAAACAAATAAAAATTGAGAAATATGGGGCCAGTGGACCTGCCTGGCAAACATTAAAAGTTCTTCAGAGGGACCAGCAGTTAGCATAATGGCTATGTCGCTGAACTCCCATGTAGTAGACCACAGTTCGAGTCCCGGACCCGGTGGCTTAAACTCATGCCGGGCACGTGTGTGTGCCTAAGATCCCAGGAGGAAAATAGAGGAGAAGGGATTGCGGCGTGGCCACCCCCCTGGGGGGTGATTTCTCGCTTTCTCTCTCTCTGTCTTTCTGACGAGTGCACCCGCCCTATAGCAAAAACCTCTCCAAAAAAAAAAAAAATCTTCAGAAAGAGGAAAAATTATATAGGTCAAAAACTTGGATTGACATAAAGACAGGAAAATCATTAGAGAATGAATAAGTTTAAAACTGGTATTTTTATTATCTTAATTGATTTAACATTGTCACTGTTTAAAATAATAGCAACACTATATTTAAGTACGCGTATGTGTTATACACACACATAAATGCAACAATATATACATGCTTATATATAAGTGAAATGAATGACAGTAAGGATAAAAGGGACAGAATGGAAGAATTAGGAATATTTTTGTTATTAGAAAGTAGTTACTACCCATTAAGCAGCAGTATACTGTTAAGTGCAGCTGAATTACTTGTTAATGTATATTGCAAACTCTAGGGCAACTACTAAAAAATTTTTTTAAAAAGTATAATTGATATACAAGGAAAGTGAGAAAAATAGAATCATACAAAATGCTCAGTTTAAAACTCAAAAGATAGAAAAAGTATAGAATACAAAAATAGGAATGATAAACAAGGGTAAAAAATAGAAAACAGTAACAAAGTTGATATTACTCTAGTCATAATAATAATCACGTCTACCATCAAGGGTCTATATACACCAATTAAATGACAGATACTGTCAGAGTGTATCAAAGAACAAGAGCCAATTATATGCTGTCTATAAGAAACCCACTTTAAGTATAGAAACACACATAGATTAAAAGTAAAGGGATAACAGAAGATATATCATACTAACACTAATCAAAAGAAAACAGGAGTAGCTGAATTCATTTTAAACAGAGAAGATCTCAGAACAAGGAAAGTGATCAGGGATAAGGTCGAACATTATATAGAATGATAAAAGGATAAATCCTCCAGAAAGACATAACAATTCTTAACATGTATGCACCTAATAACAGAGGGCCAAAATGAGTGAGGCAAGAACTGATAGATCTGCAAGGTGAAAGAGATTAATCCATTATTATAGTTGGAGACATTAATACTTCTCTATCAGAAGTGGGCAGATCCAACACACAAACTGTGTTCATCAAAAAGGACAGAGTTGAACTCAGTCATTAGTCAACTTTATAATCAGCATTACACATTTTACTTCATCCAGTAACAGTCGCCAAGATAGACTACTTTCCAGGATCAGAAAATATAACTTAAAATACTTTAAGAGATAGAAGTCATACATTGTATGTTTTCAGGTCACAACAAATCAAACTAATAGTCAATAACAGAAAGCTAGCTAGGAAATATCAAAAGTTTTGGAGATTAAACACACTTATAACTAACATTATTCAAAGGATAGATATCAAGGGAAATTAAAAATATTTTGAACAACAAAAATAAAAACAAAATTCATCAAACTTTATGAGATGCAGTAAAATTCACAGAGCATAAAGCAAAATTTATAGCACTGAATGATGTATTAGAAAAGATCTAAAATAATAAATGTAATTTTCATCTTAGGAAGCTAGGGAAAAAAATTAAATTCAAAGTAAGTGGAAGAAAAGAAATAATTAAAATTAGAGCAAAATTCAATAAAATTTAAAACAGAAAATCAATAGAGAAATTCAAGGCTGGTTTCATGGCCTAATGATTAAGGGAGCTAGATGTTCGACGTTCAACCACTGTTTGAAAACTGGTCCTTATGGTCTGAGAAACATGCTGGGTGTATATGTATACATGCTCCAAACCCCAGCAGAATAGAGAAACAGAGGAGATGGGATTGTGGCATGACCATGCCCTAAAGGGAGGGGAGTTCTTTCTCTAGTGAGCACATGCATCCTCTAACAATAGAGAGAAAGAAAGAAATTCAACAAAAGCTGGTTCTTTGAAAATGTTAATAAAATAGATAAATCTCTAACCAGGCTAACTAAGAAAAAAAAAGATTACTTTCTAAAAGGTAAATACTATTGCAATATCAGAAATGAAAGAAGGGACATCATTGCGGATACCATAAGTATTAAAAGGATTATAAATGAAAATTATAAATAATTCCTTGTTCACAAATTTGATAACCTAGATCAGATGAACCAGTTTGTTTTGTTTCGTTTTGTTTTGTTTTGTTTTTTGAGAGGTTTTTGCTATAGGGCGCGTGCGTTCGCCAGACAGACAGAGACAGAGAGACAGAAAGCGAGAAATCACCCCCCAGGGGGATGGCTACGCCGCAATCCCTTCTCTTCCATTCTTCTCTCGGGATCTTGGGCACACACGCACCTGCACCCAGCGTGAGTTTAAGCCACCGGGTCCGGGACTCGAACTGCGGTCGACTATGTGGGAGTCCAGCGACATAGCCATTACACTAACTGCTGGTCCCAGTTTGTTTTCAGGGGCTATTGTTTTTAGAAATTTTTTGCTATAAGGCATGTGTGCTCACTAGAGAGACAGAAATCAAGAAATCATTCCCCAGGGGAAGGGCACACTGCAATCCCTTTTCCTCTATTCTCCTCTAGGGATTTTGGGCACACATTTTGGCATGAATTATAAGCACTGGGTCTGGGACTCAAACTGCGGTCAACAATGTGGGAGTCCAGTGACATAACCATTCCCCCCTCTGCTGGTCCCCCAGATAAACCAGGTAAAACTAGATTTCCTTGAAATACACAATCTGCCCTGACTCACACAAAAGAACAGACAATTCGAATGGCCTATATCTATTAATGAAGTTAGATCGATAATTAATGATCTCTTAAAGCAAAAAGCACAATTTCCACCCAGATGGGTTTACTGGTAAATTCTGTCAGTTAAGGAAGAAATTATATCAATTTTCTACAATCTCTTACAGAGAAGACAAATGAAGGAATACACCTTAACTCATTACCCAAAACCAGGAAAAAGCATTATATGAAAGGAAACTACAGACCAATGCCTCTCATGAACAGAGAAGCAGAAGTCTTCAACAAAATATTAGCAGATCAAATTCAACAATGTGTAAAAAGAATTGTACACTATAACCAACTTGGATTTATTCCAGATATGCAAGGCTGGTTCAATATTTGAAAATCAATTAAGGTAACTGTCACATCAACAAGCTAAAGAAGATAAATCAAGTGATTATATTAATAGATGCAGAAAATGCAGTTGACAAAATCCACCACCCATATAAATAAACACTATGGTAAAAAACAACAAACTGGGACTAGCAGATAGCGCATTGGCTAAGTCACTGGACTCCCATGTAGTCAACCGTGGTTCAAGTCCCGGACCCAGTGGCTTAAACTCATGCCGGGTGCATGTGCGTGCGTGCCCAAGATCCTGAGAGGAGAATGGAGGAGAAGGGATTGCGGCGTGGCCATCCCCCCTGGGGGGGTGATTTCTCACTTTCTGTCTCTCTGTCTCTGTCTTTCTGGTGAGCACAAGTACCCAATAGCAAAAACCTCTCAAAAATTTTTTAATTAAAAAAAAATAAAGCTCAACAAACTAGGAATAGAGGAAGAGTTCCTAAACTTTGTAAAGAACATCTACAAAAAAAAAAAAAAAAAAAAAAAAAAAAACCCTGCAGCTAACGCCACATTTAACTGTGAGAAACATAGAGCTTTCCCACCAAAATGAAGAATACAACAAGTATGTCCCTCTCACCATTGTTTTTCAACACCATACTGGAAGTCCAAGCTAATACAATAAAACAAGAAAAGAAAATAGTATACAAATTGGGAAGGAAGAAATGAAACTGTCTGCTTGCAGACAACATGCTCATCTATATAGAAAGCCCAAAGAATCGACAACAAAAAAACTCTTGGAACTAGTAAGTAATTATGGTAAGATTGGAGTATATAAAGTTAATATATAAAAGCCAGTCACTTTCGTATATACTAGCAATGAACAGTGGGATCTGCCACTAAAAACACATTACCAGGAGCCAGCGGGTGGCATGAAGGTTAAGGCACTGGATCCCACATGGCCAACTTCACATTTTGAGTTCCAGACCCGCAGCTTGAACTCAGCTGGTCATATGTGCATGCATGCCTAAGATCCAGAGAGGAGAATGGAGGAGAGATTAAAATATGACTATCCCCACAGGGATGATTTTTCACTTTTCCTCTCTCTATATCTCTGACAAGCATATACACCCTATGACAAAGATTTTTAAAAACAAAACAAAACACATTAGCATTTACACCCTCAAAAAGGAAATACTTGAGTATAAATCTAACAAAAGATATGCAAGACCTCTATTTAAACACTACACAATTCTGATGAACATTATCAAGGGAGAACAAACTAAATGGCATGACATTCCATGTTCTGGACATGAAGAGTAAATATTGTCAAAATGTTAGTTCTTCCCAATTTGATTTATAGATGCAATATAGTCCCAATGAATATACTAGGAGGTTATTTTTATGGATATTGGCAAACTGATTCTAAAGTTTTATAGAAGGGCAAAAGATCCAGAATACCAACTCTATGTTGAAGAACATAATTAGACTCTGCTGCTACCAACATTCAAGACTAACTGTATAGCTACAATAATCAAGATAATATGGCATAGGTGAAAGAATAGACAAGTAAATCAATGAAACAGTAGAACGCCCGCATACTGGACCACATAAATATAGTCAACTGAAAACTGACAAAGGAGCAAAGGCAAAATAATGAAGCAAAGATTTGTACTAGGACAACTGGATATATCCGCATTAAACAAAAGAGATTAAAAATAATCTAGAAGATCTACACATGATCTTTTGCCTATTATATAAATTAACTAAAAATGGCTCATAGACCTAAATGTAAAACTGAAAACTATAAAACTCCTAGAAGATAACATACGAAAACATCTAGACAAAATTGGATGTGTCAATGACTGCTTAGATACAACATCAAAGGCACAATCCATGAACAAAATAATTGATAAACTGTACTTCATTAAAATTTAAATGAAAAATTTATTTCCTCTGAAAAGGATGATGTCAAGATATAGTTAAGCCACCACACACTGGGAGAAAATATTTCCAAAAGACACATCTTGTAAAGGACTGATTTCTAAAATATACAAAGAACTCATACAATTCAACAATAAGAAAATGAACCTAATTAAAAAATGAAAAAAGACTTAGACACCTCATCAAAGAAGATATGGTAAGTAGCATATGAAAGATGTTCAACATATGTCATTAGGAAATGGAAAATTAAAACAACAATGAAATACCTTTATACGCCTATTAGAATAGCCCAAACCCAGAATAGACAACAACAAATGTTAGTGAGGATGTGGAGCAGCAGGAACTTTCATTCATTGTTGGTAGGAATGCAAAATGGTATAGCCACCTTTGAAGACAATTTGGCCATTTCTTACAAAACTAAACATACTTTTACCATACAACCTAACAATCATGCCCCTTGGTATTTACCCAAAGGAGTAACATATCTACAAAAAATCTGTACACAAATGTTTATGACAGCTTTAGTCATAAATACCAAAAAGTGGAAGCAACCAAGTTATCTTTTAGTAAGTGAATTGATAAATAAACTATGGTACTTCCAGACAATGGAATATCATTCAGCACTAGAAAGAAATGAGGTATCAAGCCATGAAAAGACATGAAGGAAACTTAAAGGTATGCAATAAGTGAAAGAAGTCAGTCTGTAAAGGCTGTATACTGTATGATGTATACTATACTATCTGACATTCAGGAAAAGGCAAAACTATGGAGACAGTAACAACATCAGTGGTTACCAGGAATTTAAAGGGAGGAGGAGTTGAGTAGATAGAGCACAAGGGACTTTTTTTTTTTTTTTTTTTTTTTTGAGAGGTTTTTGCTATAGGGCGCGTGCGCTCGCCAGACAGACAGAGAGAGACAGAGAGATAGAAAGCAGGAAATCACCCCCCAGGGGGGATGGCCACGCCACAATCCCTTCTCCTCCATTCTCCTCTCGGGATCTTGGGCACGCACGCACACGCGCCCGGCGTGAGTTTAAGCCGCCGGGTCCGGGACTCGAACTGCGGTCGACTACGTGGGAGTCCAGCGACATAGCCATTACGCTAACTGCTGGTCCCAGCACAAGGGACTTTTAGGGCAGGAAAACTATTCTGTATGATACTAAAATGGTGGATACATGTCATTATACATTTGTCAAAACCTATAGAATACCAGAAATGAACTCTAATAAAACTGGGGACTGTGATGATAACAATATATCACTGATTGTAACACATATACCACTATGGTAGAGGATGTTAAGAGTGTGGAAGGTAATACAGAGGTGGGGACAAAATATGGGAAACTCTACTTTCTGCATTTCGCTGTGAACCTAAAACTGCTCTAAAAAATAAATATTATGATTATTATTTTTTAAATGTCACTTCTGAAATCCACGTCTTGGAAATTGGGGTTCAGGAGGTCTTGAAAATCTGTTACATAATCTAAAATGTTTCTCATGTGTAGTCAGGATTGAGAATCACTGGGTGCATCTTGCCTCCTGATCTTTCAAAATGTAACTATACTATTTCATTTGTTTAGCCCTCCAATCTCTGCAGAGAATAGTCTTATAAATTCATCTGTATGAATCTATTAATGGAAGAAGATGCTTATATATCAAAATACTTGTCTTTATAGAGTGATCTTTCTCTATGTAAGTGCTTGAACCAACAGGAGGCCTGTATTACTGATTGGCTGTCTAAAGAGCCTAGTCACAGAGGGAACTAAAATAATGCTGTTCCAAAGCTCTGTTCCATCATGTTTCCTGAAAGCACAGGATACAAAGATCAACAATCAGGGACATTGCAATTATGATCCTATCATTCACAAGTTCAACTTTCCTTCAAGAGGGCAAGGATACTATTAACTACACACTACAAAGATACATAAAAACATGATTTGAGAAGAGAAAATGAATGACTGCATAACCGAGGTATACTAGATCCATCCTCGGGAATTTAGATAAAAAGACAGGATCATGGTGTTCCTAACACAAGCCTTTCCTTTCTACATAACTCAGAAGGAGTTCTATTTTAAAAAATTGCAAAAAGAATGGAAATGGTCTCCCTTGAAGCCCAGATGTTTTCTCTCTCCCTGTGCTGCAATTATTTCAACACATTATTTTAGTTCCACTCATATCAGATCAGGGCCACCTGTTATATCTTTTACACACTTAAGAGCAATTTAAGTTTAAGTTTGTATTTATGGTTTATTTAGAAAAGTCAGAATGCAATTGAGAGAATGATTTTAAGTCATCTTGAGGCCCAAGAATGTATAGTTATGGCAGATTAGCAGATAATCAAGACACTGCATTGTGTAGTGTAAACATAATCAAACCTAATTTTGTGATTCATTATTATATAAACTTGGGTATAACCCAGGATTTAAAACTCTTCATCTGAAATACAACTACATGCCTGAAGGTGTAATGTAAGTGTCAGACTTTACAGAAATTATTAATTCCACCCCTACACCAAGCATTACAAAAAAGTTTTATTCTAATATATTTTATCATAAGACTTTTTATTACCAAGATAGACTTCACATGTTTAAATGTTCTCTGATTGTATCTTGTCTGAAATTAAATATGTTCATTCTGGTATCTGTGAAATATCTGACTGGATATATAGACAAGAGGACTTCAAAAAGTTCATGGAAAAAAGGAATTCAAGTACAAATTTATTTAGCTACAATAATATTTTGAAATTCATAAATTATTTTTTTCATAGTGTGCACTTTCCATAAACCTTTTGAAGACTCTGCATATATTACCTTTCTAATGGTAACAAAGCATTTGCAAAAAAAAAAGGAAACGAAACTAAATGAAACGAAAAGTCCTAAGTAATAGCCATTTAGCGAAAATGTTTATGTGTTTATCGAGGACATGTTATAGCCCAGAAATTATTCTCTGTGATGAGGGACAGCAAGGGACAAAATACATAAAATAAAAAGTCCCTGTGATAGTAAAATGTTGAAATAAATATATAGCTAATATTTTGAGGGAAAACATTCCCATGAACAAAAAAAGCAACATTATAGAATCAATGATCTCATAATATTTTAAAATTAGATGACTGAGTTTCTAAAATAAATATTGCACGTTATACTTCACTTTAGCACTTTAAATAATTAGCAGCAGTATTATTATTTCTCATAAGACAGAAATAATGCAGTGGAAGACAGATGAGGAAAATAAAAGCAAGAAGCACACCTCCTTGTTCTGCTCATCTCCTATGTGATTATTTAGGCGTAATAGTAAATTAAGAAAGACACTGAGCAGCCCAACTGCAAATTCTAAGATTTAGATGAAATTGGATAAAATGCAAAATGATTTTTACCTGAATTGACCATAAGGCTTTCATTTCAGTGTGTCTAAAACACTGCTACACATGAGATTGGTTGTGGTTTGGAGAAGCTTCACTTTCCTCCTTTCCCTTCATTCTCCACCAAGATATGTGGGAGAATTAAAGCATATCCATTCTCATTTAATTACTTATCTGAATCTCAGTGATAAAGCCAACTTCCTAATTTCCTAAAATTAAATAAATTTACTTTTAAAATCTATCAGGACTGGAAAGATGACTGTAGAATGATGAAGACAACTTTCCTCCATCTCAAATACGTCCAAGTGGCAGACTGGAAAATCTCTGCAGGCAAATGTGATGTCACTGAAGCAATCACACACTTGCCCGTAGAGACTCTACAGTCTGACATCTTCAAGCATCGAACCGTTTTATCAGCTATGCTTTTCTTATGCAGTTCTTTGATTTGGAAACCTGGTGTGACCAAATAGCCAAGCTATTGCTAATTTACTGAATTTTGGCTCCTTCTAAACCTAAGGGACTAAAGTCTCAAGATAGTTGAATCCCACCAAATTAAATTGTAAAATAAATAAGAAGGTTGTTAGTAACATGGCTTAAAGCGATTGTTATCCAAGTGTGACCCCTAGACACATCACCAGCATCAGGTGGGAACCTATTAAAAATGCAAATTCTTGCACCTTACTCCAGGCCTTCTGAAACTCAGAATGGGCCCAACAAACTGTGTTTTAACAAGCTCTCCAGGTAATCTTGATTTATGCTCAAGTTTGAGAGTCCCTGGTTTAAAAAAATCAGTTAATAAAAGAATTAAAAACAGATTACAACTAGAACACTGAACTCAAAGATCTTCTGATGTTAACACATGAAAAAGCAAAGCAAATAATATGTATTCAGAAAAATATTGTCTAGAATACATTTTTCTAAAGCATAAGCATCAATAATGGAAAGAAACATCTTCCCTTAACTCTCACTTTGCCAATGGAATTGCAGAGCTTTACTTATTTTCTTAGAAATAAAGAGTTACTAAATCTTATTTAGGAGGAGAAAGCGTTTTCATGTTTGGGAGGATTAAAAGAGTACTGACATCATTCAATTCATGAGCCATAATTCTTATTAGATTTTATTGCTACATTCTTCAGACAGCTTTGGAAAGTTATCCCTAAGAGCACAAAATATGCACTTAGACTGCACACAGAGAAGGAAAATGCTCTCACAATGAAATTATTTTAGCCTGGCCTAATAATATTTGAAAGATTCAAATATTCTTTTTTTTTCTTTTTCATTCTTTTCTTTTTTAGAGAGAGAGAGAATTTTGCTATACTATGCATACACTCACGGAAGACACAGAGAAAGACAGAGAAAGTGAGAAATTTCCACCCTCTCACCCCAGAGATGGCCATTCCATAATCCCTTCTCCTCCTGGGATTTTGGGCACACATGCACACATGCACAGCATGAGTTTCAAGCAGCTGGGTCCACAAATCGAACCTGTAGTCAGCCATGAAAGAGAGTGCAGTGCCCCAACCACTATGCCACCTGCTGGCCCCCTCAAGATCTGTTTTCTATGTGACATATCTTGTCAGAATAAGAGATAAATTCATATATATTGGATCTTTTCAACATCCTTTATAATTTCCCCTCTTAATACTAAATTTTGATTTAAACAATCTAATTTCTGTATATTAAACAATTATTTTCCAGGACCCACAGGTAGCAGTGTGGTTAGGGCACTGGACTCCCACATGATCCACTCCAGTTTGAGTCCTGGACCTACCAGTTTGCTTGCTTTCTCTCTCTCTGTGTCTATCTCTTTCTGGTCAAATTAAAAAATAATAATAATAAATCAAAGTAAATAAATAATTGTCTAAAAATTATTTTCCTTTTTGCTTTACTATAAAAATTGCATGGCTAAAAAAGGTAAAAATAAATTAATACTTGAACTTGACCTTTAATAGCAATGAATCAAATATATAATTTGATTCTTAAATATCAGAATATGGTATTTAAAACCATTTTATGCCTGTTAATCAATAACTTCTGGTAGCATGTTAAATATTCATCTTCAGTTTCATTCTTAATTAATTCATTTTGATTATTCCTGGACCACAACAATTTCCCATGATGTGATGGAAAAAACTGTTAACATTCAAAAATTGAATTAGATCACGCACAAAACGTCAGCTCACTCTGATTATAATAATAACATTTGGCTTATTCATTGAAAGTTAGAGCCCGATTACATCCAGAATCTGCAAAGACCGTGCTGGAGATCAGCAAGAAGTTTTAGACACTTCAAACCACATACTTAGCTGAGAATAATGAGGCTTTCTAAATATCAAGTTTCTTTGCTTTTATTGAATTAAATCAGTTCAAAATTAATGCAATTACTGATCAGCAGCTATAACTGACCATCTTAAATGGTTTTGATAATAATGAATGAAAAAAATTATTAACCAATATATGCAATTTGCTATACTAAATCTTTTAAGACATGAGTTTCCATTGGAAGAAAGAATAAAAAGCAATAATAGGCATTTAGCATCTTCTCAGACAGCAGAGAAAATATAACCATCTGATAGAAACAGCTAATACCTGCTACTGCATGAAGCACTCTGTACACACTACCTAATTTCGTTTTCTTATAAACCCAGTGAAGAAGGGATTACTCACAGTCTTATTTTATGAATGAAGAAACTGAATCTCGGAATGTCATAAATGGGAAAGAAAGAAAATTTGTGAGCATGCACAACTGTACATCTGAGACAAAATAGTTTGGTACTCCTTCCCATTATATGTTGGGGATTGCCTGGTCTATAGCTATTTCTTGCCACCGTAGACTGCATCCATATCTGCAGAAACTGCTAGACAGAGGATGTTGGTAGGAGGGTTGACTTGTCTCCTCATGGGCCCCTCCTGAAAACACTGGCCTGTCTTCGATCGCACTCCTTCCCAGGCCCAGCCATGCTCCTTTGCCCCAGCTTTGGTGATATCAAGGACACCAATGCTAAGGCAAAGCAAACAACTTCTCTTAAAGGACTGTACTAGAGGAGCCCACATGACCTTTACTCTTCTGACAGAGTAAGAGGTTTCCTCTTGCATCCTCTCAAGGAGGTCGGGATTTTCAAAACTGTTTAACTAAAATAGACCAATGCCTAAGGGCCTATACAGAAATAAAGCTTGGCTACAATGTGCCACTTCTGAAGAACCTAAAATTCCTAACTGGATGCAATCTTGACCTTCACTCCAGATGCTCCATCATGCTCAAAACTGTAACATTTTATATCTGGGAAGGAAAATAGAGACCACTTACTCTAACTTTACTATTTATTGAGCACTGTCTGTATACTGGCATTTTACATGCACAGTCCTGTTTAGTCCTTGTAACACTATATATGTAATCAGACTGTTAATGATCCCATTTTGCAGATTAGAAAATAAAAGCTCCTTTTTTTTTAAGGTTTTTGCCATAGGGTGCTTTCACTCATCAGAGAAAGACAGAGAGAGACAATGAAAGGGAGAGTGAGAAATTAACTGCCACCCCTGGGGTGGGAAATGGTCACAACACAAGCCCTTGTCCTCCATTCTCCTCCTGGGATTTTGGGCATGCACACACATGTGCCCGGCATGATTTTCAAGCCACCAGGTCCAGGATTCAAACTATAGCTGGCCATGTGGGAGTGTAGGGCTTTAACCACCATGCCACCTGTTGGCCCCATAAAGCTCTTAAAAATTCATCAGGGCCTTGAACAAGGTCTATATGACTTCAAATCTTAATCACTACCAAATTTAGAGCCCCATGGTTTTGTGGTTCTAAATCATATAGATGATTATGGTAAACATGAAACTAGAGCTCGGTTTTCTTGTACCATACTTATTTCTAAAAAATTTACTACCTATATTCTTACAAGAGGTGCTTTGAAGAATTATTAAAGTTTTCATAGAGACCAAATGGTTGACACAGAAACAAAACGATTGGAAATGATAATCTACTGGCTAAGGTGGACACCAGGAAGGAAAGGCTCACACACAGTCTCCACCTAGGTTTGCTTTTACCCCAATGATAAATGCCGAAATTGTACCTTTCCACTGGTAAGCGCATGATAAACCATAAAATTCATATATACTTATAAGACAGACAGTTCATCCCTTCCTAACTGTAACCTAAAAATAAAGAGAAAATAAGCATTAATGTATTCGTGGCACAGCAAGGATCATTTGAGGAGTTTATAAAACCAGGCTTGAGGTAGTAGTGTTCATCAACACATGAAGGTAAATGGACCCTATTCATTACTCCTTGTCAAAATTATATATCACAATCGACTCTGTCTTCAATTAAAATATGCAGTAAGGATGTTACAGTCTGTCAAAAGTGATTTTCTCATTTGGAAAATTGCTTTTTATTTTCACCCATCATGGCTGCCATAGAGAACCTTCCTCAGTTTACAAGTGATTTGCTACCAAAATAGAATTTCACAACTCATGAAATAAATATGATCTAATCAAAGGTGTGGCTAATAAGTATACTAAGTTGTAATATGGTTCCTTGAAGCAAAGCATAGTATAAATAGACCTTTCCTGAACAGCTTTAACTTAGTATTTGTTTTCTCCTCTGATATCCCTGTTTTTCACCACCTTGACTCTTATTTTATTTCCTTCCTTCTGTCTCTGCAAAACCCAGAGTTATATTTGGTTGTGGGGAAAAAAAAGAAAACAGAGGTGAAGGGCCAAATCATATCAATTGTTGCGTAAAACATCACCACTAATACACACAGAATATTTTCTCTCCTGAGGCTGCAGCCAGGATTTCAGAAGTAAATTATATTTCTTTGTACAGGTTATTGCTTTAGGGGGACCATAATATATAGGATCACCATATATTTTGTTAAAAAGGTAACATCATCATTATCATTATTGGGAAATATTTTCTGAGCATATGATATGTTTGGAACAGTGCCAAAAGCTCTATGTTCTTTCTTTCTTTTTTATTTTTTTTTTTTGAGAGGTTTTTGCTATAGGACAGACAGAGAGAGAGATAGAGACAGAAAGCGAGAAATCACCCCCCAGGGGGGATGGTCACGCCGCAATCCCTTCTCCTCCATTCTCCTCTCAGGATCTTGGGCACGCACGCACATGCGCCCGGTGTGAGTTTTAAGCCACCGGGTCCAGGACGCAAACCACGGTCAACTACGTGGGAGTCCAGCGACGTAGCCATTACGCTAACTGCTGGTTCCAAAAGCTCTATGTTCTTGAAGACTTTAAGCAATATATTCATTTTTTTAATGGAGAATTCTCATTCAACCTCAGTTTTTCAATAACCTAACAGATTTTGGAGGTGCATAAAACTATCCCTTATTTCAGGCTTTTATTATACCTCATGCAGATCTCAATATCTTGTAGAATTTTTAGTTTTCCCCATCTCATTTTTAAAACAAGCCCTCTCTTCTCAGTTTTTGCATAAAACGTCTTAATTGGCCACACTTGACTTTAAATATCAACATTAGAAACTCACAAATTCATCTAAGAAATGAAACATGTGAAAACCATGAGTACTAAATATTTATAAGGATGGTAATATTCTTTCTTGACCTGGGTGGTGGTTAAATGGGTGTGTTCACTTTGTGATAATTCATCAGACTGTATTCTTATGATTTATACATATTCCTCTAAGTGTATTTGCTTCAATAAAGTAATTTTAAAATGTGTATTTAGGGAGAGTCCTGACATCTTTTCCCCAACAATGCAAGCCCACAATCAGAATAGCTTGAGTATTTATTCATCTTCTCCAGAGATCTCATTTCTTTCCCTAGGGAACTTTAATTCTTCAAACTCCATCCTAAGATACTGTTTTTAGCACCTCAAGCCTTATGCCTCAGACATTCTTCCTTAGACTTTTCCCTTCAAGAGCTTTCTTCCCTAAACTGGGCCCCTATCTTCTCTTCTAGGTCCTGAACTTCTTTTTTTATTTTATTTTATTTTTTTTGGAGAGGTTTTTGCTATAGGGCGTGTGCACTCGCCAGACAGACAGAGAGACAGAAAGTGAGAAATCACCCCCCGGGGGGATGGCCACCCCGCAATCCCTTCTCCTCCATTCTCCTCTCGGGATCTTGGGCATGCACGCACACGCACCCGGCGTGAGTTTAAGTCACCAGGTCCAGGACTTGAACCACGGTGGACTACATGGGAATCCAGCAACATAGCCATTACGCTAACTGCTGGTCCCCCTGAACTTCTTTTTAATATCCCCAAAATGATGCAGAAAATGTCCCATTCATTTTTTCCTCACAGTGCTCTCTCTAACAACCCTTGCTACCGACCCACAAAGCTCCAGGTGTCCTTTCACAAGTGCTGGCTAGATGGCTTTCTTGGGTTTCTCTTCAAAAAGGGCTCTTAGAAAAATGGATATGCCTCCTAATATTGGTCTCTCTTATTTTCCTTTTCTCACTTTACCTCTGGAGCTTATATTTCCAAAAAATGAGTTCCATCTTGCTTTGCAACTCCAAGGAAAGGTATTGGTATTGGACATTCACCCATTTTTAGTTTGACTTCTGTAAGAACCTTTCTGATAGGGTTACTGTAGAGATCAAATGAGAAAATCTACATAAAATACTTAGTACAAGTCTAGGCACATGGTAAATAGTGTCTACTCGATCTAGCCCCATACTCATTAAATAGCAGTATTTGATATATTAATAGTAGTGTGGGTCCATATCAGGTATTGTTAGGTACTTTACATATACAGTCTTATGTAGACTTCTAGCCATGCTACAAGATAGATATTGGGATCCTGTTTAAGCCTTAGCTTTTGTAGGGTGGTATCATTTTGCTGCATCATTAGCCAGTTAAATTAACTGTGGAATGCATTTGCTTCTAAAATAACCACCTTCTTGCAGAATGTGAATCCTACCTGATTGTGTCATGGCGCCCAACCCCTCAAAAGAAGTCACTGAATCCCAGTCAGGCACTGTGAGAATACAGAAGAAATCTCAAACCCAACCCCTGCCTCCAGGAAGTTGACAATGGGTAAGTCAATCCTTACACAACCTTGCCCAACAGTCTGCTATTGAGACTGAGGGTCTCCTCGCTTAGAGTACTTAATCATCTTCCACTATTTTATATTTGTTGCCTTTATAATCTTTTTTTTTCTTCCCAAAACGAAACAAATATCCTCTTAGAAAACTACGACAGACTTGCAGACTGACGTTTCTTTGTTGCAAGACTCTTCAGAGGTCTGAATTCTACACATTCTCTCCTAAAAATTGCCAGGATAAACTTCCTTCCTTCTTTTATTGTGTGTGTACTCTACCGAGGAAGGTAGTTCCAAGCTGATTATCCATTACTACAACACCATTAAGCCAAATCAATGGCTCATCACTAACATTATTGCTAAGTCTCTGATCTCCAGAAAAGGACTTCCAAATTTCTTTTTTGAGAAAAGAAGGTTAGCATAAGCCAAGCCTGAAGGGTTACAACCCAGTCATACATGGGTAACCGCTAGTGACTGTTCTAATCGCAACTACTTTATTTCTCTCCAATCACTCATGTTATTACCGTGATCTACCCTGCTAATGGCTTTCCTTGAAGATGTTATTTATTCATCTGCTTAGCTCCCAGCTTTGGAGAATTCACTGTACCCCCTGGAAGTGGAGCTCGATTCTTTTTAAAGCTTGTTAAAGCTCGAGCTAGAGAGTGAGAAAGGCTTTTTAATGGGAAGCATCCTTTGTATCAATAACACTTATGCTTTGTTGTTAATTGTGACTACCTTTTCAAGAATGTCTCCACCATTCAGAATGTGGAAAACATGCCAATGGGAAGCTCAGCTGAATGGCAGTTCCGGCTTCGGCCTTGGGCTGGACACCCTCTTATACACAGCATGACTCAAACTCCCTTCTCGAAACGCCTTATCTCTAGACACTATTCTCCACGAATCCCTTTCTCTTTTAGTAATCACTTCTAATCCTCATGCTCCTCTGTCTGACCTTCTCTTCCCACAAAAATCCAGAAAGTATGCACTTAATAAACAAACAAATCCATTGACAAGGATAGATGTATTCAGGGCAGCTTTACCAAAATTCAGCTTCAAACTGGTATTTAACAAAATTCCAGCCAAAATGCTCATTTGTAATTCTAGCCAACTATTTTATTGAAACTAATTTTAAGCCAAACATTTTCCAAATGCCTACAAGGCTACAAAAATAATAAATACTATCTGGCTACCATTCAAACCTTGGAGGATTCAGAGACCCAATCCCAGAAATAACAAGAAGACAAGGTAAAAGGAAGCAAACATGAAAAAGTTATTGCTTGGATAGTGACTCACAGCCAGAAATCAAAGAGAGGAAGTTCATTTGAGGAACCTTCAGGTGGGTGCCATAGCTGCTTGGAAGTTAAATAAGTTCAAATAATAAGTTCAAATAAACATTGAATGGTTTCTTATAGATTCTCTCATCCACCAGCACTTTTTCAGTTGGTCTACCTTTATTTTAAGTTCATTTTTTAAAAAGGGGATGCAAAATACACCCAATGTGACAACATGGGAACTGTTCCTGCACCGGCATGAGTTTGACATTCAAGGACCTGAGATGTTTCAGATTTTAGACCTAAAGTCTGAGTGAGGGCTGAATTTCTAAACAACATGTCTCAGATGAACTGTTCATAGCCATTAAAAAAAGAGAACATGGAGTTATAAATGCAGTTTATATGAACTTTAGATGCCACAGCAGTCCATGTAAACTCAGAACCCCCTCAAGATAGAGACACCTCTTGTCCTATAACCTAATACAGCCTGATACCTCAAAAATACATCAGTAACTTGAGCAAGTTACAGAAGCAGATATGAAAAACTAGGAAGGAGAGAAATATCAAAAGCACAAGCATAAAAGATAAGGGTGGAATTTGGTAACTTCTAAAATGTAGAGGTTAAATATTTGAAAAAGCAATAGAGAAAGAAACTGAGTTAAGCACATGGTAATAACATTTGAAGAATAAAATAAAATAAGCCTTTATTTAGAATCTATGTATCAGATTCTGTGCTAGATAGAAATTTTCACAGATACCACATTTGATTCTTAACAATCTCATGTGTAAGTATTAACAACACACAAACTGAATATCAAAAAATACAAAATAAATGCCTTAAAGCCCACAACTAGTAGTTGGTAGAACTAGGACTCACATCCATGTCCACCTCACTCCAAAGCTCATGTGTTTCTCCACGCTCCATGCCCTATTTCACAGCCAACTTTCCAACATGAAGGATAGCCCTTCCAAGTTTTCGGATGGTAACCAAATAATTCCAGCTTTGAATAAATAATGCCAGTCTTCGGAGAAGAATTAACATTGCCACTATCAGAACAGACCCAGTGACTAACTATGAATATAAATAGCTTTGTATCATGGTGTAATAATACAAATCTGAACTAAGATAACAAATGCATATATTGCCGTGCCCCCCTCCCCCAGAGATGCCTATAGAAACACCTAACTGTGGATTTGTTCCTCTCTCCAGAATACTTGCATAGAATGTTTAGATGGTGTTAGAAATGGCTTACTCCTTGATACTTCACTCTGCTACTATTTTTCAGTTTATCCTGTCTATGGACAATATCCACATTAATATAACTTTGCTACTAAAATCGCATCATACAAGTTCCTTCCTTTTCTTTTTTAACTACCTATCACAGCAACCCAGAAGGTAGCAGAGGAAGTGTCTGTGCTTCCCTTCAGGACCCTCCCCTCTGCAGTTGTGAGCATGATGTCACCTCTGGGTTGGGTTAACCACCACCCCGCTCCCGCTG
This sequence comes from Tupaia tana, assembly GCA_026018925.1. Lineage (NCBI taxonomy): Eukaryota > Metazoa > Chordata > Mammalia > Scandentia > Tupaiidae > Tupaia > Tupaia tana. Next base: position 178,709,206 of record JAKSZU010000003.1, read on the forward strand.
TCTCATTTTCCTCATCAATATACAATATTTTCATTATCATCTCTTTTTTTAATGTTTTCAGCACAGGGAAGAAGAACATCTTTATTTGTGCCACCTGATAATATCTCATCAAGAAAAATGCAGAGACATGTGAGATTTCAATGTCAGGTCTTCGCCTGGTATTCTCAGTGAAGGAAGCCATGTTTCTGCCTAAGGCACCCACATACCTCTGCTCTCGTGATTTTTCTTGCAGGTCTAACCTGGATGGCTGTGAGTTGGCTTAATCTCAGCTGGCAACTGTGAGATGTTCCTGTAATCCCTCACAGTGGTCTCTGGGATTATGCTAAACAGAGCAATTTCCTTGTCCTCCTGGATCAAAAGACCTGCATGGCATCCAAAATGAGAGTACCAGTTCCTAGTTCATGGCCAAGAAAGGGTTGTGGGGAGGGCTGCAATGGTTCCTGTTTCTTACTCAATTTCTTTTATTCTTGCTACAGTCATTTTTTCTAAAATTCTGTTATACTGGAAAGGAACCAGCATTGGGAATTAATTTGTCTTTGTTGGACACATTTGCTGCTTGTAGTGGTTCTACAATCCTGTCAGCACTTGGTTTTTTAAAAAACTGCAGCTACGGGAGTCGGGGTGTGAGGATCTGAACCCAAAACATTTTCCCTCCAAAAGCTCCCGTCACTCTTTTTGTGGAAGCTACTCCATCAAAGTCTAAGCATCTGGAAGAGGATGACTGCAGCCAGGCCCTTCTCATCCTTTCAACTCCCAGATTATTACATTTAATCACCTTTCTTCATTCCTTCAGTGAATGTTTCACATTCAACTGTCCTGTTTCTGTTGTTTTTAGAGAAATTTTTGCTATAGAATACATGTGCTCGCCAGAGAAACAGAGAGACAGAGAGACAGAAAGTGAGAAATAACTCCCTGGAGGAACAGTCATGCCACAATTCCTTCTCCTCATTCTCCTCTCAGGATCTTGGACATGGATGCACATGCACCTGGTGTGAGTTTCAAGTCTCTGGGTCCAGGACTTAAACCATTATTGGTCATGTGGGAGTCCAGCAAGGTAACCATTAAGCCCATCTGCTGGTCTCTCAACTGTCCTAATTAATATTGAAATTTAGAATCAACTGTGACTCAGGCTGAAGTTGCCCCAAGACTTTGAGTTTTGCCCAACTCTAATTCTTTTTTTAAAGATAATTATTTTATTTATTTATTTATTATTATTATTATTTGACCAGAGAGTGACACAGAAAGAGAGAGAGAGAGAGAAAGCTACCAAGTCTGGGATTCGAACTATGGTTGGCCATGTGGAAGTCTAGTACCTTAACCACTGCACCACCTGCCAGCCCCAAATTCTTATTGGCTCCTAGAAACAGGGGCATAAAACTCTTTTATTCAAAAAGAATGAGAATAAATGTAATTCCCTAGGGTAATAAATCATGACCTGTTCTCTGCCTCATTCTCTCAGTAACACAAAACAAATCAGATAAACCAAATTTATCATTAAATGTAAGATTAACAATGGAAATTATTAAAGATGCTGTTATTTCAAAGGTCTTAACTGGCATGTAATTCCTTGGAGAGAGATTGGTATATCTCACTCTGATAAAATTACATTTCTATATGGAGGCAAGTTAGTATGATCTATTAGGTTTTTGTTTTTATTGTTATTATTATTTTCTCAGAAATTAATGTTGAGTAGGAGGTCAGTCTGAAAACTAGTTATTCCCAGAATAACAGGACAAATACTGAACTATAAGCTGGGAAATAACTTACCTCTGGTAAGAAAAGGGTTCCTATTCATCTTCAGGGATCATTAGGGCCCTTTCAATCTGCTGAAACTTTCCAAATGTTATCTATATCCTCTTACTAGTTGAAATAACCATTTTTCTCAAACATTAAAAACATTCCCAAATCAAATCCTTGGTAACAATTTTCCAAAAAGAAAAAAATAAAAATAAATGAAAGCAATTCAACAGAGTAAGAGGTATTTTCAAAATATCGAGTATATACTCTGTGTCATGCTTATTGCCATGCTTGTATGCACAGTAGGTGCATTACTGCTGTCTTTGGATGTTTCCATAGCTGTCTGCACAGAGAGAGAGCAGGGGAGTTTTCTAAACTCCCAGTGTCAAAGGCTCCACAGTGGATGAGTTAAATCAGAATGCCTGTGGGTGGGGGCTTGGACATCACTATTTAAGAACTACCAGAGGAGTACAATGTGCAGAGGTAAGAACCACTGTATTTGAGCCCAACAAAACAGCTGTGGGTGGAATGGAATGAGAGAAAAACTGGTAGGAAACCGATTTGGAGGGGATAGCTGGGTGGGCCGTGGTAAAAATTTTGTGTTTTAATGTGAGTGACTTGAGAAGCAATTGTTTGTTTTTTTAAATTATTTAATTTAATTTATTTACTTAAATTTGACCAGAGAGGGACACAGAGAGAGAGAGAAATGGAAAGTGAGAAAGCAAGCCACCAGGTCCAGGACTCTTAACAGTGGTCGGCCCATGTGGGAGTCCAGCGCCCTTAACCACCACACCACCTGCTGGCCCCTTGAGAAACAATTGTATGTTTTAATTAGAGAAGTGGCATGACATATTTATTGGTACCACCAGTTTAATCTAATAGGCTTTTCTCAGAACCTAATCATTTATAAACTCTAAAGAAAAATATTTATTGTGGATTTCCAATAACTTCCATGCTACTTAACTTTAGCAATATAGACCACAGGAGAGGCAGGCTCCAACCAAGAGGAGAGCTAGTATGAACGAACAAAAAGGAAACTGGCTCAGGAATCAGAAACCTCAATTTCATTAGGCAACCAATTAGCTGAGTCACTGTTTTATTAAATCACCTATCTTTTCAGCCACTTAAACTTTTTTTTTTAAAACTTAAAAATCTTAGAATTGCATCCTGATAATAGTAATGAGCATCAAAATAAGTGGACTTGGCATCTGTTACTGAAACTTTCAAAATGTTCCTAGATTGGGGCAGTTCATACCAGTCCTCATTGAAGATGGAATACAAGTCCCCACCCTTTCAGCAGGGAGAACGTATTGCCCACTTCCTGAGGCTGTCGGTATTCTTGGGAACTAAGGCCTGGGTGTCCTAGCTCATCACCTCAATCACCAGTACCTATGGCATGACACTTGTTCCTCTTCACCTATACCATGAAGACTATGTAAGTCAAAGTGGCAGCAGCCCACCTCTCAACCAGAGCAAACAGGCAGTACTTACTGCCAGTGTGCAGGCCTGAACCTTAGAGATCTGCTAACTCTGTGATCCTGAGCTGTTATAAATCTGAATTCTATTTATGCCCAGTACAGATGGTCATCCTCTAGCCTGTGTGTTCTTGTCCTACCATGAATCTCCAATTCACTGAGGCTCTGAGCATTGCTCATGTCAGACCTCACCTCTAGGCTTGGACTGGGCTTTTTTCTCTTAGCATCCACAGTGACCATGGCTATGTGAGGCCTGATGCAAAGGGCATCCCAAGATTGCTTCTTTAGATGCTGCCTGATTCTGTCCTCACCAGATGCCTCAGCATTTACTACACATCAACCTGTGGGACACAAAGCTTATGCTGAATATTCTCTAAGGACACCTAGCCTCCCCCCCAGATAAAGACTTGCAGGTTCCCAGCTGTACTTCCACCAGAGGCAGAAATCCAGAGACCAATGGTTTCTCCCTGATTTCCTAGATTTCCATACTGTATGACAGTTCTTAAACTGAGTAAAGGCCACCCCCCTAAGTTCATTTCCCTGGATACACTTTGAATGAACCTCCTTAATGCTCAAAATCAGTATTTTAGTCCTGGCCTAAAAAGACCAGTGAGAGTCCTAGCCCAATTAAACGCTATTTCAAGGGGCTAAACCAGCCTTCAGTTGCTGCAGGGAGACTTGTACTGTGAGGAAGCCCCAACTTGAGTGCAAGGTTCATTCCGTTCTGAAGAACAAGCTAGGTAGATGGCCCCTCTTCTGCCTTCAAAGGAATTTACTGTCCTTTGCATCCAATTGGATGTGGTAAGAAATGTGAACAGGCTCAAACAAGATGAATAAGAGCTCTGTCTGCCACCAAGATGGCTATAACATCTCTGACAGAGACAAACCAACCAGAGACATCCTGGCAGCACCCACCACAAAAGCTATAAAGTAGCGCAGGCTCACAATGTCTGTCGTCTGTGGAAATCCAGATTAGAACTTTCCGTGGTCCTCTTCCGTGCCTTACTACTGGAGAATGAGCAACTGTTGAGTGCCCAGAAGTCACATCTTCGTTTTCCTTTGGCTACACTCCCCCAAACCTAGCTGCAAATAAATCAAAAGCAAAACAAGATGAAAAACAGCTTGTGTTTTCAATGATCATTGGGAGGTCTCTGTGAATAATGAAGCTTCCCATCTTATCCAAGTCAGAGTTTCTACAGTTAAGTGAAATCAAGACACAGGACACTTTTCCTGGTTACAGATGCACCCCTGTAACAGCTAGAATCCCTCAAGATTGGTACCTCTGTCAGGTATCCAATTTGGAATGATCTAGTACATTCTTCTGAGTAAACTTCAAAGTCCGAACTTCTAAATAACCACATTCCTCTTTGAGAGTTATGGCATTATTCAACTCTTATTCTCAAAACCTATTGCACTGGTACCTAACACTGCACTAACAATGACCTTGATGGGCTGAAAGGATTAAGGTTAGGGAAGGTGCTGAGCTCCACCAACATGTCTGGCCAAAAAGAAACCCCAGCTTCAAGTTCTACTGTCCATAAAATGAGGCTGCTTTTTTTTTCTTACAGGTTTTTGCCTCAGGGCATGTGTGCTCACTTGAAAGAGACAGAGACAATGAGAGAGAAAGTGAGAAATCACCCCCCCCCCCCCCCCCAGGAGGATGGCCACACCATAATTCCATCTGCTTCATTCTCCTGGGATCTTGGGTATGCATGCAACACACACACAGCATGATTTTCAAGCCACCAGGTCTGAGACTCAAACCATGGTCAGCCATGTGGGAGTCTAGCAATGTAACGGTGATACCATCTGCTGGTGCCAAATGTGGCTGCTTTTTATTTTTCATTCAACATGTATTTAAAGCCATTGATATACCAGGCTCTGTATTAGAAATGCAGCAGTAATTGAACCATCTATATTCTCAGTCTAATGGAAGATCTGGTTGTTAAACCAACTGAATAAATATCTCCATTGTAATTACAAATGGTTAACTTCTATGAGTAAAGAATGGGGAGACCTTATCTAGACCGAGAGTGAGATAGAGATTTGAAAAATGGGTAGGAGTTGTAGCAGAAAGGAGGCTTTGGGTTAACTCTAGGAACAGGTAATGCTGCCCCATGGTTGTTTGACAGGATGGTCAACTGGGATGGAATGTACTAGGAAAATCTCTCTGGAGAAACTAAAAATACTCTGGGAAGAATGACCTTCTGCTTCTTAGTTATAGGCACCTCAGTTACTAAGAGATGCTCTTAGCCTATACAGTGTTCCAAAGATTGCTCAAAATGGTGACTTGGATGTTTAAAATTCTCCTGTTTTAGAGGCAGGAGGGAGTAACTAACTAACTAACATCACGATGAGTTGGCTTTTCAGATCCTTCTTCTAGGATTCCTGCTCCAGTAAGGAGGTCTTTAGGATGCCCACACCACTATACAAGTACTTTGGTTTTACCTAGATAATCTAAAAAAGCCTATGAATTTTAGGTAAGTATCTGGTAAACAGTTGAGTTAACATATTTGATCAGAGGGACCAGCAGAAGGCATAGTGGTTATGGCACTGAACTCCCACGTGACTGAATGCAGTTTGAGTCCTAGACTCTGTGGCTTAAAAACCTCTCTGGGGGGACCAGCAGTTAGCGTAATGGCTATGTCACTGGACTCCCACGTAGTCGACCGCGATTCAAGTCCCGGACCTGGTGGCTTAAACTCATGCCGGGCGCGTGTGTGTGCGTGCCCAAGATCCCGAGAGGAGAATGGAGAAGGGATTGCGGCGTGGTCATCCCCCCTGGGGGGTGATTTCTCGCTTTCTGTCTCTCTCTCTCTCTCTGTCTGTCTGGCGAGTGCATGCGCCCTATAGCAAAAACCTCTCCAAAGAAAAACAACAACAACAACAAAAAAAACCTCTCTGGATGCATGTGCTGCGCACCCAAGGTCCTGGAGGAGAATGGAGGAGGAGAGATTGCAGCGTGGCCATCCTCCTGGGGGGTAATTTCTCGCTTTCCCTCTCACTGTCTCTCTCTCTCTCTATGTCTGGACAGCACACACACACCCCTAAGGCAAAACTTCTTTAAAAAAGTATATACACACACACACACACACACACATACACACACACACATTTGATCAGAGGTAATAATGAGAGAGAGAGAATAAACTGGAAATTATCCCCTATAATACTTTAATTACTATAATTTAACTTTTGCATTTCCAAAGTAAAAATATGATAAAACTTTAACTCTCAGGCCTACTTGGAACACAGATAAATAATGAAATCCAGACCTAAAGCAGTAAGTGGACTCTCTCTTCTCCATTTCTATGATCTCCACCTCTTAGCTCTGCCTCCATACTACTTCCAGATCCCCATCCAATTATTTCCTAGACTTTATGTTCAAAACAGCCCATGGAAACCACGAGTTTCATTGGCAGAAGGATGGACTTATGAAGTAATATTTCAAATCCTGTATTCATTCCTTATTTGGGGAAATTATGGAGGAGTAAGTAGAATTTTCTAATGTGGGATCTCAAAAAGCTGACCTAAAAAATCATCAGTAAGGTAGGAAATCAGCAATATTCTTGTGGTTGTATGTTTAGCTACAACATTCTTCTTGGTGTCAAAATGCCTTCCATAGCTACTAATTCTAATTCTAGCCTTATCATTTCGGCAAGATCATTCATTAAAATTGTTTCATTCAATCCATTTTAGGATCTTAATATTGTCTTAATTATTATTTTAAAACAAAAATATAATCAGAGATTGGCATAAAAAAAAAAGGCTTAAAGAAAGATACCTAAACATACCTGCTCTAAAAAGTACCTATCCCCATTAGTTTGCCATGAAACAATTATGGTAAGAGTCTTACACCCATTTTATTATTAATGTATCTCTTGATAAATTGGGGAAATTATTCATTTAATATGATTTTAGATTGCTTTATGATATGACATTAAAAAGAGCTTCACAGTTGCAAATTCCATTTGAAGGAACAAAAGAGAACAAAGTTGCTGTATTTGGAAATAAGTGTACTCCGTATAACTATTACACAGCTTTTGATGTCGCGGATACTGCATCAGGAACTGATTGGATAAGAATCGGTCACCATCAGTTCCTAATGCATTGCCTTCAGCATCTAAACAAGCACCAGTATACACCTTGAGTTAGACTCGCTGTGATGTGTTTATAGCCATCTGATAAAATAAGCACTCTTAATTTAACCCTGAAGAAAAATGCTTCTAGAAGGCAAGTTATCGCAAGATGCTAAGACACCATCTATCAGTAGTAGCCTCCCACTCTTGTGGATTTACCACTGAAACCAGAGAAGTTCATCTAGTTCCATGTTTATGCCTAGACTCCACTAACACCTTCCTTGCTAAATATACCAATATTACTAAATGAAACGATCTAGAAGTTGCTGACTATTTTTATATCTTAGGAGAAAAATGGATAGATTTATTTTGTTTGCTTTTTGGAAGGGTTTAGGAAATTTCCATTGACATTGCTACTTAAATAAAGATTATTTCCCACTAGTACCACTAAAATAGATATGGTTATAAGAAAAAAATGCTACAAAGCAATGACCACAAAAAACTTGATTTATACTTTTCAGTAATTTAGGGGAGGGGGATGGAGAGAAAGGTATTATAATGCCCTGAAATAATTGACAAAAGTACCTATACTGGCCTCAAACTAGTGTATCTCAGTGCAAAAAATTTTTGAAATCCTGCCTTGGTTTCCTCATAATATGCATTTTCCATGACCTTTTTGACGCTACTGCATATTTCCTATCATTTCTTTATTATTATAATAATTATTAATTATTAAATAATTAGTTTATTATTATTATTATTAATTTATTGTTATAATATTCCTATTATTTCTTTCTAATACACTTCCACGTTTTATCTTTAGATATCTAAAACCTCATCCTCATTATATTCCCAAATCTGTGCTGGCACTGAAAGGACAAAATATTGTACTGGCAGATTAGCCTACTAATTTTTGTGAAGTATTGGTTTCCCATCACAAAAGAGCTTTTTTTGCTCTGTATAGCAAAAACTGAAATTTTATGTGCATTCAATAGTAAATAGATAAATTTTATTTTTTATTTCCATTTGAAGAGTTAAATTTTTATGCAAGTTGACAAGAAATATATTTTCAATATGAAAAGTTGCCTTGGTGGCATATTTTGACATAAGTACTTATAAAATAGTTAAATATCAGTGTTGAAAATGAATCTCTAGCTGCCATCTTGTCGATATGAATGTTCACTGAACATGTGTCTTGCATGTTGTCACACTGTACAGTGCAACTAATAAGCGAAGGAAGCAGCATAAATTAGATGTGTGTGCTGCTTCTAAAAACCACAAACTGAGAATGGTAAATTATCAATACAGTTTAGTATCTGTTAATTTTACTATATACTCTTTTGTTATGTATATGTACAGAAGTCACAGGGATTATAAATTCAATTTGAGTAAAGTTTAAAACCATATATTTTGGTTAGCCTCTGCAGTGTGGTTAAGGCAGCTGGATCCTACATGGCCAATTGCAGTTTGAGTCTAAACCTGGTGGCCTGAGAAATACGCTGAGTGCTTGTGTGTCCATGTCCAAAATCCCAAATAGAGAGAGAATAGAGAAGGGATTATGGTGTGTCTATTCCCCATCAGGAGTGCTTTCTCACTTTCCCTCTTTCTCTGGCTGTCCCACACACCCTCTGGCAATATTTATGATGATAAAAGGCCTTTAACTTAAGATGGCCAAAGTGCTGGTGTTGTGTATTTGTTATAAAGAGAATTATGACTTTTATTTTTCTGTTATTAAAAGTTACTCAATAAAGACTTGTTTTCATTAAAAAACAATAATAATAACAACGCATTAGTTCAATTCTACTGTCAACTAGTCTAAATTCATTTCTAGCATTTCCTAGTTGTAGAGTCAAGCAGGCTTACTTATTCATATATCGAAAAAGTTATTGAACACCTATCATGTGACAAGTACTCTCAATCTCAATTTTCTAACTCTTACCAACTCTAAAAGCCCTGGCCCATGTGGCATATCTACATTTTTTCTTTCCTCCTTTCCTACCTCTTCTACAGTGCTTCTTTCTCTTCTTCTCTCACTCTCACTATCTCTCTCCCTCTCCCACCCTGGACAGAATCATACCCCTAGCTTTTCTTTAGTTATTTCCATTCTCCCTTGCTTGCTACACTCAACCCTGCTCTAGTCTGCATACATTCACATAACTGGATTTCACTTTATGTCTCTATTCATTTTCAGAAATACCTTCCCCAATCACCATATTTAATACAGTCCTCTATCCATCTCTCCTGTCTCCTTACCTGACTGTATAGTACCTACTACTTTTACAGTACTTTTCTTCATATTAGCTATTAGTACTTGACATTCAGTTGTAATTTGTTTGTTTGGGTTATTTTGTTTTTTTGTTTTTGTTTTTGATTTTTTTTGTCTGTCATCCCTGCCTACACACACACACACACACACACACACACACACCAAATCTAGGTACCTTGAGTGTTAAAACTGTATCGTATTCTTTATGGTTATCACTAGCATCTAAACTATTTCCTGACACATGGTGGGCTCTTAGAAATTACTTGAATAAATGAGTGGTTTATACTGGTAATCATCATTTTAATTCTACTTTCCAGAGCAATAATTCAAACTTGAACAGGAAAGTTGGGGAACATCCTAATTAGATCCTCAGGCCTCTTCTCTAACTATAGTCTTTTCTTGAGGTGAGGAGGTGAGGAGGAGGAAGGACTGAACATTGAGTCCCACATCTTTCAATACTGTCTACATGCTAATGAACCAGAAATTCCTATCTCTAACACTGACTATCCATGAGCCCCAGAAGCAATAAATCTAATTCTTGGTTTGGCTTAATTTGGGATGAATGGGATCTTGAAAGCTGGAATGTGATGTGTGAGAAGATTGATAAAGTGAGGGATATTGAGCCCCTGAATTCTGATGAGTGTTTTTTTGCCAGTGGGTGCCACCTCTCCATCTCTGCCTGAGGGTTTCAACCTTGTTTTGCCTGAGGAAATTATAATTGCCTCCACTGGGGCAATTGCCATGCAAGACAATGCTGAGTCTCCTACAGACCAACTGCACCACCCTTTTTTGCTTCTAGACCTATAAACTCAAGTCTCAGAAGGTCTTTAAAGATAACGTATGAAGTGTGACCCGTGAGAAAGTATGCATAGGCAGAAATCTAGGGAATATGTCGGGGAAGAGATATTAAGGGCATAGGGTAATGATGGAAGGGCATGAAGTCGGATCAGGCCCAATTAGTTGATATGGGCTCTCTTTCCAGAGATTCTGCATTTAATGTTGCTCCTTAAGAAATTAGAAAGGGCCCTGTAACTGGTTGCTTGGCTAAAATATGGATCATAAGATAGCCCACTGCTGTGAGTGAGTTACAAATTCCTCATCTCTCTTGATTTAATATAGAAGAAGATATTCAAAGACTCAGGGAGAATGGAATGTTAGAGTGGATTTCTGTTTTGAAGGTGGCAGGGAATTTGTCATTCAAAACCTACTCACCTATACTGGGAGAATCCAGAAGACATACTTTTTACCATGGTTATAAGATATAAATTTGTGAGGAGATCCCCAAAGTCCTTGAAGTGCTCATGATTATTCTTCTCTGTAGGCTAGACCTCACATTGCAGTCACTATGTTGAGAAATCCAAAGTACAATAGGAGTAATTACAATCTGAGGTGTCAGGGGCCAAGTGACAGCATTCAGTCACCAAAGGACAGTAGGCATGGGTTATCCAGAGGGGACAGTAAAGGCAAAGCAGCAATCAAAATAGCCTGACTCATGAGACCTGTGGCATTCACCAGCTGATAATGGTGTTTATAAAAATGAAATAGAAAGGAAGTCTACTAAATTCTTACTTGATTTATCTAAGTATAAAAGGTCAAGATCAAGTAAATAAAAGTCTATCTTGAATTATAAAAACAGTCACTATCTCAGTTTATTCCCAAACTTGAGCTGGTTTATAGACTCAGAACTCCCTGTATGAAGAGGAAGTCAGATACCCTTAAGGTAGGATATTGGTGTACTAACAATAATTTATCCTGCTAATGTTTCTCTCAGGCTGCCTCCAAAGGGATCTTCCACCTTTTACCAGGGTAGCCATGCAATGGGGAAAAGATAATAATCATACCTTTGGGGGATTACTAGACGCTGGCTCAGAACTGATACCAATTCTAAGAGACCTAAGAAGTCACTGTAGCCCATCAGAGAGTAAAACATTATGGAGGTCAGGTAGAGATCTATGGAGTTTTAGCTTAGGTCCAGCTCACAGTAGGCCAATAGATCCCCAATGCCATCCTCTGGCTATTTCCCCAATCTCAGAATATATCATTGGAACAGATGTACTCAGAAGCTAGCTGAATTCCCACATTGGTGCCCTGAGTGAGGGATATTATAGTGGAACAAGCTGAGTAGAATCTGCTAGAACTGCCCTACCTAGAAAAATAATAAGCAAAAAGCAATACTGCGTTGCTAAAGGGATTTCCGAGATTAGGGCCACATCGAGGACTTGAGAGATGCAGCGGTGATGAATCCCACCACACCCCCCGTCAACTCTCCTATTGGGCCTGTGCAGAAATATTCAGAAGACCAATAGACTTTGGAGGATGAAGTGGATTATCATAAACTTGACCAGCTGATGACTCCAATTGCAATTACTATTCCTGATGTAGTTTAGTTGCTTGAGCAAATTAACCTCTTCCTGATTCCTGTTCTACAACTATTCACTTGTCACACACTTTCTTGTCAATATCTGTTAGTAAAAACCACCAGAAACAGTTTATTTTTATCTGGCAAGGCTCACAATATGTACCTACTACATCAACTCTTTAGCCCTATGTCATAATTTAGTTCACAAGGATCTTGATCACATTTCCCTTCCAAAATATTACACTCATCCATTACTTGACGACAGAATACTGATTAGACCAAGTCTGCAAAATGTAACGTCTAAAACTTATTGGTAAGGCATATACATGTCAGAGGGTGGGAAATAAATCAACAAAAATTCAGCAGTCTTCCATGTCAGTGAAATGATAGGGATCCAGTGTTGTGGGGCATATTAAGATATCCCTTCTAAGGTGAAGTGTAAGTTTTCACATGTGGCCCCTCCTTCAACCAAGAAGGAGTCACAGCCTAGTGGGCCTTTTGAATTTTGGAATCAATCTGTAATTCCTCACTAGGGTGCATTACTCCAGCTCATTTACTGAGTGCCCTTTTCTGAGACATCGCTGAAGAACAGTGATAAGGAAAATCTTCCCAGCAAGCAGAACCTCAGACAGTGAACCTGAACCGTGCTTGGGAGGAGAAATGGCCAAATGTGTGATTAGGTACTAATTAATGGCTGTGGCTAACAGTTTGGATGGTGTTCAAGAACTTGGAAGAAACATGATTGGAAAATTGGTAACAAAGAAATGTGGAGAACAGGTATGTAGATGGACTTATCTGAATGGGCAAAAATTTTTTGAATATGTTTGTATCCTAAGTGAATATCACCAAAGGGTAGCCTTAGCAGAGAAGGATTTTCATAATCAAGAGGTTAAGATGCTGTATTCTTTGGATACCAGTGAGACTCTTTACTCAACCACTCCTGCCATCACCCAATGGGCTCCTGAACAAAGTGGCCAGGGTAGCAGACATGGGGGTACATGTGGGCCAGATCTAACTATGGCCATTGCTGAGTTCTCAGTCTATCAGTAACAAGGACCAACGCTGCTACTGATGCAGGGACTGCAACTGTCCCCAATTCAACAGACTTATGACTGTTGTAGTAGTCCTCTCTTAGACACTAGGAACTCTAAACACACACACTGTATGGTTTTAAAGAGGGGGAACAATTCTCTAAGTGGATTTTTAAGTGAAATAGTGAGAAAGGCAATTCCCACTTCCACCTTTCAAACATGAAAAGTACCCATAGTTCCTGATGGATAAACAGCTTCTTCTACCATGTTCTTTTCTCAATCTTTACATGACTGGCTTATTTCTGGACTCAGTTAAAATGCGACCTCTCGAAAGTGATTTTCCATGACCACTGCTGTCTAAAGTAGTTACTCACCCCACCCCACAATCACTCTCTGTCTTATTGCATGTTTTATTTTCTTCCTAGCACTTCACGTGCTCTAAAGTTACATTTTATTTCCTTGTTTATTCTCTTTCTCCCCACTCCATGAAGCCTGTGATTTTTTTTCTTTTTCCTTTAGTACCTAAAACAGTGCCTGGTACAATCAAGGGGGTTATCAAAACGCTAATGGAAAATGAGTATTACCAAAAAAGCTATGTGTGGGAACCAGCAGTTAGCGTAATGGCTATGTCACTGGACTCCCACGTGGTCGACCGTGGTTCGCGTCCCGGACCCGGTGGCTTAAAACTCACGCCGGGCACGTGTGCGTGCGTGCCCAGGATCCTGAGAGGAGAATGGAGGAGAAGGGATTGCTGCATGACCATCCCCCCTGGGGGGGGGTGATTTCTCGCTTTCTGTCTCTATGTCTCTCTCTGTCTGTCTGGAGAGCGCACGTGCCCTATAGCGGAAAAAAAAAAAAAAAAAAGCTATGTGTGAATTTCGAAACTTTTCCATACAAAATAAACTCATATTTTAATTCTATTTTTCCACAAACTTTTTGAAGTCTCCTCACAGAAGATTCTCTAAAGCTTTTTATGAGCATAGGGACTTCTAGCCTCTAAGGATACAAAGCAAGAGGAAACTATGTACCAACTTCAAATGAACAAGAAGATTCCTGCCGAAGGGACAATCCTTTCACTACAAGGAGAAACCTGTAAGTATAGTTTATGTAAGGGACCACAGATGGTGTAAGGGTTACGTCCCTGAACTCCCACCTAGTCAACTGCAGTCTGAGTCCCAAACCTAAGGCTTAAAACTCACACCGGGTGTATGTGCATGCATCCCAAAATCCTAAGAAGAGAATGGAAGAGAAGGGATTGCAGTGTGGCCATCCCTTGGGGAACCATGGCCCATGTCACATCAGTCACAGATAATGACCCACCCACGCAAGTACCCTAGTTTATAAATAATGTGCCCTCTGAGAATCCATATGGCATCCAAAGTGCTGGATGGTACATCTGAAAGCTCTGAAAGAGCTGAAAATTGCACATAGCCAAGCAAGCCCCTGCTGAATACACAGCTAAGGAGCTTTGCATGCATTGTTTATTCCAGCAATTGTATGGAATAAATTACATACAACAAACTGGTTTCAGATGGTAGGCTATGAATAGCTGATGTGCAGTAGAAAAGAAGGTGAATTCCCACTTTTGACCCAACCACGTCCCATCTTGGGCATCTCAGACTCAGAATCCATATGCAATTCATTTTAAAATGCAGTGGAAATCAGAAAGTTAGTAAGTGGTGAAGATTAGAGATTTCAAAAAGCAATTTACAAGTATTGTCAACTCATTATATCGCCCTATGATTTTTGGTTGTTGTATAGAAAACCACAAGTGAAACTGAACCCATCCTTCCTCCATCCCTCCATTATGCATAGCAATAAAAAATAAAGCTTTTCCTGACAGTTCTTACCTATACAGAAATTCTGTAACAGATTCCACTCGATGCACATTTAAAACCCTCACTATAGGGCCAGAAGGTGGCACGGGGATTAAGGCACTGGACTCCCACATGGTCAACCACAGTTCATGTCCCAGCCTGGTGGCATGAAAAGGACTCCAGGCACATGCGCATGTGTGCCCAAAATCTGAAGAGGAGAGTAGAGGAGAAGGGACTGTGGAGTGGCCATCTCCCCTGGAGGGTGATTTCTCACTTTCCCTTTCTCTGTCTCTGTCTCTCTCCAGTAAGCACACATGCCCTATGACAAAAACAAACAAACAAACAAAAACCTAGTGCACCTCACTG
Organism: Tupaia tana; assembly: GCA_026018925.1. NCBI lineage: Eukaryota > Metazoa > Chordata > Mammalia > Scandentia > Tupaiidae > Tupaia > Tupaia tana. The sequence continues at coordinate 178,724,336 of JAKSZU010000003.1, forward strand.
TCTTTCACACTAGGACAATCATTTATATTAATGAAAGAGATCGAATGTCTTTCCCTGAAATCAGTCTTTTTTTGTTTGTTTGTTTTAATTGCCAGAGGGCACATGTACTCACCAAGAGAGACAGAAAGACAGAGAGGAAGAGGGAGGAAGCACTCCCTGGTGGGAATGGCCCTATATTCCTTCACCTCTGGATTTTGGGCACGTACACACATATCCAGTGTATTTTTGAAGCTGTCAGGAACTGAGATTTAAATCACAATCAGTAGTGTGGGATAAAACTTCCTTAACCACCAAGCTTTATGTCCAGCCCCCAATCTTTTTTTTCTTAAGTTAACATTAAAATGGACTTCTTTCAGTGAACCAGTTCGATTAATTTTATTGCATTTATAGACTCGTGGAACCTCCACTGCAATTAGGATACAGAACAATTCTGTCACCCCCAAATTCTTCAAAATCATTGCCATAACCTGGAAATTACTACTTTGTATTCCCTCACCTATCTTTAAACACTAGAAAAATCGCTGGTCTATTCTGTCTCTATGATTGTATCTTTTCAAGAATGTAATACAGTCTTTGTCATATAACTTCTCTATTCTCAAAATGCCTCTGAGGTTCATTCAATCATTGCAAGTCTCAATAGCCTATTCCTTTGCACTTCTGAGTAAAAATGCATTGTACAAATGATCTACCATTGGTTTATTATTTACCTATTGAAGGATATTTGAATCATTGCCAATTTGGGGCAATTATGGATAGAGCTGCTATAAACATTTGTGCACAGTGTTTTTTTCTGAATATAAGATAGCTGCTGCTGCTTTTTAAAAAAGATCATTTTATTGCCAGAGGGTACTTGCACTTGCCAGAGAGGGGGGGAGGGAGAAAAGCACCCCCACACACACAATGGTGCATAGTCACATCCCTTCCCCTTCATTTCTTCATCCTGTCAGGACTTGGGGCCAGTGCCCAGGGTGTCTTTCAAGCCACTGGGTTAAGATTCAAACTGTAGTAAGCCACGTGGCATCCAGCTCCCTTAACTACCAGGCCACAGGGCTGGGCCTAAATTTGCATTTCTTTTGGGTTAATATCTTTAGTGAGATTTGTGGGTCACACGGCCCATATTAGCTTTAACTTTGTAAGAAACTGTCAGCTTTCCCCAGAGTGGTTATATATGTCTTTTTCAGAAGTATAAATAATAATAATAATAAACTACTAAAAGTGACCCCATTACTTGTTTATTTGTGTTTAGATGATTATCATATTATTCATCATAAAAAAATATTGCTCCTAAAAGACATTTGGCTTCATTTTTTTTTCTTCTTACTTTTAAAGCTTTGATTAAATCTTTAATGTGAACATGATTTTTAAACAAACGATGCTTGACAGTGTAAAAACATAAAACTTGGGGAAGATACTTATAAAATAGGAAATTTTAAAGAGAGAGGGAAAACCAGGGGAAATTTTAATCATAGATAGGCTGAGCAATTTAACTCAGTGTCATATGCATGGAGTCCAATTTCCAACTCATAAATAAGTCTCCCTCTCCTTTCCTCCAAAAACATCCACCCCAGGCTAATCACAGAGGAAGAAAATGTTACATGAGCACCAGCCAGAAAAGATTCATAGTTGCCACTTTTTAGTTGCTACTTTAATTGGAAACATATGTACAAGATACCACCCAGGAGACAACTGACCAGTGTGTTCTGGGGAAAAAAATCATCCTAGATAATAAACCACACAAGATGGCTTACTCTCTTAGACAAGCCGAACCCAGAAATATGTCTGATACCATTTTGTCCTTATGTAAATATGTGCGGTCCAAAGATAAGATGCTGGGACAGAAATTAATCTGTAGCAACAAAGTTGAAAGGCAATGACTTGGATTAGCATTTACTACTTATCTCATCCACGTGCCCCAGAAGCTGATCATCAGTTCTGAGCAAAGTTAACATAAGGAGAAATACTGCAAAGGAATGGAAGAAAAGACCGAGTGATGACTGTTCTTAACCAATAATACTCAAATTCATTAACTCCTCCTACTACAAGTAGCCAGTACGGTTCTGCCGCCTGTACGCACACGCAGCTCATGAATCTGACAGACAGAGTAGGGATTGCCTCCATTGTCTTAGCTCAGCTCTAGGGCTGCCTAGAGAATAATATCTACTCTCTGTTGACTCTCACCAAGTGTCAGGTGCCTCTATATGATATTTCTAATCTTTACAGAGAAACTTTCAAGGTTTTTCCCATTATTTGTCCCATTTCTAGATATGGAAACTCTGGCCAAAATAGTTAACCAACAGTTCACAACCTACTGTATGAACCTAATTTATTGCACCCAATTTATACTAGCAGCTCCCAAAGTGAGGGCCCCAGATCAGTATCGTTGCCATCATTACCTGGGTACTTATTAGAAATGTAAATTCTTGGGCTAAGCAATGCACCTAGGGAACCCTGTGGTGGCATCTACAATCTGTTTTAACATGCCTTCTGTGTGATTCTGATTAAAGTTTGAAAACTATTTGTTTGTCCCATACATTTATTGAAATAATACATCAAAAACTCAACAATAAGTGGTATATCCAGGATTCAAATACAGATTTGTTTCGTTCCAAAGCCTGGGGCCTTTTGCTATACTGTACTATCACATCCCAAGTTGACCAAGGGCAGGACTTCGGGGAAGAACATATTTGAAATGAAATGAGAATTGAGAACACCGTTCTGAATTCTGCTTTGTCACTAGAATGTTGATCAGTTCTTCTAGCTACAATAATGTCATGGAGGAAAATGTTGAAGGAAAGTCCCTGAGAATTAATAATGGTACTTTCCACTGACCAAAAACAGCTTGTGGTATGAACTACAAAACCAATTTTGAAATTATTTGAGCCTGACAATTTCGTACCCCATTTAGTGGAAATGAGAAACAATCTAGCACAGAGAAACAGTAAAACGGAGGTACTTCTTTTTAAAATATTAATTTTATCCCTCTTTGGCTTACTTTTAAAAATCATGTTTGATTCATCTAATCCACCATTCCTTTATCTACATATAGTTTCTGTATAATTATGTAGTCTTTCCAAGGAACTCTTATTCCTTGAATATTATATCCTATTTCTGGATGATTTACATAAAGTGATAGAAGTCTGCCTATGATATAAACAGATGAAAAAACTGAGAAGAGGTAAGTAACTTTCCAGAACTCCTCCAGCTAGGAGGTGCAGAACACTTAATTAAACCTGTTAAAGAGAACTTCCTGGAGCCAGCCCGGTAGTACACTGGTTAAGGAAGCAAGAGCTCACATAGCTGACTGCAGTTCAAATCCTGGCCCCAGTGGCTTAAAAACCATTCCAGGTGTGTGTGGATGTGCGCCCTAGATCCCATCCTGACAGGATAGAGGAATGGAAGAGAAAGGATTGCAGCGTGATCACATCCCACTGGAACCTGCTCTCCTCTGTCTCTGTCTCTAATTTTGTCAGAAGGTATGTGCCCTTGATGGCACATGATAGAGAGAGGGAAAATAAGAAAGCATTCCCCACGGGATATGGGCACACAGCAATCCTTCTCTCCCAACTCTCCCTGCATTCAGGATTTGGGGCACACATGCACGTGTGCCCAGCATGATTTTCAGGCCAATGGGTCCAGGAATTCAAACCATGATCAGCCATGAGAGATTCAGTTATCTTAACTACCAGGCCACAGATTGCCCTCTCCCCCACTTCTTTCTCTCTCTGGTGAGCAACGTGTCCTCTGGCAACTAAAAGTAAGAGACAGAGAATTCGCTGGGGGGCCAGGCAATGGCACAATAGTAAGGGAACTGGACTCACATGGAGAGGCCCTGGGTTCACATCCTGGGATCTCCTGTGCACAGGCATGCATGTGTGTATACTTGATCTCAGCTAGCTGAGACTATGGATGGATAAGAGCCCTGGTGGGGGTGCCTGTGTGTGTGTGTGTGTGTATGTGTATGTGTGTGTCTGTCTCTGTGTGAATGTGTCTCTGTCTCTCATGGAAGAAATAGATAAACTTTTCATTGGGTCATCGGAAAAGTCATGATGCATTTTTGGCATAGAAAAAACAGATAAATACTTCATGTCTTCTCCAATGACACAGTAAAATGTAAAATCAAAAGAACACTTGCTGGAAATTCATTCAGACATTGACCCTCGGCTCTGGATGGTGGGCTGAGTGGTGCTCTGCATCTGAATTGGTTCCAAGGGTCCATCTGTGAGCCTGCCTGGCCCCTGGGATGGTCAGCACAGCCTTCGCAGCCTTGCCAGCCATGGCGCTCCATCTGGAAAGACTGCTGGGAACTGCAAGGTGAGGACTCAGCAGCCTTGACGAGGACTGGGCAAAGAGGACTAAGGGACAGAAAGATAGAGTAGGAACTATAGTTCTTGCTTGCCTGTTGGTTTTCATCTTGCTTCTTAAAACAGACCTATTGGGAACCAGCAGTTAGCGTAATGGCTATGTAGCTGGACTCCCACGTAGTCGACCGCGGTTCGCGTCCTGGACCTGGTGGCTTAAAACTTACGCTGGGTGCGTGTGCATGTGTGCCCAAGATCCTGAGAGGAGAATGGAGGAGAAGGGATTGCAGCGTGACCATCCCCCCTGGGGGGTGATTTCTCGCTTTCTGTCTCTATGTCTCTCTCTGTCTGTCTGGCAAGCGCACGTGACCTATAGCGAAAAAATCTCCAAAAAAAAAAAGACCTATTAATCATATAGCTCCTGCTTTTGGTAATTTCACTGAGTCCTAACATATTTGCATCAACGAGGTAAGGATTTACAAGCTATGTGTGTGTTCATACATCTCAGATGAAATAGGAATTCAAGTCCTTTAAGAACATTTCACCAACCAGCATAAAGACTTCCATCATTTTTGCTTCATAGTTACAGGTGGATGCAACTTAAGCCCTAATTGGGAAAGACTTCGTGTGATTTATAAAAACGGGTATTTTTATTTTGAGAGCAAGTGAGAAAGAGAGAGATTTTTGGTATCAAATGTGTGCACTTGCCAGAGAGACAAAGGGAGACAGAGAGACAGAAAGTGAGAAATCACCCACTGGAGGGTTGGCCACACCACAATCCCTTCTCCTTCATTCTCCTCAGGATTTTGGGCACACAATCAGCATGAGTCTTAGGGCGCCAGGTCTGGGATTCAAACTGCGGTCAACTATGTGAAAGTCCAGTGACGTCATCATTACACCATCTGCTGGTCTCAATAACAATGGATATTCTTTCAAGTAAATGTCTTATATTCATGTATTCTACCTACCAAAAAAAGTTGTTTTTGGCCAAGCCTGATGAGGTGAAAAGAGCTTTCCAAATAAACTATTTTATGTGCTTTTTGGTTCTGCCCTGATTTGGGAAGTTAATCTAAGCTGTAAATCATTTTGTGCAGCTGACAGGAAGTTTGTACCCTGGCTTTTTCCTCTCACACCCTGCTCTCTTTATCTCTACAGACACATTTCCCACTGTCGTTCTTTTCTTCCTCCTTTCTTCCTTCCCTTCACAGGCACCTCCACACTCCCAATCACTCAATTCTATTCATTGACAGCTTAGCAAGGGGCTTTTAGTGTAGCAATTAAAAGCTAATACCTGGCCTGGCCGGACTTACCATTTCATGTAGTGTCCAGTTTCTTCAAAACTATGAGTCCCTTATTTTGAGTCCTGTTTTCTTGCCTTCGTAAGCATTTTAGCTCATTGAACGTCCTGGGAGTCTCAAATAGACAAAAGATCAAAACCTGCCCCCAAGAGCTGTTGCTTGTCTGGCTGGGACAGTGGATTATATGAGTCTCAGCCCTCTCCATAGTTTATCTGGACCTGAGGAGATTCATTTAGAAGGCAATTCACATAAATCCCTTTAGGAAAGAGATCCTGGCATGCATCAAATTCATATCAAATCTCCTTGGATCAAGGATGGTAAGCTTTCTAGTAAAAAAAATGAATTTGGAATCAGATCCACTTAAGTCTAAATCACAACTTCACCTTGGACGAGTTACTGAATCTCAAAGTCTTAGTACTTTCTTATATAAAATGTGAATGAAGCCTATCTCAAGAGTCTGCATGAGGATTAAATGAAGAAGTGCTATACAAAGCACCTGGCATAATTCCTGGCACACCAGAGGTAGTCAATAAAATTAGTTTCCTTTCTTCCTCCTTCTCCCCAGGCTTCATGGGGAAAAAGAGTGTGGCCTCGTAAGAGAAGACGTCGAAGAAACTATAACAATGGCCAACACTTTTGTAGCACCTACTGACTATCTGCATCCAGACACTATTCTAAGCACTTCATATATTTTAACTTACTTGGTTCTTCCCCACAACTTTATGAAAGAAGTTCTATTATCATCTCGATTTCATGGATGAGGAAATGAAGGCACAGAAATGCCCAGCAGTGTGTCAGGCCACACACCTAATGTGTGATAGGACTGTGATTTGACTCCAGGTTACCTAGCATCTAACTACTATTCTTTTGGAGGCAGACAACGAGAGAGATGCTAACTGCCTCTACAATCCAAGTACACAGACTGATAGTCCTCAGATCATGAATGAGCTTTGTTTTGTTTACACAGTGTTTTCAAATTGGGAGCATTTACATTAAAGTCTATATATTTAACAGCATTCAAAAAATGTTGAGGCTGCCTGTGGGTGCAGGCCCTGACGGCCAGGACCCATGGCTCATCCCCTGCCTCCACTAGCCTTTGGACTTCAGGTGTGTGTCTTGGGACTTTAAGAACTTGCGCCCCTCCCCACCCCATCCATAGACTGGTTCAAGCTAGTGGCCGAGCCGGACACCAGGCTGCATGTCGCTATAGGCCCTAATGGCCAGGATCCATGGCTCATCCCCCACCCTTTGCCTTTGGACTCTCAGGACTTCAGAGTTTTGGATAGCACAAGCTGTGCAATCTTTTCTTTGCTCCTGAGGTGAAGCTCAGAAGCTCAGTTGGATGTGCACCTGTTCTTTAGAAACAGGGAGGACTTTGGGTCACCCAGGGCCATTGACAACAGTGCAAGGTACTGGTGAGCAACATAGAGGCAGAGCAGAAGAGAGATCACCAATTTTCTCCCCCTGCACACCTTTGAATGCTCAGAGATACCTCGAATAACTTAGGAAGGAACATATAGATCACCAGCTGACTAGGAACAATCGCACAGGCACAAGAAATTTGAGCAACCAACAAAATTTCTCTCCCTCAAGGGAAAAAATCAATTCCACATCACCCACAGACAACACAATGAAAGTCATGGACATGTCTAATAAGCATTTCAGAATTTTCATAGTGACCAAACTAATTGAGATGCAAGAGAAAAGAGACAATGAGCTCCAAGAGATGAGGAAGTCCTCCCATGATTTGAAAGAAGAAATAGACACCTTAAAAAAGAATCAAACGAAATTGTTAGGGATGAAGAATGTGACACAGGAAATTAAAACCTCCCTCAAAAGTATTAAAAGTAGATTAGATAAGACAGAAAATCAAATCTCAAATATAGAAGACAAAACCTCTGACCTCAAAAAAAGTATCAAAAAGATGGAGAAAACAACCAAGAAAAATGAGGATAATATATAAGAAATACTAGATACCATAAAGCACCCCAATAATTGGTATCCCAGAAGAGGAACAAAACATTAAGGGCATTGATAATGTATTTCATAAAATCCTGGAAGAAAACTTTCCAAACTTAGAGAGGCATTCAATTATCTAGACCCAAGAAATACATAGGACCCAAAGAGAATCAACCCAAGAAGATCCTCTCCAAGGCACATCATAGCCAGATTTGCCAAAACCACAGACAAAGACAAGATATTAAAATTGGCAAGAGGGAAATGTCAAGTTACTTACAAAGGTCACCCCATCAGGCTAACATCAGACCTCTTATCAGAAATAATACAGGCAAGGAAAGAATGGGGAAATACAGTCAAAGTGTTAAATGAAAAACAATTTCAACCAAGAATACTATACTCGGGCAACCTAGCCATTTTGGGGGAACAGAAATCAAGACTTCCCACTGATAATTTGGCTTCCAGCATACAAAACTCGCGTGGAGAGGCAAAGGGAAGAGGCCTTCTTGAAGCCACAGCCACATGGATTCTGCAACCTAGCCATTTTGGGGGAACAGAAATCAAGACTTCCCACTGATAATTTGGCTTCCAGCACACAAAACTCGCGTGGTAGGAAGAGCCCTTCCAGGCCTCCTGTCTCTGTACCTGTCTTTGTCTCTCTCTACCTCTGTCTCGGTCTCTGTCTCCCCTTTTTATTTAATTTTTGCTTTTTAGTATTTTTTAAGGTAAAGCATTTTCTGCGCTCTCTGGCCCCTCCTACCGCCTTTTTTTGTTAAAATAATTCCCTCTCCCCCTCCCAACCCAGGAGAGGCAAAGGGAAGAGGCCTTCTTGAAGCCACGACCACATGGATTCTGCAACCTAGCCATTTTAGGGGAACAGAAATCAAGACTTCCCACTGATAATTTGGCTTCCAGCACACAAAACTCGCATGGTAGGAAAAGCCCTTCCAGGCCTCCTGTCTCTGTACCTGTCTTTGTCTCTCTCTATCTCTGTCTTGGTCTCTGTCTCCTCTTTTTTATTTAATTTTTGCTTTTTAGACTTTCACGCGGCCTGGTTTTCCAATTTTTTTTTTTACTGAAATTTTTTAAAAATATTAATTTTTTAAGTTGTATTGAGAAGTTTTATCTTCGTTTTTTTCTTCTCTTTTTCTGTTTCTTGGTTGTTTTTTTGCTGTTGTTGCTGTTGTTTCTCTCTTTCTGTTTCCTTTTCTCCACGCTCCTCAACACTCAGATTGAACTTACAAGTTTGGGAAGAAACTGACCATCAACCAGATGACTAGAAATCGCTGCAGGACCACAAGAAATATGGGAGAGCAGGAAAATACCTCTCCTCCAAGGGAAAAGGATAACTCATCTTCATCCACATACAGTTCATGGGAATTCATGGAAATGTCTGATAAAGAATTCAGAACATTCATAATGGCAAAACTAACAGAGATGGAAGAGAAGAGAGACAATGAACTGCTGAAGAGGAAGGAGAAAGAAGTTGTTGAGTTCCAGGAGGTGAGGAAATTCATGCAAGATCTAAAAGAGGAATTTCACACTTTACAAAAGAATCAGATGGAACTGTTAGAGATGAAAGCTATAATACAGGAAGTCAAAATCTCCCTTGAAAGTATTAAAAGCAGACTAGATCATATAGAAAATAGAATCTCAGACATAGAAGAGAAAATTGCTAGCCTAGAAAAATCCACCACGAAGACTGAGAAAATGGCCCAAGAATTTGAGACTAATATACGAGAAATACTAGATACCATCAAACGTCCAAACATCTGGATAATAGGCATCCCAGAAGGTGAAGAGACTCATAAAGGCATTGAAATCTATTCCATGAGATCCTGCAGGAAAACTTTCCAAACCTAGAGAGGCACTCAATTATTCAGTCCCAAGAAATACAGAGGACCCCAAATAGAATCAACCCAAGTAGATCTTCTCCAAGACACATTATAGCCAGATTGACCAAAACAACAGACAAAGACAAGATACTAAGATTGGCAAGAGAAAAACGGCAAGTTACCTACACGGGGTATCCCATCAGACTAACAGTAGATCTCTCATCAGAAACTATGCGAGAGAGGAAAGAATGGGAAAATATATTCAAGGTGTTAAGGGAAAAGCAATTTCAACCAAGAATACTGTACCCAGCAAGATTATCGTTCATCTGGGAAGAAAAGACACGATCATTCCCAGATAAACAAAACCTGAAAGAATTTACCAGCACCAGACCAGATCTCCAAGAAGTTCTTAAGGGAGTGCTATGTCAGTAAAATTAAATGCAGACACACAGAAATAAGAGTTCAAAACCTAAGAAAAGGGGCAATTTAATTGTAGGGACAATGTTTGGAGATGAATATTATATCCCAGAATTCAATCTGGAAGATCGAACCTTAACAGAAAAAAGATTAAGTACATGAGACTGAACTGATGAAACAACAGTCTGTGACTTGACTAGGATATTGCTGCTTTTCTCCTAAGCTTTGTTTTCTGGTTTTAAAGGATTTTTGTCCTGTCTTGAGCTGTTGATAGGTGCATGTACCTACTATTTGAACAGAATACTAACCTGTTTTTAGGCTTTAAGTTTCAAGGAAATATCATTACCAATTCAAAACTGCTCTTCTTGAAATTACCTGCTGAACTTGCTATTGAAAGTAGTTAGATTACTTATGATATTGTGTGATCAACAATATGAAAGTAGAAATGGAATACTATTGATAACATGCATGATTATTCTAGATGGGAAACCACATTTAGTATGTTGTGATGATGCTCAGGGAATGAATGTTAAGTAATTTTTAAAAAAAAGTTGCAGTAGGAAAAAAAAACAGTAAAACTGTTCGTATCGAAATTTTTTTAAAAAATGCATATTTGATAACTGCAGTAAGCCATATAGCCCCAGCTGGGTACTACTTTATAATATGTTCATACTCACTGAGGTTTATGCCTAAAGTCAGACTTGGATTCATTTATAGGTATATATCAGCTGTGCTAGCTATTGGATATATTTAGACTAATTAAGTTCATTAGCAAATCAATTAAATGGGGGGAGGGAAGGCATAGAAAGCAACCATGGACACCAGAGACAATATGGGAGGAGGATGGGACATGACAGAGGGTGAGGGATAGGGAATCAAGGATGGCAAAATGAAAAACAAAGTATACAAGACATAAGAATTGGAAAATTATTTGCTGATAACATGTATTTTGATGTGCTTGATTGAGCCAATACACAGTGTATTTTGGATGGAAAATTCATCTGTATGCTGTAACGGTGTATAGTGAATTAATGTAAAAAAATAAATAAATTTAAAGAGAGAAAAAAAGATACTATACCCAGCAAGATTATCCTTCATATGGGGGAGGGGGGATTAAAAGCATTCTCGGATAAAATCTGAGAGAATTTACCAACTCCAGAACAGTTCTTCAAGAGGTTCTGAAGGGAGTGCTATACCAGAAAAATTAATAAGTCAGACAGACAGTTATAAGAGAACAAAAAACAACCAAGAGAAAAGCCCAGGTCCAGATGGCTTCACTTCTGAATTCTACAAAACTTTTAAGGAAGACTTAACCCCTATCCTACTCAAAATATTTCTAATGATCAAAAAGGAATGAAACCTTCCAAATTAATTTTATGAACTCTCCATAATCTTCATTCCCAAAACAGATAAGGGCATGACAAAAAAGAAAAACTACAGACCAATATCTCTGATGAGTATAGATGCAAAAGTTCTCAACAAGATACTTGCAAATCGTATCCAACAACATATAACAAAGATTACTCATCATGACCAGGTAGGCTTTACCCTAGGGATGCAAGGGTGTTTCAACATATGCAAGACAATAAATACAATACACCATATTAACAAAAAAAAAGATAAAAACCATATGATCATTTCAATTGATGCAGAGAAAGCATTTGATAAAATACAACATCCTTTCATGATTAAGACTCTCAGTAAGAGGGACCAGCGGTTGGTGTAATGGCTATATCGCTGGACTCCCATGTAGCTGACCATGGTTCAAGTCCCAGATCTGGTGGGTTAAACTCACGCCAGGCATGTGTGCGTGTGTGCCCAAGATCCCGAGAGGAGAATGGAGGAGAAGGGATTGTGGTATGGCCATCCCCCTGGGGGGGTGATTTCTCACTTTCTGTCTCTCTGTCTCTGTCTTTCTGGCAAGGGCACATGCCCTATAGTAAAAAAAAAAAAAAAAAAAAAGAAAACTTCTTAAAAAAAAAAAGACTCTCAGTAAGATTGGTATAGAAGGGTCATTTCTCAACACAATAAAAGCTATCTATGAAAAACCTATACCTAACATTAGACTGAATGGGGAAAAGCTAAAAGCTTTTCCACTAAAAACTGGTACTAGACAAGGCTGCCCACTTTCTCCACTACTTTTTAATATAGTGCTGGAAGTCTTAGCAATGCAATCAGAAAAGAGAACAATATAAAAGGCATTCAAATAGGCAAAGAAGAGTTTAAAATATCTGTATTTACAGCGAGCATGATGGTATACTTAGAAGACCCAAAGGTATCCATGAAAAACCTTCTCGAAGTAATAAATGACTACAGTAAAGAGGCAGGATACAAAATCAACATCCAAAAATCTACAGCATTTCTATATACGAACAACAGGTTGAACGAAGTTGAGCTGAAGAAAGGAATCCCTTTTACCGTGGCCACAAAATGTATAAGATACATAATCAAAATGGCAATTCTATCCAAATTAATCTACTTATTTAATGCAATTCCAATCAGAATATCAGAAACATTCTTCACAGATCTAGAAAAGACAATCGTAGTATTTGACTGGAGTCATAAAAGACTGAAGCAATCCTGTACAGGAAGAGTGGAGTGGGCAGCATCTCACTCCCTGATGCCAAAGTATTCTATAAAGCTGTGATAATCAAAAACTGCATGGTATTGGCAAAAAAACAGACAGGTGGACCAATGGAATAGAATAGAGACCCCAGAAATAAACCCCAAAGCTTACAGCCAACTGATTTTCAACAAAGAATACCAATGAATCCATTGGGAAAAGAAAAACCTTTTTAGCAAATGGGGCTGTAAAAACTGGATATCCACCTGCACAAAGATGAAACTGAACCCCCGTCTTTCACCATTAACAAAAATCAACTCAAAATGTATCAAAGATCTGAACCTAAGACCTCAAACTATAAAACTACTGGTGGAAAATACTGGGGAAACTCCGGGAGACATTGGGGTAGGCAGACATCTTAAATAAGACTCTCAAAGCACAGGCAATAATCCCTAAAATAGACGAACGGAACTATATCAGATTAAGAAGTTTCTGCACAGTGAAGAACACAGTAACAAGTGTGAATTGACGAGATTCTCCCAGAATAGGTGAATAATTTTGTCAAATATGCCTCGGACAAGGGACTGATAACCAGAATACACAGGGAACTCAAATGGCTTACCTGAAAAAAAAAATTATTAACCCAATTTAAAGATGGGAAAATGAGCTGAACAAAAATTTCTCTAAGGAAGACATATGAACAGCCAAAAAGCATGTGAGGAAGTGCTCAACATCCCTAATCATAAAGGAGATGCAGATTAAAACCACAGTGAGATACCACCTAACCCCTGTCTGAATGGCAAAGATTAAAAATACAAAAAGTGGTAAATGTTGGCTGGGAAGTGATGAAAGGGGTACTCTCCTACACTGTTGGTGGGAATGTAAACTGGTTCAGCCACTGTGGAAAACAAAAATGGAGGTTCTTCAAAGATCTACAAATAGGACAACCATTTGATCCTGCAATTGCATTTCTGGGTATCTACCCAAAGGACAGGAGAATGCTCAGTCAGAAAAGCACTTGCACATCAATGTTTACTGCAGCGTTATTCATGATTGCTAAGATATGGAGCCTACCTAAATGTCCATAAACAGATGGCTGGAAAAAGTGTGGCATATATACTCTATGGAATACTACTCAGCCATAAAAAACAACAAGACCTTGGCATTCGATAGAAAGTGGTCAAATATGGAGGATCTACTGCTGAGTGAAGCAAGTCAGGATATGAAATAAAGATATTACATGTATCCACCTAATATATACCAACTATCTGCACTTTATGGTAGAGATCGAAATATTGGAGGATATAAAAGCAGTGAAAATAGTTATGGATGCTGAAGACAGTGTAGAACAGGGCAGTAGAATGGAAGAGTATAGAGAAGGATAGCAAGAGACAAACAGCGAGGCATGACATTAGTGGGACACAGAAATGATTTATTACCTGTGTATGATAGAATGTATAGTATTCTCAGCTGAACTGCTCTGAGAAGTATTTCATCTTGGGTAAATTCTTTATACAAGCCAAATGATATGTAGTAATTGAATGTTTAAAAAAATAATGATAATAAATAATTATCATCATCATCATCTGAAAATAATGATGAAACTATTTGAGGATGATGATGTAGATAGTAACATCTTTGTTTTGACTGAAATGTACAGTAATCATGCTAGAAAAAGAAATGTAATCTACTATACAGATATATGTGATTCAATGTAATATAAAAAAGATTATGATAATAAATAAAATTTAAATTAAAAAAAATTGGAAGATTTTACACTATATAGCCCACATACTGGTGGTGGCTACTCTCTGGACTGAATGGTTTCCAGGTCATCAGTCTACAGCGCTCACAAATATATTAGGTAGGGCCTGCTTTACCTGTTTTTTTTTTTTTTTTTTTTTTTTTTTAAGTTTTTTGCTATAGGACATAGGCACTTGCCAGAGATAGACAGTGAAAGAGAAAGTGAGAAATCACTCTCCAGGGAGAATGACTGTTCCTCAACCCCTTTTGCTCCATTCTCCACCTGGGATTTTGGGCATGCACACTTGTGTGCCCAGCATTATTATTATTATTATTATTATTATTATTATTATTTGGAGAGGTTTTTGCTATAGGGCGCATGCACTTGCCAGACAGACAGAGAGAGACAGAGAGATAGAAAGCGAGAAATCACACCCCAGGGGGGATAACCAAGCCACAATCCCTTCTCCTCCATTCTCCTCTCGGGATCTTGGGCACGCACACACATGCGCCCGGCATGAGTTTTAAGCCACTGGGTCTGGGGCGCGAACCACGGTCGACTACATGGGAGTCCAGCGACATAGCCATTATGCTAACTACTGGTCCCACCAGCATTATTTTCAAACCACCAGGTCCAGGACTCAAATCATGGTCAGCCATGTGGGAGTCTAGCACCTTAACCACTCAGCCATCAGCTGGCCCCAAGCCTGCTTTACTTTTGTCCTGCACATGCTCTGAGAATTATGCTAAACATGGTCTTTGCCATAAAGACACAAGAATTATATTCAATAATATGTACCCAATGGCCGAAATATTTGAATCACATGAAAGAAGAAATTAATATAAGAAAGATATCTGCATGAAAACAATCAACAACCAGGGTCAAACCACAATGATTGCAGAAAATGCTTGGATAAGCCTTTCAGCCCTATATGCAAAAATTGTAAATCCCTGCTGCTCCTCCCCACATCCCCACAGCTAAATAAAAAAGCCTCAAATTTAGGTTTTCTTTTATTTTTTTTTGGAGAGGTTTTTTGCTATAGGGCGCGTGCGCTCGCCAGACAGACAGAGAGAGACATAGAGACAGAAAGCAAGAAATCACCCCCCAGGGGGGATGGTCACGCTGCAATCCCTTCTCCTCCATTCTCCTCTCGGGATCTTGGGCACGCACGCACACGCGCCCGGCGTGAGTTGTAAGCCACCGGGTCCGAGAAGCGAACCGCGGTCGACTACGTGGGAGTCCAGCGACATAGCCATTACGCTAACTGCTGGTTCCCTAGGTTTTCTTATAAACCGTGAAGCAAAGACCCATTTTCCTTTAATGCCGAAATTTTCTTTCTTTGCTTGCAAAGCTGGAAAAGAAAGTTTAAATTTTTACATAATGCTTAACCCAAACAATAACATCTAAACAATTTTTTCCTCTTTTAGCTCTTTAGGCCTTGCTGGTTGACAGGATTTGGAGAGCAAACAGGTATGCACTAAAACTCTCCTAGAAACCTGGAAAATGTGGCCAGGGAAGAAGACATGGAGCTTACTCTGAATAAGCCTATGAGAAAAGAGGAATTATCCTGTTTTACAAGTGAGAAAACTAAGTCTAATGAATTTATCCATGGCTACACAGCCCACCAATGACTGATTCAGCATATTCAGAACCCAGGTCTGTGTTCTAAGATCACATGGCCTCCTTCAGAGCCTCTGTCCATGAAAATCACATTTAAAGAAGTAATCTAAAGTATCACCAGTTGTACCAAAATGATATCACACACCCTGTATTTTAAAATCTTCCTAACAAATATATCTTTGGCCAGAAAGTAGCTAATATGACTCATTAATGACCTTGCCTTTGCAATATGTGAATTGTTTTTTGTTTTACCTTCTCAGTTTCATTAAACTCAGTTTTCTTAAACTGAGACCAGGAAAAAAAATAATAATTTTACCAGTCTGTGATCACTTTATTATGAACCTACAGCCTACAGTAATGCAGATTATATTTACACATCTCTGAGTGAAATTTTAAAACCATTTTCCTCCTCTAATATTTCCCATCCTGCCTTCTTAGAAGTACACAAAGCATTTCAGCCACTCCCAAATTCCCTTTTGGAATACCCTTAATGATTCTGAAATATTTTGTTATTCCCCAAACACCGCCCTAAAGACGAATCATTGGACTCTAGGCTCTTCACATTGCCAAGTTGAATTGAGTTCAAATGTTTTATCGAACCAAACTAACTTACAACAAAGCCACATATAGTGGATGATGTGTAAGATATTCCTGAAGTACCAAGGCAACAGGAAAAAAGTCTGTGTCATCAAGAGATCCTCCCAAAACTACTTGTGATCTATAATAACGATTTTTATCAAGATTCTATAATCTGGTCATAGCACAAGTAAGTATACCCATATGACTAATAACAAAAGTCAACTTTCATCTTAATAATGTATAGCTTAAGTTATTTTACCCTAAGACAATTAATTTTTCCAAATTAAAGATGTTTTTTTCTGCTCATATATCAGAGCAGGAATAAAGACTTGAAGAGAAAACAAAAGAATGAAAATAATTTTAGCCTGATAAAGCACATTTTAAAATATAATTATAAACCATTTAAAACATAATCTTGCTTTTTGAATTAACTATTCCATGGCATGAATGTGGACACAGAACACAGAAAATGCATTTTCCAGAAAAGATACACAACCTACTAGTATTTCCTTTCATGTTAAAAATTGGCCTGTGGGAGAGCAGTTTTCAGAACGGCCAAAGCACAGTCAGGCACCTCTTTCACTAAAAGCTTTACCAAAGGGCACACACTTCCCCTAATCTCGGAGTTCTGAATTTAAATCCACCTCTTGCCAAAGTTTACTGGGAGTTTTGCTAAGTTTTAACCTGATGCCACCTCAAAGATCTTGGAAACATTTAAAGTATAAAGTAGATTCTCCTTAATATTTCCAAAATTATATGAACTTATAAGCAAACTATGTAAGGCCACATAAAATGATCAAACTATATATTTTTTCAAAATATATACACTTTGAAGACAAAGAGTCTCCTTTCTTCTCCCCTCAGAACTGTATTACTAGCCCCTAGAAAAATGTATAGTACATAGCAGATATTAATAAATTCAGTGCTGTATGAATAAATTGAAAAAAAAAATCTCACAAAACCAATAGGACAGTTCTACAGATCTCCCTGTAGCCTTATAATTGTTGAATGTTTCATCAATGGCTCTTTAGCTTACTAATCATAAAGCCAAATAGCCAGAAAGAAAAGAACTCCCAGAAACCAAAGAGCAGTTTGCCTTGTCCATCCTCTCCCATATTTATAGTTTAGAGTTAATGTGGTTACTTGAAGTTGCCTTTGAACTGCCTCAGTTTATATGTGAAAAAAAAAATGAAGTCTAAGCTCTCAGGTTAAGTGACAACCTTGATGACTCAGCTGAGAGATACCAAAAATCATCTTATTTTCTGCAACTCCTTCTACAATTAATCCCCACCACTTCCTCCAATATGTAGATTTGAGGATATCCTCTTTAAAATCCCCTATCCTGGGAGAGCCCACTGGTGGCATGGTGGTGAGGGTGTTGGACTCCCACAATGGCTCCCACGACAGTTTCAGTCTCGGACCTGGCAGCTGTAACAATGGGCATGCACACAGGAAGAGAACAGAGAAGAAGACATTGCCCCCCATAGAGGATGACTTCTCACTTCCCCTCTCACTGTCTGTCTTTCCGGCGAGTGCATACGCCCTATGGGAGTAAGAAGTATTACATGACTTCCCTAAAATAAATGAAAGAGGCCACAATTTTAATAGAATCTACCAATAGGCAGTGGGTTTGCACCACTGAAAAGTACGTATGGACTGACCTGTAGGGTCTTACTTTGAGGGGAAGGTTTGGGGAGGCCATTTGAAAACTTAAAATTTTTTATTACTCTTAGATTATTTCATGAATAACTCCAGGGGAAAAAAGTTAACAAACAAGTGTTTGTTCAGTTGATGAAGAGGTAAAAACCTCCGATTTGACCACAAGAGGGCAGCTACAACATTTCCTCCAAAAGCTTTGCAGTTGCACACTGTCACACCGGGAGTCTTGTGGCTCAGCTTGCCATGGAATCCCTGATAGCACCTTCCAACTTCATTCTTGTTATGTCACAAACTATTCCCGTGTTGTTTCTTAGGACTCTTTTAGTTTTGTTTTTAAGCAAATTATTTTCCAACTTCTTTCCAAATATAGAGAACCCTCTGTTTAAGAACTTTGTGCCAAGATTACCATCTATGAAGATCTTTGGAGAGCAATAAATTGTTAGGCTAATTTGGAAACCCATGGAAAATGTTTTATTTTTAATTATGTTTTACCCCAGATAAAAATAAAAACAATAATGATTGTCTGATTCCGCCACACTTAATAAAGCCTGTTCTAAGTGCTTTATAGGATTTGCCAAATATTTGCCTCATCTCGTAGTCTTCATTCATCATTCCCATTTTCGTGATATCCTGAAATCTTTCAAGTCAAAATTTATTGTGGAATTTTATCACTAGCCTAACAGTGGGAGGTCTGCAAACACAAAAACACAGATCAGTAATAGCTAAATTCCATAACCTTATAGTTCTACTAAAACATAAATTCAAGTTTATTTCATCTCAAAGGTACATAAAAAAGTTGACAGTTAATTTGAAAAGTAAATGGTGGGGTGTGTGTGTGTGTGTGTGTGTGTGTGTTCACTAATGATTGCTGATAGGCAGTTCAGAAATTAACTACATTTACTTGCAGTGTTTGAAGATGTTCATAAAGATCTATTTCCTTCAACCTTTTTATGGGACTTTCTCCTAACCTGTTTAAAATTGCATCCCCTCCCCATACCCACATATTCTGTCCCCATTCTAAACTGCATTTTTCTCTATAGTACTTATCAACATCTGACATACTTAATATTTAACTTGGTTTCAGTTAGTCTCCTCCACAAACACCTTCTCTGCAACCAGAACAAAAGTCCTATGATAAAAAACAGAATGTGTCTGTTTTGTTTATTACTGGTTTCTCAAACTGAGTATAGTGCCTGGCAGATTGTAGGAACTCAATAATTCAGCAGTTTAGCGAAATCACAAAAATTGGATTTTTTTTTTCTAGAAAATGATGTTTTTTAATCTCTGGCTATTTAAGGAAACCTCCTTGAAATAGATAATAACCCATCCAATCAGAACTGAAGCATGTTTCTTAAAGCAATTATCAGAAACATATTTGGGTTCATGATTATTGCTAAGAGTACCCTCCAGAATGCTCAGCTCAGCTGGTCCTGTTTCCCAGAAGTCAGTCAGACCTGAGCTGAATTCTCACAGGTAAAGCAGTGGCATAAGAAAAAGAACAGTGACCCAGCAAGAGGGAGCCCATAGTTCTAGATCTGCCTCTGCCACTAGCTTGCCAAGAGTCAAATCACCCATTTAAGTTATTAGTGCCTTAATGTCCTCATTTTTAAAATGAGTGTAACACAACTCCCATACATATCAAGGAACTTATTTTAGAGTTCTGTGAAATGTGAAAGTATTTTGGTAAGTATGGAGTGTTTTTCAAATGTAAGATGTTATTAAATCAGTATTTCTATACTCTGCTAGGTAGTGCCACCATTTGGTATGACCAGTTAACTATTTGATGGTTTAGGAAACAGGTCTATCAGTCAAGAGATGTTTGTCAGGCCCTTCTTGGTACCCCAACATCCAGACCTTTGCCCTTTCACAGCTGGATTTATTAGACCCTGAGAGCTCTGCCCCATCCTGTCTCTAAGATGAATACTAACTGAAAGCAAAGGTTATTTAAGCGAGCTCTACTCTCATAATAAGGAATTCACATCACATCGAACTCGCCACTTACCTGCTGAGAGACTTCACTGATGCTAGCCCACCAATCAGCAGCCTCCACTTCTGAGGGTCAGAAGTGCAAGATATCTTCCTCAATTCTCATGGCTATGCTCAACCACCTTTAAGACCTCTCTTTTAGTCCATTACACTCTGTAAAGCCACCTGCTTGCCTGGCTTGTGCTTGATTGCCACACTCAGTGGATACCGTGTTCCACTTGTCATTTAGTGCTCTCTTGGTACATCTTCAGCAAGTCTGTATCCTCAGAGCCTGTCTCGCTTTGCTCCTGTTCCAACTCCTGGCTTATCCAGACTTCAGGACTCTCACTGTGGCTAACTGAAAGGATCCTGTTGAATCATGTGTACAATGGTCAGAGCCCTGAAAACATACAAAATGATACAAGTAATCTCCTACTTTAAAAAATATCATATTCCAAAAGTGTGCTTATAAATAGGCTCTGCAGCACTTGGAAATGCATATCTCTACATGAACAATCCACCTATTTCAATAGTCATTCCTTCATTAAGCATCTCCCTACGTTGCACTGTTCTTGGCACAAGAGAAACGAGACTGAGTCTGTCCTCTAGAAATTCACAGAAGAACAAAAGTGAGATGGTAGAAGAAGAACAACAACAAACATGTAATGCAATGCATGTGAAAATAGAAGACTGTTTACAGTGCAGAGAAGACAAGAAAGAAGAGGTGATCCCTCTACCTGGGTGGGTCAGAAAGATTCGAAGAGACATTCTTGCTGAACCCTGAAGAATGAGGAAGCACACACCAGACAGATGAGTGGGGAAGGGTGTTCCTGGTATTTGGTTGTCAGGTTGCCAGACCAACACCCAAGTGAAAATTAAACCCCTGGTGTACCTCTGCTAGTGCCAGCAGTATGGCAGAGACAGAAAGGGAATAGCTTGGGTGGGTCCATCTGGGAGCATGAGTTTCTATTGGGAGAACAATTTTAAGACCCCCAGTACGATAGAGTTAGGCCTGAGCTTATGCCAGCACACACCCACTGCCATGCCCACCACTTATCATATAGGGCAAAGAAAAATAATTCAGTGTCATGAGGAACAATTCTTGCACTTTCACTTTCTCACAAAACGTTTGCTGATCCCAAGAATGCGAGGTCATGAGTAAGGCTTGTTAGAGACTGCACATACAAGATAGCTCCACACCCCGAGGATCTTAACAACTAGCTGTATAAGCAAGACTTATGCATATAAAATAACTAAGAGCCCAAGGCAGTAGCTGCCAAAAGAATGACACATGCTATAAGCACCATTCTTTTGGCCATCACTGCTTTCTTCAGAGAGTAATTCAATTTAGTTCAATCAGTGTTTTACATTAAATGCCCACTACAGCTCTGCTGCTGATATAAGGTCGCATTCTGTATTTCATAAAGCATTATCCACCAAGTGGAGTAAATGCAAATAAGTTTGTTTTTCCCCAAATATATCAGCCCGGGGGCGGGGGGGTGTCTAACAAATAGGAATATGGGAAATATAGCAACACTGAACAGGGATGAAAAAGTATTTCCCACCAGTTGGAGCTGTCCGAATTAGAATGAATTGCCCTGGGAGGTAATAAGTTTCCCGTCAGGCTAGATAATTACTTGGCAGTGATTTTGTAGAGGTGACGCAAGCATTCAATGACCAGTAGGCTTCCTTCCAATCCTGTGATTGTATGACTTCTGTAGTTACCCCGATGGCACACTAAATGAAGCTAAGAGTCCACATTGCAGAGCTATCACAATGTTGAAGATTAGCCATGATTAGGCTCATCCGGGGTACCAGATCCTGGTCTGAATGGTGGTGAGAAACAGAATAAGAAGATAAAATTTCCACCAGGAACCTGACCAAACTTCCAGAGCGCAAGTTAGAATGGCTGAGGAGAGCTAAAACCCAAAGGAAATCATAGTTACTAGTCAAGGGGATGAAGACCTAATTAAAGAACTAAACCAAAATAACCTCCTTTAAAAAAAAGAGAGAGATGTAGGATTCTAGTTTATCTTGAGGGGCTCATCTGATGCTGGTTCTCCTGGTCCTCATCCTAAGGGACCCTCATGGATGTTAGTGCACAGAGATTCTTGGAAACCTCTAGGCACAGGTGTTGTCAAATATATACCTAAGAAGAACACCTCCAAAGGTAAACAAACAAGGAATAGACAAACCAAAGTTGCATGGGCCTCCTGAGTAAAATATGTAGTCATAGGATGGCAATTATAAAAGAGAAGCAATAGTAAGAGAGTCCTAGACAACCAAGAACCAGTTGTTTAAAATTCTAGCATCATACAGCACATTGAGACAAATTGCAAAGGATGTAATTCGCTGATCTCCTGATCTCCCATACCTAAAACAATGTCACTGCATCAAGTAAGTGTGTCTGTCAAGGCAGTATCAAGTGGGGGAAAAAAAGAAAGGAAGGAAGTAGGAAAAGAAGGGAGGGAGGGAGGGAGGGAGGGAGGGAGGAAGGAAGGAAGGAAGGAAGGAAGGAAGGAAGGAAGGAAGGAAGGAAGGAAGGAAGGAAGGGAGGGAGCCCAGATCTGGATCCCTATTCCACCAATTCTGGGCTTAGTAACTGTGACAGTTCTTTCACCCCAGTGAGCTTCTAAAAGCAGGGGATGAATTAAGAAATTTTCACCAAGTTCTTCTCATTCTAAGATCTATAATCCTAATGCACAAAAAATATCTTATAGAAGAAAATAGTTAGCATTCATCCCAAAACATGCAGGAAAAAAACTAAATACAGCAAAAGTCTTGATTAATTTTCATCTATGACTTCTTTCTTTCCTGTTTTGGACTAAACTGTGGTTTAAGTAGTTAAGCCAAATGAATGGAAGTGAAACCAATACAACACACACCAGCAGCATTTTTATTTTGTGAGGAAAGAAGGCAAATGCATGCTATTTGATCGTATAAGAAAGATTAAATCCACAAAGCTTCCATAGACAAAGCCCCACTAAATCATAGGGGTTCTGCCCAGTGCCCAGGGAAGCTCAGCAGGAGGAACCAAATTATTTTCTTTTTTAAAAAAGCTATCGACTTAGCATTACAAATCATTTGCTATTCTCAAGAGAATCACCAAGTATTGCAAAACTTGATAATTACTGATTCATGACTGATTTAGGAAAAACATCGGCTTAAGTAATCAGGCCAGAGCATTGCTGCTGACCGCAAGGCTGGCAGGAAACAGCCTTTCTTTCATCATTCCTTTCATGAATGTTTAACGTTTTACAAAATTAAGCTCTTCGCATATCACTAGTGGTTTGAACTTTCAAAAAGCTGGGAATTCAGAACACACCAGTTATGTGTTATCAAGCACCTATATTTTCTCTAACTTGTCTTTAAGTGTCACTAAACAGAAACCCAGAGAGTTATAAGAAAGTGATTCCAGAAATCAAACTTGGTAAGAAAGACATGGATTGTTTTCTGTAACATATCAGATCTTGGACTCTTTGAAAGGACTCTACAAACACATAAACATCTCTTCTATAAACTGACAGTACATTCTGTATAAACCATCAGGAAGAATTTAATTATTGCTCTGAGCTGACCCTATGTACCATGAGCTGCACATGCCTATGTTAGGGCAATGTACGCTTCTCTCACATAAGCTTTGCTAAACAATCACCTCATTTGGCTAGCAGATAATAGGCCCGTCAGAAAATGTTCACCTGCACAGGCTCCCAGAAGACCTTTTCTATAAGAACATGTGAATCTCATATCTGCAGAAAGAAAACTATTCCCTCACTGTTAGAATTAGTTTTCTGCTTCAAATGAAGAAATTAAGAATATTTTCTCATCCTACAGAGGAATTATGGAGATGTTTAAGTCAAAATCATGTCCCACAGGTTCAGAGAGACTGCTTTTAAAAACTGTATCAAATTTTCATTTTAGATATGTTCTTTTCTGAAATTCTACTTCCAAGTCAATTTGCCCTTATTAGTAAAAGGCAGTCCTGTGTCATCAACTTAGCTTCTACTATCAGTCTTTAAAATGCACGCATCAGGGCACTCAAAGATTCAGTCCCAAGAAATACAGAGGACCCCAAACAGAATCAACCCAAGAAGATCTTCTCCAAGACACATTATAGCCAGATTGACCAAAACTACAGACAAAGACAAAATACTAAGACTGGCAAGAGAAAAACGGCAAGTTACCTACAAAGTCCATCCCATCAGACTAACAGCAGACCTCTCATCGGAAACAATGCGAGCAAGGAAAGAATGGGAAAATATATTCAAAGTGTTGAGGGAAAAGCAATTTCAACCGAGAATACTGTACCCAGCAAGATTATGGGTCATTTGGGAAGAAAAGACACGAACATTCCCAGATAAACAAAACCTGAAAGAATTTACCAGCACCAGACCAGATCTCCAAGAAGTTCTTAAGGGAGTACTATGTCAGTAAAATTAAATGCAGACACACAGAAATAAGAGTTCAAAAACTAAGAAAATGGCTTCCGCCCCAGTAGTCAATAGAGAGCCGCAGCCATGGCTCTGCGGTACCCCATGGCCATGGGCCTCAACAAGGGCCACAAAGTGACCAAGAATGTGAGCAAGCCAAGGCACAGCCGCCGCTGCAGGCGCCTCACCAAGCACACCAAGTTCGTGTGCGACATGATCCGGGAGGTGTGCAGCTTCGCCCCCTACTATTGGCACGCCATGGAGCTGCTCAAGGTGTCCAAGGACAAGCACGCACTCAAGTTCATCAAGAAGCGGGTAGGAACACGCACATCAGCGCCAAGAGGAAGTGCGAGAAGCTGAGCAACGTGCTGGCCGCCAGGCCCAAGGTGGCCGCCAAGAAGGACTGAGCCCGGTGCCCAATAAAGCCCACTCAGCCCCGGCAAAAAAAAAAAAAACTAAGAAAATGGGCAACTTAATTGTAGGGACAATGTCTGGAGATGAATATTATATCCCAGAATTCAATCCGGAAGATCAAACCACAACAGAAGAAAGATTAAGTACATGAGACTGAACTGATGAAACAACATTCTGTGACTTGACTAAAATATTGCTGCTTTTCTTCAAAGCTTTGTTTTCCAGTTTTAAAGGATTTTTGTCCTGTCTTGAGCTGTCGATAGGTGCATGTACCTACTATTTGAACAGAATACTAACCTGTTTCTAGGCTTTAAGTTTCAAGGAAATATTGTTACCAGGTCAAAACTGCTTTTCTTGAAATTACCTGCTGAACTTGCTATTAAAAGTAGTTAGATTACTTATGATATTGTGTGATCAACAAAATGTTGGGGGAAAAGAAATTGAAGACAACTGTATATATCAGAGATAGTGTAATAAGAGAGTGGGAAAGGGCAGAGGGTCAAACATGGGGTAAACACACACACACACACACACATATAATATATATATATATATATATATATATATATATATATATACACACATACATACACACACACATATACATATACATATACATATATATGAAAGTAGAAATGGAATATTATTGATGATAACATGCATGATTAAGCCACTATGCAGTTTATTCTAGATGGGAAACCACATTTAGTATGTTGTGATGATGCTCAGAGAATGAATGTTAAGTAATTAAAAATTAAAGTTTCAGGAGGAAAAGAAAAACAGTAAAACTGTTCTTATTGAAATTGATGACTGCAGTAAGCTATATAGCCCCAGCTAGATACTAATTTATAATATGTTCATTCTACTCACTGAGGTTTATGCCTAAAGTCAGACTTGGGTTCATGTATAGGTATATTAAATGGGGGGGGGGGGGGGAAGGCATAGAAAGCAACCATGGATACCAGAGACAATGTGGGAGGAGGGTGGGACATGGCAGAGGGTGAGGGATAAGGAATCAAGGATGGGAAAAAAAAAAAGTATACAAGACATAAGAAATGGAAAATTATTTGCTGATAACATGTATGTTGATGTGCTTGATTGAGTCAATATACAGTGTATTTTGGATGGAAAATTCATTTGTATACTATAATGATGTATAGTGAGTTAATGTAAAAAATAAATAAATTTAAAGAGAAAAAAATGCACGCATCACAAAAATATCTATATTGTCAGTCTCTTTCATTGACACACATTAATGTTCTTGTAAGAAAAAGAAATCTAGTATGTGAAGAGTAGAAAAATTAAGTAAGCATATTAGCAAGGCTGTGGTAAAACAGGTACTCACAGGATGCTGATATGCAGGTAGGCACAGCCCTGTTGCAAGCAATTTGACAATCTCTATTATGGTTTTAAATGTTTGTATGCCAGATCTAGAAAGTCTACTTTGAAATATTTCTCATTTAAAAAATAAAAATAGACTAGGAAAAAGCTATGTATGCAAAGACACTGACTGCAGCATTACCTGTAATATGCAAGCAGAAAAACAACATACATATGGAAAATTGTTAAGGGGGAAAATAACATAACCTTTCAACAGTTTGCTATGCAGTCATAAGAAATGTGAGGGGGTCTTGGGTCAGCAGGTGGTATGGTGGCTAAAGGCACTGGATTCCCACATGGCTGACCACGTTTCGAGTCCCTGACCTGGTAGCTTGCTTTCTCACTTTCCCTTTCTCTCTCTCTCTATCTGGTCAAGTTAAATAATAATAACAAATGGAATTAAATAAATAAATAATTACTTGTCCCGTCCCTGTTCTGGCGACATGTGTCCCAACCCGGGGGGACAGTCGAGCAGGTTTCCTTAGGGAAGGAGTGAGAGCCGAGATAAGGGGCCTAGTGTTACAACACGGACACCACAGTGTCTTCAGGGTCGTCCGTTTATTGTGGGCAGCATGGTACAGCACGGAGATGACACATCGCGTCGTCTATTGTGAGCAGCATGGAGATGACACAGTGCCACAGCCCCTCAGGGTCGTCCGGAGACAACACGGTGTCACAACTCTTCAGGGTCGTCCGAAGACGACGCGGTGTCACAACTCTTCAGGGTCGTCTGGAAATGACGGTGTTACAACTCTTCAGGGTCTTCAGGGTCGTCTGTGTCGTCTTCCCGGTCATCTGTGTCATCTTCCTGGTCATTTGGAGACGGCGCAGTGTCAGCTCTTCAGGGTCTTCCAGGTCGTCTGGTGATTGTGGGTCAGGCATCATGGTTATATACATGCTGGTGGGCCGTGATTGGTTGTAAAAGGTGGGTTATAATTGGTTGTAAAAGGTGGGTTATGATTGGTTGCTTTTGGACCAATCATGAGGTGCCAGATATGCAAATCCGAGGGATTCTAGTGGCCAATCAGAGCAAGGTTTCAAAGGTCAGGTTTTTTGAAGGGAACCAATTGTGGCCTTTGGCATTGTGTAATTGTTTGCTTTCTGAGAAACCAGGATATTCGCTGGTGCGCAGCCTCCCACAATTACTTATTATAAAAAAGGGATATGAGGGATCTTTAAAAAGTTTATGAAAAATGTATATAGTGAAAAAACTATGCTTGATTTCAAAATTTTGCACCAAAATAAACTCATACTTTACTTCCATCATTAATGAAATCTTTTTTTTTTTTTTTTTTGAGAGGATTTTGCTATAGGGCCTGTGCACTCACCAGAAAGACAGAGAGACAGAAAGTGAAAAATCACCCCCCAGGGGGGATGGCCACGCTGCAATCCCTTCTCCTCCATTCTCCTCTCAGGATCTTGGGCACACACGCACACGCGCCAGCTTGAGTTTAAACCACCGGGTGCAGGACTCAAACTGCAGCCAACTATATGGGATTCTAGCAACATAACCATTACACTAACTGCTGGTCCCATCATCCATGAAATTTTTGAAGTCCCCTTATATTTATGAATATTGGTAATAACATAAAATGCTTATACTATTTAGCTTAAAAGCAGAAGACATTAGTATTATAGATATACATCTATATACAAAACGTTTGCATGTTACTATGCTTATAAAAATTTAAAAAAAACCTTCAGGTAATAAAAAAGAGAGAAGGGTAATATTGGATTTTTTTTTCTCATTTTTTGACACTAGATTTTCCAAATTTTCTGCAATTAACTCTTTAAGGAAACATTTTGAATAAAACAAGAGGAATTCCAGAAATGGGTTGGAATTAATGCTCAGTATTTTTAACCAAAATTAGATTAGACTTGATGGAGGTCAGATACAAAGAAAGAATATTGGTGGTGTTACTATTTATTGAATCAATTAATAATTAATTTATTTAACAAATAGTTATATAGAGTACCTGAGGGAGAAAAGGTAGCAGTGAGGGAATCATGAAAGTCATAGTTAAACCAATAAAAATCCTCTAGTGCACATTATACAACAGCAGAAAGAATGATCCCTTGGGAGACTGAGATGTATAATAATTTAAGAAGTGGAGTAAGAGAAGTCATAGGAAGAGAAACTTTCAATGAAGCAGAGAAGACCAGAAATGTTAATGCTCCAGAGATGCAGTGAGGTCAAGGAAAATGGGGAGAAACGAGAAGGAGCTCGATTTAATAAGTTAAAGGTCATTCCGGAAAGGAAGGCAAGAAATGAAGTATTGGATGGTGAGTGGTGAGGAAATGGAGGCAGTAGGTGTGAAGGGACATGAAAAAGGCAGCAGCTTAGACTTGGGGCCATTGGTTTATCCTTTACAAAGAAGGGGAGACAGTATGAGTTTGGTGACTAGAAGGGAGAAGACAAAGATCAGAGATGTGGAAACGGCTCAGAACCATCCTACCTACTGCCAGCCCCTAAACAACAGAGGCTGCCACATATCTGCACCTGGCACAGATGTGCTCCTCAGCTGGTTTAAGTACCTTTAGGACCTCATCTCTAAACCATCCTCACCACACCCCATCTCTCCTAATCCAACCATGCTTGTGCCACTCTATACCTAGCACTCACAGGGTTCTTCCCTACCTCTGGGACCACTCCTGCACTACCTCTTTCTCATGTCTTCATGCTCTGCCACCCTTAAATCAGGTTCCAGTGTCCATCTGTGGTCCCTGTATTAGTGTCCAAGGACTACCAAAGCAAAGTATCATAAACTGGGGGCTTAACAAACTAGAAAAACATTCTCTCACAATTCTGGACGCTAGAAATCTAACATCAAGGCATCTAAAGGCAGTAGTGGAAAGGTCCTTGCCTCATCCTACCATCTGGTAGTTCCTGGCAATTTTTGGTGTTCCTGAGTTCACACATGCATCACTCTGCCTTTGGCTTAACATGGCCTTCTCCTAAAGATTTTACACTCCATAGTGTACATGGCATGGCACGATGCCATGGACAAAAGTGCTTAATAAGTGAAAGGCCATATTTGTCAATGTCATTTCCTGTCTAATCAAATTAGGAGTCTAGAGGAAATGACTCTACTACATATATGAGTTTTATATTCACTGCTAGGCTTTCTAGGGTACATTTACGGCTATAAAATGACTGGCAGAAAAGGAGAGGCCCTTTTTTGACCCCAAATTACTCATTAAGTATTAAATAATTGACTGTTATCATATTCAATTAAGAAGGCATGAAAGGACAAAGGATAATAATAATTAAAAAAAAGATATTGTCACCAGCATTTTTCTAGAATGACAATAAAAAAGTCACTGGGGAAAGAGACCTACCTTTATTAGTGGCCTGGGTTGGACCATCAAATCAGGCTAAGATTCACCCCCTCTTTCAGAGAACATAGAAAACAAGAAAGCAGAATCTCCTAGGGTTCATCAACAAAACATAGACATATGGGGAACCAGCAGTTAGCATAATGGCTATGTCGCTGGACTCCCACATAGTCGACCACGGTTCGCGTCCCAGACCTGGTGACTTAAAACTCACGCCGGGCGCGTGTGAGTGCGTGCGTGCCCAAGATCCCGAGAGGAGAATGGAGGAGAAGGGATTGCGGCATGACCATCACCCCGGGGGATGATTTCTCGCTTTCTGTCTCTATGTCTCTCTCTGTCTATCTGGCAAGCGTATGCACCCTATAGCGAAAATCTCTCCCAAAAAAAAAAAACAAAAAACATAGACATATGAGGAGATTTATCAAGATTTCTTAAGGTTTAACTAAATTATCATATTTCATCTTTAATTTAAAAACATTTTTAAAGTAAAATGAACCTTTCACTGCTGATTCCTAACATACTATTTCCTTAAGTCCTTTTATTTCATTAGC
The DNA here is from genome assembly GCA_026018925.1 of Tupaia tana. Lineage (NCBI taxonomy): Eukaryota > Metazoa > Chordata > Mammalia > Scandentia > Tupaiidae > Tupaia > Tupaia tana. The sequence goes on from JAKSZU010000003.1 coordinate 178,754,381, forward strand.
ATAACCCAATCCATAAAGCAGCAGGAATCAGATGAAGATTGAGTTTCTACTGAGTGTCATGGGATTATAAAGACAAGCTATTTGGATCATTTATCTCTCTTTTATCTTGAGGATGGGTTTGGAGACCTGAGTTATTCAGATAATTTGGCCATCCTACATTCATATTACCAGAGAAGACACAGTTCCCCCCCCCTTTTTTTTTTGTTTGTTTGGTTGGTTTTGGAGAGGTTGTTGCTATAGGGTGCGTGCGCTCGCCAGAAAGACAGAGAGAGACAGAAAGACAGAAAGGGAGAAATCACACACACACCCCCCCCCAGGGGTGATGGCCATGCTGCAATCTCTTCTCCTCCATTCTCCTCTTGGGATCTTGGGCACGCACGCACATGCACTTGGCGTGAGTTTAAGCTACCGGGTCCGAGACTCGAACCGCGGCCAACCACATGGGAGTCCAGCGACATAGCCATTACGCCAACTGCTGGTCCCCCAAGAAGACACTCTTTTAAAAACAATTTAGTTTATTTTTTAATTTTCTATTTACATGTCATTGTTGTACATCTTCATGGGTACAATATGGTTCTTCAAAGCAGGCATGCAGTATGTGATAATATATATATATATGTATGTATATATATATATATATTATGTATAACCAAGCCTATAACCATGTTCATCATCTTCAACATAGAACATTATAGATCTTATATTATAGACCTTCAATTTTTGTTCTACTGGTTTGGGGTGTTTTTGTTTTTGTTTTTGGGGTTTCTTCAAGATCCATACATAAGATTGGCAATGCCCCTTTTATTTTACTCTGTTGTGGTATACTGTTCCCTACCCTATTAGCTTTATTTACATGCATTCTTCTGTCTGCTAAACTTACCAGAGAAGGCATTCTTCATGTGCTTCTGATGCTAGAAAATTACTTCAAACTGTTTCCAACATGTTCAGTGATGAAGAGATATAAGGTTAAATATCATCTCAGTTGAAAGGTAAGTTTGCTGCTATTTTTACTCTATTGGTCAGCGAGATTCTTTTAACTCTTGGGTCAAAGTTTTTGGACATTAAAACAAATAAATCCACTCTGCTTCTTTTAAGCATAAATGATATACTTTAAGTTTCAGAGAATAGAGGTTACTCATGCTGGTTATGTTTTACTTTCCAGTGAACGCATACTCCAGCTCAATTGAACTGCTTCCAAGTGATTTATTTTAAAAAAATAAAGGTGAACACAGCACTCCTTTTTCAAGAATATTTTGGGCAGCTGTTGTAAAATAAAATGCAAATCATTAAAATAAATAAATAAATAAATAAGAGCTAGTCAAAAACTGATCCAAAGTTTAAGCACACATGAAAAACAAACTAAAATGAATGATGGATAAGCACTCATAATGTTGAACAGGACAAACACTTACAATTCTTCATTATAGGTCAAATTTCCTGACCTGCTCGGAAATCTTCTCTCTTCTGGGACCAGCGGTTAGTGTAATGGCTATGTCGCTGGACTCCCATGTAGTCGACCGTGGTTCGAGTCCCGGACCCAGAGGCTTAAACTCACACCGGGTGTGTGTGTGCCCAAGATCCCAAGAGGAAAATGGAGGAGAAGGGATTGCTGCGTGGCCATCCCCCCAGGGAGTGATTTCTCACTTTCTGTCTCTGCTCTGTCTCTCTCTCTGTCTTTCTGGTGAGCGCATGTGCCCTATAGCAGAAAAAAAAAAAAAAAAAAAGGAGAAAACCTCTCCAAAAAAAAAAAGAAAGAAAATCTTCCCCTTCCACAACTTCCCTAGATTCCATCAAATCCTGTTTTTCTCTCTACAATAAACTATCATCTGTCTAGAATGCAATCAACCTGAAAGTTAAAATAAACATAGTGGTGTTTCTCTATGCATCTTTTCCGTTAATTTACACATGTTTATTGAATGCCTACCATGTTCCTAATTCTGTATTGGACACTATGAGCATATGAAAGATGTCACAACTGTTGCTCAGAATTGTGTAACTCCTTTATGCAGAAAAAGCTTCCAAAAATGTTATTGTCTTAATCCATTATTGTGTTGCTAACAGAAAATATCTAAAGCTAGACGATTTATAAAAATAGAGGCTTATTCAGTTCATTGTTTAGAGGTCCAGAGCCAGCTCTGGTGAGGCTACATCACAAAAGAGCATGATCTGTGTTCCATATATCTGTCTGTCTTATTCCCTCTCTTGATAAACCCCCCAGCCCTCAATTGTGGGGATTTTCCCTACCATCTCTAACCCTGATTTTCCATAGGCCCTACCTATTGACCCTATAATTGAATCAAGTTTTTACCTTTTACTCCCCTTACAATCTAATCTCAGCACATGGATTTTGAGGACAAAGCCACAGCAGTAGTTCCCAAAGCAATTTTCAATACATCTATAAAAACCATCCTGATTCAATCCAGTCTCTACCCACCTTGTTCATCTGTACCTACGGATCTGGGCAATAACAGCCAAAGGCAGAATGTGAGCAAAATAGTTCCATGAAGTCCAGAAGCACCTAAGAAAGTCACATCTCTTCCATATACGTTTAGTTTCAAATGTATCTCTGATGTTTGACTCTTTTCAATGTAACAATTCATATGTTATACTAATAAAACTAACTTATTCCCCCATGTTATAAATAAAGGGGGATTGAAATTTCTTTTCCAATACAAAGCCCAGAATGAACTTTCAAAGGGTCATCAAAGGACATGGATGATCATGTCCATATGTGAAACCCGTGTTATTCCCACATAGGTCTGTGGTCATGTAGGCTACACATTTTGATTGATAGTTAAATTTTACTTCTCAGGACGGTAAATTTTGAGCTTTCACAGAAATAATTTTATAGATAAAGGAAGCAGCACAAAGTAATTTATGAAGAAGAACCTAATGATCTTCCATAGGGGTAATCCATATACCCACTCCCCATTTCCATAGCACTTGTCCCTGGAGAAATAGGAAAGTTTGATTTCCCCTTCCAAATTAATGTGTGTCTGTTTCTAATTCTAGACCACCCATAATTATGTCACAATGAGGAAATTCAATATATGCAAGATTCTGATTTTAGAAAAACAGAAAGAATATGAGGTCAATGAAAACTTTTAGCTCCCCAGAGTCTCCTATTTTAATGCTTTATTTTACAGTATTCTGGAAATTGGGGGGAGTATCTTCCACAGTAGACACTGGCAAATGAAACCAAGGAATTAAAAGTCCATACTCTTGAAAAGTATAAAGGAAATTAAGATGCTTTTTAATAAACACAAAACCATGTATTTTATAGTTGGTTGTCCACATCATGCAGCTATGTTTGTTTATAATTTATACTCAAACACAACCCTTTTCAATGGCAATAATGACTTTAGTTTTTATTGTTTCATATTTCTATTTTTTGACAAATTATCTATATGTTGAGACACCATGATAGCAATCTGGGAAAGAAGAGTCCTACTTATTATGTTTCATCAAGATAAATAATTCCAAATAAACTATTTAGACATGAAACCATGAAATTACAAAATAAAATACATGAACATTTGGATATTCTTGATGGATACCCAAAAATCCCGAACAAAACATTAAAAACATTTTAAGAACCATCGCTTAGATGGCAATAACAATAATAATAAGGGAATTCTTCAGAAGCAAAAATGACTTAGAAGCTACCACCCAAAAGGTAACCAAGCACTGAAGTCATGCCTACAGGTATTTGCTGAAATTTGTTTATTCCTGGCAGTTTGGAGATTCGATTTCAATGAGGAACAGGAGACAGGGTTAGTGTAACATGGAAACTAAGACAGATATTTCTACAAAGCTGGAATCATGAAAAGAAATCCTCTCAATGAAAAAGGTAAAACTAGGGACCAGCAGTTGGTGTAATGGCTATGTCACTGGACTCCCATGTAATCTACTGCAGTTCGAGTCCCAGACCCAGTGGCTTAAACTCACACCAGGCACGTGTGCGTGTGTGCCCAAGATCCTGAGAAAAGAATGGAGGAGAAGGGATTGTGGTGTGGTCATCCCCTCGGGGGGTGATTTCTCACTTTCTGTCTCTCTGTCTCTTTCTGGATAGCATGTGCACCCTATAGCAAAAACCTCGCCAAGAAAATAAATAAATAAATAAATAAATAAATAGGTAAAACTACAAAAAACAAGGGGGAAAAGATCAAGATGGCCAACTAGAGGTAACCAAGGCTTTTTCCTCCATAAAAGACTGAAGCAACAAGTAAATGACTGCATTTCAATGGGACTAGAGTAGAACTCTGGAGTTCAGCAAGAAAGAGATGGAAGATTTCTGAGGCACAGAGACTCAGCATGGCAGCATAAACAAGGAAGTGAAGCTCCTGGCCAGAATCTTGAGTAGCCGAGAGGAAATTCCAATGTGGGGGAAAATGTAAAGGAGAGATTCCCAAACAGTCCCTCATACTGCTGCACACTGTGCACCACTCGGGCCCTCAGACTGCTGGCTATACACTATTGATGCCAGCCCCCTGCAATTCCAGGTCCTCCCAGCAACAACCATGTCCTCTTGACAGACTGGACCTCTGTGTTCTTCCTATGACTACATGAGGCCTGAAGATTAGGCTGCCTGAAACCTCCCTCATCCCCACCTGCTGCAGTTTCCAATAACTTCATCCCACTAATTGGCAAGCTCGCCACCCTGGTATACCCCACCCAGAGCCTGGAACCCTTCTTCCTCCTAGGCCACTGACAACTTTAGCTTGTTAGTTGGTGAGACCCTGTGCACCATGTGTGCTCCACTAGGGGTCTGAGGACATCAGCCCTATCACTGCTCAGTTGCCAATAGCTTCACCTTCTCCGCACTCTATGCGCCCTCACTCAGGGCCTGAAAACACTGGACAAACAACCACCCCATGAATGCAGTGGGTGCTGCTCCTAACAACTCTAGACCATAGATGAGGTCCCCATGTGCCATGCACACTCCACCTGGACCTGAGGTTCCTGGCCTGGACATCACCTCTGCTGATACCAACAACCTCTCCCCTTGACCGGGGAGACCTCCTCACACCACACATGAGACCTAAGGACAGTTGACCTGGACACTACCACTGCTACCATTGGAAATAACACCTCCTCAAGAGGCAGGGCCTCCACACTCTTCATGCACCCCACACAAGGCCTAAAGACACATTACCACCCCACCTGCCACACCACTACTGCCAGAGACCCTGGTGCCTTGATTAGGGGAAACTTGAATGTACCACCCACATCCATCTGAACATGAGATACACAGGATACCCCAGCAGCAACGCTACACCATTGCCTCCACAAATAAAGTCTAGGTCGCTGACACTTACAGACATTGATGACATGGATTGTCAAATAATACAGAGCCATATTAACCAAAAAAAAGATTTTTAAAAAACATATGATCATTTCAATTGATGCAGAGAAAGCATTTGACAAAATACAATATCACTTCATGATCAAGACTCTTAGCAAAATTTGCATAGAAGATTCACTTCTCAACACAACGAAAGCCATATATGAAAAACCTCTAGCCAACATTATACTAAACAGGGAAAAATTGAAAGCTTTTCCACTAAAAACTGGTACAAATAAGGTCACCCACTTTTCCCACTCATTTTCAATATAGCACTGGAAGTCCTGGCCAATGCAATCAGGAAAGAGAATAATATAAAAGGCATTCAAATAGGGAAAGAAGAGTTGAAAATATCTTTATTTGTAGATGACATGATGGTATAAATAGAAAATCCAAAGGTATCCATAAAAAAAAAAAAAAACTTGTCAAAGTAATAAATGAATACAATAAAGTGGCAGGATACAAAATCAAAATCCAAAAATCTATAGAAATTCTATATAGAAACAACAAGCTGACTGAGGTAGAACTGAAGAAAGAAATCCCTTTTACCATAGCCACAAAATGTATAAGATACCTAGGGTTAAAACCTAACTGAGGAAGTCAAAGACCTTTACAAAGAAAACTATGAAAATCTTTAAAAAGATTTTGAAAATGACACAAAAAAAGTGGAAGGACATCCATGTTTCTGGATGGAAGAATTAATATAATCAAAATGGCAATTCTACCCAAATCATTCTACATATTTAATGTAATTTCAATAAAATTATCAGAGACATTATTCACAGATCTAGAAAAGATGATCATAGAATTTGTCTGGAATCAGAAAAGACCCCATATTGCCAGAGCAATCCTGCACAAGCAGAGTGGAGTGGGTGACATCTCACTCCCTGACCCAAATATATACTATAAAGCTGTGATAATCAAAACAGCACAGCATTGGCACAAAAAGAGACAGCTGGATCAATGGAATAGAATAGAGACCCCAGAAATAAACCCCAAAACATACAGCTAACTGATATTTTAAAAAGAATACAAGTCAATCCAGTGGGAAAGGAAAAACTCTTTAGCAAATAATGCTGGGAAACTGTGTATCCACCTGCAGAAAGATGAAAGTGTATCCCCATCTTTCACCATTACCAAAAAATCAACTCGAAATGGATCAAAGATTTTCAAACTATAAAACTACTGGTAGAAAACACTGGGGAAACTCTAGAAGACATTGGAGTAGGCAAAGACTTCTTAAATAAGACCCTCCCAAAGCACAGGCAATAATCCCAAACATAGTTAAGTGAGATTACATCCGATTAAGAAGTTTCTACACTGCCAAGGACACAGTCATTAGTGAGAATCGACAACCCTTGGAATGGGAGAATATTTTTGTAAACTATGTCTCAGATAAGGGACTAATAAAAAGAATACACAGGGAACTCAAGCAGCTTACAAAAAAAAAAAAAGTTAACCCAATTAAAAGATGGGAAAAATTAGCTATACAAAAAACTCTCTAAGGAAGACATGAACAGTAAAAACCATAGGAAGAAATACTCAACATCCCTCATCATAAGGGAGATGCAGATTAAAACCACAATGAGATACCACCTAACCCCTGTCAGAATGATGAAGATTAAAAAAAAAAAAAAATTGTAAGTGTTGATGGGTTTGTGGTGAAAGGAGAACTCTCCCACACTGTTGGTGGGAATGTAAATTGATCCACCCACTGTGGAAAATAATATGGAGGTTCCTCAAAGACCTACGAATAGAACTACCATATGATACAGCAATTCCACTCCTGGGTATCTACCCAAAAAACAGGAGAATGTTCAATTGGAAAAGTGCATATCAATGTTTATTGCAGCATTATTCATTATGTCTTATTGCCAAGACATAGAACCAACCCAAATGTCCATGAATAGATGAATGGATTGAAAAAGTGTGGCACATACACTCTATGGAATACTATTCGGCCATTAAAAAAAAAAAAGAAGAAGAAAAGAAAAAAAACAACAAGACCCTGGCGTTTCATAGAAAGTGGTCGAATATGGAAAATCAAATGAATGAAGAAAGCCAGGCTATTAAAAAGAAATGTCATATGTCTCCACTTAATATATACTGACCGTCTACACTCTATGATAGAGACTGAAAGATTAGAGAACACAAAAGCAGTGAAAATAGTTATGGACACTAGAGACAGTGTGGAAGGAGGGTGGGTAAGGGAAATAGTATAGGGAAGCAAATCAGGGAGAAAAAATAAAGAAGCAAGACATTTTGGGGACACAGAAATGGTTTATTACCAATTGATGATAATGTGTATAGTATTCCCAACTGGACTAGTTTCAGGTGCATTTCATGTTGGGTAAATTCTCTTTACCATCCAAATGATGTATATTGATAGAATTTTTAAAAGTAAAAAATAATAAATAAATAAATAAATAAATAAATACAGAGCCTACACTACTGTGCCTACACAGAACCAAAGTCAAGGCACCCTACGTAACCAACACTACATGTCGTATCTACAACAATAAACTCATTTCCCTAAATAAATACTCCATAAAGTAAGTAACGACAACTGTTCTACCAGATGCATGGATATCAACATAAAACCACAAGAAACATGGTGGAGGAGAGGATATAGATTCTTTGAAAGGAACACAATAATTCTTTACTAATAGACTCCAAAGAAAAGGAAATTTATGAAATACCTGAAAAGGAATTCAAAATAATGACCTTAAGAAAACTTAAGAAGATAGAATACAGATAAATAATTCAAAGTTATTAGAAAATGTCCATTACATAAATGAGAAATCCAATAAACAGCTCCAACTAAAGAATTCAGTAAATAAAATAAAAAATACAATGGAGAGACTAGATCAAGCAAAAGAAAGCATTTCTGATCTTGAAATAGATTTTCTGAAATAATTCACTGAGACCAAAACAAAAAGAAACAAAGAAAGAGAGAAAGAAAGAACAAAGGAGCAAACAACTTTTGTGGCATGCACTGCTAAGACACTGTGCTCCACAATCAAAGACCACATGAGAAGTCTGGGTGCCATTCCTGAGCCAACCTAAACAGGCATGCGTGTAATTCTAGCAATTTGGGGAAATAAGGCAGAAGGATCATGCACTCAAGGCTGACTTGGGTAACGTAGCAAAACGCTGAATAAAAAGGGTTGGGCATGGTAGCACATGCCTGTATTCCCAGGTGAAAGACTGAGATGGGAAGATTACAACAAGGTGAGACTCTGTCTTAAAAAGAAAAGGAGGAGGAGGAGGAGGAGGAGGAGAGGAAGAAGGAGAAGAAGGAGGAAAGAAAGAAAGAAAGGAAAGAAAGAAAGAAAGAAAGAAAGAAAGAAAGAAAGAAAGAAAGAAAGAAAGAAAGAAAGAAAGAAGGAAAGAAGGAAGGAAAGAAGGAAGGAAAGAAGGAAGGAAAGAAGGAAGGAAGGAAGGAAGGAAAGAGAGAGAGAGAGAGAGAGAGAGAGAGAGAGAAAGAAAAAAAAAGAAGGAAGGAAGGAAGGAAAGAGAGAGAGAGAGAGAGAGAGAGAGAGAAAGAAAAAAAAAAGAAGGAAGGAAGGAAGGAAGGAAGGAAGGAAGGAAGGAAGGAAGGAAGGAACTTTCAAAACCATATGAAACCTACAGGATGCCATTAAAGGGAAAAAAAAATTGTATAATAGGAATTCCAGGAGAAGAGTCAGGAATGGGGACAGACAAGCTACTTAATGAAATAATAGCTGAAAACTTCACAAGTATCTGTATCTTTGGAAAGATACAGACATCCAGATTCAGGAAGCTTTATGATACAAATAGATACCATCTTAAAAGAGCTTATCCAAAGCATATTAAAATCAAACAGTCAAAAGTCAGAGACAGAGAGAAAATCCTAAACACAGCAGGAGAAAAGCAAGTTACATATAAGGGTATCTCTATTAGACTAATAGATATCTCAACAGTAAAAACTTACAAGCAAGGAAATAATGGGATGATATATTTAAAGTGCTGAAGTGTGGTAGGGCGGACTGTGAGGAAAGAATACTTACCACACTTGACAAAGCTATCCTTCAGAAATGAAAAACAAAGACAGTCTTTCTGCAAAAACAGAGAGAACTCATTACTACTAGACCAGCTTTCAGAAATACTTAAGGAAGTCATATATTTGAAAGTAAAAAGACAATAACTAACATCTCAAAATATAAAGAAGTATAAACTCACTAGTAGAGAAGACACACAAATAAGAAAGAAAAGGAATAAAAACTCATTTCTACAGAAAACTACCAAACTGTAAAGATAAACAATAATAGAAGAAGAAAGAAGCAAGGGAAATGCAGAACAACCACCACACAATTAACAAAATGACAGGAATAAGCTGGCACCTATCAACAATAACCTTGAATGTAACTAGATTAAATTCCCAATTAAAAGATGTAGACTAGATGAATGGATTTAAAAAAAAAAGAAAAAACAAGACCCAACTATTGGGTTGTCAGAAAAGTCATGACACATTTTTGCAACAGATGGTGCTAGTTCATTTTTGGAAGTACTAGAGTCATTCAAATCTATATTATTGCTATGTCATTTCACAGTTGACAGTTTTAGCTTCATTTTTAAAAAATTAAGTGATTTGGTTGAGTTTTGGGTGTTTTACAAGTTGAAGATAGAAGATAAAACTGTGCTTTTCACCATATTTTACTATTTTACTTCTGTAAAAGGAAGAATACATGTCAAACTTGTGAAAAGTTGTGTATTGTTTACAGTGACAATGCTCTACAAAAATGTCAGTGCCAATGATGGTTCACAAATTTCCATGCTGGTGATTTTGACCTCAAGGATACTCCACGGTCATGGATGTCCACCCAGGTTGATGATGGCAAAATAATATTACACAGCATGAGAGATTACAGAAACATTGAACATTCCTCATTCAGGCGTTCACAACACCTAAAGAAGTTGGGATACATAGGCAAGCTCGATATTTGGGTTCCTCAAGAAGTTCATTTGATGGCATGTATAAACATCTGTGAAATTCTCATTAAATGTGAGGAAAATTATCCTTTTTTGAAGAAATTAATAACTGGTGATAAGAAGTGGATTGTCTACAACAATGCGGTATGCAAATAGTCTTGATACCAACATGATGACTCACCTCAAATGACATGAAAAACAGACATTCACCAGAGAAATGTTATGCTCTCAGCGTAATGAGATTTTAAAGGTGTTGTGTTTTAAGAGCTCCTACCAAGGAACCAAACAATAAATTCAAATATGTACTATTGGCAATTGGACAGTGAACAAATCCGTCATCCACAAATGTCCAGAGTACATTGATCATAAAGAGTTGTGTTCCATCACAATGCAAGGCACACACAAGTTTGATCACCTGTCAAAAATCACTGCAGCTTGGATGGGATGTGTTGCTACACCCACCATACATGCCTAACCATGCATCATTAGCCTTTCACTTGTTTTTCTCTCTTCAAAACTCCTTGTAAAGTTTAACATTCAATTCAGATGAGGCTGTAAATGAGCACCTTTTTCAGTTTTTCACTAATAAATACAGGTCTTTCTGTGAATGAGAAACTATGAAGCTTGCTGAAAGATGGCAAAAGGTTATCAAACAAAATGGACAATATGTCATTAATTGATCTTTGTTCATTTTTCCTTTTTGAGATATTTTTGCTATAAGGCACATGTGTTTGCCAGAGAGACAGAGAGAGAGATGGAGAGAGAGATAAAGTGAGAAATAACCCTCCAGGGGGAATGGCCATGCTGCAATCCCTTCTCTTCCATTCTCCTCTTGGGATTTTGGGCACATACACACATGCCTGGCATGAGTTTCAGGCTGCCAGGTCCAGGACTCAAACCACGGTCAGCCATGTGAGAGTCCAGTGCCTTAACCACTACACCACCTGCTGGCCCATACTTTATTTTTATATAAATAAATGGCCTTTGAAAAACATGGAACACAATATGTCATGACTTTTCTGACAACCCAATATATGCTGCCTACAAGAATTTCACTTTGTCTGTGAAGACGCACATGGAATGAAATTGAAGGAATAGAAAAAGATATTTCATGCAAACAGAAACTAAAAGAATACAAGAGTAGCTATACTTTTATGAGATAAAATTGACTTTAAGTCAAAAACTAAAGCAAAACAAAGAAGGTCACCATAAAATGATAAAGAGATCAATTTGGCAAGAAGAGATAACAATTGTAAATTAATATGTACCCAATGTCAGAAACCTTTAATAAATAAAGCAAATAATAACATACCTAAAGGGAGAGGTAGACTTCAATGTAATAATAGTTGTGAACTTCAACACCCTACTCTTGGCATTATACACATAATCTAGACATAAAAATCAACAAAGAAAAATTGGGTTTAAACTTCACCACAGGCCAAGGGAACTAGCAGTAATCTACAGAGCATTTTATCCAACAGCTGTAGAATACACATTCTTATGAGTACATGAGACATCCTTCAAGATATACCATATGTTGGGTCACAAAACAAGTCCCAAAAAAAGTATAAAAATAGCAATTATGTCAATTATCTTCTCTGATCATAGTAGAATAAAACTAGAAATCAATAACAGGGAGACTTTGGAAACTATACAAATATATGGAATCTAGGAAACACGTTCTTGAATGACCACTAGGTTAATAAAAAACCTAAGGAGAAATTTTTTTAATTTTTTAGAAGTAATGAAAATGGAAATATAACACACTAAACTCTTTGGGATAGGGCAAAACTATACTGAGTGGAAAGCTTATAACAACAAACACATCAAAAACAAAAAAAATTCATATAAACAACCTAATGATGCACTAAGGAAATAAAAAAGGAAGACGTTACATCTGATACCACAAAAATACAAAAGATCATTAGAGACAACTACAAAGAACTATAAGCAAATGAATTGGAAACTTGAAGGAAACAGATAAATTTCTGAACCCATATAGCCTACTAAGATTGAAAAATGAATAAATAGAAAATCTTAACAGACCAATAATGAGTTATGAGATTGATTCAGTAATAAAAACAAACAAAAAATCTCCCAATAAAGAAACAAACAAACAAAAACAGCTCAGGACTAGATGGCTTTAGCCATCTGGTTAGAGTTTAGCAAACTCTACAAAGCTTTTAAAGAACTAATGCCATTTTTTTTTTCTGCTGGTTACTTTTTCTTTTATTTTTAAAACTTTTTTATATTTATTTTATACATTCAATAACTGTGCATCACCACAAGTGAATGAATTTTCCCAGCATGTAAACACTGCACACCACTCCAGTTAAAAATGTCATCATACACATTGTCATCAACAGACGATCCTCCATTTCTGTGTCCCTTAAATGACATCTCTCTCTATTTTTCTCCTTGATTCCCTTCCTCTCACCCTCCACCACCTCCCACCTTCTCCCATACTGTCTCCAGTATCCACAATCATTCTCTATGCTTTTATATCATCCAGTCTTTCAGTTTCTGCCATAGAGTGTGAACATTCAGTGTACATTAAGTTGGGAGATACAGTATCTCTCTTTCATAGTCTGGCTTGAGAACTTCTTGGAGATCTGGTCTGGCGTTTGGTAAATTCTTTCAGGTTTTGTTTATCTGATAATGTTCTTGTCTTTTCTTCCCATATGAAGCATAATCTTGTAGGTACAATACAGTATTCTTGGTTGAAATTGCTTTTCCCTTAACACTTTGAATATATTTTCCCATTGTTTCCTCACTCACACTGTTTCCAATGAGAGGTCTGCTGTTAGCCTGATGGGATATTTTTTGTAGGTGACTTGCCATTTCTCTCTTGCCAGTCTGTCTCGGAGAAGATCTTCTTGGGTTGAGTCTTCTTCTCCAAATCTTTATGTCTTTTGTCCTGGCATTTTTTTTGTTTCATTGTTCTTTTTCCAATTCTCTGAAATGTTTTTGTCTAGTTGTCTCTTTGCCACCTTTCCATCTATTTCGTATGTGCCCTAATTGATACGAACCTCCCTCTTATGACTGTTTTCTCTGTGTCCCATAAATTATGGAAACTCATGCACTCATTATCATTGGTTTCAATGAATATTTTTATTTCAGTCTTAATTTCCTCAGTGGTTGTGAAGTCATTCAGGAGTAGGTTGTCTAGTTTCCACATGTGTGTGTATTTTAAAGAGAATTTTCTGAAATTAATTTAAAGTTTAATTCCATCGTGGTTGGAGAAGATGCCGAATATATCTTCTATGCCTCTGAATTTGTAAAGGCTTGTTGTGTGTCCTATTGTGTGGTCAATCTTGGAAAAAATTCCATGCAGGGGTGAGAAAAATGTATATACTGTGGTTGCTGGATGAAAAGTTCTATAGATGTCTGCCAAAGCCATTTCATTTATGGTGTCAGTTAGATGCTTATTTTTGTCTAAATGATCTGTCCAAGGGAGAGAGTGGGATGTTCAGATCCCCAATGATTAGTGTGTTGTAGTCTATTCTCTCTCTCTAGAACTAGCAGTCTTTCTTTCACATATTTGGGTGCCCTCAAGTTGGATGCATAGATATTTATAAGTGTTATATCTTCTTGGTTAATTAGCCCTATTAGTACTATGTAAGGTTCTTTGTCTCTTCTTACAGTTTTTGTCTTGAAGCCTATTTTGTCTGATATCAGTTTTATGACTCCAACCTTTTATTTTTCCCATCTGCATGGAATAGCTTTTTTCAGTCCTTCACTTTTAGTCTATGTATGTTTTTATCTATCAGGTGCATTTCTTGTAGGCAACAAATAGATAATTCCCTTTTTCTTAATCCATTCAGCTAGTCCGTGTCTTTTGACTGGATAACTTAATCCAGTAACATTCAATGTTATTATCAATATTTGTAAATTTGTCCCTCCCATTTTGTTAGCCATCTCTTGGTTGTTTTTTGTTCTCTTATTTCTGTCTATTTCTCTTTAGTTTTCCTGATATAGTACGCCCCTCAGTACTTCTTGAAGAGTTGGTCTAATGGAGAACAATATGGAGGTTCCTCAAAGATCTACAAATAGAACTACCATTTGATCCAGCAATCCCACTTCTGGGTATCTACCCAAAAGACAGGAAAATGCTCAGTCGGAAAAGCGCTTGCACATCAATGTTTATTGCAGCATTATTCACAATTGCTAAGACATGGAACCAACCTAAATGTCCACAAACTGATGAATGAATTGGAAAAGTGTGGTATATATACTCTATGGAATACTACTCAGCCATAAAAAATAACAAGACCGTGGCATTTGATAGAAAGTGGTCAGATACGGAGGATCTATTGCTGAGTGAAGTAAGCCAGGCTATGAAAGAAAGATATTGTATGTATCCACTTAATAGATACCGACTAGCTGTACTCTATTGTAGAGAGCGAAATATTGGAGGACATAAAAGCAGTGAAAGTACTTAATGAGAATAAGACAGTGGGGAATGGGGGCGGTGAAAAGAAGAGAATAGAGAAAGATAGCAAGAGAACAAATAGAGAGGCAGGACGTTAGTGGGAAACAGACATGGCTTATTACCTGTTGATGATGACATGTATAGTATTCTCTACTGGATAGGACTGAGAAGTATTTCTTGATGGGTAAAGTCTTTTTACAAGCAAAATGAGAAATAGTGATTGACTGTTTAAAAAAATAATTAGAATAATAATAATAATGATTGGGAAAAACATTGAAAAGATATTGAATGATGAAGTGGGGAGATTAATGTCTCTGTATTGACTGACATGCATGGCATTCCCTTTTGAAAAAGCAATGTAATACACTGTAAAGTTATACATAATCCAATGTAATATAAAGAAGATTATGATGATAATAAAAATAAATTAAAAAAAAGAGTTGGTCTAGTATTGGTGAATTCTTTCAGTTTTTGTTTGTCTGTGAATGATTTTATTTGTGCTTTTCATTTGAAGGATAATCTGGCCAGATATAATATTCTTCAAAGAATTTTTCTAAGTATTTTAAGTAAGACTTCCCATTCTTTTCTTGCTTTCTTTGTTTTGGTTGAGAGGTCTGGTGTTAGCCTAATAGGGTAGATTTTGTAAGTGACTTGATGTTTCTCTCTTGCCATTTTTAGAATCTTGTCTTTGTGATTTTTACCATTCTGGTTATATGCCATAGAGAGGATCTTTTTATGTTGATTCTATTTTTGGTTTTTTGTATTTCTTGGGTCTGAATGCTTCTCTAATTTTGGGAAATTTTCTGCAAGTATTTCATGGAATAGATCGTCTATGCCCTTGTCTGATTCTTTGCCTTCTGGCATAGAAATTACTTAAGATATTTGGATGTTTTATAGTGTCTAGTATTTCCCATCTGTTGTCCTCATTTTTTCTTTTCTTTTTTTTTTTTTTTTTTGGTGGTTTTATCTGAGTCTAAGATTTTGTCTTCCAGCTCAGAGATTCTGTCTTCAGTGTGGTTCAGTCTGCTATTAATACTTTTGAGGGAGATCTTGATTTCCTTTATTACTATCTTCATCTCTACAAGTTCGATTTTTTTTAAATTAGTGTCTATCTCCTCCTTCAAATTCTGGAAAGACTTCCTCATCTCTGTCAGCATGAATAGTCTGAAGTCTCTTTCTGACATTCCTGCAAATTCTTATGTACTGTCCATAGTTGAAGAAGAGTTGCTCTGCTCCATTGAGGAAGAGGTATTTCCTTGTTTTCCCATACTTTTTGTGCCTCTGCACTGGTTTTTAGTCATCTGATGGATTATGCACTTCCTACTTTTTTTATGTCGATTCTATCATGTCAGGGGGGATAAGAGTTCTACTACTCAGACATTTTCTTAGTAGACACCTTGTCTTGCAAACAGAGAAGAATGTATATAGCCACCTTTAGGTGTTGATTCTTTTCCCAGTCTCTTGGGACCAAGTGCACTTGGGGCTAAGTTGAAATGTTTCAAATGGAAGAGAGAAAACACTGCATGGTTCAGAAAACTATGACGTTTCAAAATATTCCTGGGTGGGCAGAAGTTAGCTAGAGGTCTGAGGCAGTCTTCCTGCCTCAGTTGGTCTCACTGGCTGCTGCTGATCCTTGATCTGTAGTGCAGGCTCCAGAGCTAAGGACAGTAAAAGGACGTACCTGTGGTGCGTAGGGAGGCGGTAGGAAACCTGTAATAGTCTCCTGCCTCAGTTGGCCTCACTGGCTGCCACTGTTACCTGATCCACAGTGCAGGCTCTGGGGGTGAAATACCATTTTTTTTTAATAAACTATTCCAAAAAGGGAAGAAGAGGAAATGCTCCCAAAGTCATTTTATAAGGCTAGCATTACCCTGATATCAAAATCAGACAGCCAGGGACCAGCAGTTAGCGTAATGGCTGTCGCTGGACTTCCACGTAGTCGACTGTGGTTCGCGTCCTGGATCTGGTGGCTTAAACTCACACCAGGCACGTGTGTGTGCACGTCCAAGATCCCGAGAGGAGAATGGAGGAGAAGGGATTGCGGAGTGGCCATCGCCACGGGGGGGGGGGTGATTTCTCGCTTTCTGTCTCTCTGTCTCTCTCTGTCTCTTGGGCGAGCGCACGCGCCCTATAGCAAAAACCTCTCCAAAAAAAAAAAAAAAAAAAAATCAGACAGCCACAACCAAAAGCTATAGATCAATATCTCTGATGAACATAGATTAAACAAATTCTCAACAAAATTAACAAATTAGGTATAGAAGGCACATACTTCAATATGATAAAGGCCATATATGACAAACCCACAGCTATCATAATAGTGAATGGGGAAAAGTTTAAAGCTTTTTTCCAAGAACTAAAATAAGACATGGATTTCTACTTTTAGCATATTGCTAAAGTCCTAGCTAAAGGCAAGAGAACGAAATAAAGGATATCTAAATTGGAACAAAAGGAAGTCGAACTGTTCTGCTTACAGACAACATAATCATTTATACCGAAAAACCTAAAGACTTGGGATCAGCAGTTAGCGTAATGGCTATGTCGCTGGACTCCCATGTAGTCGACTATGGTTCGAGTCCCGGACCCGGTGGCTTAAACTCAAACCGGGCACATGTGCGTGCGCGCCCAAGATCCCGAGAGGAGAATGGAGGAGAAGGGATTGCGGCATGGCCATCCCCCCTGGGGGGGTGATTTCTTGCTTTCTGTCTCTCTGTCCCTCTCTGTCTGGTGAGCGCACGTGCCCTATAGCAAAAACCTCTCAAAAAAAAAAAAAAATCTAAAGACTCCTTCATGAAAAACTTAAAATTGATAAAAAGGGGCCGACAGGTGGTGTAATGACTAAGGCGCAGGACTCCCACATGGCTGACCATTATTCGAGTCCTGGACCTGGCAGCTTTCTCTTTTTCTTTCTATTTCTCTGGTGACCACACATTCCCTATATCAAATAAAAATAATAATAATAGCAAATACAATTAAATAAACAACAGTAGGAAAAGAAAGAACTGATAAATTCAGTGGAATTGCAGGATATAAAATCAACAAATAAAAATCAGTAGTGTTTTTATACACCAATAACAAACTAGCTAAAAAACAAAATCAAGAAAGCAATCCAATTTACAATAGCTACAGAGAAATAAAACAAAAAAAAAAACCTTAGGAATAAATTTAACCAAAGAGGTGAACAATCTCTTTAGTGAAAATTATAAAATTGTTAAAAGTAATTGAAGACACAAAAAACTGCAAAGATATCCCACACTGATGAATTAGAAGAATTAATATTTTTTAAATGTCTACCCAAAGCCACTTATAGATTTAATGTAATTCCTATCACAATACCAATGTTATTCTTCACAGAAATAGAAAAAACAGTCCTAAAATTTGTGTGGAAGCACAAAAGACCCTGAACAGCAAAAGAAATCCTGAACAATAAGAACAAAGCTAGTAGCATCACACTACCTGACTTCCAAGTATACTACAAAGCTATAGTAACCAAAACAGCATAGGATTGGCATTAAAAAACAGTCACATAGACCAATCAAACAGAACAGAGAACCAAGAAATAAATCCATGTATATATAGCCAGCTTATTTTTTTTTTAAGGTACCAAGAACATTCAGTGGGCAAAGAACTGTCTCTTCAATAAATAGTGCTGGGATAAGGGGTGGGTAGCAGATGGCAAAGTAGTTACATCACTGGACTCCCACATGGCCTACCATGGTTTGAGTCCTGGATCCAATAGCTTGAAACTCATGCCAGGTACATGTGCATGCATGCCCAGGATCCCAGGAGGAGAATGGAGGAGAAGAGATTGCAGTGTGGCCATCCCCCAATCCGGGAAGGGGGGGTTTCTCACTTCCCTTCTCACTGTCTCAGTCTCTCTCCCTCTCTTTCCCCAGCGAACCCTAAGGAAGAAAAAAAAATCTCTAAAGTAAATAAATAAATAGTGCTGGGACAATTGGATATCTATATGAAGGAAGAATGAAACTGGATCCCTCTCTAAAAGTGGTCTCTCTCTGGTGACCACATATGCCCTTTGGCAAATTTAAATAATAATAATAATAATAATAATAATAATAATAATAAATAAAAAGAAAATTAAAAGTTGTTACAAAAGCAAATTAAATTCTTTATGTAGATGATACTTTTGACACAGGCCTCATCGACTTTCCTCAGATAAAATTCCATTGATTAAAAGCTCACAAATAAAAATCACAAAACAAATAAGGAAACAAGCCATTATAAACAAGTCATCAGAATAACCAAGGAATTCAATCAAACTCACAAAAACTACTGGTATTAGAATGATCAGAAACTAAATTTTGAAATGTATGAGTTTAATGTGTTTAAGGAAAAAAATACTGAAGATTCTGGGAAATAAAAAGAGAGAGAGAGAGAGAGACTATAAAAATGACCAGGCTTGAGAAAAATAAAACGTTACTCCTAGAAATGGAAACTATCACAACTAAGGCAGGTCTCTTAGTTGTGAATCTAGAACCTTCCCATATGGGTCAGCCTCAAAAAGCATTGCATTACCACTGCACCACCATCTAGCCCCAAATTTGGCTTTTTTCAAAGGAGAAATTATACCCTATAACCTAGAAATTCTAATTCTAGGAATTCGTCTTCTGGATATTTGCACCAAGAGTTATGTACAAGAAAGTCTATGACGGCATGTTTTTGGCAATAGTAAAAAACTGGAAATAACAGAAGAATGAATAAGTAAATTGTGATATGACTACATAGTATAATACCACACGTGTATTAAAAGAATGCATTCATGTGGGTAATTCTCAATGAATAATATTGAGATTTTTTTTAAAAGAAAAGTCATAAAAGAATTTATAAAATATGACTGATGTTATATATAGTTCAAAATTGTTGCAAAATTAAATGATACATTATTTAGTAATTGACCATATATGATCTTTTTCTAAAAATCTTTTAAAAATTAAGAACAGGGGCCAGCAGGTAGAGTGGTGGTTAGGGTGTTGGACTCACTCGTGGAAGACCATGGTTCAGGTCCTAGACCTGGTAACTGGCTTTCTCACTCTCTCTCTCTCGCTTTCTCTGTCTCTCTCTGGTCAAATTACAAAATCATAATAATAATAATAATAATAAATAAATAAAATTAAACATTTTTTTTAAATTAAGAACAACATTCAGGAAATAAATTATCTCTAGAGACATGGAGAAATGTGATTTGATAGGCGCTCATATGGGCTTCAAAAGTTTTGGAAATGTGCTATTCCTAAACTGGGATGTGAGTGCAGGGTTACTTGTTTTGCTATTATTCAAATAGTATATGTGTGTTGTTTACATAATCCTTTTTTTTTTAACAAATGCTGTATTTAGTTTTTCAAATAAAAGTTAAACATTAAACCATATAAAAATATTAGAAACATTACAAGTCAAAAAATTTTACCTCTCAATGATGACATCTGAGGTAATTTTAATTTATATATTTTTGGTTTGCCATTATTGCTACAATAATCATATGTAACAAATAACTTTAAAAGAAAAAATAAAATATTATACTTAGAAAATTTATATTATTTGTAAATAGCACTAGATAATACTACTTTTTTTAAAGTTTTATTACTTTTCTTTATGACAAACCTCACATTTTTGCATGGAAAGGCCTTTAGGCTCAAAAAGAAGGACTGTGGAATCAATATGAGAATATTCAACTGCAGAACATAATAAAGGTCACAAATAAAATTATTTTAAAGTTTTTATTGTAATGAAGCCATAAATTTTATGTAAAAGAGTCAAAAATCATAAAAAGTAAAATTTAATGTCAGGGAAACAATGTACAAATCTGCAGAAATTTAACAAATTAAGAAAAAGTTATCTAGAGTTCCATGATGGCATTTTTTTTTTTTTTCGGAGAGGTTTTTGCTATAGGACTCATGCGCTCGCCAGAAAGACAGAGACAGAGAGACAGAAAGTGAGAAATCACCCCCCGGGGGGATAACCATGCCACAATCCCTTCTCCTCCTTTCTCCTCTTGGGATCTTGGGCACACACGCACACGCACGTGCACCCGGCCTGAGTTTAAGCTACAGGTGGCTTAAACTTAGTCGAACCACGGTCGACTACATGGGAGTTCAGCAACATAGCCATTATGCTAACTGCTGGTCCCCATGATGGCATATTTAAATATGAGCATTCTTCATATAAGATCAGGAATTTGTAAGTTATAAACTGTTCATATATTATATATTATTTATATAATGTGCTTCCACTATAGGAGTTTGGTGTATCCTCTGCTACTATACAGTTAATAATGTAATGAAAGGTAAAACAAAAGGAACATAAGAAGTCATGAAGATAGTAACAGGACCTACTACTAGTTCATTGTTTGGAAGTTAGCCTAGATCAACAATAATTAAGAATTACAACCTATACTTCATCCCCAGAAGTTGCATGGTCCCCTTGCCTGGAGAAAAAGTCTTAATCCAAAGAGCTACCTCCAAGATTGTGCTTCTATTATTAGGTCATAGTTTTTGCATAGAAAAATATATCATGACTTTCCCGGCAACCCAATAGTACCCCACAAACACTATATAAATGAGAGGTCAATCCTGACTTGCTCATTCTCTAAATAACTACCCATGGGCCCAGTCTCTGCGGTGTAGTCAGCAGCATGCTAGACTACAGAACTGGAAGCCACATGCCAACCAAGGTTCAAGTCACTAGCCTGCTCATCTTGAAAACACACCAGGCATGTGCATGCTCAGGATCCTGTGGGCTAGAGAACTGGAAAAAGATCACAAAGTGACTGAGCTGTGTAGAAGGTGCTTCTCTCTCTCTCTCTCCTTTCCTCCCTCTGTCATGTGCACTTGCATGTGCTCTGTCACGAACGCAGAAGAAAAAAATAACTGCACATGTATAAAAAAAGAAAATTAGAGAGCAAAAACTTTAGGGATCCTGGTGGCTTCTAAATTTCAAGTACAATCGTCAAGCTCTAACCTTTTGCACAAGAGCTTGTAAGTTTTTATTAAACATACTAAAAACATGCTGTAATTGGAAGACAAATTTGATTAGCCAAGTATATCTCAAAAGTTATTTCAAATGCAAGATCCTTGCTAGCATTAAAGTCCAAGCTTTCTGTTAACAGTTAAAGTATGACTAAGCCTCCCAATAAGTACATCCTAATAATATGCTTAATTTAGATAGTTTGTGTTTTCATAGCAAAACATTTTTCCAAATGAGTTAGAAGTTTTCTACCAGCTAATGAACAGTCATATTGCATGCAACTTGCTAACAAACATTTCTTATAGTTCTTTTCAGCAAAGAACCAGTTAGTTGCATCTGTTTGACTAATGTTGGCTTTCATTCAGAGACTGAATTTATGAGGCAAGACCTGCTCTTTCCTAGATATATGACTTTGAATGTTGATTGAATAATGCTAAGTATACATGGCTAAGATCCCAAAATCTGACAAATTGAGATTATGGTTTGTAGAAGTTTAAATTCCAGTGGAGAGCATCTCCCAGTTCCCAAGGGCCATCACAAACTTTTATTTATTCATGACTGAATAAGACAAACTCAGTACGTAGGGGGTTAGGGGACAGGGGTGGGAGGTTATTAGAAGGATAAATCTGTCAGTTATTTGGGGTAAATATAACATTCAGAAGCCATTCTTTCAGCTATAAAATGACTTGGCAAATGTCTAACAGAAGACTTTTTAAAAAACTGGTAATTTAACAAATACAAAGACATTAAAAAGCATTATAGTGTAACATTATAGAGCGAAAAGAGCCCTCAAAATCACTTGTTTCAAACCCTTTCCTACCAAACTTCTCAAAAACATTTTATAATCAGAAAAAGAATGGGGGGGGGGGGGCAAATCAACTAACCCTACTTTAAAAAAGATGTTACTAATAGTAGGTAGAGTCTGCCTGACCCCAGATGTTAGCTTTTTATTTTTTCTAAGAATCAGCACTGAAGTTTGAAACCTTAAAATAAACTATGCTTGAAGTACCAGGTGGTCTTTAAAAAGAAAATATTGCTGGGGCAGGTGAGAAGGAGTGGGAAGAGCATTTAATAATCTGGAAAAAGACTGTAATAGACTACTAAACTTTTTTCAGGCTTCTAAAAGAATTTTGAAGACCAGGAACAAGCCTGAAAACACAATCACCACAGAAGGATTCAATTAAACATATTTTCGGTTCTATGGAATAGCCTGACTCCACTTAAGTAACATAAATACTTTGACAACTGAGAAAAAAATGAGATGCACTGTGTTTCAGCTACTTGTGGATGACTTAAAATAGATGAGATTCCTGACTCTGGTTAGGTCTATCACAAGCCCTACACCTGCTGAGTATTTTAGTGACAAAATAAATCTTAGACTGTTCGTATGACAACAAGTATCTGGATCATATTTTAAAAAATACTATTCAAAGGGATTTTTATTGAATGTATTTATGTTTTTTTTTCCCCCTGGCCATCATTAACTTAGGTCCATCTTTTTCATTTTATTTCATCAAAATACTATTGCTTTAGCCTTCCTTTCTTAAAAAGTCTATTTCCTGATGACTATTCAAGTGTACTAATAAGATTCTGATTATGGACCACTGATGGATTTTTTTAAGCAGGTCAATGCTCAACCTAAAATGCCTGAAGTAAAACATAATTATCTAAAATATGCCAAAGTCAGCGAGCCTCATGGCCCAGTGGTTAGCTGCTGTACAGAGAAAGCTGGATCCCTCATAGTGAACTGGGATTTGAGTCCTGGCTCCAGCATGCACACGTCCAGGATTCTGATGAGATGGAGAATTATGGAAAAAAGGATTGCAGCATGACCAGGCCCCAGAAGGAGGAAGGGTGCCTTCTCTCTCTCTTTGTCTCTCTAACATGCCTACATGGGTCTTATGACATTTAAAAAAAAGTAAAAAATGAAATAAAACATGCCAAAGTAATAAATACTCATTGATATATACTATATACCAATAATGCCACAAACTCACTCCTTTGTTTTGTTTTGTTTTTCTTTTAATGCTAGAAGGCATGTGTGCACACACAAGAGTGACAAAGACAGAAAGAAAAAGAAAACCCACTAACAGGGCCTGGCAGCTCTCCAGTTCTCTTCCCTCCAGTTCTCTATCCCATCAGGATCTGGGGCATGCTTCCAGTTTGTGTTTCAAGCCAACATAGCCAAGACTTGAACCCTGGTTAGCCATGTAGGATCTAACTTTCTTTGTGGAGCACCTAACTGCAGTGCTACAGGGTTGGCCCCAGACTCACTCTTAAAGAGACATCTGCTTGTGTTTCTGTGCAGTCACGGATGTGCCAGTATGGCCTCTGATAGTTCCCTATGCTCAGAGGCATTTGACTTTAGATTCATTTTTCTACGAAAAGTTAAGATTGTTCAGGTATCAGACAACCCTGACCACTTTAACAGCATGTATTTTACCATTTAAGCAATACACAGCAAAGTTAGTCACATCTTTTCCAGGCAGGCCCAGATAGACCGCTGATTCCATAAGGCCTCAGGTTCCTCATCTGTATAATGCAGACAGTACTAGATCCCACCCGATAGCATTGCTATGATTAACTGAAGTCTAGTTCACACTACATCTCAGAAATTGTGGGCTCATACTATTAGGTTGTCGGGGAAGTCATGAGCATTTTTGCATAGGAAAACATGTCATAACCTCTCTGACTACCCAACAGATAACAAAGCTACATGTGACAAAATAATTTAGTTGCAGGAATTTGTTACTTGGTTGATTTTCAAGAATATTCTCTATTTATTAGCACCTGTTCAAAATTTAAATATATTTCTCAGGTTGGCCCTATAGCCTAATGGTTAAAGGAACCAGATCCCATATGGCCAATTGTGATTTGAATCCTGGCCCGAGTAGCTTGAAAAACGTGCTGGGCTCCGGTGCACAGATGTCCAAAATTCCAACAGGACAGAGAAACGGAGAAGGGTCTGTGGTGTGACCATGCTCTACTGGGGGTGGAGGAGGGGTGGGGGAGGAGAGGGGGGAGGTACTCTCTTTTTTCTCCCTTTCTCCCTCTCTCTGTCCCTCTATCAAGCACATGCACCCTCTGGCAATTAAAAAAAAAGTAAATGTGTTTCCCCTTTTAGTGGTTGACTTAAGTTTTCTTAATAAAGTTCAAAATAGCAGCTTTAAGTAATTACATGGAAATTGTTTATCTAGGGATCATCCATTATAAAGAAATCAAAGGCAGATCTGATTTTGGTGGGTTGGAAACCTATACTATTTGGGGTCCTCTTTTAAGAAAAAGAATGTGAAGTTATAGAGCCAGGCAGGCACTGGGCGACTCTGTGCCTCACAGAGGAAAGATAACTAAACATGGACAAAGGAGATCCTAAGAAGTTGAGAGGCAAAAATGTCATCATATACATTCTTTGTGCAAACTTGCTGGGAGGAGCACAAAAAGGAGCACCCAGATGCTTCAGTCAACTTCTCAGAGTTTTTAAAAAAGTGATCAGAGGTGGAAGAGCATGTCTGCTAAAGAGAAAGGAAAGTTTGAAGATACGGTAAAGGCAGACAAGGCCCGTTATGAAAGAGAAATGAAAACCTATATTGCTCCTAAAAGGGAAAGAAAAAAGAAGTTCAAGGATCCCAATGCACCTAAGAGGTCGCCCTCAGCCTTTTTCTTGTTCTGTTCTAAATGTTGCCCGAAAGTCAAAGGTGAGCATACTGGCCTATCCATTGGTGATGTTGCAAAGAAACTGGGAGAGATGTGGAATAACACTGCTACGGATGATAAACAGCCTTATGAAAAGAAGGCTTCTAAGCTGAAGGAAAAATACAAAAAGGATATTGCTGCATACCGAGCTAAAGAAAAGCCTGATGCAGCCAAAAACAGGTAGCTGTCAAGGCTGAAAAGAGCAAGAAAAAGAAGGAGGAGTAGGAAGACAAGGAAGATGAAGAGGAGGAGGGAGAGGAGAAAGATGAAGAGGAGGAAGATGAAGAGGATGAAAATGAAGGTGATGATGATGAATAAGTTGGTTCTAGAGCAGTTTTTATCCCTTGTTTATAAAGCATTTAATCCCACTCCCCATACACAACTCACTCCTTTAAAAAGAAAATGAAATGTAAGACTGTGTAAGATTTGTGTTTAAACTGCAGTGTCTTTTTTTGTACACACTACCAAATGTGTTCTTAGATAGTCCTGCCCTGATAGCATTTTCAACAGCCACTAACCTTGCCTGGTACAAGGATGTGTGCCCTATCTGGGCTGGTTGTAAATTGGTATGGAGGTTTAAAGCAGGTTCTTGTTGGTGCACAGCACAAATTAGCTATATATGGGGGTGGTAGCTTATTCATCTTCAGTTGTCTCTGATGCAGCTTATACAAAAAACTGTTGTTCTGTTAACTGAACATCACTCTGTAATTACAAAAAAAAAAAAAGAAAAAAAAGTTACAACTGTTTTGTTGTCATTCTGAATGCTTCTAAGTAAATATGATTTTAAAAAAAAGAATATGAAGTTTTAAATACAAAATTAGGTAGAAGGCTGTGCTGGTAAGGGGCTCCGAAGTTTCATTAATTTCATGGTAAATCTATCCCTGAGGGCAGTTTAAACATCAGAATCATTACCTTTTAGTTTCATTGTTTTAATGTGCAGACCCCGGAAAAAGATCATTTGTATTGAAAGGTTGGGTGACAGAGTACTTGGAGTAGAGGTGGGCAGCTTTGCATAATGTTATGAAAGTAGAGGTCTTGTTAATCACATGATTTCATATGAATAAAGAGCTGAAGAAATCTTACAGCCAGTATCTTTTATAATCCAGAATTCCTATATGAAATGAGTAATCTATTTTCAAAACTTAAATTCTCATGACCTGTGTTGTTTGCAGTAATAACTATAATCTACTCTTAAGTTATCTCAATTATGTGACAGGAATTTATAGAAACTTATCAGATAGCATATGTACCATGGTTCCTCAGTAGAAGACATTAGCCTTAATATTTTCTTTCTTTCTTTTTTTTTTTTTTTTTTGGAGAGATTTTCGCTATAGAGTGCGTGCGCTCACCAGACAGACAGAGAGAGACATTAGAGACAGAAAGCGAGAAATCACCCCCCAGGGGGGATGGTCACGCCGCAATCCCTTTCTCCTCCATTCTCCTCTCGGGATCTTGGGCACGCACGCACACGTGCCCGGCGTGAGTTTTAAGCCACCGGGTCCGGGACGCGAACCACGGTCGACTACGTGGGAGTCCAGCAACATAGCCATTATGCTAACTGCTGGTTCCCAATATTTTCTTCATAATACCCTTGGAAAATAAAAGGAGTATACATTAAGAGAGAGATTTGCATCCCCTTCAGAAACTATTTCTCTGAAATAGTAAATATGTAAATATGAAATAGCAAATATGACTCTGAGCATATTTACTTCGTCAATATCCTCAATTTTCATGCAGTTAGAAAAACAATTAAAATTAACACATGATAAGAAATCAATACAAATAACTACATATGCTAAACCTATTATTTGTTATTATATTCAACTTATAATTCCATACTAATTCTATACATTTGATGATCTGAAAACTTTAAATGTTTCATAAATCAAATAACTTCCTGGGACCAGCAGATGGCATCATGGCTATGTTGTTGGACTCCCATGTAGTTGACAGCGGTTCAAGTCCCAGACCCAGTGGCTGAAACTCACGCTGCGCGAGTGTGCATGTGTGCCCAAGATCCCAAGAGGAGAATGGACGAGAAGGGATTGTGGCATGACCATCCCCCCTAGGGAGTGATTTCTCGCTTTCTGTCTCTCTGTGTCTTTCTGGTGAGCTCAAATGTCCTATAGCAAAAACCTCTCAAAAAAAAAAAAAAAAAATCAAATAACTTCTTGACCAAAGTCTCTATTCCATCATTTTTAACTCACTTTTCAACCTGCCTCAGTGGTTTCCATTCCTAACCCCCACCCTCACCCCCAAACACATATACACTGTTCTCTTCAAGGTGACAAATGATCGATCTCTAGGACCAGGCAGTAGTGCAGTAATAACAAAACTGGCCCACGGGAACCAGCAGTTAGCGTAATGGCTATGTCGCTGGACTCCCACGTGGTCGACCGCGGTTCACATCCCGGACCCGGTGGCTTAAAACTCACGCCGGGCGCATGTGCGTGCGTGTCCAAGATCCTGAGAGGAGAATGGAGAAGAAGGGATTGCGGCGTGACCATCCCCCCTGGGGGGTGATGTCTCGCTTTCTGTCTTTCTGTCTCTCTCTGTCTGTCTGGCGAGCGCACGTGCCCTATAGCGAAAACTTCTCAAAAAAAAAAAAAAAAAAAAAAAAAAAAAAAAAAAAAAAAACTGGCCCATATGGGAAAGTCTACGGTTCACATCCCAGGATCTCTCTATGCATGCTGGGTATACAGATGTGTGCCCATAGTCTGGGCTGGTTGAGACTACGATGGATTGTTGAGGATTTTCTGTCTCTCTCTTCCTCTGTCAATAAATAAATAAATAAATAAATAAACTTTAAAAAAAAAAAAAAAAGAACTCTCTTCCTAAATCCAGTCTACTCTTTTCAATTGAAGACATATTTATACAAAACCCCACCTATTCACACAGCCCAGGTTGTCTCAATGGGCAAACAGGGATCTTGTGCCCACACTCTAACTTATTTCTCCAACATTAATTCCCTTTTCCTCCACCTGATCTTTCTACGGCATTCATGCTGGACTGCCTATATTGCTCCCCTGGCTCCCTGAGTCTTTGTGAAGTCATTTCCTCCTCTGACCTGGCTAACCCATTCTCCAGGACTCATCCTTAATGTTCCTTCTTCTGGGAAGCAAGCAGTCTCTGAACTGCCCAGACAGACCTTGAGCTCTGTGCCTGTGTCATCACATCGTGTTACAATTGCCTGCTTAGATGTTTGACATCCCCTCTAGATTGCAATATCCTTAAGGACAAGGTAGTAAACTCAATGCTTAGTTCATAGTATGTGTTCTACAAATATTTAAAAAACTGAGGGGTCAACAAAAGTTTTAGAAATAAATGAACAATTTTAAACACAAATAAATAACACAAACCCACACACACACACACAAATCATCCAGATAATCTTACACAAACATTTGAGTAAGTTTTACTTTCTATTCATAAAATTAATTATAAACTCAAAATGTTATTTCATAATGTCTAATAAAATGCATTAGTAGTTAGCCAGCACATAATCACCTAATTAAATCTAGTCACCAAATTAAACACTGATATCTCTATTGCAGTAAAACCAATAATTTAGGCTATGTTACTGCCCATAGTTTGGCTATTAGGTTTTATTTTTCCCAAAACTTACTGACTTAATAAGCTACTTGAAGTTCATGTAGTCACTGGTTTTATAATGATTTTATAATTTAGGAATTCAAGCTTCAAATGTACAACTAATAATCTTTTCGTATAAATGTTATTGCCACAAATTGTAGACTAGTCGGAATTTATGCATTACTGCTTACAAATGATACTAGAAATACAAGTTCACTTTAATTTGCAAAAGAGTTGAGTTTTGATGTACAAGGGGATTTCAAAAAGTTAGTGAAACCTTGAGTTAAAATTTTAATTTATTGGGGCCATTAGGTGGTGTGGTGGTGAAGGCATTAGACTCTCAAATGACTGACCAAAGTTTGAGTCCTAGACCTGGTGGCTTATTTTCTCATTTTCCCTCTTGTTCTCTGGTCAAATTTAAAAATAATAATATAAATACATAAAATTAAATAAATAATTCTTTTTAAAAAAGTAAAATTTGAGTTTATCTTGGAGCAAAAAAAAATTGAAACTCATACATATTTTTCATAATATGAACTCATTAATTTTTTAAGACTCTTCATATTTTAAGCATTCCATATGTTTCAGGATCTCACCACTATGTAAATGAAGTAAACACATGCTATGGTTTGAATGTTTCTTCCCTCCAAAACTCATGCTGAAATTTGCTTGCCTCTTGTAGTATTAGGAGTTCCTTTAGTAAGTGATCAGGTCATGAGGTCTATGCTCTTATGGGTAGAATTAATGCTATTATAAAAGGGTAAGCTTGGTCCTTTTTGTCTTTGCCATTATGCCTTCCACCTTGTAAAGACAGAGTATTTCTCCCCTTCAGAAGGTACGACAAGATCTTCATCAGATGTTGGTGCCTTGATCTTGGATTTTCTAGACCCTAGAACTGTGAGCCAATAGCTATCTGCTGTTATAAATTACTCATTCTCAGATATTGTGTTACACCAGCACAAATGAATTAAAATACTACTCAAAAGAATAAGATTCCTTCAGAAACCTGCACTTTAAGAAATATAATTGGACTTATGTTCGGGCCAGTGGTGCCAGCAGGATGGACAAGTGTCATAGTAATGCCAAGAAGCTCTGCCGTCATGATGGGACCAGGAATGGCGTTATAAACAGTACAAGAAAACCCACTTGGGTACAGTCCTGAAGGCTAACCCTTTTAGAGGTGCTTCCCATGCGAAGAGAATTGTGCTAGAAAAGTAGAAGTTGAAGTCAAACAACCAGATTCTGCCGTCAGAAGTGTGTCAGGGTCCAGCTGATCAAGAATGGCAGAAGATTACAGCCTTTGTACCCCATGACAGTTGCTTGAACTTTATGGAAGTAAATGATGAAGTTTTGGTTACTGGATTTGGTCAAAAAGGTCATGCTGTTGGTGACATTCCTGGAGCCCGATTTTAGGTTGTCAAAGTAGTCAGTGTCTCTCTTTTGGCTCTATACAGAGGCAAAAAGGAAATACCAAGATAATAAATATTTATGGTGAAAACAGAGTAGTAATAATTATCATATGCAAAACAAAAAAAAGAATGTAATTGGGAAGACTGAGATATACACAGATTTACTGTATCTCCAAAGTCTGTTAACCGAACAGTCCCTTCAGGTTTTCAATATTTCAAATAAAAGGTAGGAAAACAGAGTCACAAATATAAGCTTATAAGCATTTGTTGGAGCTAATCACTCCTGACAAGAAGATGGGAGGAAAGGAATAGTTTTCTTGACAATATTCTCAAAGTGTGCATTTTGTAAGATTATTCAGCCATACTATAGCTACCAGAAGAAAAACAAAACAAAACAAAACAAAACTATTCACTCAGTAATTCATCTAATGTATTTTTACTGAGAATCTATTCCATGGCAAGCATTAACACAGAAGCAGACAGGACAGAAACAGCCCCTGCTTTTGTGGAGATGTAATGGATGTTTGACAGCAGCTTGTTACTGAAAAACAAAACAAAACAAACTGAGTTTTGTGACTCATTCACCAATAATGTGTCTTTATCATTTAATCTGTTATTATAAAATATTTCCCAGGCCTGGATAACTATCTTTCTAATGTGTATTATGTGTCTCATAAGATACCAGCCAGCATTTCAGATTCATTTCCATTTGAAGTCTTCAGCACTCATGAAACTTCAACTTCTCTCTTTCCTCTTTTATTTCCCCTTCTCAGTCCTTATTCTTTCTCTTCAGCATTTCTTCTATCAGCTAATATCACCACCATCTACTTGGTCTCCCAAAAAAGAAACCCAAGAACCATCCAAGCTTTCTTCCACTTAGCATCAACATATCCTTACAGCCTGCTTCTTTAATATCCTTAGCTCTAGAATCTTTTTCCACCCATTGCCTAGAAAATTCAAATAGGTTTCCAACAGCCTCTAACTTTACACCTCCCCTCAAAAATTCACTCACTATGCCTTCCACTACCAATGTAATGTTTACAACATTTAAGTCTGATTTCAAGTTAAAGAAGAGGTGTCTTCCTCTTCCTAACCTCTTTAATAGTGCTCATCAACCACTGAAGTCCATCCCCAAGGACCCACAAGATCAACATTCACAGCCCAGCACCTCCCTTTATATCCAGGTTTGTGTGTGGTTCTCTGTGATCTAGGCTGGCTGAGACTGGAGTAGATCACAGTGTGGTGCCTGTTGGGATGCGTCGTTTCCTCCCTCACTTTCTTTCTCAGAGGAAATTGATAAATAAACTTTAAAAATATATATATTTCAGAGTATTGTTAAGTGTGTGTGTGTGTGTGTGTGTGTGTGTGTGTTTTGATAGATTTCTATAAAATAGAGGAGTGGGATTAGAGCCTTCAGTTCTGAAGTGTAGTCATAACAAGAATATTAATAGTTTGTGAGGTCAAGGAATTAAATATATTGTGCCTATTTAATGTTGTAGAGTCTATGATAAATATGAGAATGTGGAAATAAGAAGGCTAAAAAAGGGACACTTAGCCTGAATAAAATAGAAATCCAGTTCCTTTTACATGACTGTGAAGTGTTTTATTTCAGTTAGTTAATTCTTACTTTGTTGAACTCTAGTTTCAAGGCTATTTTTAGAGGAAAGACTAAGAATGAAAGGGACAAAGATACCCTTATTTTCTGCCACCCAGTTCTTACTTATCCCATGTAGATGCAATGACGCTGGTTCAAGAAATGTGGCTTTTCTCAGCAGCTAGTAGAAAAATAAATAAGTAGCTTAAAAAAATGCTAAAGACTCACAACAGATGCTATTGAGAAGAGTAGAGATGTAATAGTGATTAGGCATAGCAAATAAGAACAGTATGCAGCGAGAATAACAAGTTTCCTAAGAAAATCCAGGGGGAAGGCTAGAATTAGAAAATGTTCTAAACTTCTTCACTTTATGGTGAAAGTTCAAAATCAGTTCACCCTTCATCACCAACCAATTGGTCACCATTACAATTTTAAGTATAATTTGATATAGCAATAATTTTGCTATGTTCTCCACTGAAAATTCAGACATATAAGTTTGACTGGTGTGCCTGCTGCAAGTTGATTTGCACTGGGAGACTGATGCACCTCCCAGGAAAAACCCAAATCCATTCAGTAACATACACAGTAAGGAGGACCAGCAGTTTGTATAATGGCTATGTCGCTGGATTCCCATGCAGTCGACTGCGATTTGAGTCCTGGACCCGGTGGCTTAAACTCACGCCAGGTGTGTGTGCGCACATGCCCAAGATCCCAAGAGGAGAATGGAGGAGAAGGGATTGCAGCATGGCCATCCCCTCTGGGGGGAGGGAGGGTTATTTCTCACTTTCTATCTTTCTGGTGAGTGCACGTGCCCTATAGCAAAAACCTCTAAAAACAAAACAAAAAACATACACAGTGGGTTAGAGAAGAAAAGACTGAGTATACTATCATTACTCAGATTTGTCCTCTGGCCAATGCCTCATGCACTGATGTTTTGTTTTGTTTTGTTTTTGTTTTATTTTGTTTTGCCAGAGGAGGCACGTACTTGCCAGAGACAGAATGAGAGGGAGAGGAGAAAGCACCCCTTCTCTCTGATGGGGCAGGGTCACACCATAACCCCTTCTCCTTTCCTCCATCTTGTTGGGATTTTGAGCATGTGCTCAAAATGCCTGGTGTGTTCTTCAAGCCACCTAGTGGTTAAGGGAACCAGATACCACACGACCAACCACGCAGTTCAAGTATCAGTGATTTTTTTTTTAACTGCAGAACCTTCTACCCCATTTTCTTTGATTAGATAGCTCCTTGGATGTAATAGAAAATAACTCTTTAAGATGTGTAAACTTACATTCAAACTAAATCTTCATAATATAGGGAAGAGAAAAAATAGAAAATTTGTCAGACATTTAAACCAATTATCTAGGGATTTGAGACTAAGAATAGGTCTACTTCTGTGTCTGAGTGCGGTGAATAGAACTATGAGCCATTTTATATCACACACAGTGCATAGTAAAGTCTCTCCAAACTAAACATTCGATAAAAATGTTTCTTGGCTTTTTAGCTATAATTAAGTGTAGTATCAGTTCCTATCAGTTTAATGCCTGATATGTTGTCTTTCACTCGAAGACAAGATACTAAGTGGATTTTTGGAGCAGGGGGATGGCGTAGATGCTTCCTCCATCCACTCACTCCACACATCACCTTGGTATTGCAGTACCTCCAGGAATGGTGTGCTAAAAAAGGATAAGAGAAGAAATGATGAAAAAGATGAAGACAAAGATGACACTATGAAGTATCTTTATATTCATTCCACAAACATCTGTTGAGTATCTATCAAATGCCAGGCTATACGCTGTTGCTCAGCAATAAAGGTAAGGCCGTCTATTTCAGCTTTCAGACGGGGGAGCCCCTGCATTAGTATGTGCTGGGACCTGTGTCCTCAGACCTTGCAGAGAGGGCAGAGGGTCACTTGTCCCAGGTCTGCAGAGCATAGGAGTCAACAAAAATTTAAATGTAAAAGGTAGTCTTAGTATACCAAAACCAAAGCCAGGCTGACAAGGCAAATTATCTTCCAAAGGGGATACCAGCTGAGAAGAGGACTTCGGGTAGGAAGCAATGGGACAGAAATCAAAACAGACAAGAGGATTCATGTTATACAAACAGGTAGAGAAATCTCTGAGGCCAAGTGCATTTTTCATAATGCTTCACAGAACTTACTATGCAGAGTGAGGGAAGTGGACAAACACCACCCTTGCCTTCCAGAAGATCACAACCTGGCAGAAGAGAGAGATAACACCCATCTTATTCTGCACATGTACATGTCAGCTCCACCCAACAGCTCCCTTAGGGCTGGAAACGTACTTTACTGTAATGCTCAATGTGTGGTGTATAGACGCATGACGATAATGAAAATAGATTATGTCAGATAGACAAAGGAGGCTATAAATAAAGAAATAGGACAGGGAAGTAGGAAAGTGGAATGCTCCAAAGATGGGGAGTCAAGTCATGTGGTCCAAATGCTAGACTCTGCCACTAACTAGTTCTAACTTGGACAAGTCATCTAAGCTCAGCTTTCATGATGGAGTTGGAGATTAAGTTGATTAGACCACCCTCCCCCACCACACACTTTTCTTCTTTTTTCTTTCCACCATAAAATGAATTCATCTATTCTTAAATCAGATTGGAAAGTCCTTTCTGAACTTGCCGTTCTTCTAACTTAATTGAACAAATTCAACAGTGTTTTATATCTCTTGGCCCTTTAAAAAATTAACTACAATCAAAGCATCTGCTTGAACAGAGTTGTAAAAAAATGAAAAAACCAAACCTTAAATCCAAGCAATATCCTTGCAATATTTCTCTTGTGGATACATAAACTTTTAACCTTTTACCTTGAATAGAGTTTCCATATTTGCCCTATTTAATCAACAATAAATGTCAGATATGTCATTCCTTATATTTATCCGTTAGCAGCATACTATAAATTCCAAGTAGAAAGGGATTTTTTTCAGCCTTTCCACATTCTACAATGAGAAAGAGGTTAATGCTAGTTTATCAAAATAATTTATGTTTTAAAATTCCTTTAAGAGCAGAAATAAAATAATAATATCCATTCCTTTTTTAGGCTTCAGCAGTTTCATGTGCTGTACAGAATAGATGGACTAAAAAGGAAAACTATAATTCAGCCTTACTAATATTATGACATATTTTAAAAATTCTAAAATGTCAACATACATAAAATCTCTATGATTTTGTTTAAATGGATATTTCCTAAAAATTGTATTCAAATATTTTCAAAGAGATATTAAAATCTATTGCTATTTTATTGTCTGTAGTCAGTATTAAGATATAAGATTAAGTACGCATTCACAAAAGGACAGAAGAGGACAGAAAGGTTCCAAACTCACAAAAGTGGGAGAGTGATGGTCCACTTCTTTAAATTACATATTGAAACACATTACTAATTTTAGAGGGAATTACTCCTAATTTCATGCTCCTTAATATAATCATCTTGAAACTTCATCAGCCTTGATTAGCCAAATGAAGTTTCCAGGAAAGCTAAATTTGAAAGGAAAGAGAGAGAAACTTGTAGCTGAAAACAAAAAAAAAGTTTCACATCTGTGTCTGCATCTGAAGTTGCTCTGTAAGATCTGATAACTTGTTAGAAAGCAATCTTTTGCAAGGCAGTGGATTTACATCATACGTTTTTATCTCTCCAAGGAAATTCTAATTACTGGTTCCAATCATTTCTGATTGATTTGCTTTTTATTCATCCAAGGTATTCTTGCTCTATGATGAAATCAAGCCTCCAATAAAATTTCAAAAATTTCAGAACAATTTACAAGCTCCAGATGACTAAAAGTTTTCTCATGTCCATTTGGCATTAAGAAAAAGACTTTCACCAAGTACATTCTGAAGAATACATCTGGCACTCACTAAAACAAAGAACTCACAAATGAAATAGTTGAGGCAAATTACTGTCAAGTAAATGCAAATTTGCCAATATTCTTTGAAGCCAAATCTGCAACTCAACCTCCATGTATTTCAGTGAGTCTTCTAGAGTACATGCTACCAGTCACATGGGTTAAAGTTTGGGCAAAGTCTAGCATCCATTTAATAAATATGCATTATTTTCTGTGAACAACTTTGTAATCATTTATGTATGTTATGTGTTTTATTAGAAGAAAAGACTTAGCATCTGCTGAACGCTCGCTTAAGTTTACCCTTTCTCTTGGCTTGATGCTGACTCCATTTTAGTGACAAAAGACAATATAGAATCAAAGAATTTTAGCACTCGAAAGAATATTAGAAACCACCCCTTCCAAGGACTGGTTCTAACCAAAGCAAGTATATTAGAAATCCATATGTGTGTTTACCACAAGAATATTTTCATGGATAATAATGGTAAATTCAGCTATTCAAAATTATTGAACTCTTGAGCATCAATATGAAAGTAGCCTAAGAAAACAAATAATCAATTTTATTCTTGCAGAAGTGTGTTCCAAGGCTACCAGCAGTCAGTGATCAATTTGTATCAATTCACTAAGAATACTAGTATTTTATAATGAGCTCTCTGTAAAAAACAGAGGTTTTGTTTGTCTGTTTGTTTTCCCATCAGTTCTGGCTCTAGCAATAGTTTCTCCTTCAGAAGCTTCATGTAAGAATATGTTTTTACAAACCGAGTGGACCCAAATATTGTCCAGGTTAGCTACATGACTAGAAATTGTAGTCTAATTCTCTAATTTATGTTGGTCTCTAACATGAACAGGGATACCTATGATGGGTCCTTGTTGGACACAGTTAATTTTCACCTCAGCCATTTTTAAAGTTGAGCCACATTGACAGGACACTTTTTGCTACTATTGTTGTTTGTTTTTATTCAAAATAGAGTATGTGCACACACTTAAGAGAGAAAGAGAAGCACCCTTCATGGGTCTTGTCATGATTCTTTTCCTCCAGTCTTCTAGCCTGCCAGGGTCCTAGGCACATACATATCTGGCATGTTTCAGGTCAGCTGGGCCGGGAACTTGAACCTTAGTCAGCATGTGCCTTTCCAGCTGCAGCTCCATGGTCCAGCATGCCACTGACTGTGCCACAGAGGCTGGACCTGATAGGACACATTTGATCCAGACACATACTTCAAAGCACACACTTAATGCAGGGAACAGTGCACGCTCACCAACATCTGTGAATCTCTTCTGAAATGGTGACTTTTTTTTCACCTAATAGATCTTCAAGTGTTTAAAACCTCATGTTCCCCTGAGCTTATGGCAATTTAGCAAGGTGAATTTATTGCAATGTCCAATTGCATTCTGCTCAAACTGTGCATCCAGTTTGAAACTCTGAAGCTGTGCTCCATCAAAGAAATCATCCATGCCTCTCTTTTCTCCCTGCAATCCTAAATTCAGTTGGTGGTTGGCAGAAGAGCATTTAGAGCAGGAGTTCTGGCACAAGGCTGTCTGCTTTCGAACCTCTACTCGCTGCTCAGTAGCTATGTGACCTGGGACAAGTTACTTAGCTGCTCTGTGCCCTGATTCTACAAAGTGCTTGCTCGTTATGGTTTCTGGCACAGTGTAAGTGCTAGCTATTACTACTTACTATCAGTCAGAAAGTATAATTTTATAATCCACTTGAACTCCTAAAATTTAGGTACCTCAGAGCCACTTATTCCAAAAATACCTTTATCTCAAGAGGTTGCTCAGTATGAGCCCCTGCATTTCCACAACCCAGCCATTGAACTATAGCAGACTAAGTGTCTAGACCTTACTCCTACTAAATAACCCATAAACCAAGGATAGTTAAAAACAAAAACATAAAGAAAATTTATATTGTGCCTAGGCACAACATAGCATGAAAGCTAGAGTTCCTGCACCAGGAGACATCCTCATACTTAATAACTTATTTCATGCTATTATACAGTGAATCAAATTCACTAATCTCATGGCACAGACCAGTGAGTGATAGACCACAATGATCAATAACAATAAGAACAATAGCAATATTTTATATTCAAGAAACTATAATAAGAGTTATTAGCCATTCTTTTACTTAATGTTCACAAAATTATTCCCATGTCACACATGAGAAAACTGAGGCCCAGAGAGTTAAGTAACCTCAAGTTCATATAGCAGGTAAGTGGCAGAGTCAGGACTGGAAGCCCAAGCTCTCTAGCTCCAAATCTTATGCTCCTCTGCCCTCTCATCATGGATTGTCTTAGGCTGTGTCTGTTGTTCCTAAATCAATAACTCTGGCTCCCGGAGATTTGATCTTATGACTGGCAGGACCTGGGCACATGTTCACCCATAGAGTCAGAGAAAAAGTTAGCTCCATGTAAACCACATGGACTGGAAGTGCTCTAGGCCATACCATGGTGTAAGGATTCCAGGATAGGTAAGTTTCAGCCGTACAGCCCACAGAGACAGGCCTGAAGCCTGGCAGTGTGACAGCCGAGGTAGAATGGGCTGTCTTCCTGTCAAAGGAACATGAAATTGTACTCTTCGTATCCCCAGTTTCATCAGCACACAGAAACAACTTAAATCACTACAGCAGGCAATAATTCTGCCACATCACCAGGTCCAATGACTAGGTTCCTGGCTTTGATATTCTTGCTGTGCTGGCACTTTTCCCTGATCTATACTTTAGGGCCTAGGGATCATCCCTGTGTGTACACTTAGGGACATTTGATGGCTAGACCCTGGTCATGGCACACCACATAGAGGGTTGAGTTCCAAAGGAAAATCAGGATATTATTATCAGAAGAAGAGGGAATAGATGAGAAACAGGCAAAAACGATCTGATAACTATAGGTCAATACAATGTGATGATGACAGGTAAATACAATATATTATTTACAGATAAACATTGTTACCCTGGCCCACTTGTGTGCAGAACTGACTCAGAGAAGTTGAGCGACTTCGACAGTTACCCAGCCAAACGTGGCAAAGTCCAAGAGAGAACCCCTGGCTACCTGTCTTTTCTTTTCATTACACAAATTTCTGTATTTGCTTGGAACTGAAGGATTTTCCAGGACACAGAACTTTCTGTGCAAAAATCAGAAAAATTATGGACGAACCAGGATGAATCGATCATCCTATTATTAATTTCTATGTAAGTATTTCATCTTCACTGCTTTCTTTCTCAGTTCATTTTTCAAGATTTCACTTTCCAGTTGCCTACACACCAGTGAATATTTTTTTTAATTTATGTATTAATTTTTTCAATGAGATAGACTGAGAGACAGACCCCCCCACCCAAAGGGTCCTCACACTGCCATCCACCCTTAGCACCAGCCAGTCTGGGTCATGGCACGAGGGCAGGAGGAAGCCCTAGGACACAAACCCATACAAGTCCATCACCATCTGGCCCCACTAGTGAATAGTCTAATCAGGTTACAACCACAGGACTTGATGCTCCATGACCCAATTAAAGACCAAGTGAAGTCTTGAGACTTCTAGTTATTTTCAGTTATTATAAAAAAATATATAAATTATAAGGAAAATACAACAATATAAACCTTTCTTTGTTTTATATATATAATATAATGGCTGAAAAACCAGGGAATAGCGGGCTCCATTATAAAAGCTGTTCACTGGTTACTTTTCAAATCACATGAAGAAGCCAGAGTTGTCTTCCTGAGCAAGTGACACTAAAAGGAAGAATTCACATCTTAAATATTTGAAAGCTTACACACACACAGTGGACTTAAAAACTGATCCAAGCTGAAGCGACTGAAACACTCAGCTCACCCAAGGGTACCCAAGACAGAAAGGCTAGAAATCTCGCCCAAGCAACATGCAAGACTTGAAGCTCCAGAGAGCAGGACATAGGCACAACATAGCATGAGAGCCAGAGCTTCCACACCAGGAGGCTTTCTCACACTAGCAGTGAGTACACTATCCACTTCGAGGAACTAAACACCTGACTCAAACCACCCTGAGTCACTAGGAATTATATTCTCTCACAAAGCTGGGCTGCAGAAGTTAGACGGTGTCCATGTTTGGCTGATTCAGAAGCTCAACAATCAGGGCCCCATTATGACTTCCATCATCCCAAGGCACTTTAGCCTTCATGGGCCTCTTCCGCCATACAAAAATTATGTTTAGTGACTGCAACAGTATAAAGACAAATGCAACAAATACTGTCAAGGATGCAGGAAAAGTAGCACTCTTATACTGTTGGTAGGAATGTAAGTTAGTACAGCCTTTGTGAAAAACAGTACAGAGGTACCTCAAAAATCCAAAATTAGGGGCCAGCTGGCGAATTGATGTTTAGGTAGCTGGATCCCACATGGCCAGCTGTACATACTGAGTTCCAGACTGGCAACTTAAAAAAATATACCCAGCACACGTGCGTGCATGCCCAAAATCACAAGAAAAGAATTGAGGAAAAGGTATTGTAGTGTGGCCATCTCTCCAGGGGATGATTTCTCACTTTTCATTTTCCCTATCTGTGTGTGTGTGTGTGTGTGTGTGTGTGTGTGTGTGAGACAGCCAAAAACTATTAAAAAACAAACAAACAAATAAACAACAACAACAAAAACCTGCCACATGGCCCAGCAATACTGCTACTGGCTATATCTCCAAAAGAAAATCAGTATGTAAAGATACCTGCACTCTGGTGTTTACTGCGGCACCTTTCACAGTAGCCAACTTATGGAATCAAGCTAAGTGTCCATTATTAGATACATGATGGAATACTATTCAGCTATTATAAAAACAAACTCTTGTCATTTGACATTAAATGGTGAACCTGGAGGGTGTTATGTTAAGTGAAATAAGCCAGGCACAGAAAGAAACATCATATGTTCTCCTCTATCTGTGGAAATTGGAGGGGGAAAAAATGACTTCATAGAAGCAGAAAGATAAAGAATGGACTACTAGAGGCTGGGAAGGACTGGGAGAGCAGACAGAGATGTTGATTTATGGAAACAAAATTATAGAGCAATAAAAGGGATAATTTCTAGTGTTACATAATACTGTAGGGAGAATATACTTAACAACTGTATGTCTTTTTTTTGTCTTTTTTTTTTTTTTTTTTTTTGGAGAGGTTTTTGCTATAGGGCACATGTGCTCGCCAGAAAGACAGAGAGAGACAGAAAGCGAGAAATCACCCCCCAGGGGGGATGGCCACACCACAATCCCTTCTCCTCCATTCTTCTCTTGGGATCTTGGACACACACACACATGTGCCCAGCGTGAGTTTAAGCCGCCGAGTCCAGGACTCGAACCATGGTCAACTACATGGGAGTCCAGTGACATAGCCATTACACCAACTGCTGGTCCCCTGTATATCTCATATTAAGTAAAAAAAGAGGATTTTTGAATGTTCCTAAAACAAAATAAAGACAAATGGTTGAGATGATGGGTACATACACTAACTATCCTGGTTTAATCACTTCATGCTGTGTTCTTGAGCTGAAAAATTACATTCATATTATACCCTCACAGATATGTACAATTATTGTATATTACTTTTTAAAGAAATTACAAAAAAGACAACTATAATCTCAGTAGAATGAATTAACATTTTCTTCTGATATTA
Source organism: Tupaia tana (assembly GCA_026018925.1). Lineage (NCBI taxonomy): Eukaryota > Metazoa > Chordata > Mammalia > Scandentia > Tupaiidae > Tupaia > Tupaia tana. Next base: position 178,795,846 of record JAKSZU010000003.1, read on the forward strand.
AAAGAAATTAAAACATAATGATAAGCCCCTAACAGTATCATGGTTACTGAGAGAAGCCAAATCTAGGTTCTTTTCATCTGCAAGTCATGCATAGTGTGTATCAACTACAGACTCAGCTAGTACCCACAACAGCTGCCAGTAGCAGACGGGGTAATAGGCTCCATTGTTCCCCTTCACTGTCGGCCTGGAAAACCTCTCTAGCTATGGAAAAGAAACTCTTCCTTTCAGTTCTAACTGGTCCCATGTGAGATAATGGCCTATCCCTGAAATGGAAGTCAGAAAATGCCATTGCTAATTAGCTTTAGACTACGTAGGAGACACTCCTAGTGTTACTTAAGTAATACTGGGTTACATTAGGATGGAGGAATGGTCTATTACATCCTCCTCAACCCCCATTATACCTTCTAATATCTAAGAACAGTCATTCACATATATTAGCTATTTGTCACAGATTTCTCATCCAATCTTTACAACAACCTTAAGAAATAGGAACTGTTATCCTTCCCATTATACAGAAGCAGGAACTGAGGTTTAAAGATATTTGCCCAAAGTACACTTCTTAACTGGAACAGAAAGAATAAGTTTTTTTTTAAGTTTTTATTTTAAAAAGGACCTCACCAAACTTAAAAATGTTTTCTACTAAAAATAAAAAATTAACAAGTTGAAAAGGCAAAACAAAGACTGGGAAAAAATAGGCAAAAAAATATATATCTGATTTACAGGAAGACAGTATTTTTTAAGGATTCTTTTATTTAATTTTATTTATTATTATTGCTACTTTTTCAATGTAACCCAAGAGAGACAGAGAGAGAGAGAGAGAGAAAGTGAGAAAGCACGCCATCAGGTCTGGGACTCAAATCACAGTCAGCCATGTGAAAATCCAGCACATTAACCACCACGCCGATCTGCTGGTCTCAGGAAGATTGTATTGTTTTTAAAAATTCTTACAATTGATAATAAGACAAAAAACATGGTGCTAGTAGATGGCATAGCAGCTATGTTATTGGATTCCCACATGGTTGGCCATGGTCAAGTCCCACACCCGGCGGCTTGAAACTCATGCCGGATGCATGTGAAAATATGCCCAAAATCTCAAGAGGAGAATGGAGGAGGATGGGTTGTGGGTAATTTTTCACTTTCTCTCTCTCTGTCTTTCTGGCAAGTACATGCATCCTATAGAGAAAAAAAAAAAAAAAAACTCTCTCCAAAAAAAAGACATAAAACAAATTATAAATAGATGAACAAAAGATTTGAATGGGCTCTTCACAACAGAAAATACATTGATGAACAATAAGTATATGAAAAATGTTCGACATTACTAGATATCAAAAATATAAAATAAAACCACAATGAGATACCACTTACATACCCACCAAAATGACTATTACAAATATTATAACACCACCAGGCTTTGGCAAAGATGTGGAGCGAATGGATTCGCACATATTTCTGGTGGGAATAAAATGGTACAAATGCTCTAGGCAATTCTGGCAGTTTCTTATAAAGTTAAACATCTTCCTACTGTATTACCTAGCAACTCTACTCCTAAGTATTTACCCAAGAGAAAAGAAAACATGCCCACACAAAGATTTCAGTGTGAATGTCCACATAGTTTTTTCATAAACAATCCAAATATCTATTAACAGGTGAACCAATAAATCAAGGTACATCTACCTAATGGAATACTACGTAGCAATACAGAGGAATGGACTACTGATAGACCTAACAAGAATACATCTCAAATACATGCTGAAGGAAAGAAGTCAAACACAAGAGAGTACAGATTCTATGATTCCATTCATATAAACTTTTGCTGAGAAAGGGTACAAAGGAACAAGGAAACAAGAAGACCAACTAAGAGACTGTTGCAATTATCCAGGTGGAAGATGGTGGTGGCTTAGACCAGGCTGGTTGCAAAGGAGGTGATGACAAGTGGCCTGATTCTGGATATATTTTGAAGGTGGAGCCCCTATCAAATTTTCTGAAGAAATGAATGCAGGATGAATGAGAAAAAGATAAATCAAGGATGGCTCCAGGGTCTTGAATTTCAAGAATGGAAAAGATGAACTTGTTATTAATTGAGATAATAAAGCATGTGGGTAGAGTAGGTTGGGGAAAAGAATGAGAACAGTGGTCGTTTCAGTTTGAAATGCCCAGATGTCCTAACGAAAATCACAGGTCAGCAAGAAGAATTCTAGGCTGTATATAGAAATTTGGGATTTTTCACTCCATTTTTCTAGATAAAGAGCTGAGAATAAGTAGAATGAGTTCAAAAGAAGCAAAATATCTGGACAGATCTTTTCTATGTACAAAAAAAGTAGTGATTTTTAAATTTTACTTATTTGGATTAGAGTGAAAATTTACTAGTTTTGGTTGTAAACATCTTCAATACAACTGACAAATAAAACCCTGTACACAATGCTCAGGTAAGGTTCAGGGATGGTGATGGAATTCCTCTGATTGTGAGGGTTGCTACCAAATTGGCAACTGCTGAGTACCCCAGGGACAAGGAGACCAGCTTCCATGTGGCACCCTCTCCTACACTCTCCCACCTTCCCACCTTTGGTCTGCAGGGAATGGAAGAGAAAGGAACTGTTTCTCTCCTTCCCACCTTCTGCCTCCTGTGCCCAGACAGTCAAAAGTCCTTAGAGCCTTCAGCGTGCAGGCTGTTTCATTTAAGAATATGTATTCAGCGTCTTGCATCTTAGAAGAAAGACACAGTGGCCTTGCAAGCACCCTCTTAATCTGACTTTACAGTTGGAATCTTCAGCAATAACCTCGATCTGTGTGGTATGATTTGATGAAGTCAGGAAATTCTTTTTTTCTCTCTAGATTCCTGGAATTCCATCATTAGTATGAAAGGTGAGAGTGAAATGCCCAACTTCAAAAGAGCAGTACTGGGGGTTCCAGCAAGTAAACCAATGGAGAAAAGAGAATCTGTAGATGAAAAAAAAAAAGGAGCTTGTAAAAAGGGAGAGGCCTAAAACAACCCCACCGCAGTTTTGTTAGTGTGAGTTCTACTTGGCTCATTCCCAACACCCAGGACGTAGCAGTTACAAATATGTGTTGAATAACTGAATGCTCATTTTTCTCCACTTGGAAAACAGACTGATCCTCCCTCAAAAAAGGCAAAAGGATAATTTCAATAGATGAGATTAATTTACTCTCCTAAGAGTCATTAATAGGTGGGGGGGGTGCAATTTCTGGGAATCCTCAGAAGCTCTTTGGAGTGACATTTTCCTCGCCCAGGGCAGAACTTGTCCCAGAGGCCGAGAGCACTAGAAGGCTGGTTAAAACCCGCGTTATCACTTGCCTACGTGCGCTCCTGGGCTGGGGCCGGGGAAGTCTGGGAAGTGAGGGGCTAGCAGAAGAGGTAGGCCTGGGGCGGCGGACAGCGCCCCGGGGCTGGGGTCGCGGACCGAGCTGTGCGGCGGCGTGCTCTCCCTCCTGGCTTGCAGCGCTCCGCTCAGCACTGGCGCCTCCCTCGGCTCACTCCTCCGCCCCCCTTCGCCCTCCCCTTTCCCTCCCTTTTTCCTCCTCCTGCAGGAGCGGCGCTTGCCAGACCTCGCCAGTTCAGACCCACGGGGCTGCCCTCCCCTCTACACTCCCCTCGCTGCCTGGGCCTGGAGCGCAGCGCGGCCGCGCAGGTAGGAACCCTGACCGAGGGGTCGCACCCAGTGAGCCCCGTGCCCGCGGGGCCGCGCGCCAGGGTGCAAGGTGGGGTAACCTGAGGGATGCAGAGTACCTGAGAACTCCCCGAACAGCACGAGGTCTCTGAGGCAGAGAGAAAGGTGGAGGTGTGCGGTCTCAGAATGTAGTCGGTCAGCAAGTGCGAGTACTCGGGTGACCCCTATAAGGATGGGTGGTGTGTGCGGGGCTTTGCCCGTAAACGTATTTTTTTAAGGTTTCAAGGGACCAGTGTGCGAGATTGAAGCCGCACCTGGGTCCCACAGGAGCTGGTTAGGAGCTGGAGCGCTGAGCAGTTCCATGGGGGTCGCCCCCTGTTGGCTTGTGTTAAAGGGACCTCACCTTCCTGCGGGCGCCAAGGCACCTTAGGCTGCGGTGCGGTCCCCCTTCCGGCTCTAAGCAGCCCAGGTCCTGAAGGTAGCATGTCCAGGACCAAGGATCTGGTAAAACAGAAGGGAAACTGGAGCTTTGGGAAGCTGGAGCTTTGGGCCGCTCCTCCACACAACCTGGAGCCTTTAAACAAAGGTGTGAGCAGAGAGTGGCATGAAATGCCACTTCAGACTTTGTGAGGGGGAGTGTGAGAAGAGGCTCTGAGGGATGTGAGAAGCTCTAATGTTCTACTAGAACTGGGAGGAGATCCCTCTCTGAGTTTTGTTTTGGTATTTTATTAGTTTAAAAAAAAGTTTGAGATCAAGGTGATCCATATTTAAAGATATTCCTACTGAACTGTGCAAGGAACATAACTAGCTGGAGGTAAGCATATATGGCAGGCCTTAATGTTCAAGAGAATAGAAAATTGCTGCCCCCCCCCCCCAAATCCGGGGAAGTGAGAAAAGAAGCACTGTTGCATTTGAAATTAATTACCCTACTTTTTCACTTCTACCCCCGCCTCTGGAGCCTGCTGTGTAGGTGTTAAAATGCACTGAATGTCCTTTGTACATACAAGACATTCAGCAGAGCAGAATGGGGTAAAATGAAATGCAATTCTGCAGCCTGTTTAAGGTTCTTCATGTCTCCTTGTGGATGAGGGGGGAGGGGAGAAAGCAGACTAGAAGGTGGGTACGGTGGAACCTCGGTCTCGCCCACCCTCCTTTCCTTGCTTGTTACTTTGCCACTGAAGTTTTGTTACTTCCCCTGTAACAAATACTAAACATCGGTTTGTCCTGTGTTTTCTTTGAGATTCACGATGTTGAAAGCCCTTTTCCTAACTATGCTGACTCTGTCTCTGGTCAAGTCACAGGACACCGAAGAAACCATCACGTACACGGTAAGGGGTGATGGAATTTGAGATAAGTGTGATTCCCCGGGATTCTGTGACACAAGAAAGACTTTACCCAGCTCTGCCAGGGTGACTGTACTCTGTGGAGGGTAATGAATTATACAGCTTCAGCATGGTTCACATTTAAAATCTGTTGTAAATTGCCCTTGATCCTTTTGAAAATTCATTTAGATGTGCAATTGAGGTAAGGACCAAAATATAACAATTGGGTTAGGGCCATGAAAACAGAACCCTTTTAAAATTAAAACCAAAGTCGGCTACATGTTTCCAACACACTAACCAAATGAATGGACCATAAGGAATCAGAAAGCCTTGGAATTATATACATTTGCAGATGAAACTGAAAGATGCAGAATAAGTGAGATAAGAATGTGAAACATCACACAAGCATTTACTCACATAAATGCCCTTCACATACACTTTATTACCAGTATATGGCATTTGCTAAAGTGGCTATAAAATGTGGCATGTGTAACTCAGTTTTGTATTTTCTAATTAGCATCTCTGATATCTCCTAATGATATTTGATTACTACTTAATTGCATGCACATAACCAGTGTTTAATAAATACTAAAACTATCATCTGACTCCCTCCTACTGCCAAGAATACATGTGGTGAGAATGGAGGAAAGCAATTTACCTCACTTCTGGTTCCTGGTCATTAGTCAGTGTTGTGAGGCAAATGACATTTGTCCTGGATTGAAATATGAAAAACACATTTTCTGCTTGCTCCCAATTTAAAATTAAGTAATCCTACTTGAAAAAAATGTGAAAAATTTTTGAAAATAAAATTCTTAAAAGTGAGCTAATGTCAATTACTGATAATAAACATTATCTCACTTTTCAGTACCATGTTATCCCTAGAATGTTACTATTCATCTTGCAAACCCTCCATTCTGTTGTTCAGATCAACTATAAATAAAATAGTTTAATATAAATATTTTGTTAACTTAATGTTAAATGCAGTTGCTTCCTCTGCTGAAGATAAATAAAGTAAGAAAAATGCAAGCATGTGCTATTTATCTTCAAATGAAAATGTTTTGTGATTCAGGCTAGACTTACTACCTTCTCAGGGAGCTAAAATTAAATTCATATCCACTTTCATAATCATCTAATAAAACATTTTATTGCTTTTACAATTGTTTATCTTATACCTCTTCCCTTTGCTAATCATCTAAATTGATATTTCAGAGAAAGTTTCCTATGGATTAAACACTATAGTTTTAACACTACTAACTAGAGTCACTATTTATTGTAACAAATTTTCCAGATATGATACCCTTTTTGTGCTAAGATTAGGTCTATTCTCCTTTGAATTCTGTATGCCTAATAATTCATGGTTAAAGGACAAGATGTAAGTACTTGAGTAGCCTACTGTGGAAACACTGTTTTCTTTCATCCTCACAGCAAAGTATGAGGTAAGTGGCATCATCTTCCTTCTGCTGATAGTAAAACTGAAGATCAGAGACAAGGTCTAACTTGCTTCAGGCTATACAGCCAGAAAATGGTGAAACTGAATTCAATACACACTTGTGTAATAGTAAACCCATATTAAATGTACTAGAACTAAATAACTACAACAAACTGCAAGTCTTTTCTATTTTCCATACAAATTACTCTTGTACACTGCAATTTTTGCCTGGTTTGAAAGGTATTTTTTAGAAGGATGGGCTTGTATCCACAAGATATAAACATATTCCCCTTCTATATTATACTAAATATAAGGCCCATTCAGCTATTTCTTGGACAAGTATCTACGTAAGCAACTCTCACCACAATCACGGGAATTTGAGCTTGTTTACTAAGAAAATTCAGACCTTCACCTCACATGATTTTCCCTGGGAAGACTGTTGAAAACTACAATGTTCCTAAGCAAGTACAAATAATATTATTACACAGATTACACAAGTTGCTAAAGAAATAGAAAAGTTAGGTGATTAATGTCAGTGCTGGTATTAGGGGTGCTAGAAGGAAGTAATGATCTTGAAGGAAGTGATGACCTTGGATTGATCTAGAAAGGCTGAAGAAGCACCTGACTCAGAGAGTGATATATTCAAAGGCTGGAGGTGAAAACAATCAAGACAGGTTTGAAAGTGATAAGGTCAGATGGGCCAAAGCCAGGTAGAGAAGAGAATCCTGAAATGGTAATAATGAGAGATGACAGGCTTGCAGGCAGTGTGAGCTCTTAGATGGAGAGCAAGAAGACTGTCGCAGAGGCAGTATTCAGAATGCAGCGAGAGGGACCAGCAGTTAGCGTAATGGCTATGTCGCTGGACTCCCATGTAGTCGACCGCGGTTCAAGTCCCAGACCTGGTGGCTTAAACTCATGCCGGGCGCATGTGTGTGCATGCCCAAGATCCTGAGAGAAGAATGGAGAAGGGATTGTGGCGTGGCCATCCCCCCGGGGGGTGATTTCTCACTTTCTGACTCTCTGTCTCTCTCTGTCTCTCTGGCGAGTGCATGCACCCTATAGCAAAAACCTCTAAAAGAAAAACAAAACTCAGAATGCAGCGAGAGCCTTGCCTACTCACAAAGCCAGAAAGGCTTCCACCAGTGTAGTAGACATAGAAAAGGACACGCATCAGCAGAGCTTGAAAGAAAATAATTGGAGAAGTGAGTGCTGATGTCAAAGTTGTGATTGTGGATTCTGGGAAAGGTGGTGGTGCCTTGGATTATATGGGGGAAAATAGAATTATTCTGGAAGATAAAGTGAGTTGAGTTTTTACCTTGGTAAGTTTCAGGTATCAGTAAAATACCTAAATTGATCTCTCTGCCTCCATTCAGCTATTTACTTGCCACACATCTATTGTGTACATAAGCAACTCACAGCTCTATCCATAGAATTAATTTGTTTAGTCCACTTTTCCTCAATCTTTTCCAAAACTTATTCCTCACAGTAACTTTCTCAAATGAGCATCTGATCAAATGGTCTCTTGAGCCTAAAGCTTCTTCATCCGTAACATTTCTCAAGACACAGCCCATATTTGACCTGTATGGGAATGACCTGAGATGTATATGTGGAATTCAGATTCCAGGTCCCTTACACAGACCTACAGAATATGGGCAGAACCAGGAATCTACAAGCACCTGATAATGGTGGCTTATATTGATTATAATATGGAAGGGGAATATGTATATATCTTTAACAAGCACCCTGGGTAATCCTTAAGCATAATGAAGCTTAAGATGTGCTGACTTTCAAAGTAGAATTCAGTTTCTACTTACCCCAAAGCAAGACCCCCCGAAATTTGGCCCTGCCCAACGCTTTAACCTCATTCCCCACCCAGAACTGCTTGCAGTTCCTCTGCTTCAGCAGTCTTGTGCCTTTGCTCACATTAATCCTCCTAGAACCTCTGCATCTTTCTGGGGAAAAAAAAAACCTGCTCAAACTGTAAGGCTCAATTCACTTGCCACCTCCCCTGTCGAACCTCCCCTCTGCCCTGTCCTACCCACAGCAGTCCATCACTCCTTCCACACACACTTTGCAGCAGGCACTTGACAGCCGGCATCAGCCTGGCCACCTGTCAGTCTTCCTTTAGCTTATGATATGGAAGCTAGAGAACAGGGATGCAGTGCTCATCACCTCTGCATTCCCAGGGCCTAGGGCAATGTGAACGGTACAAGGGGCTCCACGGATGGTTTGTTCCCTGAGTAAACAAGAGAGGATAAGTCTGTGGTGAAGCTAGGAAGCAGGCCAGGGTGTGAGAGGGAGGTAAGAATGGTAAAGAAAGCCAGGTGCTTAAATGCTCTAAGAGGAGTGGGTTTAAAGAAATAGGGAAGAGTCCAAGGCCAGAGAAAAATAAATAAATAAACTTTGTTGAATATTTTATTGTGTGGGGAAAATTCACAATGTGGTGGGGGAAAGGCAAAAATAAAACAAAGAAGACCAGTCAGAGAGGTTGGAGGTTAGTCTCAAGATGGCAAGAAAAGCATTCCAAGAAGATGGTGACAGGCAACTGTACCAAACCCACCAGAAGAGTCAAGGCAGCTAATGTTTGAGGGGAGACCTCGGAAGCTGCCCAATGCAGACTTATCTTAAGAAAAGAAAAGCAGAGAATGCAACTACCCATCTAGGACTCTAGTGCAAGGATTGTTGCCCTAAGAGTGAAGCTTTTTGAGGGACCTCTTAGGGAACGGCCACACTAATTGTCTCCTGGCCCATCTCTGCTGTTCTCTTCACAGCAATGCACGGACGGGTATGAGTGGGATCCTGTGAGGCAGCAGTGCAAAGGTGAGCCCACTTCAAAGACCCCACCTGAACATAGTTTTCTGTCCCATCTGTGTTGCTCTTCCTGCCCTGTTTGTATATACCAAAAGGCAGGAGCATTATTTGTGTTTTTCTTTCCTCCAAAAAGATTCCTGACTTATTTTATTACTGATCACAGATATTGATGAATGTGACATTGTCCCTGATGCCTGCAAAGGTGGAATGAAATGTGTCAACCATTATGGAGGATACCTCTGCCTTCCTAAAACAGCCCAGATTATTGTCAACAATGAACAACCTCAGCAAGAAACACCAGCAACAGAAGCCGTGGGTGCAGCTGCAAACGCAGCCGCAACCTCGGGCACAACCACTGGCGGTGTGGCAGCCAGTGGAATGGCAGCCAGTGGAGTGTTGCCTGGGGGTGGTTTTGTGGCCAGTGCTGCTGCAGTTGCTGGCCCTGAGGTGCAGACTGGCCGAAATAACTTTGTCATCCGGCGGAACCCAGCTGACCCCCAGCGCATTCCCTCCAACCCTTCCCACCGGATCCAGTGTGCAGCAGGCTATGAGCAGAGCGAGCACAATGTGTGTCAAGGTAAGCCTGACTTATGACACCAACAAGAACACTCTTTACAGTGCACCTCATGGTGAGGGTGACAACAGCTCACACTTATGGAGGGCTTTCCACATGCCAGATATTGTGCTACATGCTTTGTCTACACTATCACGTTTAATCAGTGCAATAATCCTAAGAGGTCATTGCTGTCGGTGTCATCGTCACTTTACAAATGAGGAAACTGTAGCTCACGTGTTCCTCCGTGGTTCCCAACATTAGCTGCTCATATTTAAAGTCAGTTGAGAGCCTTTAAAACTTCTTCACAGCAAAGCCATGCTCTAGCTGATTAAATAAGTGTCTGAGGGTGGGTTGCAGGCATCAGTAGTCTTAAAAGCTCTCCATGTGATTCCTGTGCACAGCCAGGTTTGAGAACCAAAGGTCATATAGGTGGTAAGTGCAGGGCTGGCCTTCAAAACCCAGGCAGGTGGGTGCCAGGGCCATAGCTGGCAGAGCAGTGGTCAGGCTATTCATTTGGAGTCTCAAAGTGCGCTGCTGTCATGCTACTCCATCAATATCCTGCTTGGGTTTCTCAAGTTCTTCTCATTGAACGTACCATTGGCTTATGTTCCTCATTTAGGAATAAAGAAATAGGACTCCGGGTTCTCATTACCTGAGGATGTCTCCCTGCTCACTTTTATAATGTATTTCTTAAAGTTCTTATTTGAGCTCATTTTACTTATATCACTAGTCTCATGGCACTTTCTTCCTGGGCTTTTCTGTTTATTTTCACACATACACAAAGTGCATTATCGCTGTGTAGAAACACCTGTAAAATCGTGCTAGGAAAGTGATAAGAATCTTGGGCTTTGAAGACATGTAGGATATTAGCTAACTGGACTGCACTAAGGGACATTTGTTTTTCTTTTCCTGCTTAGCAGTAGTTTCAGAACTGCCTGATGCAGAGATCGTGTTACTCAGATGGGGCCCTGGGAGCCCCCAGACCCCTTTGTCACTGCCAGGGGCTGAGTAGGTAAATTGGTATTACAGGACTCCATGTCACCACCACGTAAGTGCATAGTGCACACCGGCCACTAGAAAGGGCCCAGCAATTCTTACTTTGGAACTGGTTATGCGTGAGGGGTTCGATTGGGATCACAGCTGCTACAGTAGGTAAAAGATAAATCCCCTCGCACCCAGGGATGCTGCTCCTTATTCACCAGTGCTTAGTTTTATCTTCTGTATAACAGATACTAGATTATAAATGGCTCATAAATGAAGTAAAAAAACCTATCATGCTCTGACTTTTATTATTTTTATTTTGCAAATTTTAAGTACCAAACATCGGGAACCAGCAGTTAGCGTAATGGCTATGTCGCTGGATTCCCACGTAGTCGACCACGGTTTGCATCCCGGACCCGGTGGCTTAAAACTCACGCCGGGCGCGTGTGCGTGCGTGCCCAAGATCCTGAGAGGAGAATGGAGGAGAAGGGATTGTGGCGTGACCATCCCCCCTGGAGGGTGATTTCTCACTTTCTGTCTCTATATCTCTCTCTGTCTGTCTGGCGAGCGCACATGCCCTATAGCAAAAACCTCTAAAAAAAAAAAAAAAAAAAAAAAAAAGTACCAAACATCAAGAGCTAACCCATGCTGTGATGGTGTCACTTTTCAGAGGGCGCATCATATTAGCATCTGTTTTGTATTACTGTCATGAGTCAGAATTCCAATATTGATGATGAATGCTATCCAGCATCTGCTAGATATTCTGATATTTCATTTAAGGATTATGTCAATGAGATAAACTGATGAGGTTATCCTTATCTATGTATATGGGCGAATACTGTTAAACATGCCCTGAGTTTACTTAAGATACACCAACTGTTTATAGTCTTATTTAAATTAGATTGGAAGGTTTGGTGGTATTTCTCCTGAAATTGAAAAGTTTTCCTAAAAAAATGTTTTAGTATCGACTTTTATATCCTGAGTCATTTCTAGCACTTCTGATGATGTATCTCTTTTTTATTTTTAATTGACACATAATAATCATACATGTTTATGGAGTATGGTGTGTATACACATGGATATAAGGCGTGATGACCAGATCAGAGTGATGAACCGATCCATCATTATAATTTATCATTACTTTGTGTTGGAAACATTAAAAATCTTTGCTTTTAGCTTTTCTGAAATACACATTAACTTATTGTTAATTCTAGTTACTTTACTATGTTATAAAACACTGGATGATATGATGTATTTTAAGGGTAGTTGGGAGAAAAAAAATACATAAATGAATGAATCATTTCCAAAAGTAGTTTGTAGTCCATCATTAACACTTACAGTTGAATTTAAGTACAATACCTGGAACTGAATAAAGAAGTTCTAGAATAAAATATAATCGAGACCTATGCCATGCATTGGCACAGTAGAAACTGTTGTGAATGATGAAAATGAAATCTTATTTTTCTCGAAAATATTTAGACTACCTTACCAAGTTACTCTTCACATCCTAAAACATTTATAATTCTTACTTCTTTGGGAATTTGTTTGTGTGTGTGTGTGTGTGTGTGTGTGTGTGTGTATTAAAGGGTGTTTGTTGGGACCAGCAGTTAGCATAATGGCTATGTCGCTGGACTCCCACATAGTCGATCGCAGTTCGCGTCCCGGACCCGGTGGCTTAAAACTCATGCTGGGCGCATGTGCGTGCGTGCATGCCCAAGATCCTGAGAGGAGAATGGAGGAGAAGGGATTGCAGCACGGCCATCCCCCACTGGGGGGTGATTTCTCGCTTTCTGTCTCTCTGTCTCTCTCTGTCTGGTGAGCACACACGCCCTATAGTGAAAACCTCTCCAAAAATAAAAAATTAAAAAAATTAAAAAATAAATAAAGGGTGTTTGTGCTTACTAGAGAGGGATAGAAAGTGAGACCCCCTCTAGGAGGGTGGTCACATTACAAACCTTTCTCTTCCATTTCTCCCTCCTTTCAGGATTTTGGGCACACTTGCACATGTGCTCAGCATGTTTTTCAGGACTTGGGGACTTGAACCACCTAGTCAGCTGTGTGAGATACAGCCACCTAACCACCATGCCACCAGCTGGCCAGAATTTTCTTTTTATCAACTAAACTAAATCAATTAAATGCCTTGTTTATGGAAAATATACATACTTGTTGATTGTGTCCACACATGGTGTTTCCAACCCAAACTATAATTCAGCCAATTTCTGAAATTTGGAATTGGGGTCCATACCATTGAAAGCTGGGTTTAAAGTTTTTTAGATGACTTAAGGCTTAAGTTGGATTTCTTCCCACCACACAATTGTGCAAAGTGCCCATAAATGTGGATTTACTTAATTGTTGATAAAAGGGGGTTATTTCATATGATAACAACAGAATAATCTGTCTAGGGAATCTGACTAACATAAGTCGAGTCACACTTGTGCCCGTTTATTATTGAGCTAATCAAACATGCAATCCAGCTTCTTCTAATTGCCTGCAGATGTATGACATTCTCATTCCAGGCCAGCAGCACAAAATAGTGTTTTATAACCAATGTGAAAGTGTGGGGACCTCCGCTTAAAACAATAATGTGCTCTAAGGACCTATATTACTGACATCATCGTGGAATTGGAGGAGCCTTCTGTTTTAATAAAGATCTCCACTCCCTTTTAAATGTTGCATAGTTATTCCCAGTAATTCAAACACATTTACCATAGTTGGTTGGATTAGAATAAATGAATGCCTACAGATGAGTCATATTTGTATAAAAATTATTTCCTTTTTCCACATATATTTTTCAACAGGTACATTTTATCATTACATAATCAAAAGCTGAGGGCATATTTTATGTAAAGGCTGAAATATGTACCGTGTTTCGGTCTTAAAATCAATTGTGCTGTTGAATACACTATACCAATAACAGATGTTCCTAGTAATTTAAATAATACTACTAGACTTTTTGAATGTACACTATTTTTTATCTTTTAACCAGCTGTCCAGGTTTAACGGTTTAATGAAAACATGATATTTCACTCCTTTTCATATATTTTCTGGGGTTTTCATTTTTGTGCAAAAACCTGGGGTTTGAAATACAACATAACATTCAAATTTCAAGTCAAAGTGAGTAGTTTCTTTCAGGTATTTTTTGCCAAATGAGGGTGATGTGAGGGAGCCAGTCATACTGAGAGTATCACATGGTTGATATTTTCCTTGGCAACTGTAAAATTTCACGAACATCATGTCAGTGTTACATACTGGAGTGACGTAAAGATGAGTTTTAGAGTTTGTTTCCGTGGGGGGGCGGGGGAGGCAGCAGGTGCCATGGTGGTTAAGGGCACTGGACTCCCACATGGCCAATCACAGTTCGAGTCCCAGATCTGCTGGTTTGTCTTCTCACTTTCTCTTTCGCTCTCGCTCTGTCCCTCTCTGTTCAAATTAAGATAAATAAGTAAACAAATGAAGTTGAATAAAATAATTCTTTTTAAAAATTTTTTAAAAAAGAAATTGTTTTCATGAGAGATAATCTACCTCAAAGACAACAGATACTCAGCTATGTCAAAAGGAAGCTGGATGAATAGTAAATGTGTTACAACTCACTGATGGCTCACCTTTAGTGTTTTATGTCCTTATTCCACAACCTCTGTGTGATCCTCCTCGATGGAGAGGGAATTGAAATCACTAGTTAAAATCCAGAAAGGATTTGTTTTTAACATTTTCCCCCTTCTTATGGGGGGAAAAAACAGTTGTAACTGGCCAGAAAGAAAAAGCATCAGTTACCCAATCTGAAGGAATTTTTTCACTTAATTTCAAAAAATTAAGCATAAGGGACCAGCAGTTAGCATAATGGCTATGTCGCTGGACTCCCACGTAGTCGACCGTGGTTTGCGTCCCGGACCCGGTGGCTTAAAACTCACGCCGGGTGCGTGCGTGCCCAAGATCCCGAAAGGAGAATGGAGGAGAAGGGATTGCTGCGTGGCCATCCCCCCTGGGGGGTGATTTCCTGCTTTCTATCTCTCTGACTCTCTCTGTCTGTCTGGCGAGCGCACGCGCCCTAAAGCGAAAAACCTCTCCAAAAAAAAAAAAAAAAAAATTAAGCATAAGGCATTTTGTGTAGTTGGTAATTAAACCTTAGCTAAACTCAGTCATCTGTGTCATCAAGAAATGAAGTCAGAACCCGGCCACAGTGGCACAAGCAGTAATACATACTCTGCAATGCTGGCACCATGTGCAAGTCTGGGGTTCTGATCCTGGGTTGACCTGAATTTTGCCTGGTACATATGTGTGCCCATGGTCATGGCTGGCTGGAAGGCTGCAAGGAGTGGGGAACTGTGGCATGACAAGCCCCTGTCAAGAGAGTTTCTCTCTCTCTCTCAAATAAATAAATAAAAGATGAACTCAGTACAAATGCCTAAAAGCTGTTATGGAGCTTTACAGAGTGCAGTATTATATAAGGTGTCACTGAGAAGTGAAAACATACCCTAGAGTTCCAAGTTTCTCCATCTACCAGGACCGTTCTGGTTTGGAAACTAAAAGTCCCACATCCCTGGTACTGCTATAGTCAAATACGATGGTCGATCCCTAGAGTACCCTCAGAGCCCAATCCCCTGCACTTCGCAGTCAACCATCATAAAGTCCTGATGATAAAGCCATTTTTTTCAGGTTTAGGCACTGTTTGTCCAGTGAGATTACTTCTTAAATTTGTTTCCAACTTTCAAAAAACAAACTTCATTGATTTTTAAGTACTTGGACAGAGCCTTTCTTTGCAGTTGTTCAGATCCCACTGGCCAGTTTTCCTGTGAGCAGGTTTCCAGGGTGTCTTAGGCTGCTCAGGGAGGCTACCCTAGATATCAGCACATACATACTTAGATATATGTCTAAGTTAAGCTACCTGTAAGCCATAGTCAGCATACCTTTGTACATTTTGCTTAGAAAAATTTTACCATGCAAATTAAATACCTTGTTGCAACTATTCATTTTTCAATTTGCTAAAATTTTTATTTTTTTAACCTTCAGCTGTATTTTCAATTATTTTATTTTATATTTATTATTATTGCCTGTGTGGAGGAACAGCTAAAACACTAAAATTGTTTTTTGCTTCTTATGAAGTCTAAAGGAATAAACAAAAATTATATTCAATGTTTAAAAAAAAAAAAACTCTGGACTCTTGAAGACAGTCTACTATCTTCAAAACATTTCTTTACAAATGAAAGGATAAGTAAAATACTATTTTGAAAAGAAGTTATTATTTATGCATCTACCTTTAAAAGAAGAAACTTGAACTAACATGTACAGCTTCTCAGATGTTAGGAATGACTTTCTTTACTTCTTTCATTTTAAACTTAAATGACCTCAATTCCAGAAGAGGATTTATAAATTACAGTGTAATCAAGTGGCTTAACAAACCTTGCATTGTCACTACCAAACAGCTTTCAAACACTGCCCTTCTGTTGATCCTAACTAATGTTCTTAGGATCTCTGACTACTTAGGTTAGTTTTGTGAGGAAATGCCTAATTTTGTTACATATAATTACACAGCCTGGTGAAGAGCTTTGATCTCAGAAAATAGATATTTTGCAAAAGGAAGACTATAATTGAGTAAATTATGACATTAACCTTTAAAAAAGCAGGTAGTAAAATAAGCATTTAGCCTGCTTACAATTTCTCATTGTTTTTAGTATTTAATTACCTTTGCATACCTGAAAGTTCTCTAAAGTCATATAAATGGACAGAAATTCAGTTTATAGGAAAAATTAATTACTTTTAAAATAAGCTGATGCAGTCTAATAGAGGTGAACGATTTCTTCTGAAAATCTAGCATTGTCTCACAATTTGCTTTTCAAAACACTATAGTCAATGAATTTCTAGTCAATTAATGCCATTTAAAATATGCATTTGTGAACCGTATGTTTATGTACTGTTTCATACATGATCAGATGTGCCCTTAAAATTCCTTCATAAAAATTAAATGACAATCTTTCTGAGGTGGAAGGATAGAGGAGGTCAGTGTGATCACTTTTCTGCAGCCAAAGACTGTGCTGTGTAACTCCCTCATCCAGCAGTTCTCAAAGTGTAGTCAATAGACCAGAGCATGAACATCAACTGCTAACTTAGAAATGCAAATTCCTGCCCATCCCAGACCAACTAAATCAGAAACTCTTGGGGTGGGGTCCGGCAATCTGTGTTTAACAATATCATGATTTTGATGCCTGCTTGAGTCTCAGAACCAATGCCCTTACTTAATCTTAACTTCCAGAAGCTACATCCAGTTATATAAATCATAATCAGGACTAGACTATTTGACATGAGACATGAGAAGTTGTGAAAGAAAAGATCAAAAATACATTTTCTACTTATAAGTTAAAATAATATTTCTATTTTACATCTCCTCCCTTTCTAATTGCTGTCACCAGTACCCTGATCGCTCTACATAGAGATAATGAGTCCTGGCTAGGACTGTGTCCTTGAACCAAGGACATGATATCCATGATAGAAAGGAAAAGGAGGATCTTAACAGGACAACAGGAGAACCTTGCATCCCTCAATAAAACCTGCACATATAAAATCATGAAACTGTCCTTAAAATGTCAGCAGGTGAAACTCTTAAGTTGTGTTCTTGTGATGGTAAAGATTGGGGTTATAAACCAAATCTCTATAGGAATCCCCCTTAAACTAAGAGAGGAAGCAATGCTACTTGGAAGTTCAGTTCACAAAGAGCCACCAAAGGGGAGGAGATTGACTCTGACTTCGGCCATAAAGCATCTTTCAGTTACCAAAGTGATAGGGCATCCTTCCAATATCAGGTGCACAACTGACCATCTCATTCCACTCTGTGAGTCATCAGATATTTGAAGAATATTCACACGAGTGTCTTCTGTTGAATTTATATTTGATCAAAGATTTACGTTCCATCAAAGATAAGAAGATTCTTGTTAAAACTAGTTAACACTTAATCTGTGGAATGAATTTCTCTCTCCACATAAACACACACAAAAAAAAAGCAGATTAGAGTCAAATTGCAAGCCTGGGTAGCCTCAGGAATGTGCACTGGTACTGGCTCATTGTTTCTCCAGCAGAAAGTCTCAAGCTTATATTCTCTGAAGTCAACAAGTTGTCCCTTACCGAGTGAAGATTGCCTTTGCACTTGTTAAATTATTGGCACAGTTTTATTCTTTGAAACCAAAGAGTAAACAAAGTCTGTCCCAAACATGTTTGATTTTGCACGAATGTACAAATAAGTAATTCATACCGCGTCTGAAATTCATTAGCACGCTGCTTTTTCCAGGAGGTAACTGCAAATTTCACATTTAAAAATAAAGCTGATCAAGAAAACTGCATTCAGATATTGGCAGAAGAAAATGCTGTCGTTGTAAGAATTTAGACACAACAGCAGGTTTGTAGCTTAAAGTGAAATGATTTGTAAACATTTAATAAAGACAAAGTGAAAAAAAAAATGACATGAAAGGAAGGCTGAGGGCCAAGATATTGGCAGCAGCACAGATAGTTTATTGCTGTCATTTTCATATGAGCAAAGACTAAAAAGAGGGAGAGACAGCGAATCAATGTTATGTAAATGTGTATTCAATGGACTAAAGATAAAACGAGATTTATACTAAATCAAACTCTAAAACTTCAATTACCTTTCAAATAATTGTACATCTATACTAGTCTAGAATAACCCAGCAATATTGCAAGTGAAATTGATCAAACAGAACACAAAGCCATTCAATTAGTGTTCAGAAAACTCAATCAAATTGAAAACTACTTTTACTATGATCTTACTACTTTTTCTTTAATCAAGTCAAAGTAGAAGGAAAAAACGATCCTTGTCATTAGGAAATTTGGCATAATCAACCCATGTGTTATCAAATAACAATAAAAGGAAAAAAAAAGGTTGGTAAAATAACACATGGGACACCACAAAAAGTACATGACAAACTGCCGAAAGTAGAAGATTATTATTATTATGTGACTACATAATTCCATAATTTACCAAAATATGTATATGGACAGAAGAGGAAAACTGCCCAGAAATGTGATCAAGGAAAAAAAGTCTGTTTCTTCCCTGAAATGGGGCATTTAGGAAAGAATGATGAGAAGTTGGGAGATCTAATGAGGAAATTAGGAGCCGAACATTGGAAGAAGTAACCATCTGGCCACCAAGTAGCACAACTGAGAAGCAACACTGTGTCCCAGTTTCTTCTGTCCTAGGACAGCTTCCCAGGACAGGTCCCCAGAAGCAATGTGCTAATGCACACTAATGCCATCAGGTGAGAGACCAGTCAGAAAGTGCAAGTGATGCTGAACCTCTCTATCCAGCAAATATCTATGACTGGTTCCATCCTCAGGAACTCTGCCCAACAAAGTGCTGCTGAGTTCATGTAGCTCTGCCTATACATCTTTCAGAACTATGTTGTGTTGTATTTATTATCAAATAGACGCTTCTCAACAAATGTACTTTTCAGTAAATGTGTTTTGCTTATTTGTATAAATAGATGGTTTTTAGTCAATGGAGAACTCAGACTTAAAGTTAAATCATCTTTGAAAATGTGCTAACGAGTACCATGTATGTATGAGGTATATTTTCCAACTATAAATGTTATAAAATTTCAGTGTGGTCCATAGTTGTTGGAAGAGATTCTTTATTCCTTTAATAATGGAGTTCTTATATACCTCATTCTAATTTTAAGCTTCAGCTACTTGAAATAAGATCCATAAAAACCTATTTTATTTTATTTTTTAATTTTGCCAGAGGGTGCATGCACTTGCTAGAGAGGGACTGAAAAACAGAAAAAGGAGAAAGCATTTCCCTGTAAGGTGTGATCATACTGCAATTTCTTCTCTATTTCTCTATCCTGTCGGGATTTGGGGCATTCATGCACAGGTGCCCATTGTGTTTTTCAAGCTGCTGGGTCCAGGACCAAACCTTGCAGTCAGCCATGTGGGATCTAGCTGCCAATAACCATGCCACCAGCTGACCCGGGAAAGTGCTTTCTAAATGCACATGTTTACCTATCACAGGAGAATAGGGCACCTTGGACAGCTACACTATTTGATCACCAATGAATTTCATTAGATAAAGTAGGAAGAAAGCCTTGACAAAACAGAAGTGAAACTGCTAAACCCTAACCTCTGAGGCTTTGTCATTTTACACTTCTGCAGCATCATGGTCATTTCTTTACTAATTTTTCTGAGAGACTTACCTAGATTCCATCTTGACCCACCTTTGTATTTTATACTTAAAAAACTGAATTTTTAGCAACATTAACTTTCTAGAAAAACCATCATAGAGTGGATTCGAAATAATAACTTACCCAGGACTGAGATTGGCTTTCCAAACTCTTTCATTCTTCGGACTTTGGTAAATTATATAATCAGAAGGTAAAGCGGAATGAAACTCAACAAGCAAAGCAGACAATTCATAATGAGTTAAGCTTCACAGTAAAAGCTGTGGCCCTTTTTGTTAAATTAGTTCATGACCTAGAATATCAGAAGGACCCTAGTCTAGGGAGGATGACACAAGCTGATAAAGATACAGGGCTTGTTGTGAACTTCAATATGATTCCCCATTCTTTAATGATGGAGTAGAGGTAATCATAAAAAGAAGCTAAATAAAAGAACAAAATGTAACTGTGGCACAATTAAAGCAGTTAATGATAGTTCTGAAAAAACAGTAAGGATTATGTGGTGACTAGCTCATTCTTTTAAAAAAATGTTAAATAGCAAAAGCCATTATAAGTTGTGAGTAAACTGAACAATCTTCTCATTGACTTTTCAACTGAGGCAGAAAAATGGATTGTGTAAATCTGCCAGTGCAATAATTTCCAATAAACCAGCTACCACAGATGGTTAATAACCTAAACAGATTATCAAGATATTACTTTATTACAAAAAGAACCTAGAATATTTAGTTGCCATTATAAAAACCTGGCCACAAAACAGTATTAAGGTTTAATATAGAGTTTTAAAGAATTATTGGAAAAATCTGATTATAATATGGAAGTCAAGAATAGGTGGATGACGTATGCATTACCGAAAATAATATAAATCTAATATACAAGGGTTTAAACTGTGTACTTACTTTGGTAAAATACAATTTTTTATCTCAGGTAAGGGGACATTTGATAGTAACAAGAAAATATGGAAGGCCTCAGTAAGGAAGATTATATAAATTTTTGGCCAAACATGAATGGTGTTTGGAATTTACTCCAGAGCTCAAAAAATCATGTCAAAGTCTTGAGAATTGAACAAAACTAACTGCAGGCAATGGGCCTCTCTATTTCCTGAGTGGAGACCTTGAATTAGGAAAAGAACAATCAGTTCAGATGCAAATTCTGCAAATTCCTTTGCAGTTGATTTGAAGAGCCTAAATTTTTAAATTATATTAATAGATAACACATGGTTGTTATGTCAAAGCTATTACTCAGCAGGAAGAAAACATTGCTTCCCCTTAGAAAAAAAAACAATTTCTCTTCTCTGTCACAATTAGGTAAATCTCTATATTGGTTCTCCAAAGAAACAAAACCAGTGGGATACAGAGAGTGAAAGAGAAAAAGAGATTGACTATGTGAATTGGAGTTATGTAATTATGGAGGCCAAGAAGTTCCACCTTCTACTGTCTGCAACCTGAAGAACCAGGGATGTCAAAGTTATAGTAATTCAGTCCAAGGGAGTTGGGGGTGGGGATTGCTGCTGGTATAAGTCCTAGAGTCCAGAGGCTTATGGACCAGAGATTAGATGTCCAAGAACAGAAAAAGTGGATGTTTCAGTTCCAGAAGAGAGTGTGAATTCACCTTTTCTCTGTCTTTTTGTTCTATTTGAGCTCTCAATGGATTGGATTATGTCCACCACATTGATGAGGTCTATCTGCTCTACTCAGTTTGCCAATTCAAATGAAACACTCTCACAGATACACCTAGGGATTATATTTTACTAGCTAGCTGGGCATCCCTTAACCCAATCAAGTTGGCATAAAATATTATCATAATCTCTTTTTTTAAGAGATATTTAATTTTATTTACTTATTTATTATTATTATTATTATTATTATTATTATAAATTTGGCCAGAGAGAGGCAGAGAGGGAAAGTGAGGAAGCAAGCCACCAGGTCTGAGACTCAAACTGCAGTCAACCATGTGGGAATCCAGCATCTTAAATGCCACACTACCTGCTGGTCCCCCATATATACAACATATGGGGGCCCACAGGTGCTGTGGTGGTTAAGGGCACTGCGGTTTGAGTCCCAGACCTGGTGGCTTTCTCGCTTTCTCTCTCTCTCTCTCTCTCTCTCTCTCCTCTCCTCTCCCCTCCCTCCCTCCCTCCCTCGTCAAATTTTTAAAAAGTAAATAAAATTAAATAGAATAATATTATTTTTTTAAAAAGTGTATACAACATATTATAAGGATGAAATGGTGAGACAGTTATGGGACTTCTCTGGCTCCTGAGTTGAGCAACTCACCTATCCACATCACAAGCACTCGTGTGTGAAAAGAAGTTATCCAAGGGAAAAAGCAAAAATGCACAGAACACTTGTTAAGTTTGAAGCCAGAAATGTTATTCACGCATTTATGGAGAAAAAAAAGCAAAATGGAGCAAACAGTTGAGTTACATCCTTCTTTTTCCAAAGCCTCCGTTTACCCTGGGCAATAACAGTAGATAAAAAGAGAGCAAAATAGGAGAGTAGAGGACAATGAGCAACTGCAAGACTATACTAATAGAAAATAGGTTCTACTGAACTAGGTCATTAAATCGTATTCAATTACTAACTTACTATTAGTGTGTGTGTGTGTGTGTGTGTGTGTGTATGTATGCATATTTTTCTTAAAATACTGACAAAGGAAAATAGAAAAGGCAGCACCCAAATAAATCAGTTTTTCTATTTTCATAAAATTTGCTAGGTTTATCTTTAAATTTTTTCAAGAGATTTTTGCCTTAAGGTGCTCACACTCGCTAGAGAGAGAGACAGAGACAGCGAGAGGGAAAGTGAGAAATCACTCCCCAGGAGAATGGCCATGCCACAGTCCTTTCCCCTTCATTCTCCTCCCAGAATCTTGGGTGCACACACACATGTGCCCAGCAGAATTTTGAAGCCACTGGGTCCAAGATTTGAACCATGGTCAGTCATGTGGGAGTCTAGCAATGAAACCACTACACCATCTGCTGGCCCCAGTTTATCTTTAAATTTGGGACTAGTTATTTAATGTGTTTTTGAGAATCTCCTATATACTATGTGTCTTAGTGCTTCTCAAACTTTAATGAACACACAAATTACTTGGGGGATGTTATTAAGATGAAGATTCTGATTCAGTATGTATGGTTGAGGCCCATTATTACACATTTCTACTAAGCTCCCTGATTTCATTGATGTATACAGAGCTTATCTTCCAGTAGCTGGCTATGTGCTCCCCACCAAGAAGCTAATGTATCTAATGATTCTCCATTCTCTATGTTCTACAGCAGCAAAATGTGATATAGTTTGGATAGTATGAGATTTGTGTGTATTTTTCAAAAAGGTAATTTTCTTTGGTTAGATACTCAGTTTCTCCAATATAAATTACATTGTGTACAGTATTTACCATCACAACCACTTAATCACACAGATATTTCCTTTGCTTACTAATTAATAGAATTTCCTCCCATACTAGAATATTTTTATGCTTGACTGCTCAGAAGGATTCCGGAAATTAGTCTTTGGTAGCAAAGAATGGTGAAAATGCCATAAAACTAAGCAAGAAACAAAAGTTCCCATTTGTTTCTTCCCCTAAGTTATTTGTTGACTGTATTAAATAAGTTAATCCCTCTATGCCTTAGTTTTCTCAGCTGTTAAAATTGAGAGTTGTCCTTTCCATCTCTTATTCAAAATACTCTTAAAAGAAGAAGAGAGAGAGAGATTAATACACTTTGGGTTATGAACCTTGTGAAGGTATGGTAATAGTTCCAGATAGATACATGCCTGGCATTTAAACTGTTTTCTATTGATAGCAGTTCTTCCTTGCTCTTATATGGTATTTTTATCAGGAAAACATACCAGGGCAAGTTAAAATCTGTCCTGGGAAGAATGCAGGTGCATTCTGTGATTATAATACCATTAATGACTCAGAAGCAAAAAACTAGACAGTTCTAATACCTGAAGCTTTATTGACAAAACAGTTCACACCTAATTCTGGGTGTTTGCTAAGAGTCTGGACCAAGTCACTGAAGCTTTAAAAGTTAGATTGCTGCAGTCTTTTCCCCAGGCATTAGCATGGGTAATTATTGTGGTTCATGCCACAGCCCGAGACTCTACTTCAATCCTAGCTTGGAAAGGAGTTGTTTTATTTTGGGGCACAGTTAAAATACCGTTTCCATGTATTAATATAAACTCCTTTAAAGACTAAAGATGCCAACACTAGTATGACCAGCCCTTTATTATTTTCTGTTTTTTTAATTAAGACTCCCCACCTTCACTAGGATCGGGAGTGTCCTTCAGTAAAGAACAATCAGTTTTAATTCTTCAAATTTGTTCATTTCATGTTTTGGAAATTTTTTCAGCCTCAGACTCAAGCCAGGCATACAACCAAAGCCATGGGTCTTGCCTGAGCTTATATATTATGATTCATCACATACAAACCTTTAAAAAAAAGTCTATGTGCTTGTTATCTATTTCTGTACAACAAATTACTCAAATTATGAAAATAGCAAAAATGTATTATCTCAGTTTCTCTGGAATTCTCAGGAATTGAGCTGTGATTTAACTGGGTCCTCTCACTTTGGGTCTTTCACAAGGCTGCAGCTGTCTCAGGGCTTGACCAGCAAGGAGCCACTTCCTAGCTTACTCACTAGTGGTGGTTGGCAGGATTCACTCCTGTCTCAGTCCTGATGAATTATTTTGCTTTCAGTTCTTACCACATGCACTCCTCCATGGTAGCGTTTTTTTGTTTGTTTGTTTGTTTGTTTGTTTTTCTTATGAGAGAAAGAAAGTGGGAGAGAGAACCAGAGAAAAAGAGAGAGAGAGACAGAGAAAGGCATTCTGACGTGGTCTCTGTGCTCTGCCCTAGCTCCCCAATTAGCTAGGATTACAGGCCCACATAATGGCACCCAGCATGTTCAGGTTGGCCCAGAACCAAACTCAGTCCTCCTATGTGGCTTCTAGTCTCCCAAGTGATGACACTATCTGTGTGCCACTGTGGTGGTGTCCCATGACAATTTTCTTCATCAGTGTAAGCAAGTCAGAGGACAAGAGAAAATGCCTACAAGAAAGAGAATGGTAATAAGGCAGAAGTCTGAGTCTTCTGTAACCTAATCAAGGAAGTGATAACCCATTATGTTTTCCATATTCTGTTCATTAGAAACAAGTCCCTAAGCCCAGCCCACACTAGCAAGCATGAATGCCCAGATGACTGGCATCACTGGGAGCCATTTGAGAAGCTGCCTACCACCATCTGTAATTAAAATTCCCACTGAACTGACTCCAACCACATCTTTAAGGTTAAATCTAATTTTTTTCATGGCTTCAAAAAGCAAAATATGAATTAAAAGCAAAATACACCCTCCCCCAAACCCCTAGCAAAGCAGGAGACAATGACTCACTCAGATATGGGACCTGAGGGGTGTGGTCCACCTTATAAGCAAAGAACTGTTGGAAAGAATCCCCTGCTTCTAGCAGCTCCTTTTGAGTAAGGTTGCCCTTCTCTTCTCCATTGACCTGAGACTTCTAAAATCCTATCACTCTTCTCCAAAACCATTCCTACATGATTCTATCTCCTTTGGTCCTTTGGTTTGAAAACTTTTTATTAAAATCCATTACTCCACTCTACAAATAAACAATATCCATGAAACAAAACTTTATGAGCAAGCACGAAACCTCCCATTATTATTTCAGATTAGTATGTACTCACATGCCTGTCACATAAAAGAAATTTAGTAAACACTATTCTTACTTTATGTGAACTTTTTCTCCTAGGAATTTTACATTCATGTGTTTGTTTGGTAATCATGGAAAATGTTCTCCACCTCTCCCTTAGAAACCTCTATTCTGTTTTGGTCACATTTTTATTCCCACAGCTCATTCAAAAGTCTGCTTCTAAAATCATCATCTCTATGTTTACATATATTTATATCTTTTCTTTTACCTCAAAAGTTTACAAAGAGATATGAGCTGAATATAACCTAAGATTACAACAAATAGGTTGTGTAAAAATAAAAACTTTAGAAGCAGTAACATTCAGGAACTCTCTTGGGGTCCTGCGGAGTAGGTATCTTGATAAAAGATAGGACAGTGACTTACTTTTCAATAACAGGGCACTAAGGAAGAAGAATAACATGCTAAAGAAAAAGAAAAATTATTTGGCCAAAAAACAGAAAAATTGATGGTAGAAACCAAACAACTGGGAACCAGCAGTTAGCGTAATGGCTATGTCGCTGGACTCCCACGTAGTCGACCGTGGTTCACGTCCCGGACCCGGTGGCTTAAAACTCACGCCGGGCACATGTGCGTGCATGCCCAAAATCCCGAGAGGATGGAGGAGAAGGGATTGCGGCATGACCATCCCCCCTGGGGGGGTGATTTCTCGCTTTCTGTCTCTCTGTCTCTCTCTGTCTGTCTGGTGAGCGCACGCGCCCTATAGCGAAAAAAATCTCTCAAAAAAAAAAAAAAAAAAAGAAACCAAACAACTGAACAATACACATGAGACCTATCAAATCAGACGGCGATATGAAGGGGAGGCCACCAGCCACACATAGTCTCCTCTAGAATATTCTAGGAGCAGATGGTGAATTAATAAGAGAAAAAAATAGAGAAAAGATAAGTAGCTATTAAAATGAGTAACTATCGGGGTTAGCAAGTGGTGTCGTGGTTTAGTCACTGTATTCCCACATGGCAGACTGCAGTTTGAGTCCCAGACCCAGCAGCTTGAAACTCACAGCCAGGCGCTAGTGCGTGCATGCCCAAAATCCCAAAAGGAGAATGAGAGAGAAGAGATTGAGGAGTTGCCATCCCCCTGGGGGTGGGGAGGGAGGATTTTACGTTTTCTGTCTCTCTCCAGCGAGTGCACGCACCCTATTGCAAAAATCTCTCTCAAAAGAAGAGTAACTAAAATCCAAAAGAGGCTTTTTTTTTTTGGTAAAGAAAATGGAAATGGGCCAAACATCCTTGAATTACTTTTTAAAGTATGCACTACCACTCCGTATGCACTGCAATGTATTTTCTCCTCAGTTCACTCTCCCCTAGATTGTATTCCAGATTTGTCCAGGTGTCTCTGATGCCCATGATAAAAACCTCTTTCAGCCTGTTGAGTGGGTTTGGAGATAGAAGGATGCCTTTCAGCCAGAGAGAGGCCAGCCTTTGGGCCTCATATCTGGCACATCCTGGAGAGGCAGGTCTGTTTCATGGAGCAGGCAGTTAGAGCTGGGGCAGCCCTCAGGAGGGCTCCCAGTCAGATCTGGTTCCCTTTATGTGAAGCCCAGAAGGGAAAAAAGCATTATGCTCATCAGATTTCCTCAAGGTCAGCCATCCATTTGCTAATACATTCTCTTGACATAAGTAGCCCCACTAAATTCCTCTTTCCTCATCACTAACTCTAAAATGACAGTTTAAGGATTATCCTTTCTGCCACTTAACCATGAAACACCGCTCCAAACCAGTTTGTTGTAGGTTTCTGAGTTTAACCACATAGCTCACAAGTGAGTGGATAATCAATCATTCTATGACTAAATCCATCTGGAACAAATTTGAAGAAGTGGCCATGTAGGTTTCTTTTGGGGTTGGGGGTAGGGGGGAAACTAAACCAAAACCAGAGTTGATTTTCAAAGGTTCAGAAGGAAAAAAAATTATAAAACTCAGTAAAACTTTTCCCTGCAGAACTCACATGCTAAGATCTGTTCTGTCCTGCCCCATTTTGCATTGCATTTAATCCTTCAGAGAGGTAGTCTGCAAATACTTGAAGGAGAGTCCACTTCCCAGAGAATCAGACCACAATCCCTCCTTCGGTAGAAGAGAAGGGGGACATGGTGTGGCCAGGTTGTCACCATAACCTCATTCTGCTGTTGAATTCTCAAACATTCATCAACTAAGGGATTATGGAACCAAAAGAGTCTGTTTCTGGCCCATTCTTGCTGGATCATTAATTTTTGCCCTGCAGGCATTAAAGGATAATTTAAATTGCAAGAGCTTTGGAACACCACCATTTTTTTCCCTCACTAGACCCAAATAGTTAGTGTAGGATGTATTTCTTCTGTTCTACTCTGAAGTCTGCACCATTTATGCATTTATTTGTTCAATATTCAATCATTTACTCAATGAGTAATGCATTAATGTATTCAGTTAATATGCATTCAAACTGTACTAGGTGCCTAAGCACACCACCTGTCTTGCAGGACTTCTTTGGTATATCTGAAGAAGATAAGGGCAGATTCTAAAAAATAATAATAATAATAATAATTCAGTTCAACAATCCAAGACAACAAACCCAGTGAGAACTTCAGCCCCAAATAATTAATGGTAAAGGATAGTTATCAAACAAGCATAGAAGAATCAAGAAAGGATTGGTGGTTCTAACAGGTGACCAATTTAGTACTTTCTGGAGAGAGTGGATATGATCTAGGTCATGAAGGATGAACTAAATGTGAATAAACCTAAGAAGGGCAGGACACACTCTCCGGGGTATGTCCTGGATACAGATAATGGTGACAGTATTGTGTCATTGTTTAGAGTGAAACAGACTAGTGGCTACAGCAGTAAACAAGATGGGAAAATCACTGGAAGACAGTTTAGATAGGACCCTGAAATCTTGGTGAAGCCATGTAGATTTAGAACTATCATAACTTGTGATGTATTTTAAGCAAGGAATAACATAGTGAAAATGCTATCTCCAGATACAGGATGAGGATGAAAAATAAGTATATACGTATGGTTAAATGTGTTAAATCATTCTGATAGGACTGAAATGGAGAGCTGGACTGGAGAAAGCATATGAGTCTGATTTATGAAAAGTGAGTGAATTTCTCAAGAAAGATTTGTAGTACTTTTAAGTCCTGTACACACAATTATGATGCTAGTAAGGAACATAAAAGGAATGTTTGATCCACAAGGATTATTTTCAGAATCATAGTTATTACTTAAAACTTATTTCTGGGAACCAGCAGTTGGTGTAATGGCTATGTCGCTGGACTCCCACGTAGTCGACCGCGGTTCGTGTCCCGGACCCGGTGGCTTAAAACTCATGCCAGGCGCGTGTGCGTGCCCAGGATCTCGAGAGGAGAATGGAGAAGGGATTGCGGCGTGACTATCCCCCCTGGGGGGTGATTTCTCGCTTTCTGTCTCTCTGTCTCTGTCTGGTGAGCGTACGTGCCCTATAGCAAAAAAAACCTCTCCAAAAAGAAAACTTATTTCTAACAGACACATTCACTATTTTTGATGCAAATGATTCTCCTGAGTCACCAGGTGATTCTAAACAAGTACTACTCCAAGTAGAGTAAATAGTAAAATATTTTTGGCAGTGTATTTATTCATAGGTATTATAAAAGAAAGCATCAACTACAAATTCATAAGATGGTATAATTTCGGTTCCTGCACTCTAAGAAATAACCAATTAGAAACTAAGTAAATCCTTAAATGATCTTCTGAATAGTCAACCTTTCTGCCTCTTGCCCGCACCCATGAGACTGCAGAATGCTCATTGGTTGCAATATACTGAAGAGATACTGATCAAGGCTCCAACTATAAACTATGTCTAAACAAAGACTGCTGACAGCAGTGACTTATTCTAACATGTTTAAGACTGTGACACTGCAGAATACAATGAACTCACCTAAGCAGAGTCATGCCCTGATTATAACAAGGTTTTTGCAATTATCAGAAATTATGGCAAAAGGCAGTCTTCCATAGGCCCACTCTCACCCATAAGCTCTCCACCATGCATTCTACAAATAAGGATGAACTAAGGAATAATCTGATTAAGGACAAAGGAGAGCAACAAGTTCTCCTGATAGGTCTAGAAGAAATGCATTTTCTAGGTAAAACTTACATTCATCTAAAAATAAGAGTTTTGGACCAGCTAGTGGCATGGTGATGAAGGTGACTGGATCCCGCATGGTCAACTAAGCAGTTTGAGTCCCAGATCCAGCAACTTGAACAGCACACCAGCCGTCCGTGTGTGTGTGTGTGTGTGTGTGTGTGTGTGTGTGTATGTGCCCAAAATCCTGGGAAGCAAAGGAAAGAGAAGGGATCACGGCATGGCCACCTCCTCTGGAGAATGCTTTCTCTCTCCCTCTTCCCCAACCCCCACAAGTGCACACACCCTCTAGTAATAAATAAATAAAATGAGTTTAAAAGGGGTACAGAAAGAGGACTAGTGTTTTGGGAGTAGGGGTGAGGCTAGATTGCTAAATCAATTAAGCAAGAATTTAAAACATGAGAATATATAATTAGCTTATAGAACAATCCAAAAAATTTTTCAATGGATTTAAGTCTCACTTCACTAAGTCTTGACTATGCTTTTTTCAAAGACCTACTCACCGCTAGTTTGCAAAGGTAAAACACCTGGTTTGTCATTTATTGGCCTATATAACTTTCCATTCTGGAACACTTCATAAACAATAGTCATGCCTGTATTTTTCCTTCTTGCGAGGGGATAGGAGACTGATGGAGATGATGTGTTAGATTTCCGGATTTTTTTTTAATTTTATATTGGATTTGGGAATAATAAAATGGAGGGAAATTAACATTGCTTTGTTACTTAAAGTATAAGAGATGGCACAAAACCACAGACTAGATATCCTTTAGCTGGATCCCTAATCGTAACTTCAAAGCATGAGCTTATTCAGCAAGCCTGAACTAAGTAACAGTGGTATGCACAGTATAGTAGGTGTTGAGAATACAAAGGTAAAAGCTTACAGGGCCGGGACCAGCAGATGGTGTAGCAGTTACATGGTTGGACTCCCACATGGTCGACTGCA
This sequence comes from Tupaia tana, assembly GCA_026018925.1. NCBI lineage: Eukaryota > Metazoa > Chordata > Mammalia > Scandentia > Tupaiidae > Tupaia > Tupaia tana. The sequence continues at coordinate 178,826,494 of JAKSZU010000003.1, forward strand.
GTTCAAGTCCCAGACCTGGCAGCTTAAAACTCACACTGGACCCGAAGGCTTAAACTCACCCCAGGCATGTGTGCATGCATGCCCAAGATCCGGAGAGGAGAATGGAGGAGAACAGATTGTGGCATGGCCATCCCCCAGGGGGGTGATTTCTCACTTTCTGTCTCTCTTTCTCTCTCTGTCTTTCTGGTGAGCACACACACTCTATAGCAAAAACCTCTCCAAAAAAATATTTAATTTTATTCATGATTATTTTTAAAATTTGATCAGAGAGAGAGAGACGAAAAGTGAAAAAGCAAGCTGCTGGGTCCGGATTCAAGCCGCGGCCGGCCATGTGGAAGTCTAGCACTTCAACCACCACACCACCTGCCAGCCCCAATATTTAATATATTTTCTTAACGATGAGTGAATCATGTTCTTTTTCCAAGTCAATTTTATTCCTCAGTATATTAGTTTATATCTACCACTTAACATTGACCATTAGACCCCTAAGTTTGAAAGATCTGTAACAATTGTTTTCAAGGTGGAATAAAAAAATAAAAAAAATAAAAAAAAAACACGGTGTTTTATATATGTTAAAAAAAATAAAATAAAATAAACCTCACACCAGGCACATGTGTGTGCACTCAAAAAATCCTGAGAGGAAAATGGAGGAGAGGGCATGGCCATCTCCCCTGGGGGATGATTTCTTATTTTCTGTCTCTCTGTCTCTCCGGCAAGCACATGTGCCGTTAGAGGGAAAAAAAAAGTCTCTGAAAAGCTTACGGGGCCCACATTCAAAGAACTGAGTTTGTAAGGAAGCAGATAGCACATGAAGTACACAATTGCCCATTCTGCAGCTCATTCAGGTACTTCCTAGAGAAAGTGATGCCAGGCCTCAGTCTTAGAGAGTTGTGACATAAACTTTAAAGAACTGAGTGAAGGAGAGGAGGAGAAAGAATTTGCCAGCAACCTTTGCTAGAGTCGTAAGTAGAAGATAAAAGAAGGAAACTGCAAGCTGTTCTTTGGAGTGCAGTACATGAGAGTGGAAAAGAGTCAAGTCAGTTATGTGTAAAAGTTTGGGTTTGTGCCAGCAGCACTGGCACAGCAGTAATGCTAGGATCCATGATGCTGGGCCCACATGGGAAGGTCCTGGGTTTGCATCCCAAGGTCTCTCTGTCCACACCAGGTGCACACATGCCCATGCTCCATGCAGGCCAGTGCTGGTAGTGCCTCACGGTGTGATCCTGTTAGGGGTGCCTCCCCTCTCTTTCTCTCACTTGTGCTGGCTCTTTTGCTCTCTTTCTTGCCCTTTCAGAAGAAATAAATAAAGCTCAAAAAGTCAGGGAGTGGTTCATTATGATGATGGTGGATAATTACATCATCAGCTTTCCTTTGTAGCAAGTGAAAACTGCCATAAGTAATTCTGAAACTTAGGTAAATCTGGGACCAACAGATGGCATAATGGTTACATCACTGGACTCCCATGTATCACAGTTCAAGTCCTGGAGTCAGCAGCTTCCAACTCAAACCGGGCACATACACATGCGTGCCCAAAATCCAGAGGGAAGAATGGAGGAGAAGGGATTGTGGTGTGGCCATCCCCTTTGGGGGCAGAGGTGACTTCTCACTTTCTGTCTCTCTGTCTCTTTCTGTCTCTCTAGCAAGCACAGGCACCCTATAGCAAAAATCTTTTTAAAAGGAAAGAAAGAAAGAAAGAAAGAAAGAAAGAAAGAAAGAAAGAAAGAAAGAGAGAAACTTAGGCAAATTCAAATGAAGTCCCTTCTCTTTGCTCAAAGAAGAATTAAATGTATGAAATACATAATTTGCTATTTAAATTTATTTCTTAATTCTAACTTGCTAACCTGATAGATCATTTTACTGTAAGTAAATAGGACTGGTTTCATTCTTCATTTATGATAGTGCTACAAATGCAACTTAAGTATGGATTTTGTTCTAACAATAGCATGGATCTGTAAGCACACATTTTTATCAACATGATGCAGTGGGGAAAACATCTTAGCTAAGGAAAAGCTACAGAAGCCAAACAAGTCTTAAAAATTCACTCAGCAATTAGTGTGTTGTTTCATACCATTTATAATTTTTCTCTACACAGAGTATAACTGTAATTCTTAAAGGATTTTTACTACTTGAGGTTTGTTCCACTTTAGAGTTTGTACTAAAGCTTATTGGAATACTGGTTTGAAAACAAAATTGCAATTCAGCTTTGCAGAAACTACAAAATGTTCTAAACATTCACATTAGTTGGCATAGCATCTCCTAACCTTACAAAAAATAAAAACAAAAACTCAAAATATCAATGTGATTATGTAAATACTATGGAAGCATCAATTATTGATTAAATATTTTGCCAGTTTATAGTGTAACAGTGATAGAATTTATACATCAGGTCTAGTGGAGACCTCAATTCCTGACTTCAACAAGTTGAGGCTATAAAATTCCATAGGCTACTGATGTGTACATTGGGTTTTCTGGCTATTGGTTCCCTAATGGAGAATGCCAGACTTCAGGGTCAGGGCACAGCTTGTTTAGAGCCCTGAGCCAGACAAGGTGCCATGAGGCACCCTTCATCCTTAAGGTGGCTTTAGTTAAGGATGAGATAAGTGGGAGCAGCCATCAAAGGCCGCATCAAGTCAGGTCATTTTCCAGAGACAGTGAATTTACTGCTACTTCTCTTTCCTAAAAAGGATAATTGTGAATATAGCTGTCTCAAAGGACATCTGGATAAGCTGCTTTCTACGGTGATTTTACTCTGGCCAAAAGAACCTAGGAAGAGAAGCATGAGGAAGGTAGACATGGGCTGGACCTTGAAGGAGAATCTATTGAAAGGTATAGATAGGACTTAGAGGAGGCTCCCTAATAAAGGCAGACAAGTAGCAAACATATGCATGGCAGTAGGTAGCCTGTGTGGAAGGTCATGTAAGAGGATTCTGATGAAGTGAAGTCCAAGGAAAAGACTATTTTTTTAAATATAAAAACCACCTATTTCATTGCAGTGAAGATTCAGACCAATCACACGGGACCATTTGTATTTTATTAACATCTATGTGCATAGTCACAGGCAGGTCTTGGGCTCCTAGGAGCCTGATACCAGGGAACTCAGCTCACTAGGAAGGTAAAGATGACAAGGTGCCCTGCTCAGCTCATTAGGGTGTGCTAGAGCCACAACCTGGGTAGAGAGACAGCCCTCAACCATTGCCCAAGAAGCAGTGCACAGGGCCTACACACCAGTAGGAGGCAGTCATCATACCAGGTCGAAAATGGCAGCAATCAGGCCTCTCAGGTTGAAAGGATGGTGTATCAGGCAAATACAAAATTGAGTAAGTAGGAAGGAATTAGAAGTGCAGGATGGAGTTAGGTAGGATAGGAAAACAACAGTGTCAGTCAGTCTAGCCGCCTCCTGATTTGTCACACTGGCATCACAAGCATGATGCTTTTTCTCAAGTTTTTCAAATTCTCTCATATTTCTTATTAATTCTCTCTATTACACCCTTAACACGGGGACAAGAGAAGAGCAGATATGCATATATAATTTACATACAGCTATAACCAAAGTGTTTGCAGAAGATCATTTGCTGTTCAAAAGAATCAAAATTAACTTTCCAAAATAATACTCTTCTAATATATATGGTTTTACTATATTACTAGCAGAACATTACAAAAATACAAACTGGCTTCAGACCAAACTCTTCTGTGTGATATGACTGAATGAATGTTTATAAATAAAAGTGCTATTGATTACCTCTTGGTATTATGGAGACTCCGTAGACATGTTCACCTGAGAAGTGAGGCATCCAGTCTTTTATCCTAGAGTGTAATTCTGAACCCTGTCTTCATAAACAAACATTCAAAAATCCTATCCTGGTTTTATGTGCAGTTATTTCAAAGACATTTGGAAATATTCCCAATTTGTTCTGCAATTCTGATTTATGATTTCACTACTACCGTAAAAGATGGTGAACATAATGTCCTTGAAATACTCAGTAAATAAAAATTGCTGCTGAGAGCCAGCCCTATAGCACATTGGTTAAGGGGGCCAGATCTCACATAGCTGACCATGGCTCAAATCCCAGCCCTAGTAAGTCAAAAAACATGCTAGAGGAGCCGGCAGGTGGCGTAGTGGTTAAGAGTGCCGGATTGCCACATGGCTGACTGCAGTTTAAGTCCCAGACCTAGAGGCTTGCTTCTCGCTTTCCCTTTCTCTCTCTGTCTGTCTCTGTGTCTGTCTGGTCAAATTAAAAAATAATAACAAGTGGGTTAAATAAATAAATAATTCTTTTCAAAAAATTTTAAAAACCAAGCAAACAAACAAACAACAAAAAAATGCAAGACACATGCATGTGTGGTCAAAATCCTGATGGGATGAAGAAATGTAAGAGAAGAGGGGGCCAGCAATTTGCGTAATGGCTATGTCACTGAACTCCCATGTAGTCGACCACAGTTCAAGTCCTGGACCTGGTGGCTTAAACTCACATCAGGTGTGTGTGTCCAAGATCCTGAGGGGAGAATGAAGGAGAAAGTATTGCAGCATGTCCATCCCCCATGGGGGATGATTTCTCACTTTCTGTCTCTCTGTCTCTCTTTGTCTTTCTAGTGAGCACACACGCCCTATAGCAAAAACCTCTCAAAAAAAAAAAAAAAAAGAAAGAAAGAAAGAAAGAAATGTAGGAGAAGGGATTGCAATGTGACCACATCCCATGGAGAAGTGTTTTCTTTTCTTTCCTTTTTTAAAGAGAGATTCTTACTAAAGGGTGCATCAGCTTGCAGGACAGACAGAGAAACAGAAAGCAAGAAATCACCCCCTAGGGGGAATGGCTATACCTCAACCCCTTCTCCTCCATTCTCCTCTCAGGATTTTGGACAGGCACACATATGCTCCTGGCATGAGTTTCAAGGCTCCAGGTCCAGGATTCAAACTGCAGTCAGTCATGTGGGAGTCCAACAATGTAACTATTACGGCATCTGCTGTTCCTGGCATAGTGCTTTCTTACCCTCCCCACTCTTTTTTTTTAAAATGTTTAAATTATTATCATAATCTTGTTTATATTACATTGAATCACATATAACTTTGCAGTGTATTACATTTCTTTTTCCAGAAGGAATACCACCCATATCAGTCAATACAAAGACATTAAAATCCCCATCATCATCATCCAATAGCTTTTCATTTTTTCCAGATTATTATTATTATTACAATTATTTTTTTAAACATTCGATCACTATTTATTATTTTGCTTGTAAAAAGACTCTACCCAACATGAAATACTTCTCAGACCTGTCCAGTTGAGAAAAATATACATGTCATCATCAACAGGTAATAAACCATATCTGAATCCCACTAATGTCATGCCTCTGTATTTGTTCTCTTGCTATCCTTCTCCATAGTCTTCTCTTCTTCCACCCCATTCCACACTGTCTTCTCATCACTGTTTTCACTGCTTTTATGCCCTCCAGTATTTCATTCTCTACCGTAAAGTGCAGATAGTCAGTATATATTAAGTGTATATATACAATTTCTTTCTTTCATATCCTGGCTTACTTCATTCAGCAATAGATCCTCCATATCTGACCACTTTCTATCAAATGCCAGGGTCTTGTTGGCTGAGTAGTAGTCCATAGAGTATATGTGCCACACTTTTTTAATCCATTCATCAGTTTGTAGACATTTTTACCCTCCACACTCTTTCTCTCTGCCCTCTGGCAATTGGAAAAAAATGCTGCTTAACTTAACATTTTTAAAAATATCTTTTCATAGTTAGAACTTGTTCATACCAAAGTTCTCTCTTGGCATTAAATACAAATTCTAATGAAAACTCTAGGGCCAGCTACATGGCCTGGTGATTAAGGCAGCCAGACCTCATGTGGCTGACTGCACAGTTCAAGTCTCAGACCTGGCAGCTGGGGAAACTTGCCAGCTGCATGTGTGTGCATACCCAAAATCGCAAAAGGAGAGAGAAACGAAAAAGAAAGGATTGTGGTATGATCATTCCCCCTGAGGAGCACCTTCTCCTCTCCGTCTTTCTCTGTGTTTCTCTCTCTCTCTGTTGAACAAAGTTCTCTAGTTAAAGCTGTGTTTGCTAAGTAGTCTTTATAAATATTGATAGTCCCTTGCCATGAAGGAGTCCTATAGCCATCAACAGTTCTTTCTTGTCACAAAATATTTAAAAATGTAAAAGATGCTAGTTTTCTTTTGCTTCACCAGATCCCATTTATTTGAATGCTTACAATTTCCGTAATAAGAAATAACTTCAAGGAAGTAAGGCTAACTTTGACTGTTCTTGTATCTATTCATCTGGAATATGCCAAAAAAGGGGGAAGTCATGCAATGTTATGGTGATCTTCCTGACTGGATTTTGGTCATGAATCTATATTCAAACCATTACATCAAGCCAGGAAACAAAAATAGGATGACTAATTATATACAAGCATTTAGAAAATTATGTTAAAAATCCCAACTTCCTTCAATTATGACTATTTGACTCCACAACCCTTGATCTTACCCATTCTTCCATTGCAGTCATATTTCTGTCAGTGAGCTGCATAAAAAGAAATTTATTCTCAGGTTCCCAGACTGTAAAAAGATCAACAAGTTCCCCCTTAAACTCTGTTTCTTGGAATAGTAAATTATGCACAAACATTAATTCTTGGTATAAGGCTAGAAAAGAAACTCACATAAGCAAAGGAAGATACAATCTCAAATAAAATAATGTGGAACTTAAAAATATTAGCAGCGAGAGAGTAGTATGCAACCTCTAGTTCCAAAAACTACAAAGAGATCTGTAATTGGAGGTCACTCACAGGGGACCTCCTTCCACTTATTTGGCAGCCTCTCAGTTATCTACATTAACCATGTATGTGCCTGAAACCAGAAATTTTCATGTAAAGGTTTCCATAAACAAATTATTACATTTCTAGGAAAAAAATCATAGGCTAATTTTTAAATTAACAATATGTTTTTCCATTTTCTTCCAAAATGAGAACTTGGAATGTGATAGGGGTCCATGGATGTGCTCTGTTCAGTAACTATTTTGAGTTATTTAAGAGCTCTAAGAAGGGATTTTTTTTTTATCTGTGTTTATTCATGTCAAGAAATTCTCTTTAAGACTAACTTAGTTTGGCATCTACCTTTAACACATCGACTGCCTAACCGGCACAGGTCCATCTGCCTTTGTACTCTACAGACATAGAAACCATGTATAGGACATGTTTCCCCTGAGATTTTTCTCCAGAGTTTACGCTACTAAGCAGACCTTAAGCTACTAGAAATTCCTGAGCAGTGTGTAACTTTACAGGTACACAGTAGTGCATTTAAACATTGCACAGAACTTTCTATTCATACCGGTCTGCTAACAGAGACATCTAATCCTGGCAGAAAGATGAGTCCATTTTTAGACTCTCCTTTGATCCTACAGATTAGAGGGAGGGAGAAGTCACTCCTAAAAAATGAAAAAGGAGAGAAGAAGAAATTGAGAGCTATGATTGTGACCCCAGGAAAACATGAGCATGTTATTCAGGTTTCCCAGGGTCCAACATTTTAAGTAAGAGAGGGGAGAAAACACTAGTGCTAGAAAATACTTTGGAAACCAGCATGCAAGAGTTGATCAAAGTAAACATTAATTTTATCCTCTTAAAACTGAAAAAGATCTCGGGAACCAGCAGTTAGCGTAATGGCTATGTCGCTGGACTCCCACGTAATCGACCGCGGTTTGTGTCCCGGACCCGGTGGCTTAAAACTCACGCCGGGCGCGTGTGCGTGCGTGCCCAAGATCCTGAGAGGAGAATGGAGGAGAAGGGATTGTGGTGTGACCATCCCCCCTGGAGGGTGATTTCTCGCTTTCTGTCCCTCTGTCTCTCTCTGTCTGTCTGGCGAGCTCACGTGCCCTATAGCGAAAATCTCTCTCAAAAATAAATAAATAAATAAATAAATAAATAATAAAATAAAAAGAAAACTGAAACAGATCTCAGAGAATATATTTTCTTTCTTTTTTTTTTTTTAAGAGTTTTTTGCTGGGACCAGCAGTTAGCGTAATGTCTATGTCACTGGACTCCCAAGTAGTCGATCGTGGTTCAAGTCCCAGACCCGGAGGCTTAAACTCACACCGGGCACGTGTGCGTGCGTGCCCAAGATCCCGAGAGGAGAATGGAGGAGAAGGGATTGCGGCGTGGCCATCACCCCACGGGGTGATTTCTTGCTTTCTTTCTCTCTGTCTCTGTCTGTCTGGCGAGCGCACGCGCCCTATAGCAAAAACCTCTCCAAAAAAGAAAAAAAAAAAAAAAAAGAAGAGGTTTTTGTCTTAGGGTGCATGTACTCACCAGCAAGAGACAGAGAGAAAGAGACAGACAGTGAGAGGAGCGTTTCAAGCCACCAGGTCCAGGACTCAAACTGCAGTCAACCATGTGGGCATCCAGTGACATAACTGGTATGCTATCTGTTGGCCCCAGAGAATATATTCTCTGCAAAACTGATTTTCACCTTCAGTAAAGCTGTAAGGCAAAATGTCCCAGACTCTTTTTAAAAGTCCAAAGACTATTTTTTATGCTTTACATGGTCTTCAGAAGATTAGTAGTTTTATTGAACAGCATTTTCTTTTGTCCCCTATTGCCTTCAGCCACTCCTTGAACTAATACTCAGAAACTATCTGAATGCTCTTACTTCACAAACTGCAAGTATTTTAACACAAAGAGGGGAAGAAAAATCCCATGGTCTATTTCAACACAATTTATCAACGAATTAAATTTTAGTATGCATGATAATTTGTGGATAATGGTAACTATAGTATCAATTTAGAACAAAACCAAGAGGAAATGGTAACTATAGTATTGATTTAGAACAAAACCAAGAAGTCAAATCTCATTTGGCCTAATGGTATATGAAAGATTTGGGCACAAGCTGATAGTTGTTCATATTTAACATTTTTTTTGGGGGGGGGAGGTTTTGTTTCTTTTTGTTTTTGTTTTTGTTTTTGTTTTTGTTTTTTTTTGCTATAGGGCACGTGCGCTCGCCAGACAGACAGAGAGAGACATAGAGACAGAAAGCGAGAAATCACCCCCCAGGGGGGATGGTCACGCCACAATCCCTTCTCCTCCATTCTCCTCTCGGGATCTTGGGCACGCACGCACACGCGCCCTGCATGAGTTTTAAGCTACCAGGTCCAGGACATGAACCGCGGTCCACTACGTGGGAGTCCAGCAACATAGCCATTACACTAACTGCTGGTTCCCCATATTTAACATTTTGATAGCTGAATAATCTTATATCTTAACATGATAAAGACTGTAGAGTCTTCCTCCCTGAAAAAATCCTTAGTATAAGACAAGGAATAATAAATCTAAGATTTCTAACAAAAATAAAATAAATCTAAGATTTCTGAACTGCCTTCCTGCTCAAGGAAGAGGAAACAGATTAACCACTTAAGATCTTTACTTGCTACACTATCGTAGAGCACGTTTTTCAGCTGTTAGAGGATAAATTATAAAAGTTAACATCATAACTATGGAAAGCCTTATGTATGTGTAACATGTGTCAAATGAAAGCACAGATATTCAATGTTGTTGAATCCTTATACTTTTCTATATTAGTGTGGAGGCAGCATCTATTTTTCAATTTTTTTATCAATAAATCTTAGATTTATTTTATCTTTTCCTTCTTTTTTTAAGAAGCAACCTTTCAAAACCCCAAAGTCTACTTCGAGAGCTGACTATCTCAAGTACAGTTCCCATCTGTATTTTCTCCTCCTGTAGACTGAACACAGGGAAACGGTAAAGATGATATGAGGAGGGAATGAAGGGCTATTGGCCTTCTTAAGACCTGGCTTTTTTCCCCACATCCATTTTGACATGTAATATTTTCATTTTCATTGCTTAAAATGTACTCAAATTTCAGTTTTGTTGTCTTCTTTAAACCATGGGTTGTTTTTAATTTTCCAAAAGAAGGGAATTTTTCTAGTTTTGATGCTGCTGTTGTTTCTATCTTTTTGTACTGTAGTTAGTGAACATAATTTGTATATTGCAATTTTTGAAAATTATTTAGACTTGTCTTAAAGCCAACATATAGCTATTTTCTTTTACTCTTCCCTCAGTACTTACAAGGGTAATGAACTCTTTACAATATTCTATACTGTCAGTAAATACAAAGTTATTAAGCATGTTATTCATATTTTCTGTTCATTTTTGAAAATGTATAGTTATTCTTTCGGTTACTGAGAGAAGTGTGTTAAAATCTTACTATAATTGTGTTTGTCTATTTTCCCCTTTATCTACTTTTCTTTATCTATACAGAATCTATATGATTAGGTACACATAAATTCATAATTTCTACATTTTCCTGGTGAACTAAAACTTTTCCTTTTTACTCTTTAGTAATCTTTTTCCCCTAAAGTCAGCCTTGCCTGATATCAGTATTGGTTACTGTTGCACCTTTTTTCTTTCAACCTCTGTGTATATCTGCATATTTAGATTATGTCTCTTAAAACAAGATATTTGGCTTTTGTTTTGATCAATTTGATCATTTTTTTGTTGTTATTCATGATAGAGCACATGTATGCACATAAGAAAAAAGAGAGAAACATCCTTCACAGGGCTCAGTCACACCATTATCCATTTCCTCCAGGCCTTCTTCTTGCCGGCATCCTGGGCAGGCATGCACATGCCCACATGTCTCAGGCTGACTAGACCAGAGATTTGAACCATGGTCAACATGTACTTCTAGCTCCACAGTCCAGTATACGCTTCCAACTGCACCACAGAGGCTGTGCCAATCTGACAAATTTTGTTCTTCATAAAGAGTATTTACTCCATTTACATTTAATTATAACTACAGATATGTTTAAGTTTCAAATTGCCACTTTAGGGCCAACGTTGGTGGCATAGGTGGTAGCATACTGAAGTGCAGTGAGGGAAGCCATATGGCAGATCCTGGGTTTGGATCCAGAGTTGGCCTGGAAACACATGCCCAAACTCCTGATCAGCTGAGCTGGAGGGCTAGGGGAAGGGGACTGTGGTATGACAAAACTCTCTCTCTCTCTTACTTTCTCATGCATACATGCTCTCTCTCATATAAAAAATAATAAAAAATAAAAAAAAAACTAGCATTCTACTATTTGCCTTCCATTTGTCCAGCACATTTTAGTTCCCTTTCCTTTCTTGCCTTCTCTCTAAATCCATGGAGTATTTTGTATTTTTCCATTTCTCCTTCTATTAGCTTTGTAGTTTTATATTCTTTTGCTATTCATTTAGTGCTTTCTCTAAGGATAACTTCAACATATAGTCATACCTACCAAAATCTAAAATAAATTTAAAAATTTAACTCTTCCTGGATAGTGCAAGGAGCTTAAAATCTTCTACTTCATTTATCTTCCTGCCAACCTATATGCTGCTATTTTCATTTTTTTTTTTTATTTCCAGAGGGCATCTATGCTTACTAGAGAGAGAGAGAGAGAGAGAGAGAGAGAGAGAGAGAGAGAGAGAGAGAGAGAGAGAGAGAGAAAGCACCTTCCAGTGAGGTGTGGTTATGCCACAATCACTCTTCCTCTGTCTCTCCCTCCAGTCAGGATTTTGGGCACAAACACACACACGCCACTGTTTTTCTTTTTTTTTTTTTTTTTTTTTTTTTTTTTTTTCAAATTACCAAGTCTGGGATTTGGACCACAGCCAGCCAGGTAAGGATCTGCTTCCCACTACATAATACTTAACCACTGCACTGTAAGACCAACCCTCATTTATTTTAATTCTAAATATTTTCTAAATCCCCAAATAAGTTAAAATTATTGTTCCATAAAGTCAATATTCATTTAGATTTAACCACATATTTATCCTTTTCATTGATCTTTATTGTGCTAGTAATTTGGGTCAAAAAAAAAGAAAAGAAAAAAGGATTTGTTGCAAATTTGGTGAGTCTCTTTCCCCCACCTTCATCTTACCTCTCTGCTCCATTGGGCCCTGAGTCATATGGGGATACACTGTGCAGAAATTTCACAAGTAAAATGTAATGAGATGGGCAGGAAATAGACACAAGAAGGTAACAGGCTCTGAAGGCAAGAAGCACAAAGATATTCTTTACTGAAAAAGCCTTAGGCAGTTAATGAGTCGGAGAAGTATTGCCAAGTAACACTCACCAAATTTAGTAGTATGCCTCAATTTAGTAGGCACAAAAGCTGCTTATTGTTGAATGAACAACAAATATAATGTAATTGGTCTAGTATAATTAGGAGGTCACCAAGCCATGCTTGTGATAATTGGCATTGCCATAGCCAGGGGCTTATATGACCTCAAATGATGAAGGAGTAAGCCAGGAATGTGTGTACTTTGAGCTAGAGAGACTGACTAATCTGGCTGTAAGGCCCCAGGGAGGGAGGCCAAGAATCAAATCATACTGCTCAGTCAGGGCTTGGTGGACTCCTTTGATTGTAGTCAGTCTCCACTCGATACATCACTCTCTGGGGTTTGATCTAAAGACAGAAAAGTGAGGGATTGGGGAGAGGTAGCGAAATGGTGAACGCCAGAAAAACAACTGCAATGTCAGTGTAAGGACATCCCATAATAGAGTGGAATTATAATTCTTCCAAATGTCACTCAATTTGAAACAGGTCCTGCAAAATGGCCTTAAACTTTTATGCAGAGCCTTTCATTCCTAGTACTGAGCCAATAAGGATCAAAGACTGGTAGTACTGATGGTTTCAGAAGTTTTACCTCCACAAGGTTGCAGGTTGGTGATTGGCTGTAATCGCCCAAATACTAGGGTCATCTTTTCCCAAACTTTTCTTTTTTTTAAATGGATAACTAAGTTTAAGCAAAGAGAGTTTAGTTGGGTATAATATATTCACAGAGATGCCAAAAAATATCCCTTGACAGTAACAATGTTGTTGCCTTAAGATTATGAAAGCAGCAAACTTCACTTTCCCAGTGTGCAAAAAGGGCTAAAAAATGAGAATTTATGTCCTTGTTTCTGTGCTGTTATGTTTCAACCTTCAACTGGCTGGTTCGTTTTGTTTGTATGTAGTACAGATGAGTCACAGATTGATCGTTCATGTACACAGATTGATTGTTCATATGTCTAATCTCATCCAGTCATCTTGCAAATGAACACTACTACCCACAGAGGAAACTAGGTGACAGGGGCCCATTTGCAATGCAAATCCACGATCTTTACTAGAAAAGCAGCTCCAAGTATATATAGCATAATTTTTCCACATGGGAACAGCATATTGCAAGGTTCTGATAGAACACAGTGCACTGCCAAGGACTTCCAGGACATTTGACTTGCCACTCTTTAAACAAACAAAAAAAATGTACTATCAGGGAAGCTATTTGTTGATTTTGGTGATATTTTTGTTTATCACTTAAAGCACACCAAATTAATAACAATCTGTTTTTCCAGGACTGATAAGAATCTAGAACTATAAATCTATTGCTGGCCATTGATGAAGACAGTTCTCTTTTGTTACTTAATATCAGTATTTATTTTCTCCACTAGAATGCTTAGCTTGGATGAATACTAGCTGATAATTTCAGAAGGGTGAAAAGCTAACTAGAACTGGGCATTTGGCCCAGATAAATCTGATTCCAATACTCTGAAGGAAGCAGCAAGGGAACTAGAAAGTCTTTGACAAAAATTGTTGATAATTGGCTTAGGTCTGGGAAGGGAAACAAAACTTGGAGAGCTATGAATGTCATTCTAAGTAGAAAACACACATACACACACACACATAAGCAAGCAATCAAGGTACTACAAAACTAACAACCCTCTCTTTAATGCTAAGAAAAATTAAAAATACATATGACTATAGTGAAACCTCTTCTATCCAGAACTCTTCTAAAAGAAGTCTTTCTGAAGACCCAAATTGCAGAAGCAAAATAGAAATCTAGGGTTCGAATCTCTGTTCTGTGTGATCTTGGGCAGGTCACCTCATTGGGGCTACGGTTCACTGCGTCTACAGTTCAGTGACATCCTCCTTTCTCACCTGTAAATTGTGGATAATGTGAGCACCTATTCTATAAGGCTATTATTAGGATTTCAAAATCAAAGGTTTTATAAATCTGCTTTATTAATCAAATAATAGATCTTTTCAAATGCTAAGATTTTATCCATATTTATACCAATTAATGTTAGAATTTTAACCATTTTTTTAGCTGAAGCTATATAAAACATTATGTACTTTTTCCTTAATCAGATTTAAATCAGTGTAATGTGATGTCTTGATTACTCAGGTTGTTATCAATAGCCATTACTGGATTAGGCAGGAGTAAAACATTACCCTCAGCATTAAGATAGCTCCTACAGTCCAGAATTACATTGAAAAATAAGATAAATACTCCAAATAACTAGTATCTTCACCTAATGAGTTCCTTTTATTTAAAAAGTTTCACAGAATTAAGTACAAAGGTACTTTGGTAGGAACTAATTTATCACTCTGTCACAGGAAAGATTAGAACCAATCATTATGAGCAGATAGGTATCTAATCATTAAGAATGTTGAAGAAAAAACTGTGTGGTGATCAAATCAGAGTAATTAGCATATCCATCACCTCAAACCTTTATTGTTACTTTTTATTAGGAAAATTCAAAATTCTTTCTTGGGGCAAGGAGGTAGCATGGTAGTTAGGACACTAGACTCCCATGTGGCTCACCATAGTTCAAATCCCAGACACGGAGGCTTGAAACTCATGCCGGGCGAGTATGTATGTGTGCCCAAAATCCTGAGAGGAGGATAGAGGAGAAGAGACTGTGGGGTGATCATCCTCCCTGGGAGGGGGAAAGGAGGTGATTTCTCACTTTCTGTCTCTCTGCCTCTCTCTGTTTCTTTGGCAAGCATGTGTACTCTATAGCAAAAATCTCTCACCAAAAAAAAAAAAAAAAGAAAAAAGAAATCCTCTCTTGTAGCTACTGAAATGTACAATATGTTGTTAACAATAGTCACCCTATTATGTATAGAATCCTAGAATTTATTTCCTCTAGGGATCAGCAGTTAGCGTAATGGCTATGTTGCTGGACTCCCACGTAGTCAACCGCGGTTCAAGTCCCAGACCCAGTGGCTTAAACTCACGCCGGGCGCGTGTGCGTGCGTGCCCAAGATCCCGAGAGGAGAATGGAGGAGAAGGGATTGCGGCATGGCCATCCCCCCGGGGGGTGATTTCTTGCTTTCTGTTTCTCTGTCTCTCTCTGTCTGGCGAACGCACATGCCTTATAGCAAAAACCTCTCCAAAAAAAAAAAAAAGAGAGAGAATTTATTTCCTCTAACTGTAATTTTCTATCTGCTGATTAGAAAATCACATTGTACCCCATAAATATGTATAATTATTATGTATCCTTCAATTTTTTTAAAAAAAGTAATAAATCCAATTTGTTCAACTCAAAAAAATAAATAAATAAAATGAGAGTGACTCAGAGTAAAGTAGCTCCTCCTCATAGCAAATATGAATTCCCAACCTCCTTTTTTTCAACTTTACTCCATTAATGAAATTGAATCAATATGCTTGGGGAAGATAGATATAATAAGGTTTTTAATTCACATAGATTAAGAAATACTGGCAACTTAAATTTAACCACTACCTTTTCATTAACCACCGGAGTTCCAATAATAACATCATCAATTAGTATTTGCAAAGTACACACTGTGTCCTGCACAGAGCTGGTAAAGATATGATTATTTTACTCTATAAAGATTTATAGTCTGGAAACAATGTAGATAGAGATGTAATATATTTTGATGATTCTGAATACTTTTTAAAATTTGTGCAGTATCATTAAGGATAGACATCTGTGTTACAGATGGAGAAATGAAGAGAAAAAGAATTGACACCATGCCCTTTCACATAGGCAGTGACAAAATAAAAATAATTTCAACCCACTTCCTATTTTAGTGCATTCTCATCACTTGGCTATTGTGTCTTATCCAAAAGCAGTTCTAGTTTCTTAAACCTAAAGCAGCACAAATTAGAAAAGTCTAAACAATGCTCAACAGCATTCAAGATACAGATTATTTTTGCCCATGAAAATACACTGAAGTGGCTCCATGTCGTGGTAAGTTATCAAATTATGGAAAGAACACTGCAGAGATTAAAATGTTGCATAAGAGAGACAAAGCAGCATGAGTCAGGGGTTTGGGAAATATGAGTCAGACAGAAGGGAAGAAGCCAAACACAGAGAAAGAGGGCCTAGGCAGGACTTACTGGACACCGCAGAGATACAGACGTTGCCTCCAGTAACTCAGAGAAAAATCAGATATGCAGTCCTATAGGCTGGGGGTCAGTGTGAGAAAGAGCAAAGGAGTAAGAGCTGAGCAAAAATGAGACTGTATTATTTACAGCAGCCAGTGGTGCCAAAGTCAGCAAGAGAAGGCCCTACAATAGTATAAATCACTAGGAGGGAGAGCATGGGCACATTTTTGAGAACTGAGGGAATCACCAAATATTGCCATTAGCTATTCTTCATGTATTAGAATGAAGAAATGTGTTGTATTTAAGGAAGCACATTCTACTCTTTGGTTAACATAGGCTGTTTCTGTTAACATTAGATTGTGTCTACAAAGTTCAGAGCTGCTCCCTGTGGTATTCAAGCCAAGTTCTCTAATTACATCCTTAAAGCCTTGAATTTGGGGCTAGCATTGTATGAGCACCTCCAACCAGGCACTGCACCAGGCTCTTCATACACAACCCCCCCCAGCCATGCAGACTGTGTGTCTGCCACTTTTCTCACACAAATCAATTTGTCTTATGGATGCTTTCTCATGTGACCTGCCTTCCACCCAGAAACAGGCTCATTTTCATGCCAACCCATGGATCTCACCTTCTTCAAAAAGTAGCTCAGAATTCCTCTCCTCTGGCAAACCCCAGGCTGCCAGCTCTGACATTGCTTTACTCCTCAAAGCCTCTGCACTTCTAGACTCAATTTCTTTACATCGTTTTCCATTTACTGACATCTGGCTGATATTATGTGTTTCTCAGATCATGCCTGTTACTCTGCATTATAAAATTTTAGTTGCATGCAATAAAATCTTGATCTACTTTCTTTAAACTGGGCACCAGTGCTCAGCAAATAGTTACAATTCATGTATCCATTTATTGAACAAATATTTATTGAAAAGCCATAGTGGGGACCATCAGATGGCATAATGGTTATGTCACTGGACTCCCACATAGTCGACCATGGTTCCAGTCTCAGATGAAGTGACTTAAAACTCACATTGGGAGTGTGTGCGTGCGTGCCCAAAATCCCAAGCGGAGACTTAAGGAGAAGGGATTGTGGCATGGCCATCCTCCCTGGGGGGGGGGGGGGGGGGGGGGGGGGGGGGGGGCTTGATTTCTCTCTTTCTGTCCTGTCTTTCTCTGTTTCTCTGGCAAGCCCACGAGCTCTATAGCAAAAATCTCCCCAAAGAAAGAAAGAAAGAAAGAAAGAAAGAAAGAAAGAAAGAGCCACTGTGTTTAATGAACCTGAGATGCAGAAAAAGGGAAGGCAAAGACCCCATCTTCAAGGAGTTTGGATCCAAACCCGGGAAATATATTACCTGACTGTCTGGAAAACCAGATGAACTTAACAGTCAAGGATAAATTTAAAAATAATTTAAAAACAAACAAACTCCTCTCCTCCAGAGTGTTTTCCTAGGTGTCAGGAAAATCGTGGCTGACCTGAGTAGATTCACTTATAAATAAAGCATTACTTTTGCCGGTGCAGCTATTTTCCCATGAAAACATAGGAAACTGATTTTTCTTACACACCATGGAGGTACCTGCAAGACAGTGCTTGTGCTGTGATGAGTCGTGGGAGGTGGAGGGCAGGATACTCTCATAGACCTCTTAGGAGGGCTAGCTCTTCTGGAGCATCTGCAGAGGCTTTGAGTTTCTGTTCCAGTTGTATATTTTAGTAATTACTATATTATTTAAATAAACAAATAGACCTTGTAATTGAAGATAGTTCATAGAGAAATTCAGCTAATCTATAGCCTTCAGCATGAGAAAACTTGCCAAAGGTAAGTGAGACGATATTCTAAACTGTCTTCAGAGAGGTCATAATAAAATGTAGGTAGTATCTGCTTCCCAGTCACAGAGGTTAAGTTTTTGGACTATTTTGGGGGGTCAGATAGGTAGAAAGTATAATCAAGTTAACCATGAGTGAGGTGAATCTTGTTGCAACCTTGTTTGGTTTTTGATTAAAAAAAAGGGGGGGGGGGAAGGATATAGTGACAGTGAAAGTGGTGATATTTCCTTTAATTTTTCTTTTTTTTTTTCCAGAGAAATTTTTGCCATAGAGTACATGCACTCACCAGAGAGACAGAGAGACAGAAAGTGAGAAATCATCCCCCTGGGGGGATGGCCACACTGCAGTTCCTTCTCCTCCACTCTCTTCTCAGGATTTTGGGCGTGCACACACACACCCAGCCTGAGTTTTAAGTCACTGGTCTGGAACTCAAACCGCAGTTGACCATGTGGGAGTCCAGTGGGGTAATCATTACATCTGCTGGTCCCTTTATTTCCTTTTTTGTTTGTCTGGTTTTGTAACATTGTAATCCACTGAGCAAGGCTGGGGCCACATAGGAGAGCTGGGTTCAGGATCCTAAAGCATGCTGGGTATAGTGTGGCATGCTCCTGTAGTCTTGGCTTGCTGGAAGTCTGGGGCAGGCAGATCACAAAATGGCAAGATCTGGATGAAAATGCTTCTCTTAGGGCCGGCCCCATAGCTTAATGGTTAAGGGAACCAGATACCACATGGACAACCATGATTCAAATCTTGGCCCACACACCAGGCGTGTGTGGGTACATGCCGAAAATCCCAACAGGATGGAGAAATGGGAGAAGAGATTGCTGTATGACCACACCCCATGACAAGGGATGTATTTCTCCTCCCCCCCTCCCACCTCCCATCTGTCTCTCTCTGGAGAGTGCACACACCCTCTGGTAATTAAAAAAATGTTTCTTTCCTCTCCCACCCCTATAAAGAAAAAAAAAAGGAAGGGAAAAAGGAGAGACTATTGGGCCAGATGGTGTAGAGCTTAAGAGGGCAGGATACCACATGATGGACTATGTGATTTGACTCCCAGATTCCCTGGTTCATGTGTTCATGTGCCCAAAATCTTAGGAGGAGAATGGAGGATAAGGAATTGTGGCATGGCCATCCACACACCTGTGGAGTACTTTTTCACTTTCCTTCTCTCTGTCTCTGTCTGACTCTTAAGAGTGCATGCAGCTATATCCAAAAAAAAAGCGGGGGGGGGATTACTTTAATTCACTTAATATTGTTATTAAATAATCCTCAAAAGGTAAATAGGCATGGTTCTTAAAAAAAAAAATACCACAGGGGCCAGCATTTGTGTGCTGGTTAAGGCACTAGCCTCACACATGGCTGACCACAGTTCAAGTTCTAGACCCAGCGGCTTGAAAATCATACCAGGTGCATGTGCATGCATGCCTAAATCCTGAGAAGAGAATAGAGAAGGGATCGTGGTGTGGCCATTCCCTCTGGGGGGAAATTTCTCACGTTCCCTCTCTCTGTCTCTCTCTCCAGAGAGTGTGTACTCCCTATGGCAAAAAAAAAAAAGAAGAAGAAAGAATGAAAGAAAGAAAGAACACAGGTTTTTGTATGTAAAACCTAATTAATGATACATAAATCCTAATAGAAATGCGAACCTACTTATCAGAGATACTTAGAAATGAACAACAAGAAACTAGGAAGGAAATTGTACAACATCGGGAATGCAGTGGGGTGGAGGCAGTTTGCAGAAAGCTATCTCAAAGAGAAAAGCCTCAGTCACTGGTGAAGCCTCCCTTAGAAAATGCAGCAGCCAGCCCAAGTCCTTGATCTTGTGCCAGCATGTACTAAGGAAATTTGCCACATCTGAATCTGACATTACTGTATCTCTCAGGGCTGTTATCACCGCAAATGCTGGCAAATGTTCTTGACATAAAACAATAGGAATTCTACTGTCATTTCTGCATTAGCAAGTCATAAAGCTCTCAAGAAACCCCAGTAGAAAGGTTTTCATCAAGTGCATAGGGGTGAACAATAAAAGACACAAGAAAAGAGCAGATAATTCAAGGCAAGATTGTTGTACCACTACATAATACTTAAAAAGGACAGTTAATTATCACTGACTTAGAAAATAACAATCATAAGAATGTTTTGTTTCAAAACAAAACTAGCCAAAATTTTAAATCAGGTTCGAAGAATTACGTAAGAAAATGCTTTTATAGGTTATTATCCAGTAAATAGCCATACATCACTCAAGTATTTTAAATCTTCCCTCCCTCTTTCTTATGGAAAGAATCTGTCTTATCATTTCCACACCCACCTAAGTGAAACTGATATCTGCAATCAACCCTCTTACAACCTAAACTTTGTATGTATATAACTACATTGTTTAGTGTAAATGCAGCAATTCTTCTTGAAATGCAGAAAAATGAAAGGCAAAATGACACCACAGGCCACTATGTTGCAGTGTTTCTTGAATACAATACAGAAATTGAGTAAATTCTAATCTTTTTTTCCATCAATTTTTGATCCACTGTTTCTTCCCCAAGCATCAACTTGGGCCTGCCACAGTGATAACATGAGACCCTCAAGTATGTATAAGTTTTTATGTAGTATTTGTCATCTAAGAATTCTAAGTTTTATGATTTTTTACATAATTGTTGAGGGCCAGTCAGGTGGCATGATATATATGGCAGTTGGATCCCATATGGCCAAGTGCATGGTTTGAGTCTCAGACTCAGTGGCTTGGAAAATATGCCAGGCATGTGTGCATCTATGCATGCATGCATGCCTAAAATCCCAAGAAGAGAATGGAGGAGAAGGGATTGTAGTGTAGCCATATCCCCTGAGAGTAATTTCTCAGTTTTCCCGTCTCTCTCTTTCTCTCTCTCTCTCTGACAGGTACATGTGCCCTATAACAAAAACTTAAAAAAAAAAAAAAAAAGGAAGGAAGGAAGGAAGGAAGGAAAGAAGGAAGGAAGGAAGGAGGGAGGAAGGAAGGAAGGAAGGAAGGAAGGAAGGAAGGAAGGAAGGAAGGAAGGAAGGGAAAGAAAGAAAGAAAGAAAGAAAGAAAGAAAGAAAGAAAGAAAGAAAGAAAGAAAGAAAGGGAGGGAGGGAGGGAGGGAGGGGAGGGAGGGAGGGAGGGAGGGAGGGAGGGAAGGAAGGAAGGAAGAAATTATTGTTGAAGAATGCCAAAATTGTGTAGTCCTCTCATTTGTGGTATTTTACTCCTTGACATAGGAAATTTGAATGAATATATAGGTGTTGTATCAAGGCAAAATTACATTTCATTATAAGTTATTGTAAATAGGACCACACACACACACAAATTTACATCATATTTTAGTCCCAAAGAAGTTCTTTATAACTGGTTTATTATGACAGAGCATTTTTATTTTTACTTTTCTAGAACTGCCACCTGACTATGCTTTAATGCACATTTAGCAAATTATTCCCAGAAGATAAATTGTTTAAGGAAAACATATATTTTAGACTATACCACCCTATCTCTCCTGGAGGAATATGATCAAATTAAATCCTTTCCATTTTGAAGTTTGCAATAGAAGATTTATACATACATGTTACCCTACTGTTTGAAAAAAAATAGGAGGGAATATGTGAAGTTCGATTATACTCAGTTATAGGACAGATCTTTAGATATTTGCCAATAGAAATTATCTCAAATATAATATGCTAGATGGAAAAATCAAGTATCAAACATAATCTATTTAAATTTTAAAACACAAAACCACCCTATATATTAGAACAGGAGCAACCTTGTATAAAAAAGTATAAGATATCTCAGGGGAAGATTCCTGCCCACCAGGAAAGCTCTAGGTGGGTAGGTGAAGGGATGAGGATGATTGAGGCTTGTAGCTGTAGCTGAGATGTTGCATTTCTTAACAAAACAAAGTGAGCTCTGAGACAACCATGGCAAAACATTAGCACTTGTTAAATCCGAGTGTTACGCATCACTTCCTGAACACTTAAAATAATTTATAATCTTGAGACCAGCAGTTCGAGTAATGGCTAAGTCACTGAACTCCCATGTAGTCGACTGTGGTTCGAGTCCTGGACCCGGTGGCTTAAACTCACGCCAGGCACGTGTGCCTGCACGCCCAAGATCCCGAGAGGAGAATGGGGGAGAAAAGATTGCGGCGTGGCCATCCCCCTGGGGAGTGATTTCTTGCTTTCTGTCTCTCTGTCTCTCTCTGTCTTTCTGGCGAGCGCCCGCGCCCTATAGCAAAAAAAAAAAAAAAAAAAAAGAAAAGAAAAAAAAAGAAAAAAACCTCTCCAAAATAGTTTATAATCTTAAATATTTCCAATGTACTAACACTGTTATGTTTTAAAAATATAGTTTCTTCAAGAAAAGTATCGCAGCAAAATGGAGAAAATATAAACATCTTCACAACCCACTAACATTATTTCTCTGTTGCGTGCCTTTGACAGACATAGATGAGTGCACTGCAGGGACGCACAACTGCAGAGCAGACCAAGTGTGCATCAATTTACGAGGCTCCTTCACATGTCAGTGCCCGCCGGGGTATCAGAAACGAGGAGAACAGTGTGTAGGTAAGTATCACAGTGTGGGAAGCAGGCTCCTGTCTTGAGCATCTTAATTGTTTAAGCCTTAGGCTTTCAATTCAAAGCACCTATATTTACTTGGAAAATGACAGCTAATAACTGCTTAATCTTTCATTGACTACCAATCCATTTTCCACACTAACTAGAAAGAACTAACCTTACGGGCTGAGCCTATTCCAAATATCAAAGTCTTGGTTACATTGTTAGATGAAGCTAAAGCAGAACTGTGGAGTATAATGGAAGTATAAAAGCAACAAGAGAGAGAACCAGCAGTTAGCATAATGGCTATGTCGCTGGACTCCCACGTAGTCGACCATGGTTCGCGTCCCGGACCCGGTGGCTTAAAACTCACGCTGGGTGCGTGTGCGTGCGTGCCCAAGATCCCGAGAGGAGAATGGAGGAGAAGGGATTGCGGCGTGGCCATCCCCCCTGGGGGGTGATTTCTCACTTTCTGTCTCTATGTCTCTCTCTGTCTGTCTGGCGAGTGCACAGGCCCTAAGCAACAAGAGAGTCAGCCGCAGTGGCATGGTGGTGGCCTGGGGCTTCAAAATGCTGAGGCCACTTGGGAGGATCCCAAATTCTCAGTGGAGATCTATTTACACACAATATGGATACTCATGTTTCTGGCTGGCTGGGGCTGGGGGTTGGATTGCAGTGTGGAGACCCTGCTGGGAGAATCTCCCTGACTTCTCCAGAAACAGGTAAATAAGCTTTTTTTTTTTAGTATTTTAGTTTTTAAAGGGGGCCAGCAGATGGCATTGTGTTTATGTCAACCATAGTTTGGGTCCCGGACCCAGTGGCTTGAAACTTGCACCGGGTGCATGTGTGTGCATGCCCAAGATCCCAAGAGGAGAATGGAGAAGAAGGGACTGTGGCATGACCCTCCCCCATGGCAGTTGATTTCTCACTTTCCCTCACTATTTCTGTCTCTCTCTCCAGCAAGTGTACACACCCTAAAGCAAAAACCTCTATCAAAAAACAAACAAACAACAGCAACCAAAAGGGCAGCCAGTGGTGTGATGGTTAAGGCAATGGGATCCCACATGGCCAACTGCCCTACTGGAGTCTTAGACGCAGTGGCTTGAAACTCACGCCGGGTGCATGTGCGTGCGTGCCCAAGATCCCGAGAGGAGAATGGAGGAGAAGGGACTGCAGCATGGCCATCCCCCCTGGGCGGTGATTTCTCGCTTTCTGTCTCTCTCTGTCTGTCTGGCGAGCACACACGCCCTATAGCAAAAACCTCTCCAAAAAAAAGAAAATGTAACACATGGTCACAGACCTTTATCATGCGGTAGAAACTCAGACCTAGCCGTGTGTCCTCCCTGCCGTTCCCTTTACTCATGGAATCAAGTCTGCATTCCTCAACAGAGCATAAAAGATCTTCCTCAATGTGATACACATACAGCTCTGTTTTGTCAACACCTCTCCCCAAACCCCCCAAAAATTTACACTCCAGCTTTATCCTACTAATTACAGTGCCCACATACATTATTCAGTGTCACACTTGAGTGACTTTACACAGTATCTTTTCAGTGCCAAGTACATTCCCTCCAGGAAAACTCTTACCTACTACCAGATCCCAGCTCAGATCTCCTCCACTGGGAATCCTGTCATGATCTACCTAAATATAATTAGTCATTCCTTTCTTTATGCCAGTACAAAATTTACAAAAAATTACAATGTTACAGACCCATACCTTTGTAAAGTATAATCAAATGTTGCAGTAATGTCAAATTGTTCATCTTAAACATGTATTCTCGGTTTCTGTGTTTATTCGTTGCAGTCTAGTCCAGATAGTCTATGGATTAGCAGCAAGGCAGCAGGCCACACCTCAAGCAGTGCTTCTCCCTCTGTCCCTTGAATAACCATTCTATTATTGATTCTAGTCCGTAGAATAGCATACCTCTCTTCCATAGTGGACATTACCAACATGCAGTGTCATTAATGGGACAAAGAAATGTGTTATTAGCTGTTGAAGATAATTTAATAGTTTTATCAACTGGATTAGGGAGAAATGTTCACACGTTGAAATATTCACTTTGTAAGCTAAATAATGTGATTGAATGTATAAAATGAAATTAAAAAATTAATCTAATAAAAAATGCATTGTCAAACATAATGCTAGCAAATAACAATGGGTTGATGAATGTTTATCAGTTGAGAAGACATGCATCATTTATTCATAGAAGATTTATTGAGGACTGACTGTGTGCCGGTCACTGTTCAAGGTGCTGAGCTATAATAATGAACAAACAGATTTTACATAATTACAGCTCTCATGAAGCTATTAGGAAGTACCACTTATACAAATTAACTGTCAATATTGGTACCTGACCATAGTACAGGGTCCTAGAAAGCACTATGCTAAAAGTGTTTTTAACTAGTGTGGTTTCCATTCATTCTGTAATGTTTATTGAGCAAGTATGAAGCATGTAGCAGTCGACAGATAAAAAAACGTTCTGCTGAAGCAAGCCAGACCATGAAAGAAGGCATCATATGTCCCAACTTAATATAAACTGAATGTCTGCACGCTGAGGCAGAAACTAAAATACTGGACAGTATAAAAGCATGCAGAGTAACTGTGGATACCCGGTACAGAGTGCGTGGAGGGTAGGAAATGGCAGAGGGTAAGAGGGAGAGAATCAAGGGGGAAAAAAGAAGTAAAATATATAAAAATAAATAAATAAATAAAAATCATCACTCATCAAAATTGTAAACAAACAAACAAACAAACAAGGGGAGGAGGCAGTTCTTTTTGGCCATAAATTTGAGTAAGGGAGTCAGACAGGAAGCAAATGAATACATAACAAAATGTCAAGTCCTATTAAAGGCTGCAAAGAAACTAAAGCAGGATAAGGGGGTAGATAGGGCAGGAAAAAAAACATATAAAGTATGGGTGGGAGGGGTGGCCTCCCTGAGGAGATAACATTTGAGCAGATACTTGAACAAAATATGGAAAGAAGCATGTGAATATTCTTATCACTTATTCAATATTCAGGTTAAATCAAATGAATCTTGTAACTTATTAATAATGGCTTCCATTTATTTTTCACCTGCTACATGTCAGGGACTTTGCCTACATTGTGTCATGTAATCCTCCCAGCGATTCCACTGCATTGTTGTATAATTACTTACAGAAGAGGAAATGGAAGCTTGAGAGGTTAAGATGAAGCTAATAATTTCTAGAATAAAGATTCAAACTCGGGTTACCCTGAGGCCACTTGAGACACTGCCTCCCATAGTTTTAGTTATTAAAGTACCAGAAGAGCTTATCATAAAGTTTTGTTTTACCATAAGGCAGTCACTATATAGTGTTACATGGTACATACATCATTATTGTTTTGTATTACACGTCTTGTTGGAATTGTCACAAAGTATAGAATCACGAATTAGTGAAATTCTATTAGGCTTGTAAGATGTTAGTCCTAAATGGGAGTTCTCAATTGAGCATTTCATAGTTGGAAATATTTCCATGAAAAGACACAGGCTTGGGACCAGCAGTTGGTGTAATGGCTATGTCGCTGGATTCCCACGTAGTCGACCACGGTTCGAGTCCCGGACCCGGTGGCTTAAAACTCACACCGGGCGCGTGTGCGTGCGTGCCCAAGATCCCGAGAGGAGAACGGAGGAGAAGGGATTGCGGTGTGGCCATTCCCCCTGGGGGGTGATTTCTCGTTTTCTGTCTCTTTCTCTCTGTCTGTCTGGTGAGTGCATGCGCCCTATAGCAAAAAAAAAAAAAAAAAAGACACAGGCTAAACACTTCATCAGAGTGTCAAAAGGGAACTCTTATGAGGTAACTTTAGCATCCCATTCCTTCCACAACATTCTTTCCTTTTCTCAGATAGACAGGACAAACCTCACTATCCACATTTTGCAGAGAGGAAACCGAGATGCTGAACATTTAAGAGACAATAGCAGGGTCACCAGCTGAACATAGCCCACAACTCCCTTCTCTTAAGTTTTGTGCTGCATCATTCGATTCATCAGTAGTTCTTTTTTACTTCTGTCGTTATAAATAAGCTTCTAGCTACCCAAACTGGCATTCATATAGAGAGATGCTGATTTTAGTCCATGGAATACTTTATTTCATCCTTCTCTTCCACAAATGATCAAAGGAACAAAACAAATATATATTTGTTGTTATATATAATACATATATTTACATATAGTAGTCTTAATTACTTTTCTCTCTTTAAATCTCAACCCACCCAACTAGGTTTATTTACCACTGAATGGTATGAATGTTTAGTCTTTTTTTTTAAACATTTTATATAACTGCAGAATGTAGTCAAAAACATATTTAAAGTACATATGGGCTAATTTTCCTTCCTTCCTCCTTTCCTTGCTGCTTTTCTTTCTTTCTGCCAGAGGGTGCATGTGCTCACTGAAGAGAAATAGAGGCAGGATATGGTGAGAAAGTACTCACATCCATGTGCCAGGTGTGTTTCTCAGACCGACAGGTCCTAGACTCAGACACCTGGTCAGCCATGTGGGATCTAGCCGCCTTAACCACCAGGCCACAGGCTGGCCCAAGAGGTAATTACTTCAAGATATTCTCTAGCTAGGTTATCTAAATAATGCTCTACTGGGAGTTTAAAAGCCAATAGCTATGCTAAGTCAGTAATTTGGTTCTTTTTTGTGTGTATGTGCCTGATACCCTAGACATAGATGAATGCACCATTCCTCCATATTGCCACCAAAGATGTGTGAACACTCCAGGCTCCTTTTACTGCCAGTGCAGTCCTGGGTTTCAATTGGCAGCAAACAACTACACCTGTGTAGGTAAGCTTTTGGGACCTGCCATCCTAACTGGTTTCTGTCTTCAAAGAAAGGAAACCCCATGCCACACTGCAGTATTTCCAGTGTTCTATGTTCTTGAGTAAACTTGTTTTTGCCAACTTCCCTTAGGCAATCATAAAGCTGAAAAGACAATAGCCAATCTGTTTCTTAAAACACATCAAGATGTGAATGGAAAACTTTTCTAAACTTGGTTTTAGTTCTTCTCTGTGGGTGTATCAAAAAAAATTAAACACTACAGATCAATTGATATCCACACACCGATTAGTCAACAGTGTGTGATATAAATGCTGAAGATGCCAAAGGGGTTACTCCAAGTTCAAGTACATAAACTTTCCACGGAAAGCGCATCTGATTTTTACATGCTTTTTCTCCTCTTCAGAATGCAATGTCACGGCACACAATTTTAAGATTGGCATGACATGGAAAGAATCTAGTGAAGGAAAAATGCCTTTTCACAATATTTTCAGTGCCTTAGAGCATTGCAAAACTCTGTATGAGTCTCAAAGGCTTATGTTATAATTGTAATGGAATTTAACAGAACCCATTTAAAAAGTAATAAATAGCACAGATAAATCTTCACTACAGCATGCTGAGAGACCATATCAGTCTAAGTGTCTACTGTCAATTATTTATAGACTTGGCGGTTTGTATCTGAACAACAACAAAAGAAAATAGATACTGGAATGTATATTTATTAGAAGCATTAAATTCTTTTGGGAAGATTCATCAAACATCAAACTAACTGACATTCCTAGAAAAAAATTATTCTGGTATTTCTACAAAAAGTATATGACAGGCCTTTGAAGTTGTTCCAGCAAATAAGAAACCTGAATAGATGTTTTCCAAAGAGCTTCTGCAGGGCAAAGAATTCGGCTAGGGAATTATCCAATTATCAGCAGATGACATAGGTACAAAAGAGCAAGGATATATTTAAAGATGTTTGTGTGTGTGTGTGAACCTTTCCTTCCAGATATAAATGAATGTGATGCCAGCAATCAGTGTGCTCAGCAATGCTACAACATTCTTGGTTCATTCATCTGTCAGTGTCATCAAGGATATGAGCTAAGCAGCGACAGGCTCAACTGTGAAGGTAAAATCATTTCCACACAATGTGTAGTAAGTTCCCATCCCTATAACTGCTGTTGCTTTATGTGATTATATACCCGATTATGAAAACTAAACTTTACTCACCTAAATGATGTTCTAAAATCCAGTTAATGTAACTCAGCTGTAACACTGGGCCTTTAATATGTTGCCAAGGAAAAGGAGAAGAAATACAAATAACTGATATATTAGATGCAGACTAGATCTAATAATTAGAAAGGGTATCTTGCTTCTCAAAGTATGATCTGATAACCGGCACCTTTGGCACCTCTTAGGAGCTTATAAGAAATGCAAACTCTCTGGCCCCAAGCCAGACCTCCTGAGTCAGAATCTATCTACACTTAAGAAGCACTCTGGTGACTCATGTGCACATTTAAGTTTGAGAAGAGTTGAGTGCATGTCAAAAACATTAGAGTAAAAACCAAGAGACCTGGCCCCTAGCCTTAGTTCTGCCACTATGTGACTTGGGCACATTTCTTACGCTGCCTGGGCTTCACTTTCCACATGACTAGAAAGAGGGCCATGTAATTGGGTGGATGACCTTCAGAGTCCATCATATGTACATGTTCTGCTATGTAACTCAAAAGACATAAGACATCCTGAGGGAGATGCCATCAACACTTGATGTCCCTGATTTCTTCACAGTCCCTTCCAGATTTGCTGGGACCACAAAGGTCAAACCCTACTCAAAGAGGCCTCGCATCATGCCATTGTGCTCAAAACGGAAGGGGACTGACTAGATAGCTGCTTCTGCCCTTCTGAGCAAATTCTAGAGACATTCAGAAATGCCAAGAATTTTTCCCCTAAAGGCCAGATCCTGCCAGGACATCACCTCTGAAAGTTTGTACAAGGATGTAAATTGGAGTTCAAAGCTCAGATCAATTTGGCAACACAGTCACCCAATGTCTGAGAGCAAACGTGAATCTGCATCATGGGTGGCTCTGCAGAACCCAAAGAATATCAACCACAAGCCAGTTCATTCAGTCTGTTGAGCTGGTATCATTAGGTCTAGGATTAGCCAATGATTCAGCAAAACTAATGAGCTGTGGAGTCATAATCAGAAATGAGCTGAGTGTTAGAATTTGCCCTTGAGTTTCTTACTAAGTCTTGTACTTCTATTTCGGTTTGCAATGCTTTACCAATGTAGTGAGGTGTAAGCTCATCAACTCTGTGTCCTTGCTTTTGTCTGATTTAACAGACATTGATGAATGCAGAACCTCAAACTACCTGTGTCAATATCAGTGTGTCAACGAACCTGGGAAATTCTCGTGTATGTGCCCCCAGGGATACCAAGTGGTGAGAAGTAGAACATGTCAGGGTAAGTTCATTGTTTTCATGTATGATAAGTGTTCAGTTTTAGCCAGAAAGAGCAGGGAGGAAGTTATAGGATTATCTCCCAGAAACTTTCATTTTTCCTACCTTGACTATGCAATTTGAGCTTTCCACCTATTCATCATGAGATATGCAAATCTCATAAAGAGAGATTCAAAGTTAAGGATGACTTTCCCTGAAATTCAAGATAATACAATTTCTTTCTGAAACTATAAGTAATTTTAATAAAATATTGATGTCACTTCTGGATAGCCTACATGATCTCTATGTGATTACATCTTCTAATCACTTGCCACAAAATATTTATTTAAAATGTTTCCTGTGACTTTGAGTAGAGAGCCAAACCTTAATATGTGGGTTAGGTGTAACTCAAGCCAGTCACAATTCTCTAAAACAGTTATAAATAAAGTAGTAATTTCAGTGCTGAGGAAAATCAGCCTAACATGTTATAAAAATGTGTTTGAATTCATGGGACCAGCAGTTAGCGTAATGGCTATGTTGCTGGACTCCCATGTAGTCGACCGCCGTTCGCGTCCCGGACCCAGTGGCTTAAAACTCACACCGGGTGCATGTGCATGCATACCCAAGATCCCAAGAGGAGAATGGAAGAGAAGGGATTGCGGCGTGGCCATTCCCCCTGGGGGGTGATTTCTCGCTTTCTGTCTCTCTGTCTGTTTCTGTCTGTCTGGTGAGCGCACATGCCCTATAGCAAAAACCTCTTCAAAAAAAAAAAATGTGTTTGAATTCTTTAGGGGAAAAAGAAAAACTACTGATCCAAAAATATCTAATGGCTTTGGGTCCAGTTTCAAAATAAATACTCGGATGATTTTCACGCCTGCCTATAGGTAGAACAGCCAGCTCTTTCCAATAGTATGATTTCACAGTCTCTCAGGAAGATCTGAAAGTATATGCCCCTTTCCCTCTACCTCCAAAGCTGCATGGAGTTTAAAATTTCTTCAACAGGGAAAAGACAGTCAGATTAAAATATATATTTTAATTACATATATATAATCTTGGAAACGCTAATGCAAATACAAAGCAGTGTAAGAGTGAAAGATAAATTACTGAACTTAAGGACAGTAAACCTATCTGAATGCTAGTTCTACTCCATTCCATCTGTCCAATCTTAAATTAGCAAACCTCTTTGAGCCTCAGCTTTCTCCTTCATAGAATGAAGTTGTGAGAATTTAATGAAATGACATACACAAATATATTTGTAAGTCCTGTAAAATTCAAGGTGTTTTTATGAAATTTACCTACCAATGTAAATAACTAGTAGTAAATCTTTTCTTTTTTTTTTTTTTTTTGAAGTGGTTTTTGCTATAGGGCACGTGCGCTTGCCAGACAGACAGAGAGAGACAGAGAGACAGAAAGCGAGAAATCATCCCCCAGGGGGGATGGCCACGCCGCAATCCCTTCTCCTCCATTCTCCTCTCGGGATCTTGGGCACACGTGCACACGCACCCGGCGTGAGTTTAAGCCACCGGGTCCAGGACTTGAACCACGGTCGACTACATGGGAGTCCAGCAACATAGCCATTACGTTAACTGCTGGTTCAACTAGTAGTAAATCTTCTGTAAAGAGTCTTTTTTAGTCAGAATTGGAGAGGAGACACACAAGGACAGTGAAGACCCTTTAAGAAAGGAAAAGATCAAGGAAAGAAGGTCCTGGGAACTCTCAGTCTATATCATGATTTTACAGGAAAATATTAACTCAGAGGAATATCCATGACCTGGAATTTTTAAGTATGATTTAACTAGACTATACCCAGTAGATGTAAGCATAATCAGAATGTAGCTCACTGCACAAGGAACATCTTTCTAACCCTCTTCAGGTTACTAGATACTCTACAAATGTTCATTGTAAAAGACATTGTATTCCAATGATTTTCCCTACTGAGCTCTAATTGATTCTTTCAACTTGAATATTACCTGCAGGGAAATGTTAGCCAGTGGGTTATCTTAACAAAATTCCCTAGAGTTCTTCAAACAAATATCTATTTGTGTTTTGGTAAAAAATGGATTAAAGATCAGCAAAAGACAAAAGTAAATTTATGTACAGTGAAATCTTACCTGCCTAGTCTACATATCTGAAAACATTTATATCTGTTGTAATCAAAGTTCGGAAATGCACTGAAATTGCAAATGAGGGATTCGTGAATGTTATATGTTGAAGATATGCAGCTTCAGAATGTTCAGTTAAGCCAGAAATGTTTTTGTGGAAGAGACTTACATTCTTAATAAAGTATAAAGCAATTGCTTTCCCTGCTGAAACCATCCCTTTAAGCCTCATCCACAGGAATAAAGTAAAATTGAAAAGATCTGGGTTCTTATCTTCCTCCAAAAGGCTTATTTTTTAGATGAAATATCTGTTCTCATTTCCACAGGCTTGCAAAAATGAAAACATTGTGTGTACGTGCATGTGTGCACATGTAGAGACAGAAAAACAGAGACAAAAAGAATATACATACACACAGACCATTTACTTAAAATTCGTTTTTTCTTTTCTTTTTTTGGAGAAGTTTTTGCTATAGGGCATGTGTGCTCGCCAGAAAGACAGAGAGAGACAGAGAGACAGAAAATGAGAAATCACCCCCCAGGGGGGATGGCCACGCTACAATCCCTTCTCCTCCATTCTCCTCTCGGGATCTTGGGCACACACGCACACACGCCTGGCGTGAGTTTAAGCCACCAGATCCAGGACTTGAACCACGGTTGACTACATGGGAGTCCAGCGACATAGCCATTATGCCAACTGCTGGTCCCTTAAAATATTTTTAATACTATTAATTTCGGGAAAACCTTCCAGAATGATTAAAATGTTGATTATGCTAGGCTCTGAATTACTAGATGTAATAAATCAAATTACAATATAGTTTCCTTTGTCACTGTTGGATCACTCTTAGTTTTCCCTGTATCTAAATAGCATCTTAACTTTTCAAAAAAGTGAAGAATATTGAAAGGACAAGGCAATTGTGAATTCTTCTGGGGTATCTAAGTGTTCTTTCTTTAGCCATAGCCAGTACAGGAAGATCCTTTTTGTAACTGGCTCTTGGAAACTACATAGCTTTTCCAGCCTCCTCTTGGATTCCAGATGACTTTAGGCAGTTTGGAGGCTAAAATAATTTTATTCTCTCCCAGAACAAGACATAGAATTATTCATAAAAGTACCTTGTACTGGAAAGATGTCTGTTGCTAATGATATGAACTTGAACCAGTCTCTTTTACCAGATGGAAATATCTTTCTCACCTATCCTCATACAGTCTATATCTCAGTCTATATCATGATTTTACAGGAAAATATTAACTCAGAGGAATATCCATGACCTGGAATTTTTAAGTATGATTTAACTAGACTATACCCAGTAGATGTAAGCATAATCAGAATGTTAATGTTTCTCCTGTTTGAGGAGAAATTTAGTCCAACTTAATATTTCTTAAAAACCAGGTGCCCCCAGTGCATTAATATGAGGTGATGAAAAGATAAACTGATGGGTACAATTGCCCTTTCTCTCAAGGAGTTTACAAATAGAAGGGTTAAGACAAACATGCAGATTCCAGTAATGCAAAGCAGAAAGCAATAAAGACCTATAAGAAAAGCCTGAGTTGTAAGAATTCAAAAGTCATATCTCAGCTCTTTGCCCATATTGGCTTGTAGCATACTGGCTTACAGTAAAGATGCTATAATTAGTTATGGAATGAGTAATTAATGAATGAAAGGGTCTGATTGTGAGGACGAAAATGATTCTGAAAAGGCTTACATTAGATTAACTACAAACAACAACTTCAAGTGTAAAGGGAAATAGACACAGATAGGAATGGGGACTTTAATTTTTTTGTTTTGCTTTTGCCATAGGGCATGTGCACTTGCCTAAGGGAGACAGAGAGAAAGAGGGAATCTGAGGAGTTACCCCCCCAGGGGATGGCCACACCACAATCCCTTCTCCTCCAGTCTTCTGGGGATTTGGGGCATGCATGCACACACTGTCGTAAGGTCGTAAGGTCCGAGACTTGAACCACACAGTCATCCATGTGGGATCCAACTCCTTAACCTCCACACCACCTCCTGGCCTGAGACATTAATTTTAAGTGTCAACATCATTGTTGTTGTTATCAATGTAATGACTCCCTAGTAAAACTTCCTCTCAAATGTCACCTGGGTGCTCCTAATTCTCAACTCTAAAATCAGCCCTTTCCACCCTGGCCATCCACAGCCCAGCTCTCCTCTGAGACTTTATTCCCTTCTGGCTTCTTTGGCACTTCCCTTTCCTGGGTTGCCTCTCCCTGCCCACAGCCTCTTCATCCCACTGTCCTTAAATAGCCATGTTCCACCAGGAGGGGCATGCATAGCTTCACTCCTTGTGCCCTGCTTCCCCCAGACAATATAATCTACTTACAGACCCTCCACTATCCAATGGCATGCTGCTGCTTACCAAAACCTCATTTCTAGCCTTTTCCTCCCTGCCAAGCGCCCAAGACAAAGGATAAGTTGCCTTTATTATAGTTTTTGCTTGTTGCTTTCTCAGCCTCAAAAGCCTTCTCTACCTCAGCCATGCACTCACCACCATCTAACTACCGCCCTTTCAGGTCACACTGAGATGCGTCCCTCTTCCTTCAGCCTTTCCTAATTGTAGGCAGAATCAATCAATTCTGTTTCAAATCCTCCATTACCTAGATCTTATTTAATTCTTATCTCTTACTTCATTCCATTTTACTTTATAAGTAACTGTTGCCATATATTTAGTTCCAACTAATCTCTCTTATGGCAAGAACTGGTATTTTTCACTTTTATAGAAGCAGAGTCAGTGGTTGGCATTTGACTTGGAATTCAGCAAACAATACATGTTTGATAAAATACCGTAAAATGACACTGTCTAGAGTGGCTCAGTTCTATCTGTCCCACATTCAGTGCAGTGAACTCAGTTTTACCCAGATTTGTGTAGAAGTAGGTTAGACACAGTCCAGATTTTCATACACCTCCTTTCCTGTAAAACAGAATCTGCCAGTTATACACTTTCTTAGGGCAATAAAGCCTTTGACCCTGTGTCTCGACAGATATAAATGAGTGTGAGACCACAAATGAATGCCGGGAAGATGAAATGTGTTGGAATTACCACGGTGGCTTCCGTTGTTACCCACGAAATCCTTGTCAAGATCCCTACATTCTAACATCAGAGAAGTAAGAAAAATCAGAACTTTGGAAAGTGAGAATTTGCTGGTTGTACCAAGCCAAACTGGTGAATATTTCTGTTTGTCTCTGCAGCCGATGTGTTTGCCCCGTCTCAAATGCTATGTGCCGAGAACTGCCCCAGTCCATAGTCTACAAATACATGAGCATCCGATCTGATAGGTCTGTGCCATCAGATATCTTCCAGATACAAGCCACTACTATTTATGCCAACACTATCAATACTTTTCGGATTAAATCTGGAAATGAAAATGGAGAGTTCTACCTAAGAGTAAGTATCCTAAAGGCTGTGGTATCTATTGAGAAGAGTAGAAGTGTTGTTGTAGTGTAGTATTCATATGGAAGAAAGCTAACATTTAAAGAGTTTTATGTGCAGGCATTGTGTAAATACACATTCTCATTTAATCCTCTTAGTAAGACTGTTGATGGATATTCATAATTCTCTCCATTTTCTATAGAAGAGAAAAACGAGACTCAGATTAAGTAGGTGTGTGACCACCACAACACAAGCCTACACACACACACACACATACACACACATGCACACCCCAAATATGTATCACAAATTGCAAACAGTGATAATTATTTAAGTATACATAGAAAAAAATAATAATTTCCTAGAGAGCTTTTCAAATTCATGATGTTCTTATTACATTCACAAGACAGTTAACATTCCACACCACAACTAAAACCTGTAAGTCTCTGAGAAGTGACCCACCTCTCTGCATAGTATGGGGTTGTCAGAAAAGTCACGACATACTTTTCTATGCAAAAAATACATCATGACTTTTCTAATAACCCAACAATTGTGTCATTCTTGCAAATTTCTAGGCAAACAATATGGGATCACCTTTGTTCTGTCTTTTGCCTGTGTGAAATGGTCTCTTGAATTCTGCATTTCTCTCTTCACAGTGTCTCCTGAGTCATCTCCCCACCCCCAACCCCATGCCCCTGCCTCCTGTTCTTTAAATGGGCTCCTATCATCTCCCATGATCTCTCCAGAAGCTTCCAAGCTGATCTCCCTGACTTTAGCGCCTCAGTTTTCCAGTCTGTCCTGCAAAATCCCAGCAAGTTCATTTTAGGTTAAAATTCTGACACATTTTAAATACAGCTCACCACTTCATGTGAAAACGATGGCACCCCACCAAGGAGTTTGCAGGGTTACGGTAACTGTTTCATGCTAAGGATGTTATTCATCCAGTTACATTTTTCTCAAAACTCCTTTGGGCACTCTATTTTTAATCAAATTTTAAAGTTAGTATTTCATTATGAGAATATGAAAGTAAATTGAGAAATTCATCCTTGTGGTAAAGTTTACAGAGTTTTAATATTTACATGTTTATCCTGTTCTTTGATATATTAACTTTGCTTCCAGCTCCAGAGTTATGTGATTTCATTTCTTTTCCAGTAAATTAGAAATGATTAATTTCTCATGACCAACTTCTGAAGAGAAAAACCCAACCCAAAATACAATCTATTACTATTATTTTTTCTTTTCTAATAGGAAAAAATAAACTGTTAAAACATTTGCTGTTCTAAAACTTGAGATCTACTAGGTATTTTTAAGACATTTCCTCTAAAACAATTTTACACAGTTTAAATAATACCAGTTAAATAATTATAACTCAAACAAATAATACCATCTATAAAATCATGTTAATAAAATAGGTTTCTCTCAAAATCTTTAAAAACAATTTTCTATTTTGAACTCTTAGCCATAATTTTAAAAAATAAAATTTTCTAGCAGAATCAGCAGTTAAATGAAATTACATGTTTTTTTCTTTGCAATGAATATGGTATTTTGAAAGTTATTTATGATTCATATCAGTGCATTTGTAAGTTTGGTATTTTCAAATATACAGTGGTTTTCTCAAGTGAAATCTTTTTCCTCATGAATGATATAAATCATTTCCAATTTTGATCATCCCAGAGTTCTTTTTAATTATTTGAAACAAAAAACTATTTAAAATAATTAAAATAGATATTTCAAGTTTATTTCTTATCACATAATTTTAAAAGTTCTTAGATCAAATCTCATACAATTTCTCTACTGAAATTCCACTTGTGCAGAGGGCATTTAATGCATAGAAATCAACTAGCACCTACTATGTGCTCAGCTCCATGCCAGGTGCTGTGAAAAATTAAAAAGTCGCATAATACCTAATTCCTGATTTCAAAGAGCTTAAATATTACTGTGTAGCAAAAGTTAACATCTATGAAAAAAGGAGTCAATTTTGCATTTAAGTCCATAGTCCATCAAAAAATCAGTTTGGGCTAGAGTAATCAAGAAAGGCTTCTTGACAGTCACAAAAGTTGGGACCATCAGTTAGTGTAATGACTATGTTGCTGAACTCCCATGTAGTCGACTGCAGTTCGAGTCCTGGACCCGGTGGCTTAAACTCACGCTGGGTGCATGTACGTGCATGCCCAAGATCCTGAGAGGAGAATGGAGGAGAAGGGATTGTGGCATGGCCATTCCCCCTGAGGGGTGATTTCTCGCTTTCTATCTCTCTGTCTCTCTCTGTCCTTCTGGCGAGTGCACATGCCATATAGCAAAAAAACAAACAAACAAACAAACAAAAAACTCTAAAAGAAAAAAAAAGTTGACCTGATCCTTGAAAGGAAATGTGAGATATAGATTTTCATCTATATTCCTTTTGAGAGAATTCTGAGGAAACCTTCTTCCCTAAAAACAGAAGATATACTGTCAAGAAGTAGTACATGACATTGAAGGTAGAATATTGCCCCTCCCTCACTAGACTGTATTTTCATTCATAACCCTATTACCACCTGGTATATCATTCACTTGACTGTGATGTCCACTAGAATGTGAAGTGGAGACTTGCCACCTTCTATCCTCAACACATAGAATGGGAGTGGAGACTTGCCACCTTCTATCCTCAGCACATAGAATGGTGCCCAGAAAATATTTTTAAATAATTGACTCAATCAACACCTTCAAGGTATGACTATGACCTACAACTATTGCTTAGGAAAGGCAAACACCATGGAAGATCCTAAAGACACAACAAGGAATAAAAACCAAGCCAATTCCTACCCCAGTAGAGCTTTTTAATCAAGACATTAAACAAGTGCTTAGAACAGTTGTACAAGAGAGTGAGTGCTAAGCAAGTAAACCTAAGCAAAACAGCAGTGGTCCAGGGGCCTTCTAGGAAAAAAAAAAACCTCCTTTTTTCTGTCTTGAGCAAACAGTAAGTGGTGATGCCATGTACTGAGTTGTGGAGAAAGGAGCCAGTGTGGAGGGAAGGTAGAAAGTTCGGTTTGACTATATTATGTCCTGGTCCTCATGAGACATCCATGTAGAAAGCTGGCTATGTGGTTTTGAAACTCAAAATACAGACTTTCAAGTCACTGACAAACACATGATCATTGAATCCATGGCTATCAATGACATATATGTATCAGTCAGGGAGACTGTAGGACGTGGTAGGATGACTCAGAAGACTAGGGTGGGGATGGGGCCTAAAATACCAAGTGTTCCTTTCTATAACCTGATTTGGACACTATCAGAATTGCCCAGTACTTTAGCCTACAATTCCCTGGCCATTCTGTCCCCATGATCTGTGGCTTCATGCCATTCTGCCATCAACCCCCACAGCCAAGCTCTGAGCATTGTTATCATTCAGAATCATTCTACTTGAAAATCTTAGCCTCAGGAGACCCGCTCAATAACTGGTCCTCCTTCCTCTCTTTCATGGCCTTATTCCTCTATCCATTCTTCACCCTCGAAGTGATGTTACTTTTCTAGTATCCCCTGTCACTTTCCCCTCACTCTCCCACCTCCTCCCATTTTCTTCCTGTCTATCAACTGCTTGGTATACACTTGAACTCCTCTGTCACCAAAACTTTAACCTTCTGCCCAGTAATCCTGGATCAATCCTGTCCATGTCTATTTTCATACCCAACTTGTCCAAAGAGATTGCCAATACCATAAAATCTTAATCTCCAACTTCAAATGGGTCCTTATGTTCAACAATCCCCTTCAATAGACCAATAGACATGGCTTACCAAACTTCCCATCCCACTGCAGTACAAGCTGAAGTTCATGAGTCCCCTTTAGTACTGCCTTCCTCTCGTTTCAAAGACAGGTTTCCCTTCTGTCAATGAAGGCCAACCCACCACTGTGCTCTTCATTCCTACTCCTTTGGAACCAGGTTCCATCAGACTTCCCTCTACCTCCTACATATTCAACTTGTTTCTCCCTCTAGATGTTTCCCTGTTTCTTCTCTCTCTTGCCAGACCAGGTTCTTAAAATTCATTCTGTAATCATAGTCTGTATTTCCTCACTTCGTGGCCACTTCTCTGTCTTCCCTTCATACTGTCCTATGGAAGTTACTGTGAAAAAGAACTCATCCTTCCCATTCTATTGGATATTTCTGGCCACTCATCTGTTTTCCACTTAATTATCTATATCTTCTTAGCTTTCTTCAGTGGTTTTGTGGTTTCTCCTCTGGCTGTTCCCTGAACGTTATCCTCTGCTAGGACTTCAGCTTTACCATTATACACACACATACACACACACACACACACATACATATGTACATTCTTCTTTCTTGGTTTAATGTTCACCCACTGAGATGATTGCTAAATCCTAGTCCATGTCTCTATTCCTTGGCATTCAGACTCATACATCCACTCACCTGACTCTCCAACCTCATCTCCCTCCACTCTCTAAAACCCATCACCTTCATCAAAATGAAACTTCATTTAGTTTTCTTAAACATACTACTTTACAAAACTTCCATTTATCCCGATGACTCTCCTTAGACATTCAAAAGTCTTCCCTTGATGTTTCAGGGTCCTTTGCTTTTTCTTTGTGTATATACATCTTGACATATCTTTATACCTACTCTCCATATCCCCCATGTGTCTTAACATTTACCATAGTCTATTGAAATCAACTACAGTCAAGCACCACATAAAGAAATTTCAGCAAATTATGCACCACATATATGATGGTGGTCCCATAAGGAGCATGTAGACTATGCCATATGGCGTTGGTTGTAGTAGATTAAGTTTGGGTGCCATCTAGGTTTGTGTAACTATACTTGATGATGTTCTCACAATGATAAAATTACCTAACAACACCTTTCTCAGAACATATCCATATCGCTAAGCAGTGCATGACAATACTCTGTGTGTCACTGCCTACTAGAATATAAGTGTGTACAATGTTGAGCAAGTGAAAAGTGACAACTTTATTTACCAGTTCAAAAATGATCAGGTTCAGGCCAGCCTGTGCCCTGGTGGTTAAGGCAGCTAAATCTCACATGGCTGACCATGATTCAAGTCCTGTACCTGGCAGCTTGTATGCCCAAAATCTCTATATGAGGAAAAAATAGAAAAAGGATTATGGCATGACTATGCCCCATGCAGGGTGATTTCTCTCTCTCTGTCTCTCTCTCTGTCTCTCTCTACTCCCTTTCTCTCTCTCTTTCTCTCTCTCTTTCACACATATCCTCTAGCCAAAAAAAAAAAAAAAAAAATCAGCTTCTCATCTGAACTCTAGTCTTTATGAAGACTGGAACCACTCAATAAAAGGGACGAGAAATGTTAACAGAGAGGGAGGAATAGAAAACAAAGCACTATCAAAAAATAAGGTCCTTGTCACTTAGAGCAAATGACTATATGTGAACAAATTATAAGAACCAAGAAGAATTAAAACCAAGAAGGGACTAAGTAGTAGCTCTTTTATCCCACCCTCAAAATTCTTTCCTTAATTCTTTTAGGAGATAGTCTAAAAAATAATAGAAACTCCAATCCAAGAAAAATTATTCTCTCCCTTCATTCATTTTCTTTTACTTTAGCAAACAAGTCCTGTGAGTGCAATGCTTGTGCTCGTGAAGTCGCTATCAGGACCAAGAGAATACATCGTGGACCTGGAGATGCTGACTGTCAACAGTATAGGCACCTTCCGTACAAGCTCCGTGTTAAGATTGACAATAATAGTTGGGCCATTTTCATTCTAGTCTTCTATAAGAGTCCGCCACAGGCATTTAAATCAGCCAAAGAATATTGATACCTTAAAGCACTATTTTATTTATAGATATATCTAGTGCATCTACATCTCTCTATTCTGTACACTCACCCATAATTCAAACAATTACACCATGGTATAAAGTGGGCATTTAATCTGTAAAGATTCAAAGTTTGTCTTTATTACTGTTTGTAAATTAGACATGAATTTCTGGTTTTCTTTAAGAGAGTTAGCATACACCATCCAATGAAACCTGGATTCATTCCAATAAAAGTGGGACCAAGCAATGATGATTTCTGTTGTGCTCAAGAAGTCACTACAACTCCACCGACAGTTTCAT
This sequence comes from Tupaia tana, assembly GCA_026018925.1. NCBI lineage: Eukaryota > Metazoa > Chordata > Mammalia > Scandentia > Tupaiidae > Tupaia > Tupaia tana. The sequence goes on from JAKSZU010000003.1 coordinate 178,867,795, forward strand.
AAGGAGGCAGCCATCATACCATTGAATAGGCAAGAATGAGTTTTTTAACTGCTTTGTAAGAAAATGGAAAAAGTCAATAAAGATATATTTCTTTAGAAAATGAGGATCTACCATATTTGTGTTGGTTTTTATTTTCATGATCAGTCTAAAGATATTGTTGATTACATGGTAATGAATCACTGTTGTATAATATACTGATTTCAGCAAGGTATTTTTAGATATTTTTTTTAAGAAATTATAAAACTTGGGACCAACCCATGTCCTGATGTTAATATGAACTGAATCCCACATGGCTGGGTGCATAGTTCAAGTCCTAGACCCAGCAGCTTGAGAAACACACTGGGCACATGTGCAAGTGTGCCCCCCCCCAAATCCCAAAAAGGTGGGAGAAATGGAGAAACAATTGAGGCATGGCCATTCCCCATTGGGGGTGCTTTCTTGCTCCCTCACTTCTCTCTGTCTCTTTCTAGCAAGTATACGTACTCTCTGCCAAATTTTTAAAAAGAAATTATAAAATTTACGACAACCATAAATCCACCTTCTGGAACTATCATTAAAATTTGAGAATTGTTGGGAACCAGCAGTTAGCGTAATGGCTATGTCGCTGGACTCCCACGTAGTCGACCGCGGTTCGCGTCTCGGACCCGGTGGCTTACAACTCACGCCGGGCGCGTGTGCGTGCGTGCCCAAGATCCCGAGAGGAGAATGGAGGAGAAGGGATTGTGGCGTGACCATCCCCCCTGGGGGTGATTTCTCGCTTTCTGTCTCTATGTCTCTCTCTGTCTGTCTGGCGAGCACACGCGCCCTATAGCGAAAAACCTCTCAAAAAAAAAAAAAAAAATTTGAGAATTGTTTACTTTGAGTTCTGGTCTATAGTTTACATATAATTATTGTACATATTAGTGGGATACAGTATGGATTTTCAAAGCATGCATATAGTATATAATATATAAGCATATTTATCTTTCTCAACATTGAACATTACATCATGTTGCATACATTCAATAATAGTTCCCCTAGTTCTATTTGTTTGCTTGGAAGTATATGTTGAATTGTCAGTGACATTTTTTACTCTGGTGAGGTATACCATTCCATAACCTATTTCACTTGTCTACATGCACAGAAATAAGCCAGGCTGTAAAAGACAAATACTGTGTGTCCCCACTTGATATATACTGAATGTCTGCACTCTACAGCAGAAACTGAAGGACTAGAGGGCATAAAAGTAGAAAGAGTAATGGTAGATACCAGAAACTACATAGGGAAGAATTGAGAGGAAATGATTAACAGATATTATCAATTTCTCTAGAAGTGTTTGATTATTAAACCAAGCCATGGTGGCTCAGCAGTAGCATGCTGCTCTGCAGTGCTGGAAGCCATATGGAATATCGAGGTGCTTGTTCTGGTCTGTCTGTACACACCTGACATACACACACAACCCTGACTGGGAAGGCTGCAGGAGGCTCAGTGTGAGATTCTGCTAAGGGCTTTTCTCTCATTTCCTCTCTCCCTCTTTCTCTCTGTTTAATGAAAGAAACTTAAAAATAAATAAATAAATAAATAAATAAATAAGTGGGACCAGCAGTTGACGTAATGGCTATGTCGCTGGATTCCCATGTAGTCGACCGTGGTTCGAGTCCCAGACCTGGTGGCTTAAACTCACATTGGGCACCTGTGCGTGTGTGCCCAAGATCCCAAGAGGAGAATGGAGGAGAAGGGATTGCAGCATGGCCATCCCCCCGGGGGGTGACTTCTCGCTTTCTGTCTCTCTGGTGAGTGCACATGCCCTATAACAAAAACTTCTCAAAAAAAAAAGGTAACAAAAAATTTGATCAACTTTAAAAAACAGTAAGCAGGGACCAGCAGATGGCATAATGGTTATGTCACTGGACTCCCAATGTAGTCAACTGTGGTTCAAGTTTTGAACCTGACAATTTAAACTCACGCTGGGCAGGTGTGCATGTGAGCCCAAAATCCTAAGAGGAGAATGAAGGGGAAGGGATTGGAGCATGACCATCCCCCTGGAGGGTGATTTCTTGTTTTCTGTCTCTCTGGCGAGCACATGCACCCTATAGCAAAAATGTTTCTTTAAAAAAATAAAATAAAAAGTAAGCAAAATTTTCTAAAATTCCCAAAGTGAATCAAGTATTCCCTAGAAAATTATTCTATTGATAAAGCTAATGGAGAACAGATGAGAAGATGAATTCTTCCTAAATCACTTGGAGTTGATCTAAAGAAACAAACTCATAAATATGATAACATTCCTGGATTCAGGACTTCTAGAAGATGAAGAGAAAAATGAGTAAAAGGTATATTACAGGGGAAGTTTTATTTTCTAAATAAAATTAAAATCCTAACACTTCATTCATTTATAACTAAAATTTCTCATCTTTATACTCAATGCTTACAGAGAAGACTGTAACAATGGTTCTTATTCCTGGCATTCAGCGTGGTCATGCGCTACAGCAAATTTACTCTCCCTCCCAATTCTGTGAATAGGCTTTATGTCCTTTCATCTGCCTAAAATATATCATTCACTTTGATGTATCATATTTTAAGTAAAAGTAAATATCTTTTAGAAGGCCACCCAATCTTCAGAGGTTTTTAAAGGTGGCCAATAACAGTCAACATAATTTTTGTGCATGGGGAAGAAAATCAGTAATAGCTTCCTGAGCAAGAATAATCATTAGTTTTTGTGTTGCCTTTTTCTTTTTTTTTTTTTTTTGAGAAGTTTTTTCTATAGGGCACGTGCACTCACCAGAAAGACAGAGAGACACAGAGAGACAGAAAGTGAGAAACCACCCCCCAAGGGGTATGGCCACACCACAATCCCCTCTCCTCCATTCTCCTTTTGATCTTGGGCACTCAAGCACATGCGCCCAGTGTGAGTTTAAGCCACCAGGTCCGGGACTCGAACTGCGGTCGACTACATGGGAGTCAAGCGACATAGCTATTACTCCAACTGCTGGTCCCTTTGTGTTGCCTTTTTTAAAATATTGGGTCATTGGAAAAGTGATGAGTTTTTTTTGGGGGGGAGAGATTTTTGCTATCGAGCACATGCACTCACCAGAAAGACAAAGAGAAACAGAAAGCAAATAACCATCCCCCAGGGAAGATGGCCATGCCACAATCCCTTCTCCTCCATTCTCCTCTCAGGATTTTGGGCACACACGCACACACACACACACACACACACACACACATGTCTGCCATGAGTTTCAAGCTTCCTGGTCCAGGATTTGAACTGCTATTGGCTATGTGGGAATCTAGCAAAGTAACCACTACACAATATCTTTGTCCCAAGTTATAAGGCATTTTTTAAATGAAATTCTCAATGACCCAATATATAAATGAGAAGAAGCAGCAGCAAAAAAATGTTAAAATTATGTCACAGAAAAGTACAGCCAATTTTTTCTTACTTCCAGGTTCAAAGCATATATGAATAACCGATAACCTTGCTGCTAAAATAAACATCAAAGAATTTATTAAGTGTGCAGGAATTGTCAAAAAGAAGGTTCAGGGGCTGGTTGGTCACACAGCAATGAAATGCAATGCTCTGCACAACTTCCGCACATGGAAGTTCTGGGTTCATGTCGCAGACCTGTCCTGAGTACGCCAGGCATATGTGTTTGTGATTGAGGGCTAGCTGAAGCTGGGAGTATACTTCAGTGTCAATAGCCTGTCGGGGTGCTGTGTCCCTGTCTCTCTATCTGTCTCCCTTTCTCTATGTCTCACTCATGGAATAAATAAACTTTAAAAAAAAAAAAAAAAAGGCAATTCACCCATAGACCAAAGAATAAAACACAAACTCCCTGAATGAGGGTGGGAGACAGGCTTTTAAAGGTTAAAGGGGCACAGAAAGGGTGGAGTGAGAACAGGTCTGACTGACCAAAGGAAAGCAAAAGAAGCAGAGTGAACAACCAGCCACACCACAGGACTGTTGAGTACATGCCTCTCCCCTCTGTCTATGTGATTACTTCTGGTCCAGGTAAATCAAGCCGTGATATAAACATTTCCACTTTATATCAGTCTAATGATTTTACTGCGTAAGAACATAGCTCTCAAATTAAAGCTGGGAATGGTAATGTTAAAACAAAAACAAACAAACAAAAGCTTAAGACCTTTTTCCAACAGATTTTCCACTCTTAAAAAGGTGGGTCTTGTCTACGGCTCCCCGAGAGACTATAGAAGAAACAAAAATCTCTGAAATATTTATGCATAAACCTTGAACTTCCACTTTTACCTCCAAATACATATATATCAGACTGACAGAAGCTATTAATTGTGGACAAGATGGTTGCCCTTCCATCCTAAAGCCTAGTCCTATTTACAAATCATGGACACATGGAGAGGAGAGAAAAAACAAAGTTTCACTGATGCAATTCCTTTTTCTATTGTGATAAAATACACGTAGTATAAAATTCACCATTGTAGCCATCTTGAAGTATAAAGTCCAGTGGCATAGAGTACCCTCAGAATATTGTATAAATATCACTACTATCTAGTTTCACAACATTTTTATCACTCGAAAATAAACCCACACCCATTAGTTTCTCCCCATTCCCCCATTTCACAAAACCTGGTGGAAGACACCATTAATCTACTTTCTATTTCTGTGAATTTGCCTCTTCTGGTCATTTCATATAAAACTAAGATCATACGTGGCTTTTTGTGTCTGGCTTCTTTTATTTAGCATAATATTTTCAAGGTTCCTCCATGTTGTAGTATATATCAATACTTCATTCTTTTTTGTGACTAAATGATATTCCATTGCATAAGTATAGCACATGTGAGACCAGCCCCATGGTGCATCAGTTACCTGCTGTGCATAGAAAGTTAGACCCCATTTGGCTGGTCACAATTAGAGTCCCATCCCTAGTGACTTGAAATGACTTTAAAACCATGCTGGGCACCTGTGCATGTGTGCCCAAAGTCCTGACAGGATGGAGATATGTTGGAGAAAAAAATTACAGCATGCCATACCCCATTAGAAGATGCCATCTCTCTCTGTCTCTCTTGATCTCTCTCTCTCTCTCTGGCAAGTACATGCACCACTAGCAATTTTTTTTAAAAATCACATTTTGTTTACCCATTCATTAGTAAGTTGATATTAATTGATAGGCTATTTCCACCTGTAATTCCTTTTTATTTGGGGATCAAAAAGGAAACTGATACACAGACTATTCATCCATTAATTTCATGGCCTAAATGCACCCATATTTTGAGTTTCACATTTGACCAAAAAGAATACCAAGTTAAAAAAAAATTATTTTTTAATGTGTAAAAGCAAAAACCTGGAAAGGATTTTGAGGAACCAACACATGAGTTCTTTCATAGGTACAACCACTCTCAGTAAACATAAAAATCTCATGCTTTCTTTTAGTGTAATTTGAAATTCAAAATAAAATAAATATCATAACTAAAAACAAACCAAAGCAGTAAGACAAAGCCCTGCTTTGTTTTCAAACTACACATGAGTCCCTTTTTCTTTCTTCATGAAAATCACTGATTTAAACCAGTCCCAAAAAAGGAAATTATGGGAATAATTCACTCTCAGAGTCATTCTTCTTTTTGCTTACCAAATATCTGAGAAACTTCTATGGTAATTCCTGTCCAACACTGATATGCTGTAGAAGAATCAGGAACCTAGACTCAATTCTAATGTTAATCAGCTAAGAGAATTTGACAGAACTTAGCTTCTCAGAACTTTGTTTTTCTTATCTATAAAACTGGGATGTTGAAATGTGTTCTTCCAGCTTTAAAAACTATAACTAATTGTCACCTCAAGGATGGACTAAAAGAACAGATAGCTCTATTGCCAAACCTATGGAAGCATCCAAGGTTCTTTGTACACGGAGGTTATTGGGAAGCACTGGACATCGGTGGGTGGAAGAAAAAAAATTAATAGTTCCAATCCCAAAACAAATTTTCACAATGTGGGTTCATTACTGGGGCTGAGCTATGAGAAATAATTCAATTTAGCTATAAGTTCTTCAATTACACTTTAAAACTTTTTTTCTAGAATTTACTCTTAAATTATGCATGCATTTGGTCCTTTCCACTGATTAATTAAAAAATAGTTACTCATGTTTGACTAGAAAAATCACTTTACCTTGTTTTACCAGTAAAAAAAGGCAAGTTATGGATTTCCTCACTTCAAACCTGCTTCCAGGGAAATGCTTTTTATCAGAGAGCCTCGGTAATGAAGACTGATCTAGAAGTTTGCCTGGTTTCGATGCTCTAATGTGTCCTGGGCTCTGAGACTTCTCTGTTCTCCAAATGGATAGTTACTTTCTGTCAGTTGTTAGAAAAGGCGGTTGAGAATAACTTCCCTTCAATCAACCAATTTCCCTTTTAAGCAGTTTCTTTGACAAATTGCAATCTCTGTCTCCTCTAAACATAAAATCTCTTTTATTACATACCTTTTCCCTTTTCTTCCATGAGCAAGAGAGAAAGATAGCACTGAAACAGGATCTTGAACTGTGATCCCTTCCACTCCACCCCACGGCCTCAGTCAGCCTTTAATCATGGGCATACATGTGCCCAGCGTGCTCAAAGAGATCTCCAGACACAAACTCAGAACCTTCTCACATGAGTCAGCCTTGTGGAGCCTCAGGGTTCACCACTGTGCCACTTTCTATTTCTATTTCTTTTTTTTTTTCCTTTTTGGAGAGATTTTTGTTATAGGGCGCATGCGCTCGCCAGACAGAGACAGAGAGATAGAAAGCGAGAAATCACCCCCCAGGGGGGATGGCCACGCCACAATCCCTTCTCCTCCATTCTCCTCTCGGGATCTTGGGCACTCATGCACACGCGCCTGGCGTGAGTTTAAGCCACCGAGTCCAGGACACGAACCGCGGTCGACTACATGGGAGTCCAGCGACATAGCCATTACACTAACTGCTGGTCCCTAGTTCTATTTCTTTTTAATAATGAAAGGATTCTAGAACTCTTGTCAAACCTTGTCTTCAACACTTGGTCACAATTTGTTGAGCCAGAGTACTGTTCATAGAATGCAGGTCTTATAGCTTAGATTAGAACTCTTCTCATTGGCCATACTCCAAATTTCAGCATCAACAAATAATCCCTTTTCTCCAAGTCTTTCCCACACAATGTCATGCACATCTGATGGCATGACTAGTTGTCACCACAGCCATTACATGCTCTAAGATTGAATAACACAGATACTAACCTGATTCTGAATAACTCTCTAAGATGTAGCCAATTTGTTCTCTTTAATTCTAGAGAGACAGAAATGATTCTTTTAGGCAACATACTCCTGAACTCTAAAAATTGAAATATAAAGACCAGTCACATAGAACTTGCTATACTTGAGAGGATGGCAATTTCCAAGAGAAAAAAGGCTAACTCAAGATCCAAATGGGAAACCAGCAGTTGGTGTAATGGCTATGTCACTGAACTCCCACGTAGTCGACTGCAGTTTAAATCCTGGGCCCGGTGGCTTTAACTGACGCCGAGCACGTGTGCATGCGTGCCCAAGATCCCTAGAGGACAATGAAGGAGAAGGGATTGGGGTGTGGCCATCCCTCCTGGGGGGGGGGGGGGGGTGATTTCTTGCTTTTTGTCTATCTCTTTCTTTCTGGCGAATACACGCACCCTATAGCAATAACTTCTCAAAAAAAAAAAAAAAGAAAAAAAAAGAAATCCAAATGGAGCTCTTCTGCATGATAGAGCTTTGAGAGCAACAGTAGGAAGTTCTAGTAGGTCTAACGCTCGATTGCCCAGGAGCTTCATAAAAAGGCTTATAAAGTCCTTCCTGTTTTGAGGATTAGTGTAAGGAAAGGGGTTCATGTAAAGAATGCTGCCATTCTTTGACATTGCATAATATTCATTAGGTAATTTTTGAAGGGTCAAATATGTACTATAAACATCAACACCTGAAGCTTCTTGCTTTAGAGTAAAATAATATTTCACACTATATTAACCACTCGGTCCTTAATGGGTTTTTAGTTCTTTCATAATATGTTTAAGTGAAAACAGCAAAAATTAGTAGTTTTTCTTGAATTGTGATATAATATATAAGTATTGGAGGAAAAGAATAAGCTAGAAACCAATCCCCATAAGTAATATATGTATTCATCTCCACCGTCCTGCCTTTACAAAGGAGATGCTTCTGTGTATCCAAATGATGAAAATAGAAAAATTGTTCAATAGGCTAAGACCACCTGAACACAGCCCAATGGGATTATTATTTCTTGGGAAGCTTCACAAATAAAAGGTTATTGTTGAATCTTGTTTCCATGACTTCAAGCAGTTGCTTATGTTTTGAATAGCTATGTGTCTAACTTTCTAACTTTCCTTTTAAAATATAGAACAGCTGGTGTTCTGCTCATATGTTATGCATAAGTAGCCCACAAGGGACAAAACCCCCCATTAATATGTCGAATTATTTTTAACACACTTATATTTCTATCCTGAATCATCATCTCTGAAAAATGGCAAGTTTCCATCTTCCCAGCTGGGGGGAACACCTGCAAAACACAAACCCAAACTGTGATACATCTGGTACCAAAAAACCAATCTTGTTTCATCTGGCCAGCAGACTAAAATATCAAGATTGCTGAACAGAAACGAGGCAAAAAGTTAACTGCCTCTTACATGCAGTCAACGCAGATGTGTAGTTAAGCTGTTTATACTGTAAATGCATGTGTATGTTAACAGAGCACAGACCCCTTTAATAAGCCTGCTTTGGAATATAAATGCAAGAAAATTTTTAAAAACTTGGATGCAATAATTCTTTTTTTAAATCTTCCAGTAGAAACTAGTTTCTGCAGAATCTCAGCATTATCTTTAAACAGATACATGTAACACAAATACATGATTTCATTATTTATGTATCTCCCAATTATTTCCTTTAAAAACTGTATTGCATGTTTTTGCATTTTAATATTTAGATTATGTTTCTTCAAATGGAAAATTATTTGCACATGGCTTAAACCAGGTGTCTTGAATTTTGTTGCCCCAAAAGTGCACCCTAACACAGAATTGAGTTAGAGAAGTTTCATGAGTTAGCTCAAGAAGTACACTACAAGAAGTGGGGAAAGTGGGGAAAGAAGATGTTCAAGTTCATTCTACTAATAAAAGAAAAATACCTGAGTCTGAACAATTTATAAAAATGGAGGTTCGTTCAGCTCACAGTTTGGAGGTCCAAGGTCCAGGGGTGGCATTTGGTGAGGTCTTTGGCTGCTCCACAACATGGCAGAGGGGAGGGACATGGGTATATATGTCTTTGTGTCTCTGTTTTATTTTCTCTTCTTATAAATCCACCAGGAGAGTTCCCCTTTAATCACACCCCCACCAATACTTATCATTTTTTGTTTTTTTAATCTTAGACATTCTGACTGGGGTTAGGAGGTATCTCATTGTTGTTTTGATCTGCATTTCCCTTACAATGAGGGATGTTGAACATTTTTTCATATGCCTTTTGGCTATTCGTATGTCCTCTTTTTTTTTTTTTTTTTGGAGAGGTTTTCACCATAGGGTGCGTGCGCTCGCCAGACAGACAGAGAGAGACATAGAGACAGAAAGCGAGAAATCACTCCCCAGGGGGGATGGTCACGCTGCAATCCCTTCTCCTCCAAGATCCTCTCAGGATCCTGGGCACGCACGCACACGCACCCGGCGTGAGTTTTAAGCCACCGGGTCCGGGACGCGAACCGCGGTCGACTACGTGGGAGTCCAGCGACATAGCCATTACACTAACTGCTGGTTCCCCGTATGTCATCTTTAGAGAGTGTTTTTTTCAACTCATTCTCCCATCTTTTAATAGGGTTGATCATCTTTTTTCCAAACAGCTGCTTGAGTTCCTTGTGTATTCTGGTTACCAGTTCCTTATCTACTGCATAATTTACAAAAATATTTTCCCATTCTGAGGGCTGTCAATTCACACTAATTACTGTATCTTTTTCCACGCAGAAACTTCTTAGTCTGATGTAATCACACTTGTCTATTTTGGAGATTATCAACTGTGCTTTGGGGATCTTATTTAAGAAGTCTTTCTCTACCCCAATATCTCCCAGAGTTTCCCCAGTGTTTTCTAGGGGCAGTTTTATAGTTTGAGGTCTTAGATTTAGATCTTTGATCTACCTTGACTTGATTTTTGTCAAAGACAAGAGGTACGAGTGCAGATTCATCTTTCTGCAGGTGGAAATCCAGTTTTTCCAGCACCATTTGCTGAAGAGGTTTTCCTTTTCCCACTGGATTGACTGGTACCCTTTGTCAAAAATCAGTTGACTGTATGTTGGGGATTTTATTTCTGGGGACTCTATTCTGTTCCATTGGTCCACATGTCTGTTCCTGTGCCAGTACCATGCTGTTTTGATTATCACAGCTTTGTAGTATATTTTTGGATCAGGGAGTGAGATGCCTCCCACTCCACTCTTCTTGTGTAGAATTACTTTGGCAATATGGGGTCTTTCATGATTCCAGATGAATTTTATGATTGTCTTCTCTAGATCTGTCAAGAATGTGTCTGGTACTTTGATTGGCATTGCATTAAATATGTAGATTAATTTGGGTAGAATTGCCATTTTGATTATATTAATTCTTCCAATCCAGGAACATGGGATGTCCTTCCACTTTTTTGTGTCATTTTCAATTTCTTTTTTTAGCTTCTCATAGTTTTCCTTGTGGAGGTCTTTAACTTCTTTCATTAGATTTATTCCTAAGTAGCTTATACTTTTTGTGGCTATGGTAAATGGAATAACTTTTTTCAGTTCTATCTCAGTCTGCCTGTTGTTCGTATATAGAAATGCTGTAGATTTCTGTATACTGATTTTTGTATCCTGTAACTTTACTGTATTCATGTATGACTTCCAGAAATTTTTTCATGGAAACCATTGGGTCTTCTATGTATACAATCATGTCATCTGCGAATAGAGAGAGTTTCACCTCTTCTTTTCCTATTTGAATGCCTTTTATTTTTTCTTCTGATTGTGTTAGCAAGGACTTCCAGTACCATTATTGAAAAGGAGTGGAGAAAGTGGGCATCCTTGTCTTGTACCCATTTTTAGTGGGAAAGCTTTTAGCTTTTCTCCATTCAGGATGATGTCTGCTATGGGCTTTTCATAGATAGCTTTTATTGCGTTGAGAATGTAAATTAGTCCAGCCACTGTGGAGAACGATTTGGAGATTCTTCAAAAATCTACAAATAGAACTATCATATGATCCAGCAATACTACTCCTTGGTATCTACTCAAAGGACAGAAGAATTCTTCATTGTAAAAGTGCTTGCACATCGATGTTTATTGCAACACTATTCACAATTGCTAAGACATGGAACCAACCTAAATGCCCATGAACAGATGAATGGATAGAAAAACTGTGGCACATATACTCTATGGAATACTATTAAACCATAAAAAAAACCTTGGCTTTTGACAGAAAGTGTAAGAATATGGAATATTTACTGCTGAGTGAAGCAAGCCAGGCTACGAAGGAGAGACATTGGATGTCCCCACTTAATATATACCGAGTGTCCGCACTCTGTGACTGAAACTGATGGACTAGAGGATATACAAACACAGTAAATGGGTGTAAATACCAGATAAAGTGTGTGTGGAAGAGTAGGGCCTGAGGAAGGGCATTTAGAAGAAAACTATGAAGGCAAAGTATTAATGTGACAAAGAATTATAGTATTATCTGTTGAAGATATTTTATAGTTTTATCAACTGGACTAGGGAGAAATGTTCACATACTGAAATATTCACTTTGTAAGCTAAATAATGTGATTGAATGTATAAAAGAAAATTAAATAAATAAATAAATAAATAAATAAATCCACCAGGTGTCAGTCATGAGGATTCCACCCTGATGACCTTAATCCTGATTTTCCTCCCAAAGGCTCTTTTAACACCATAGTCAGATTAAGTTTTCACCCTCTTAAACCCCTCATAACCAAACCTCAACACACAATTGAGGAACTAGGAGAGGAGGGTGGACATTTACACCATAGAAAGAGAGACGATAATAAATGAGGGAGTTGATGAGTGGGTCATCTCTGTGGGCAACTGGAGCTCAGCTGTTCTTAGATATTTGGAGAAATTGTGTGGTACCAACCTCAGAAACATCCTACTAGTAGCTGCCTAGGCTAGGGCACTTTTCTACCAACTGCCATCCTGTGAGAAGGGCTGCCGGTACACATATCACTGCCTGCAGAAGGGCAGGCTCCTTCAAAGGTGAATTTTCAGGAGAGTTAATGAAGCTAAAGCTTCAAAGTTCCTCCCTTGAACCAGCCCCTTCCAAGGCTCTGGGAGGGAGCATGCACAACAGCTCAGGACAAGGAGTCCCATTACATCTACCACCAGATGCAAGTAGTAGAAGAAAATAGCTGTAGCTAATCTATGGAAAAGTCTTCTATCCATCAGAGATGAAAAGTTATAAGTGGAGGATTTGGTTTTTAACCAATGCCCACTCATAAACACACTTAATTATGAAGTATATATAATTACAAATGCACAATATCATAAAAATATATTTGTATATGTCTATAAGAACTCACCAGAAATTATTCTGGTAATGAGAAGTAAACCAAAACTATTTTTCAGTAATACCAAAAGCTGTAATGTATTGACAGGAAGAAATAAATTTCAAATAGAAGTAATGAATAGACTCCTGGGTTAAATAGTAATCAAATTAATGAAGAGGAGTCAATGATGTGAACACACTGGAAAAATATTTAAATGTCCTCTGCTTTGATATGGAACAATAACATCAGTGAATATCACATAAACTGATTATTGTACACTACAACAGGGCATCAACAATTCACTGACTGGGGTCAGCAGGTGGTGTGGTGGTTAAGGCACTGGACTCCAATTGTGGCTGACCACAGTTTGAGTCTCGGACCTAGCAGTTTGCTTTCTCACTCTCTCTGTCTCTCTGGTAAAACTGAAAAATAAATAATAATAAACAACTCACTGGCTAATAGGTAGCCATTTCAAGGATATTTAAGATGAGCCTCTGCAAAAGAAAATTTGGAATGATATGAACCCAAACATATTTCATGTTATAGAAATTTGATAGAGGTTTCCTACATTTAATAGAAATATTTAAAACTTATATGGTTGCAATGTCTTTGGGTGAAGGCAAAGACATCTTATAAAGTATCAGTTGAAAAATTTCAACCATGCTAGAGTAAAGACTGAAATATAGTTCTACTAATTAACATTTTATACCAAAATTGTTGTCATAAGCAATCAGAGTTTTCAACTAAATGTGTAGGGGAAAAGCATTATGAAGGAATAATTATAAAGGCAGCTAACTAACAAAAAAAATGTTATTTTCCCAGACTTTGTGATTTTTGCTTTACTTGTCAGTTTTTACACTTTGTTATTAATTGTGATTTCTTCTGACACTCTAAGTAAAAATTAACTTTCATGTCTAATTTTGGACTTATAACTTCATATTCTTTCCCTTAACGCAAGCCTCCAAATATGTATACATTTCGGTCAAAATTTTGATAGATCCTCAGTAGTAAAAGCACAAAGCAACCCCACAAAGCATGTAGGGTGCTTCTGTGCAAAATAGAAAAAATAAATAGAAAAGAACATTTAATCTGGGCCTCAAAATATTTGGATATGCAGAAAATATGTATATATTGCAGGAATAGATGATAGCTCTTTATTTCAAAATTGCCACAGTCATCTATAGCTATCGCTTAGTTTTGTTAATACCAATTGTGAATTTAAAAGTTACTCATTTCTGACTCAAGTTCAAAAGTCAAAAAATATATTTTGTGCCAGCCGGTGGTGTGGTAGTTAAGGCAACTGGATCCCACCTGACTGACCGTGCGGTTCAAGTCTTAGACCAAGAATAACACACCTGGGCACCCGCGTGCCTTCCCAAAATCTCCAGAGAACTGAGGAGAAGGGATTGCAGTGTGCCATCCTCCCAGGGAGGTGCTTTCTCACTTTCCTTCTCTCTCTGTCCCTCTCCAATGAGTGCACACACCCTCTAGCAAATTTCTTTAAATATATATATATATATATATATATATATATATATATATATATATATATATATATATTTCAACCCTTGGTTTTCATATCTTAGTTTTTTCTTGTAGCACTTCAACATTCTGTGCCCCCTCAGATCTACTGTCTGGCTGTTAATAAGAAGGCAAAGCTCTCAAAGAGGTCAAGCTGGGCATATGTAAACCCTTGATTATACTCCAGCTCTTGGATCCTGCCTTAAAATTCTAGTGTAATTTACTTCAGTAAAGATTTCACTGGGCATCAGGCATGTGCCAAGCGATGTGCTCAGTACTAAAAGAACAAAGATAGATATTGCATGAACCCTGGACTCAAAGGATTTACAATGTGGCAAGAAAATTAAATACAATGTTTTGGATTCAATTTGTTCAAAAACTTTAAAGAAGCCATTATTTGAAGACCAGTTATATATAAGGTGCTGCTTTCAGTCCATGATCTCGCTCCTCATATATGCCCTATGAAGAAGGGAGTATTAGATTCATTTTACTGATGAAGAAGCAAATTTAGTGACATTTGGTGCCAAATATCAAGCAGTGGCAGAACCAAGATTGGAAATGAGACCCATCTTTCTCCAAAGCCTGAATATTTTCTAAGGGAAGCACAACTGGGGAGGGAGCCGTGTTAGTGAAAGCACCCCTGGACAGATCTTAAAGGTGGAACATGGCTTTTTTAAGTAGAAGAAAGGAGTTTCAACAGAGAGAATTTATACGCGAAGGCATGGAAGCAAAACACAACAAACAACATGTCAAGAAACCTCATAAACCTTATGGTTCCTAACCCTCAGCCAAGATCCTGACTCCTAATACTGAATGATGTGGTGACAAATCTCACTCCATCCATCAGTTTCTTCATCTCCCCAACCTTTTTTTCTTTCTTTCCTTTCTCCCTTTATTCTGTTCTTTCCACAAGCATATATAGGATGGCTACTTATTCCTACATTTAAGGAACTACAGTTTACTGGAGAAACAATCAAATAATCCCACAAACAAATGAAATGTTTAGATTACATAGAATTTGTAAATTGCAATTGTGACCATGTCTACAAATAAATAAATAAATAATGCATGAGGTGCTACAAGAGCCTGTATTAGAAGAAAATTAAATGACCTCTCAACCCTCCCTGGAAAAAATGTCACATGAAGATCTTAAAAGTGAGCAAGAGTTGGGCTGGCCAGTAGTATGGTAGTTAGGGCCACCGGACTACCACAGTCTGAGTCCTGAATCTGGCAACTTGCTTTCTCACTCTCTCTCTCTCCCTGTCTCTCTCTGGTCAAATAAACAATATTAAATAAATACTTTAAAAAAAAAGATGAGGAACTAACTACATTATAAAGGTAGGAGAAAACAGAAAGAGATGTGCATATATGAACACCCTTTGGCAGGAAGGAACATTTTCTGGGACAGAGTCCAAGTAACCAAAATAATGGTATGCCTGGAGCTTGGGGTAAGCATGGAGAGATGAGCAGATATCATTGAAGAAGCTGTATCTGTATTCGTAGATCAATGGGAAGCTATTGGGTTGTCTGGAAAATCATGAGACTTTTTTTGCATAGAAAAATATATCATGACTTTCCCAACAACCTACTATTTATTTAAGCAGGTAAGTAATATCATCAGATTTGCACTTTGACCTAGAGATAGGCTAGAAGAGGGCAGGAATGGATGCAAGTTAGAAAGTGATCCCAGCAACCTGGGGAAAGATGCCATGTTAACTTGGACAAGAACACAGGTTGGGAGATGAAAAGAAGTGAACTATTCAGCACATGTAGGAGACAAAAATCAAGGACCTCATAGATGGAATGTGAGAGTGAAGGAGAAGGACACATTGAGAATGAGCGTAGGTTTCTGGCTCCCATAACTCAAATTGTTATTTACTCCAGTAATGGTTTCCAAGTAGAGAGTACGGAATCTGGCTGCTTCCATCGTGTGGCTCTACCACCCTGAGCAAATGGCTTGCACCTTCTGAACATCAAGAGCTGAGTGGATAAAGCACAGAGGACTGAAGGTGAGAATGTGTTATGGGGAAGCCTGGAAGTGGCTTCCATCTCTGGCTCATCTTCCTTTGTCCACACTTCACTGTAAGGAAGGCTGGGAAACAGTCTTGCTAATGTGTCCAGGAAGAATAAACAGGTTTGTTCATGGGCTAGCAATCTGCCTCAATAGGCAAGCAAGAAATGAGCATATTCTTTATTCTGGTAATAGAATTATTTCACAGGAATAGAAAGCAGTTTGCTGATTATTATTTTTAGTTTCACTTACCTTTCTCCTCATTTCTATATCCCTCCTCTTTAATGTATTTATGTTCAAAGGTAAATAGAGCCCTCACTGAACTCCACACTTGCATGTATTCATTTTTACTGGGGGCAAATCACCTTTTTCATACTATTTATTCATTCAGTAGATATTCAAGTTTCTATACTATTGTCTCAGCCTTGTTATTTACTCCAGTCCCAAAAGTAGCCGAAATAAGATAAAACTAAGAATTTACTTTTAAAAAAAGATCATTAGAACTCCATTGTTGGGACCAGCAGGTGACATGGTGGTTTAGGCACTGGACACTCCCACAAGGCTGACCACCATTCGAGTCCCAGACCTAGTGGCTTGCTTTCTCACTTTCTCTTTCTTATCAAATCATAAATTAATTAACTAATTAATTCTTTTAAAAATTCCATTGTTAATTTACAAGAAAAATATTTGCACACAAATATATTTAGTGTTATTTCTAATAACCAAACCAATGAAATCAGTATAAATTTATAATATTGTAAATCTACATCCATACATAGAATATTATAGTGATTAAAATCATGTTTATAAAGAGATATTTATGGAGTGAAGGATGTTTATTATAGTGTTAAATAGAAAATGCAGAAATGCTATCTCAATTACATAAATCTTTATGAAAAGGAAAATGTACCACATGTTAACTAGCTATTTCTACAAAAGGATTAAAGGACCATTGTATCCTCTCTGTACTTCCCTATGTCTGAATCATTATTATTATTATTATTATGTAAAGGAAAAAGTAGGAGAGAGAGAGAGAGATTTTTTCTTTTTTTGAGAGAGAGAGGTTTTTGCTATAGGGTGTGTGCACTCACCAGAGAGACAGAGAGAGAGGCAGAGAGAGACATAAAGAGATAACCCCTCCCCAGGGGGATGGCCATGCTGCAATCCCTTCTCCTCCACTCTCCTCATGGGATTTTGGGCATGCACACACACGCACTCGGCATGAGTTTTCAGCTGCCTGGTCCAGGACTCGAACCTCAGTCAATTATGTGGGAGTCCAGAGACATAACCATTATGCCATCTGCTGGTTCCAAGAGAAATTTTTGACAAAGCCTCACCATGTCATGACCCCACTGCCCCAGCTTACCGTAGTTAGAACCACAGGCAGCCTGTTCACATTGCGCCAGGAACCAAACCTGGACTTTCCATGCAGTCCCAGAAGCACCTTTCCACTTGCAACACCTCAGCTGGGTCTTTACAATGAATGTCATATCAGATTTAAAAGTTCTTTTTTGGGTCTCTGATGGCATGGTGGTTAAGGCGACTGGACCCCACATGGCTGACTGTGCAATTTGAGTCTCAGACCTGGTAGTCTGAAAAACCTGCTAGGCACATGTGTGTACATGCCCAAAATCCCAAAAGGAGAAATGGACGAGAAAGAATTGCAGTGTAACCATACCCCATAATAAAGGTGCTTTATCACTTTTCCTTTCTCTGTCTCTCTCCAAGGAGTGCACATGCCCTCTAGAAAATTTTAAAAATAAAATAAGTTATTTTTTAAGATGCAAAGTAAACTCAAGGAAATCATAGTAGCTTGGAAATATGACATGTAATCCAGCCAAGTCATATTTAAATTTCCCAAACAAAATGGGCATTAAACTGAAACTAGAGGCTCAGTCCAGAGTGTTTTAGTATATGCTCTATCAGTTCCATTAACTGATTACTTAAACATCTTAGCATCATGTACACAATCCACAGACAGGTCCCTCAATGCTGACCTGGTAGGACAAAGTCAAAACACAATCTTTGAGTCAAAAGTTCAGGCCTGGGTAGATAAGGTGAAGTAACAAAGTCAAACCTTCCGGTTAGAGAGAATCAGGGGAAAAGGCCAGAGGTTAGCCACCCCAACAGCAGAGACCAGAGAGGCCAGATGTCAAACACGCAGATGCAAGAAGCAAAAGATACGGTAGCAAATTCGATTCAGAAGTTAAAAGTTCAACAACAATTTAGGTGCTAGGCAGTTCACAATAATTCTTGGTGGAATTTAGGCTAATACCTCATTTTAAAACTTAAGACCTGAGACCAGCAGATGGCATAATGTTTATGTTGTTGTACTCCCACATGGTGGACCATGGTTCAAGTCCCAAATCCGGAGGCTTGAAACATGCTGGGCGCATGTGTGTGTATGCCCAAAATCCCAAGAAGAGAATGGAGGAAAAGGGAGATTGTGCTGTGGCCATCCCCCCCAGGGAGTGATCTCCTGCTTTCTGTCTCTCTGTCTCTCTGATGAGTGCACACACCATACAGTAAAAATCTCTCTTACAAAATAAATAACTAAATAAAAATAAAATCTAAGGCCTACTTTTTCTGGCATGCTTTATTTTTTTCAAGAGGTTTTTGCCTTAGGGCATAAGTGCATGCCAGAGAGAGAGACATAGAGACAATGAGAGGGAAAGTGAGAAACCACCCCCCAAAAGAATATCCATGCTGCAATCCCTTCTCCATTCTCCTCCCAGAATCTTGGACATATATACACACACACACCTAGCATGATTTTTTTGTTATTTTTTATATCACATTTAATTACATATATCTTTACAGTGTATAACATTTCTTTTTCCAGAACAATTACCATGCATAAAAAATACGGAACACTTCACAAATTTGTGTATCATCCTTGTACAGGGGCTATGCTAATCTCTGTATCATTCCAGCTTTAGTATATGTGCTACCAAAGCGAGCACTCCGACATGATTTTCTTTTCTTTCTTTTTTTTTATTAAATTATTTATTTTACATTATTTGACTGAACATCATCACAGCATACAAAATGTGATGTCCCATCCAGAATACACTGTAAAGTGACTTAATCATAAATGTTATCATCAACAAATAATTTTCCATTTCTTGTTTCTTGTATATATATTTTATTTTTCCCCTATTTCTCACCCTCTGCCATTTCCCAGCCTCCTCCCACACTGTCTCTGGTACCTGTAGTTACTTTCCATTCATTTTTTATTTTTTTCCATATTTCATTAATTCACAAAATATCTTATTAACCTAAATACTTTCAATAGCAAGTTCAGCTGATATATACATATCTGTGAACACATGTTGACTTTAGGCATAAAACTGTGGGTAGAATGAATACACTATAAAGTAGCACCTAGCTGAGGCTATATAGCTTACTGCAGTCCTTAAATGGGTATTTTTTAAATATATTTTTATTTCGCCCACAATCCTCTGCATTCTTTCTTTCCAGCTTAGGCCCGACAGAATGGCTCCCGCAAAGAAGGGTGGCGAAAAGAAGAAGGACCGTTCTGCCATCAATGAGGTGGTGACCCGGGAATACACCATCAACATTCACAAGCGCATCCATGGTGTAGGCTTCAAGAAACGTGCGCCTCCGGCACTCAAAAATATCTGGAAATTTGCCGTGAAAGAGATGGGGACTCCAGATGTGCGCATTGATACCAGGCTCAACAAAGCTGTCTGGGCCAAAGGAATAAGGAACATCCCATATCGAATCCGTGTGCGGTTGTCCAGAAAACGAAATGAGGATGAAGATTCACCCAACAAGCTCTACACTCTGGTGACCTATGTACCTGTTACCACATTCAAAAATCTACAAACAGTCAATGTGGATGAGAACTAACTGCTGATTTTCAAATAAAGTTATAAAACCAAATAAATAAATAAATAAATAAATATTTTTTATTTCAAGAAAGGCAGTTTTAGCTTTAATAAGTTAAAATAAAAAATATTAAGAGAACTTAAGACTTAAAGCCAGGAAACAGGTTAAGATTCTGTTTGAATAGTAGGTTCATGGACCTGTCCACAACTCAAGAGAAGACAAATATCCTTAACACTGGAAAACAAAGCACAGAAGATCAGTAATGTTTCAGTCAAAAGTCATAAAATTCTATTGCACCAGATCAGACTCATGTACTTAATCTGTCTTCTATTGTGGTCTGACTTTCTGTTTAAATTCTGGAAGATAATGTTCAACTTTGGACTTGTCTCTACCATTAAGCTGGCCATTTCATTAGTTGTTTTAGAACTCTTATTTCTGTGTGTCTGTGTTTAGTTTTCCTGACATAGCACTCCCTTCAGAACTTCTTGGAGAACTGGTCTGGTGTCAGTAAGTTCTTTCAGGTTTTGTTTATCTTGTCTTCTCTTCCCATATGAAGGATAATCTTGCTGGATATAGTATACTTGATTGAAATTGGTTTTCATTCAACACTTTGAATATATTTTCCCATTCTTTCCTTGTTCCTATGAGAGGCCCACTAGCCTGATGGGATAGCTTATGTAGGTAACTTGCCATTTCTCTGTTGCCAATTTTAGTATCTTGTCTTTGTGGTTTTGATCAATCTGGCTATAATGTGTCTTGGAGAAGATCTTGGGTTGAATCTATTTGGGGTCCTTTGTATTTCTTGGGACTGGATCTTCAAATACCCCTCTAGGATTGGAAAGTTTCCTTCCAGAATTTCATGGAATAGATGATCAATGCCCTTATGAGTCTCTCCACCTTCTGGGATACCAGTTTTCAGGATGTTTGAGCGTTTGATGGTATCTAGTATTTCTCATATATTATTCTCTCTTTTCTGGGCAATTTTCTCAGTCCTTGTGGTGAATTTTTCTAGGCCAGCAATTCTATCTCCTACATCTGAGATTCGATTTTCTGTATGATCTAGTCTGCTTTTAATATTTTCAAGGAAGGTTTTGACTTCCTGTAGTATAGCCATCATCTCTAACAGTTAGTTCCATTTGATTCTTTTTATGGTGTATATTTCCTCTTTCAGATCATGCAAGAATTTCGACATCTTCTGGAATTCATCAGCTCCTTTCTCCTGCCTCTTCTGCAATTCATTGTCTCTCTTCTTTTCCATCTCTGTTAGCTTTAGTCACTATGAATACTCTAAATTCTTTATCTGACATTTCTTCCTAATACTTGAAGTTCAATCTGAAGGTGCAGAGGCATGTAGGAGGAAGTGATCTGCAATCTCTCTTCCGTTCGTTTTTCACTCTTTGTGCATCAGATTCAGTGGAAATTGAGGAATATTCTGACTCTAATCATATTCAGATGTTTGGATACAGTTCACTTGGACCTGTCTAGACACTCAGCACATGGAGGCTGAGCAGCCAAGGAATGAAGTTAAAGGAAAAAGGAAAAGAATTAGAGAAGAGGAAAGAAAAAGAAAAAAATAAAATAAAATAGAAGAAAAAAGACAATAAAAATTTTTTATATTTTAATTTTAAAAAGCAAAAAATGAACAGTGTGGCATGAATGCAATATTGCACAATTCAAGTTCAGTAGCCTTCTCAGGATGGGCCTGGATTTGTGCCTCTCCTAAATGGGACGGGGAAAGGCACAAATTAGCACGATAAAGGAGAGGCTTGAGAGCCCAGAGAATACTTTACCTTAAAAAAAAATTTTTTTTTAATTAAAAGACACAGAGAGACAGAGAGGTGGAGAGACGAATACAGAGGTAGCTCTTCCCACTAGAAATGAATCTAGAGGGAGAAGTCTCAGCAGAAGATCTTCATTTTTAGTCCCTGAAAGCAATATTCACAGCTGAAGTTCAGTAGCCACCTCAGGATCACTTTCAACATTTTATAGGAATACATTAGTGCCAGAAAACATGTGTTAACCTTTTCCAAGAAAGACATCTTTTAATGTCTAAATATTTACATTGTAATAATGATAGCAAACATCTATTGAGCATCTATTATATACTAAACATCTATTATATACTAAACTTTGCTAAGTGCTTTATGTGCTTTACAGATTTTATCTCATTTTGTGACTTGAGTATTTTCAGCTCATTTTATTTTTTTAAAGAATTACTTATTTAATTTTATTTATCATCATTTTTTGTTTTAATTTGCTACAGGGATGCTTACTCACCGGAGAGAGAATCATGGTTGGTGATGTGGGAGTCCAGTACCTTAAACACTATGCCATCTGCTGGCCCCATTCAGTTCATTTTAAAGGTGAAGAGACTGAGTCTTAGAGAAATAAGAAACTGGCCAACACACAGAACCAGAAAGTGATCAGTTTGAGTCCTAATCACATCATTACTGGTCAGTAGCTAGTTCTATGGGGCCACTGATATTTTCTTTTGAAAAAAAGCTTCTTTTGAAAAACATTTCAGAAAACCAAAATCAGAGGCAAGGCTGGAAGATATGATGAATAAATAAATTACATTAGGGTTTTTGTTCCCTGTTAAAGAAATATTACCAATAGAAAACTATTTTTTATGAGAGTTATTTGGGGAAATAAGGAAGTCTTCACAGAGCCCCTAAGAGCACACAAAAGGGAATGGAGATGCCTCTTCTAACATAAATAGGAAGAAAATGAAAATTTTATACAACTAGAAATAGATAAGTCAACCATAAAAATTAGTCTGGATTCAGTAAGGACCTAAATGGAATAGGTGAGGCATTAACCAGTTAAAATTCTATTTAAATTGAACACAGCACAGAGCCCTTGTTATGATTTTTCTTTGGATCACTGAAATGTAACCCCTTCAGACTAAGCATTTTATATTGTTAAATATAAAGTATAAATATCCAAATGTTCTTATTTTGCAGTAAATATTTTTGTGGACTGAAGGATATATTAAATTTGCCAAGTAAAAACAGTAAGTGCTCCTTTGTTAGCTTCTCAGAGATTAATGTAGAGCTGTTAAATATTAGTTGTAATTTAATATCATACTCAAGTTTTTTGTTAATCGCTCAAGATTTGACACATTTTCTTTGGATGAGTGATATCCCATGCAGTTAGCTCTGGTGAAACCTATAGACAGGCTAGAGCCATTTTACCTTAACAGAAGTAACTTGGCACATCATCAGTTACATGCACTTCATCACTAGTCATAAATCAAGCAGGACATTTCAAAAGCAACCATGGGGGCTTCAGTACATTTCATTCACTTTCTTTTCTAAGGGAAAAAAAGGTTAGTCCCTTGAGCAGCATTTCTCATCCCTTTTCCAAGGTATGTTTCAAGCAACCTACAATGAAATTTTGCAAAAGAAACAAAACACATGATGCTGTAAATGTCACAAAATGGTAGTGTGGAGGTCTTCAGAGGAGCGTGAGATTAAACACCTACTCAAAGACACTGAAGAAATGTTGTTGTTGCAGTTTTAAATGGTCCCAAGTGTTAGTCTGAATAGTCCATATTTTGAAGTCAC
The DNA here is from genome assembly GCA_026018925.1 of Tupaia tana. Classification (NCBI taxonomy): domain Eukaryota; kingdom Metazoa; phylum Chordata; class Mammalia; order Scandentia; family Tupaiidae; genus Tupaia; species Tupaia tana. The sequence continues at coordinate 178,891,232 of JAKSZU010000003.1, forward strand.
TGAAATTATATCAAGATCCCCTTCTTATTAGTGAGAGTGCTCAGAGGTGAGTGGAATAAGTTTCTGTGTCAAATAAATCAAAGTGGATGATAAATACAAAGCAACAAATGAAAAACAATGTAATATAAAGCCACTTAGCTCTGCCAAATGCTTCTGTAGCAAACAAGAATCCAGCAAGTCAAATGCATGTTCTGTTATCTTCCCCATAGCTTCAATAACAAGCTATTTGGTGTGGAAGCAAGCTTGGGCTCCAGCTCTTGACAGTTTTATAGTTCTTGGTCGAAGTTTTCAACAGCATTTGGGGCAAGCGTGACTAGGCAGCTAGATTACACATGCTGACTTTCCACTGCAGATATACAACATTTACTTTGCAGGGTGAGCCAGTAAACCAGCTGACCAATTAGGCCACAGATTCTTTGTGCCTCACAAAAGCTAAGCAAAGACTGTGAATGTAAAAACCTCAAAAACACATGCAGGCTGGAATTTCCTTTCATGTGCCTTCATATAATCTCCATGAAAAAGATGGCCAATGGCCAATAGTCTTCTCCATCACAGCCACTTAGGGGTAATTACGAACACTGAGAGTGCGCCGCATGTAGAGAGTTCTAGTTCTGAAGATTTATGAAGACTCATACCCAGGTGGCAGGTAGGATCAAGAAACACGGGCAAAGTTTTACCAAAAGTCTCCTAAACTCTTATACCCTCCTTGTTATTTACCCTGTCTCTCACGTTTCTCCAAAATCAATTTCCCAAATATTTTAACCAATATTTCCTTAAATTAATTATTCTAGCCAGATTGATCTTATTATGGTCCCTCGAAATATATAGTATGTATTCTTACCTCTCTGCCTCTGGTCAAATCATTAGTCCTACTTAGGCTCTTTCACCCTCCCTGTCATTCCTTCCCCTTCAAAAATCCCACAACTCTATCTACACCTTATTCAAATGCCACCTTTTCCATAAACACCTCATGGTCACAGAGATTTCTCTCTGACCTCTAAAAATAGTAATAGTATACTATAGTTACATTCATTTGATGCCTTTGCTATTACATGAACATCCTCATATTATTATGGAACTTTTTATTTATGTGTATTTTTGCCCTCCCAAAATATTGCCCAGCCTTGTAGGCCACTTCTATTTGAGTGACTGTGGTATAGCAAGTTTAACAAATCTACTTCCAAGCCTGTATCCTTCTCACATTTCTATTATTTGGTATTGAGCCAGGCTCAATATCAAGGAATCACCTTGAGTGTCCTTCTTCTCTTATTTCCCTTATTCAACCAGTGGTCTGTACCTGTGGATCTAGCATTGCCACATCTCTTGCAATCACCCACCTTTTCCATTTCTACTGCCAACACCTTTGTTCAGGCCTTTATTTCCTCACCTATTCCTCACTATTTCAAGTCTCCCACTGGCCTCTCTGTCTGAAGTTTCCCCACCTCCAAGCCAATCTAAACACCTTTGCCAAATGAATCTGCCCTGGTATAGCTCTGAGTCCCATTACTTTTCTGTGTACACTTTCAATGGCATCCCAAGACCTAACAATAAAGCATCAATTCTTCACTCTGGCATGAACTAGGCCCAAGGTAGTGGGTGCTATTGCTTGCCACCCTGATCCTCCTGTACCAGAATATTCACTCCCCAGAGGCTAGCAATGTTGGCTTCTGACAGCTCATAATTGATTCCCTCTCTAGAAACTGCCTTTGGCAAAAGGAACCAGTTGGCCCAAGTTCTGCACCCTCCCCAAAGGCAGCCAATATGCAATGACATTTTGGTGTGAGGATACAAAGGCCCAAATCCTGTGCCTCAATTCAGGACAACTGTTCAGATCTATGCCAGCTTCTAAGTGTCACATGGGATCTACTGCAATAAATTCCTGCACTGGAATTTTTAGCTCAGAATTCGTGTTCAAAGAACTCAACTTAAGACACCCAACCACCTTCTTTCATATCTTTCACTCCTGTCTTTCATATATCCTAACTCTAGTCAAATTGAGTGATCTGCCATTTGTTAAAGACACCACATGAGTTATCACTCACTCATTCATCCAAAAACAGCCACTGGTTATCTAAAATGTTCCAGACTCTATATAAGATATTAGCCTAAAGGAATATAGACAAGTATATAGGCCATTAGAATTCAGTCTGAGCAGTGATTTCACAGTTAAGACCAGGTAAAGAACAAGGGAAAAAAGAATGCTAGAAAGAGACCTGTGAAGTGTCCTGGAGACTCACCTGAGTCAGTGAATTGCAAGTGCACTTCAGCATGGCTGAAGTTCTAGAGTTTAAGGGGCAGTAGCAAGAGATGAAGCAACAGAAGTCAACATAAGACAGGCAAGTAAGCTTCATTTAGACATATGGAGACCATCCTTAGGGCAAAGGGAATATATCAGAGAGATTTAAGGAAAGAAACAGCACAATGATTATATTTGAGCTTCAGAAAGAGTTATCTGGTTACAAAGTAGATAAAGAATTAGCTGGAGGAAAGACTGAAGGCACATGGCTACTACAGTCATCCAAGCAAAATACAGTGAGCTGACCAAGGAAGTAGCAATGCAGATGGAAAGATCTGGACAGATTCAGGAAATTATAAAGATTTATAAAGAATGTGTTGCACTCTTAGAACCTAGCTGCGAACCTAGAACTCTTAGAACCGTGTTCAGACCTCACTGCTCCAACCTCTGGGGTGTGTTCCCTCCTGTCGGCCTGAGCCTAGCAGAGGGAAGAAATTACATATCTTCTTGCCCCATACATACTTTGAGGCGAGCAAAAACATTACCCTTTAACCATGAGGGAAATCGTGCACATCCAAGCCAGTCGCTGTGGCAACCAGATCTGTGCCAAGTTTTGGAGTGATCAGTGATGAACATGGTATCGACCCCACCGGTACCTACCACGGGGACAGCAACCTGCAGCTGGACCGCATTTCCGTGTACTCTAAGGAAGCCACAGGTGGCAAATATGTTCCTCATGCCATCTTGGTGGATCTAGAACCTGGGACCATGGACTCTGTTCACTCAGGTCCTTTCGGCCAGATCTTCAGACCAGACAACTTTGTTTTTGGCCAGTCTGAGGCAGGCAGCAACTGTGCCAAGGGCCACTGTACAGAAGGGGCTGAGCTGGTTAACTTGGTCTTGGGTGTAATGCGTAAGGAGGCCGAGAGCTGTGACTGCCTACAGGGCTTCCAAATGACCCACTCACTGGGTGGAAGCACAGGCTCTAGAATGGGCACCCTCCTCATCAGCAAGATCTGAGAAGAGTATCCTGACCACATCATAAATATATTCAGTATGGTATACCCTCACCCAAGGTGTCTGACACTGTGGTCAAGCCCTACAATGTCACCCTCTCTCCATCAGTTGGTAGAAAACACCAATGAGACCTACTGCATTGACAGTGAGGCTCTTTACGACAACTGTTTCCACACCCTCAAGGTGACCACACCAACCTATGGCGACCTGAACCACCTCATCTCAGCCACCATGAGCAAGGTCACCACCTGCCTCTGCTTCCCTGGCCAGCTCAGTGCTGACCTCCGCAAGCTAGCCATCAACATGGTGCCCTTCCCACACCTTCACTTCTTCATGCCTGGCTTTGCCACTCTCACCAGCCATGGAAGCCAGCAGTATCGAACCCTCACTGTGCCTGAACTCACTCAGCAGGTCTTTGATGCCAAGAACATGATGACTGCCTGTGATCCCCGCCATGGCCGGTATCTCACCATGGCTACTGTCTTCCGGGGGCAGATGTCCATGAAGGAGATAGATTAGCAGATGCTCAACATGCAGAACAAGAACAGCAGCTACTTCATGGTGTGGATCCCCAACAACGTCAAGACAGCTGTCTGTGACATCCCACCTCGTGGCCTCAAGATGGAAGTCACCTTCATTGGCACCAGCACGGCCATCCAGGAGCTTTTCAAGCGCATCTCAGAGCAGTTCACTGCCATGTTCTGGCAAAAGGTCTTCCTACACTGGTACACAGGCAAGATGGAGTTCACCGAGGCCAACAGCAACATGAACGACCCCGTTTCTGAGTATCAGCAGTACCAGGATGTCACCACAGAAGAGGAGGAGGATTTCGGTGAGGAGGCTGTAGAGGAGGCCTAAAATGGAGCCCCATGTTGCCTCAGGCTTCTCAGTCCCCTCAGCCTTCTTCCCCACCTGCCCACTTCCTATCGCTCAGAATTTGTGTTTGCTGCCCCATCTTGTTTTTCTTTTTTTGGGGGGTGGGGTGGGGGGCAAATGGGGAAGAACAGTGGAGCACCCTCCTCTCTCTTTCCATCTGGGAAACCTAGATTTCTGCATTCTGGGTAACATGTCTTTCTGCTTCTCCCATCAGTCCAGCTAATATTTCCTCTGTTTCCAGATGCTGGGTCTTCCAGATTTAACAGCCCTGGGTACCTGCCATTCTTTTTACTTCCTATCGCTCAGAATTTGTGTTTGCTGCCCCATCTTGTTTTTCTTTTTTTCAAGGGGGGTGGGGTGGGGGGTGGGGATGTCCAGAACAGTGCCTGGCAAATAGTGGGCACTCAATAAATATTTGTTTGTTGAATGTCTCCTCTCTCTTTCCACTCTGGGAAACCTAGATTTCTGCATTCTGGGTAACCTTGTATGTCTTTCTGGTGCCCATTCCTCCCATCAGTCCAGCTAATATTTCCTTCTGTTTCCAAAATAATTCTAGATGCTGGGTCTCCTCCAGATCCCACTTAACAGCCAACTGGGTACCAAAAACCCAGATAACAGCCATTCTTTTTAAAACCCCAAGAGGAAGAGAGGTAGAAATCAATACAAGGAACTACGAAGAAGGGGCTGGGGTTTCCCATTCTTAAACAGTCAGGGGGAATTCAAGTTATAAAAGTCACAATTTCAGGTATTTCCATGCTCCATCTCCCAGCTTCACAGGAGGAATTAACAATATTATCTCCATTTCAGTCTCCCTCTCCCTCCAAGCTCCGTCCTGAGCTGTTTCCTTTGAAGGGGTCTGCTCCACCCTGGGGTCCTCCCTGCTCCCACACACATTGGATTTCTCTCCCTTTTCCCTGATCAGAGCTCAAGATGGCAAAGATGAGTTTTGGTCCCTGAGCCTCCCGAATTGCCCTCCCCATACCCACCTTTTCCTACCCCCTAAAAAGGAGTAGCATGCCTGACTTACACGGAGAGGGGCAGCCTTCCCCTGAAAGGTCCGAGTCATTGCCCAGAGGGGAGGGGCAGGACATCCTCCATCTTTTTGCAACATCTCTTCTTTTGCTCTGCCTTTCCCCTCCCACCCTTGGTTTTGTGCTACACTTCAGATTCTTATTTTGTGTTGAACTTGATCATTTTTTCTCATATTGAAAAGATGACATTGCCCCAAGAGCCAAAAATAAATGGGAATCTAAAAAGAAAAAAAAAAAAAAAAGAAGAAAAAGAATGTGCTGCTTTATAATATGGAAGGAGGAGTCAAATGTATACCATGTTTCTTAATTGAATAACTGGGTGTACATTATTCACTGAGGCAGAAAACACTGAGAAAGAGGCAGATCTGGGGAGAAGGATAATAAGTTCAGTTTGGGACATGCAGAGCAAAGTATTTAAGTAGGGGTTGGCTATACGGGTATAAACAGCCAACTGTTAGGTTTATAGATCTGAACTTCAGGATAGCAACCTGGCTAGAGGCATAGACAAGGCATCATCATCATCATCATCATCCTTGTTTCTGGTCATATATAGAAACCTAGGGATGGGAGGGAGATTTAAAAGAGTCATCAGAAATCAAGAGGCAACTCAGCAGAATATGGCACTACAAAAGCTGAGATGAAACAAGTGGTCAGTGGTGTCAAATATTTCTCAGACCAAATAAAATGAGGACCAAGGACAGGATCCACCGACTAGAAACACCTCTGTGCTTTTGTTCAAACCATTCCCCTGTGGAACATCCTTTCTCACAACCAGTGACCATAGAAACATTTCCATCTTTCAAGGATCAGCTCAAATTACCTCATTTTTGCATGGTGAGTTACTAAACATCATCACATTACCTCATTTACTAACTATAAGATTTTTAGGGTTAAAACCATCTCCTATGTATTTTGGCATCTCCCTCTACTCATTAAAATGTGGATGCTGTAGGTTCAGAAAAGGAGCCAAATTTGCAGGGAAAGCTTCTTGAAAGAACAGAATCTGGGGTTGGGAAGAGCTGGTCCACAGGGCAGAACTATTGCTTGCCCCTATCAGCAGGAGGGCACAAGCAGGACATGTCCACATCCAAGCAGGAAGAACATGAAGAAACGCCTTTGATTGCTCAGAGAACAAGAGATAGTCCATCTTCATCCTCACATGCGAACTTACTGAATGAGATGGTAGCCATCCTGGCTTTTCATAGTCACATTAATTTCATGGACCAGTTTAATGCTAGATCTCAAGCAAAATGCTGTGTATTCCTTCTGGAGCCTGGCAGACTTCACTTATCCCAGAAAGGAGGCCTTGAATAGCCACTAATAAGCAGGCATTCATGTTCTGACATTTTTTTTTTTTTTTTGGTGGAGTGTAAACATCTAAAGAGGAAAGCCTATTTGAATAGGTGCAACTGCCAACTTCACTTACCCCCCTCATATTTAATGAGACTATTTTGTTTTATAGGTGCTTCAAAAGAGCTGACAGAGAAGAGGCGGCTGCAAACAGAAACGTGAAACAACTTGCCGAGTCCTCACTGTGAGGTCGGCAGCCCTCGCAGACCTGTGTTTTCAAAATTCCTTTTTCAAACACAGGTCAAAACCCAAACTAGAAGAGGAAAGTTCTTGCTCTTCTCCAAATTACAAACATGAGAGACAGTATTTCAAGGCAGCTTGAGGGAAATGGGTCACTAATACAGTAACAACCAAAATGGTAGGAATGTCCTTTTTTTGGAGACACTCAGCCCAGAGCTCCAAAATTTGCTGCACAGCTGTAGAGACAGAAGTTATTCCGCCCTTCCCCTCATCTCTGCCTAAGCAACATTCCTCTTAAGTTTTCAAGAGGCTCTGGCATTTAAAATATTGGCAAATATTTACCCAGCACCCAACAGAGTACCTTCAATATGGCAGGTCCTCAATAGCAATGACACACAATGTTGGTAACAAACAATCCTTTATAGCCTTATACTAATGGAGGGAGGGCAGAGCTGTGAAGATACCAGGTAGCAAGGGTAGAAATTTCCAGCAGCTTCAATCTGGAATATGTTCCCTAAAGGAACTTCCGATCAGTAAGTAGTTGGTAAATACCTACTAACATTAGGAACTTAAGGAGTCCAGGTGGCCTCCTCTTTTCATCACCTCATGTTGCCATTTTCAGCACTGCTTCGATGTTAATATAGAACACTCATGCATATATATGTGTGTGTGTGTGTGTGTATGTGTGTGTGTGTGTGTGTGTGTGTGTATATATATATATATATACACACACATATACTACAATATCATATATTTTGCTTCTGGATGCCTTTACTCCTTATACTGTGGTTTCCACTGACAACCCCAAGTGAGTTAAAAACAGATGATTCACTTCACACTGATCCATCCTACAAGTGTCCAAGCATGTACAGCATCATATGGGACCATATGCATAAGTAGAGCATTTCAGACAGGAGAAAGAGTTCTAAATCTACAGCTCGAAAAGAACGTTAGGAAGTTAGTCCTATGTCAGCACTTTATATGAATAAAAAAAAAAAGAATTTAAACAAGCTGAGACATGAGAGAAAGTGTTTTACCAAATCACATAATTACAAGTACCTTCTCAGAATTAGTTTTATTCTTGTGTGCTCTCTCTCTTCTTAAAATCTTAGTCATCCCAAACACACACACACACACACATACACACACACAGACGCGTGCCCACATACACATACAGAGAGAGGCCACAGCTATCTTAGAGGTCTTCAAGAATAACAGGTTAAACCATTTAGGTAGAAAAGAACATTCTCCAAACACTAACTATATGTTAAAATGAGGAGAAAGCTATTCAAATTAAGCCAGAGATTCTCTCCTGCAACCAGTAATGATGATGATGATGATAGGACCAGTTCTGTGGTCTAGTGGTAGGGGAGCCAGATCCCACATAGCCAATGGCACAGTTGGAATCCCAGCCCCTGTGGCTTGAGAAACACACTGGCACATGTGTGCTGCCCAAAACCCAAGCAGGATAGAAAAATGGAAAAGAAAGGATTGCAGCAAGGCCACGCCCCTTACTTGCTCTGTCTGTTTCTGTCTCTCTCTGCAACTGTATATGCCCTCTAGCAAATTAAAAATAATAACAATTGTAATGATAGATAGAATTTTAAAGACAAATTAGGCCATCTAATCCTGATAATCCTATGACATTGGACTATTACTCCCATTTTATACTCAAAGAGGTTAAGAAATTTCTGAAGGTCCTGTAGGTAAAAATGAGAGAACAAGGATTTGAATATAAACTGTCAGACTCCAGATAACCCTCTTGAAAGAGAGAAAGGAGAAACTCTAATTATTATCTTATCTATCTTAATTTAGCAACCATTATAGTTTTAAGAATAGTAAGTATAGTAAGTTCATTAAGGTAGCATTTAATAACACTGTGTAATTCAGAGCAAAGACTGCCACTTTCTCATGTTTTTTTTTTCCTTTAATGATTGCTTGTGGTTCCTAAAAACTACAATATCAGTGTTTACTTGTTTAGTAATCTGCCCTTCTCAATATATTTTCACATCCATTGCCTCATTTGAGCCTTCACGATTACCCTGGCAGTTGACCAGGGCATTTTACAGATATGGTAACTGGTCTGCAGAGAGAATGAAAGATATGTCCAAGGTACACAACCACATAGGAGGTGAGCCAGAACTGAAAGTCAACTCTCAAAATACAACTAAGTTTTAACTTTTGGAGGTAATAATTTACATGATGCTATTTGTGATATTGAAATAATTTTGACATGTGAAATAAATCCAATCATTTCTCCCACACTACCCCAAAGTATTTTGATGACTTTTCATAGTTCTTGGGATTAGAGACTAAAATCATTCATAGTGTGGCTTTTGCACCACTGGATGATCTGGTGCCTGCTGCCCATCCTCATATTGCCCCGGCCACTGACTCTCACCAAATTCCAGCTACACTGGCCCTTTCTCTCCATGCCTACCACAGAACTTTAGCATTGAGCCACTACTTCTAGGAAACTGCTTGCTCCAACCCTCAACTAAATAACTCTCCTTCCTTCAGTCGCTTTCTGCCAGCTAACAACTATGTCACATTCAGCTGTTAGATACTCTAACAGGTTCATGTGCTTCACTTTTTTACCACTTATTTCAAAAACAATCTTAAACATATTTGTGTGACTATGTAGTAACTGTCTGTCTTGTCCAGTGTTCTATATACTTCATGAGGGTGCAAATTCCATATATGGTGAACTTTGTTTGCCATTGTTGTCCACTGTTTAGCAAGGTGCCCGGAACAGAGTAGGTACACTAAATGAATGGCCTCAACAAAACAAATAGGTTTGAATTTATGCTTATCGCTTGTCACATACAACTATGTAGTCTCCTTTTCAGTGGCTCCTATTGGGCACAATTCTACAAAGACAGTAGCTTTCTCACCATGAGTGAAATTCTCACCATGGGAATCTCGGTAGGGCATGATTTACTACATACACCGACGACCTCTCATTCCCCTGGGAAGGTTTGAAGTTACCATAATATTGAGGAAAGCTAAGGTGTAACATGAAAGGACTGACACACGCATTAAGAGTTAATACCATCTCAGTTACTCTCTCATCGAGAATTAATCCCCTCTTGGATAATATAAGGATCTCTGACCATGACAATATTGATTATTTAGCCTCTGTGAATGAAGCTAAATTTTCTTATGGCTTGAGAGTTTTGTGCATGCTTGTTTTTCATCTCAGTGTAACTTATTAAGTTCAACTATAATATTTGAGTTAGAGAATCTAAATGTGCAAAAAGAACTTACCTGATCCACTAATTCCAAGAGTATCTCTTCGTGGAGTCATAACATCCTAAGGGTAGAATGGACCTAAGAGACATTATAACCCACCCCATTTCATACCCATAATTCCAAGTCATTTCATGTTTCTCACTGGAGTGAGCTTGAGCTAGAGCGCTCTGTTCCATGTACTTTAAGAGAATTTGGAGCAGAATTTCATGGAAGTTCTATGAGAATAAAAGAACAGAGAAAGATTGCAGGGCCATCAGGTGGCATAGTGGTTAAGGTGGTAGACTCCCACATGGCTAACCACAGTTCAAGTCCCAGACCTGGCTGCTTGCTTTCTCTCTCTCTCTCTCTCCCTCTCTCTCTCTCTCTCTCTTTCATACATGCATATGCCCTACAGCAAATTTTAAAAAATAATAATAATAAATACAATTAAACAAATAATTATTTTTAAAAAGAAAAGATTGTGTCTATCCACAGAGGAATACAAAGAGAAATAGGAAGAGATTGTGGAGGAAAGGAAAGATAAGTGGAAATAGGAGTAGGGAATGGATAACAGGAAGAACAACTAGGAAAAATAATGAAAGTGGAAAAAAAACAAAATCTGGAAACATGTGCAAATTGAGATAGCCCAGGATATGAGTCAGAAGAGGCTTGGTTAAAAAAAAAAAAGAAAGAAAGAAAAATAACAAAAATAAGGATGACTTTGCTATTTATGTTATTCTCTTACAAACAGAAGTTTATAGTTTTTAAACAAAGCAGAAATTAAAGTTGTTACAATGTACTGTATGTATGGGGGGAAATTCTTGAGGTAAAATATAAGATTATCCAAGAATATATATGTAAATCAGATGAAAAGATTGAAGATGTAAAATAAAGTATACTTTATATTTGTTTTTAAAGAAATCACATTGAGCAGCTAAGATCCCTTTCAAAATGTTTCATTTTCCTTCCTTTCACCAGCTCCTCACAGTGTGTTCACTCACACACCCTGATGTTACTGGCATATAAATCAAATCTTTCATAAAAATCAGAAATAAAAAATACATAAGCACAGGAGGTTCCCAATATTGGCAAAACTCCAATCCACACATGGTCCTGGGTCTGATCCACTAACAAACTTTAAGAAGTCAGTTTGTTCTTGGTTCAGTAATGGGAAGGTGCTACCAGCCTTAATTTGCATGTATTAATATACTCTCAGTAAGGAGCAAAATTTCTCTAACAAATTACTCCAAAATAGTCATATGAAAAACTGCTGACTACCATTTCTCAATAAGATAGTGACAGAAGTAGCAGAAGATTTAGAAAATCTGCTCCATACGTTTGTGACCAGCAGCATCAACAGAGCCTACAAAGGGATGTACCATTGTGTTGAATATGATGGCAGAGCGGGAAAGTGTCTCAGTAGGAGAAACTTGCATGCAATTCAGAGTACTCTGCACCTCAAAAGGACCTACTGCTGGCAACAGGAAAGCAAATAAGTTCTCTCAAAATCATGAACAATAATCTTTGAAAGGGACAAGCTGCAGATCATATAGGATAATCGTAGCTGAAAAATGTCCAAAAGGAGGCACAGTAACTCCCTTTCTGCCAGAGGCTGACTCCCAGGGAGGGGCTCCCAGAGCAGTCCTCAAGTCTGTTGACTTGTTTTTTCAAGCTGTTAATGTAACTCGCAGCTACATTGGTTTGTTTTGTTGTTGTGACATGGTCTCCATAGATGTGCATTGAAATTGTGCCCAACTGCACTGAAGCCAAGAACCATGCAATCTGGAGGTTGTGCAAGCAAGATTACAAGGCTCCAAGGTATCCAATGCCTGTGCTGCTCATCTCTTCTGCTTACCTCGAAGCTCTGCTCATTGAGCCCTGGCGACTGAATGCTACTTTGGGACCAGATCCAAATGCTGGAGAAACTGGCCACATATACAGAGAAGGAATAGAGCTTTATCATCAAATCAGGGCTTTCTTTGCATATTGAGAGAATGGTCAGTGATAACCAGGACCCATTGACGGAGTGTTATTTTAGTTGTCCATCTTCTTTTCTGTATGTAGCCCAAGTTATTCAGCTTTATTACTCTTAGGAGTCATGTTTTCTTTACCACCTATTCCTCCCAAGAAAGACATTCTCAAGAATTAACTTGATCAGCACTCACATCAGATTTAGCAAATACAACAAATACAGGACATTTAGTTAAATTTGAATTTCAGATAAACAACAAATAATTTTTTAGTGTGTCTCATACAACATTAAAGACATACATCAAAAATTATACTAAAATCAGAGCCAGTGGACGGCATTAGTGGTTACACCACTGGACTCCCACATAGCCAACCGTGGTTCAACCCAGTGGCTTGAAACTCATGCTGGGCATGTGTGTGTGTGTGTGTGTGTGTGTGTGTGTGTGTGCCCAAGATCCAGGAAGAAGAATGGAGGAGAAGGGACTGCAGTGCAGCCATCACCCCAGGGAATGATTTCTCACTTTCCCTCTTACTATCTCTGTCTCTCTCTCTCTCTCTCTCTAAGGAGTGCACGTACCCTAAGGCAAAAGCCTCTAAAAATAATTATACTAAAATTAGCCATTGTTTATTATGAAACACAAAAAAACTTATACTAGTTTATGTGGCTGCCCTGTACTAAAGAATAAATGACTTAGAGCATCTTTGCCTCTTCCAAGGATATTGACTGAATTTTAACTCACAGTCTAAGTTCCCATACTGTAAGTCAAATGAATAATTAGAAGATTTTAGCAACAGACTGGTGAAAAATACATTGGGTAAGTGCTCACTTATTATTCCTAGCCCTAAAGAGTCATGTTTTTTGTTTTGTTTTAATTGTGAAGGCCTCTATCCCAGAGACAGAAAGCATAATTTGATTCTTATCTGTTGGACTTAATGCTACTAATGAATGTCAACTTCAAGTCAGACAAGGTGATTGTTCATATTAATTGGTGCTCTGTGCTTCTGATTGAAGAAAATATTGTTCAAAGATACAAGACTCTGCCCCCAAAATATTTATTGCATTGTCAGAAAGTCATGATGCATTTTTGCATAGAAAAATATGTCATGACTTTTTCGACAACCCAATATTTCCAGAATATTTTCTAAAGACTAGAGACACAGGTGGTGATAATTGAATGTCCTAGGCCTCAGATCACCTCTCATCAACAAAGATTTTTCACATGTCATGTACACTGATAGAGCCAAGGATGAAATATACACTCCTCAAGTCCTCAGGAACCTATAATTAGGGACAGGGAGAGGAAGGAGTTGTGAAAAATTGACTCAAGTGATAAATTTTTTAAAAAGAAATGTAAATGAAGAATGAAGAGGACACTTGAGCCAATGCCAATTGCCCAGAATAGGTAAGTGCCTACTGGCGTGAGCTGAGGAGCTCCTAGAAGAACCTTGCTGTAGATACCAGCAATGGGCTCATTCACTATCCAACCCCGCCTCCTCTGAAATGTCTGCCTGTGTTTAATGGCTAAAAACTAATTTCTTTCCAGGCTCCCATGTGATCTGGGTGTGACTTAGGCTTCATCATCCAATGTACTTTCTGTGTGTGTGTGTGTGTGTATATATATATATATATATATATATATATATATATATATATTTTACTATTATTACTTTTTTTTAAATTTGGTATAGGACACATGTGCTCACCAGAGAGAGACAGAGAGCAAGAGAGAAAAAGAAAGAGAGAAAACAAAGCTGCCAGGTTCAGGACTTATCAGTCATGTGGGAGTCCAGTAACTTAACCACCATGCCACCTGCTGGCCCCAGCGAGTGTACGTTCAAAACTCAAATTCGGAATGAGTGAAGCAAGGAGGAAGGTTGGACAGAAGGCTTCCTCTGCTGTTGCCAAGGGCACATTAATTCCCCTGGTTAACAGAAGTAGTCCCTATCATAGCTTCTCTGCTGACAGGCAGCCTCCAGATGGAGGCAAGTGAAAGGGTTTCCTTGATAGCTCAGATGTGGTGTGGCTTCGGGACTCATTCCTGGAAGCTCACCAGCCTAAAGTCTGCGTCTTCAGCCTGTAGACCAGTACTATAGATCATTAAATACCATGTCATTAATACATTTCAGCTAAAGCCCACAGTTGGATCTGTTCCCTGTAACTGAACACTAACTGATACAAGCCACTGGTCCCAAAGTATCTATTCCACTAACCTAGTGGTCCAGAACAAGAGAGTAATTTGCCCCTTGCCAGGGGGACGCTCACCAATGTCTAGAGACAATTTGGGTTGTCACACCTGATGTGAGGAAGGGGAAATATGAGTTTTTCTGGCATCTAGTCGGTAGAGGCCTAGGGTCACTAAACATCTTACAATGCACAGAATAGCTGCTCAAAACAAAGAATATTGAATATTATGCCCAAAGTAGAGCTTAGATTAAGAACCCCTCCCCTAGACAAGACACCAGTTTGAAAATGTATCTTTAAAAATGCAATATTGGGCTGGCAGGTGGCATGGTGGTTAAGGGCATTGGATTCCCACATGGTCGACCACGGTTCAAGTCCTAGATGTGGCGGCTTGCTTTCTCACTTTCCCCCCTCTCTCTCTTTCTGTCACTCTGTCCCTCTCTGGTCAATTTTAAATGAATAGATAAATAAAGTTAAATAAAATAATTCTTTTTTAAAAATACAATATTTATAATATTTTGGCTCTCAAAGCTTCCTCTTGTATTAAGAAAATAGCTCTCAAGAAAATACAGGTAGTTTTGTTTTTCAACTAATATGTTGTTACATATTATTTTCTTTATTTCATGATTTTCACATTTTAATATTTCTGAAACTATGCCATGACCTAAAATTAAGACATACTTTGAATGCGGTAATATTTTTGTAGGGATATTTTTTTCCTTGGAGTAAGTTTGCCAGATTGCATGAGGAGGAAGAGTGTTGAAAGTGGGCAAAGGGCACCTCGGTCTCAGCCCCGCTGCACAACCAAATCACTGTGGCACTTTTCTTTGGTTTCCTAGGAGGCCCAACAGATTGGTATTTCTTCATTGCTCTTTGCAGCCAGGGTCCAGAACCATGATTGAAGGAGATGAAGGAAAGTGAAGAAAGTGAAGGGCTGCTTTTAGGAACTCAAAATACTTTGAGTTTGTCAAACAGATCACCAGACAGACTTCAGAACTCCACTTTCCTGTCCAGGACCAGGCCTCGTTATGATCACTAGGCAATTTGCTAACGCTCCAGCCTTGCAGTTCTTGAGTAACTTCCACAAGCTCTCTAGGGCCCAAAGAAGATCACAACTGGAACATTTAACTAATAATAGATCCTGACAAGAAGAAAGAGAATATGCTTTCATCTACTCCAAACTCAGCACACACTCTGAAGCAAGATGTATATTATAAATACATTTCCTATAACTTGCAAACACTCATTCTCCCATAAAGTCTAACTCCTGTCTTAAATATAAGAGATGCTCAGCAAGTATTTGCTAAATTGTATTAAATCTACTCCCTAAAAGTGCTATTGCCTGAAACATTACGGAGAAGAAAAAAAGAAAGAGAGCAAAAATTCAAGAACAGTGAAAGAGGGACAAAGAAATTGGCTCATCCCAATGATTTTGTTTATCTAATAGGAAGAGACCTTCTAAACAGGTTCAAATAAAGATGAGGGAAAGTGAGAAGAAAGGAATCAAGGAGAAAATTAGAGAGGCAAGAAATTTGAGTGATGCAAAAATGGAGGATTGTCTGCTGATGATAACGTGTACAATATCTTCAACTGGACTGGTGGAAAGTGTGTGTGTTCATGTTGGATAAATTCATTTTGCAAGCTATAGTGAGGTACAGTAATTGAACATATAAAATAAATTAAAATTTTTAAAAATAGAAATGTTGCCTCCGAAATTTGCTACTACTGCCAATCCAATATACCTACTATTTATCTGTAAATTTAAAAAAAAAAAATCAAAATTGACACAATAAATGCTACGTTTCCTAACAGTCTGACTTCTAAAGCCAGACCCTGGATAAGACCCTGAAGCCACACTCTGCTACATCCAAAGGGCATATTTAGGTAACAGACTGCTATAACCAAAGAGTTTATTTCAAGTAGTAGAGTCTGAAATTTTAACGTACCGTTTAGAAATAATTATGCTCATAATCCCAAAAGTCAATTTTTGCTTGTCTTACATTTATTTATTTGGAGACTTCCTAATATATGCTAGTATGTTGAAACAGCCTCTGGGCCTGTGTACAATAAAAACATTAACTAAAACACTTGATTAGAAATGTCCAACAATGAACCTCGGACAGCATCAAATAAGCTCTGTCATTTAATTGTCAGACACAGAAGATAAAGCCGCCTATGGGTGCCCTGGGATGTGTTCCCATGGTTTCTCTATGGACTCCTGACTGATGCTGAGGTGAGTATCTGCCAGTGGCTGCCCACACTAATTTAGTCCATTTCTCTCCTAACCATTGACTTGGCAAGGTCTTTACCTGCCTCTCCTTTTATTCTGCAATGAACTAATGAGATATTTGCAGAATCCCCAAAGTTTGGCATAGATCTGGACAAGGGAAACTTACATAACACCTGGCTTTGGCAGGGCCAGAAATCTGGGTGCTCTAAGCTAAAATGTGCCCTGCAGTTTGTGGGCAGTGTCACTCTCTCTGAAATCATCTACTTTTGCTTCTAGCTCTGAAAGCTTCTGAATCTAGACCAACAGCAGAACTAACAGAACACATAATGCAAGAGTCAAAAAGAGCACCATGGGAATAGCATGGATTTTAGCTAGTTGTAGACACTTCAGATTTGGAGGAGAACCCATCTTCAAGATAAAATTATAAACCTTCACTCCCTTCTGACCTAAAAAGTTCCCTAAATTCCAAATTTGTTTACACAGCTGATTAGGCATGAAATTTTTGAATCTAGCACAGGCCTGTTATAAAGTAAGATCTTGTTATATGCAGACATGTTCTGTCAAGGGCTTGTATCCTGAGAGAGATGCCATCAATGGGAAATAGGACTTTATTATAAGTTCAATTCTTTTCTTAAAGGTTCACAAATAAAACAAAGTAGAAGATCTTGGCTTCCTTCTTTTTTGTATAACTTTCCCACAAACCTCCCATCTTACAAAAATAAGAAAAGAAATCTGAAAGAAAACAATAGCAGAATCAATGCTAGGTAGGAATATTATTTCAATAGTGGTGGGAACGTATTATTTACTGTTCCACTGGATTCTGTATTATTCATTCTCCTTTATTTTTGTTTAATGACAAATGTGCCAATATCTTATTACAAAGAGGCTGCCACCCACCAAAGGAGATAAAAATGCCTTTTATCATACATCTGGCCCAAATTATATCTCTGGAACCCCTTTTCAATTAGCCATGGTGTTTTTTTACAATTTTGTGATTTCGTCAAATTGGCTGAGTCTCATGTGCTGCCTGCTACTGCATTATGAAATGCCAGGCTGGTACCTAAGAGGAAAAATAACATTTTTCTTCACTCTTAACCCACATTCCAACTTCTCATGCTGAATTCAATCCTCAGCTAATTAGTTCAAGAGCAAGCAACTTTAACCAAGATTTGGTATTGCTTTCCTGTTTCTGAGAGCTGGGCTTTCCCCAAATGTAGCTCTCTTGTTACCCTTTGCATTTTAAATAAGCCATTTTGGAGCATGGCTCTTGTTTTTTCTTTAATATATGCGCCCCTTGGGGCTGCACTGAAGCTTGTGATGGCTCTCTGCCCACAGTCAGGGCAACAGAATGTCTGCAAGCTCCAGCTTTGTCCTACAGTGCCCATTGTGCAGCCCCAGCTGAAACTAAGGTTGCAAGTCCATTTTCTCAGAAATACAGGGTCCCTTGTCCTCTGACATAGAGTCCCAAACCTCACCTAGATGCTCCATTTTGTTTTGTTTTAAACACGCAGTATTTCCTTTCTTGATAGTTGATGTTATAAGGTATTCCACAGAAGTCAGCTTCTTCAGATAACTGAAGACTTGCTCATTGAAGAGTTTGATGGAAATTCTTCCTAAAATTTTAAATGGTTCCCTTGGATTGCAAACAAATTACATTAAATGTATTTGACTTTTTCTTGATTTAGGGTCAGCTTTAAACCATCAGTTATTACACAGAGCTATAAAATAATAACATATACATAGAATGATTTACTGCTACATTAAATAGCCTCAGGCTACTAAACTTTTTTTTGTCATTTTTCAGATTTTTTCATTTTTCATTTTGACTCTTGCCGTATTATCTAATTACCAGTGGTCACTTGCCCTGCTGCTTCATGCCGATTTCTGGCAGCAAACTTTTGTTTTATTGTCTTCAGTTTGCACATGGCAAATAAACCCAAACAAACAAGTTTGTTGTAACAATATCTACATTAAAAGTTAATCAATTCTGGAGACTGCAGATGGCGAATGGTTACATCAATGGACTCCCATGTAGTCAACCGCAGTTCAAATCCTGGACCTGGCGGCTTAAAACTCACGCTGTACATGTGTGTGTGTGTGTGTGTGTGTCCCCATATCCTAAAAGGATAATGGAAAAGAAGAGACTGTGGCGTGGCCAGCCCCCCCAGGGGTGATTCTCTCTTTCTGTCTCTCTGTCTCTCCAGTGAGTACACATGCCCAGTAGCAAAAAATCTCTCAAAAAAAAAGCAAGTCATTTCTAGATGGTTTTCTGAGTCTAGGCATCAGTGTGTGAATGTGTAGCATTTATCCCAGTTGTGCAAAGCCTTTAGGACTTAATTCCTTAGAGCTAATCCTTATCTATATCCCATAGAAGAGAGAGTATCAGATCCTTGTCTTCAGGTACTGCACAAATTCGGTGGTCAGCAATCAGTGTGTTCACGCTCAGATTTCTTCTCTTTTTATCTTGTTCTTTTTTTTTTTTTTTTTTTTTGGAGAGGTTTTTGCTATAGGGCGTGTGCGCTCACCAGCCAGACAGAGAGAGATAGAGAGACAGAAAGAGAGAAACCACCCCCCAGAGGGGATGGCCACGCCAAAATCCCTTCTCCTCCATTCTCCTCTCGGGATCTTGGGCAGGCACGCACACGCACCCGGCGTGAGTTTAAGCTACCGGGTCCGGGACTCAAACCACGTTCGACTACGTGGGAGTCCAGTGACAGCCATTACGCTAACTGCTGGTCCCTTTTAATCTTGTTCTTGAACTTTCTTTGTCCCTCTGGTTTTTGCTTTGAGCTATCTTAGTAAGCATTAAACCATCCACTCAAAGGAGAAAAATCATTAAGGAAAGAGAAAAACATTTTTATCTATGCAAATTGAATATTTTCTTACATTTTTCTTGATGGGGTGGATAATGAAAGTACATTAAAATTTGAGATTATTTGAACATTTTACTTTTTAAAGGTGCCTCTCATCAAAACAAAAGCAGGAAGGTTGGCTATACCATACAGGCTTCTGCCGCTCTTACACATGGTTGTCTCAACCCCTTCAACTAAAATCTCAACAGCTGTTTGAGATACCTGTTCAAAATGATCCAGGCAAAGGTGACTTGAAGTAGCAAAAAAGCCATCAAAAAAAAGATAAAAAGCTCTTATTCAACACCACACTGTGTGCTGTTGGCATTGCTTGGGGATCAGGTGACTAACTCATCCTGGCTGGCCAAGGACCATTACAACTTGAAACTGAAAGCTCATATGCAGGAACCACCTCAGCCCTTGGCAAATTGAGACAATCGGTCACTCTCCTTGGGGGTGACCCCTCAAGGGTCTCTCATATTTCCTTTTAGTTAGAACTTTTATCTTCAAAGCATTTCTAAGAATTCAAAGACTCCTTTTCTCTTTCTGCCTGGCTAATTCTTTCTTAGTAACACTTCTAGTGCTGATCTCCTCTTTTCTTCTTGCCACCAGCTTGGACTTTATCCCCTGGTCCTGGGCTAATATAAAACTTCCATGTGGGGGAATAGACAGTGGTGCAGCAGTAAAACGCAAGGCTCTGCAAGGCTGACTCATGTGGGAAGGTTCCATGTTTGCAACTAGAGACCGCCTCAAGTACGCCAGGCACACACAGGCCTGTGATCTGGTGTGGCTGAAATTTTAGGTAGATCATGGCATCAATACCCTCTTGGGGGTTGCTCTCTCTTTCTCTTTCTCTCTCTCTCTCTCTCTGCCTATCTTATTCATAAAACAAGAAAGAACGAAAGAAAGAAAGAAAGCTTCCATCAAATCATCCTGCCTGTGCCCCAAAGTGTATGCTACTTTCAAATTAATCTTCTGCACAAGGTTCAATTGAAGTACCACCTTCTCCATCAAGTCTGGCATCTGCCAGGCAGAAGGGGCAGTCACCAGGGTGGAAGAAAATGGTAGCAGAAGGCATTAGCTGCTCAGAACTGTGGGGGGACTACCATCTCCCAAATGCTGCTAAGGAGCAAAACCAAGACAGGCCGCAGAGGGGAGAGACAAGCAGAGCACTAAGGTCAGTAATCCAGAAAAGGAGTCTGAATCAGTCACCAGGCCAGTCAGGCCTAGCCACAGACACAAATCCCAGTGTCAGTGTGGACATCCTTGAGCTAGGGTATACAGGGCTGAGCACACAGGGAGGAGGAGGGACAAACCAAACAAATCGAGAAGGGCACACTTTGCCCACAGCTAGTTCAAGGCCAAGCTGGCATATGAGGAGGGAATGTGAACTGCAATATAGCAGGAACTACCTGCAGCATCTTCTCTTCAGTTAGAAGATACTCATTTGATAAGCTGTTTGTTTTTTATTTAAGAGAGATTTTTGCTGTAGACCACATGCACTCACTGGAGAGACAGGGAGACAGAAAGCGAGATCCCCAGGGAGGATGGCCATGCTGTAATCCCTTCTCCTCCAATTCTCCTTCCAGGATTTTGGGCATGCACACACATGCACCCAGTTTGAGTTTTAAGCCACTGGGTCTGGAACTCAAACTGTGGTCGACTACGTGGGAGTCCAGTAACAGAACCATTACACCAGCTGCTGGTCCCAATAAGCTGTTTATTTTTAAAGTATGTATCCCTTAAATACCAAGACTACATCTTATAATGTACTTACTTTCCACATCAGTACAATATATAATCAATAAATATTTAAGTAATAATAAAACATGCTCTCGTGTTCTAAAGGCCATATGCATAGGGAAACCATGAGAAGGTCACAGCGGCCCCATTCTTTTCAGGGTGTCTGGAAGCCATCCACCTTGTTTGGGTTTAAGATAATCTGCAAGTATAGGGTGGGCACACATCCTCCTCCCTTTTCTCAAAATTTCAGAGCAAACATCAACTCTTCTACTTTCTTTTACCAAGATGGTACAAACCAAGCCCTAAACCCAGAATATCCTTGTGTTCTCATGCTATAATGTTTATTAACATTTGAGGTTAAACCAGAGGTGAATGAAAAATTGATCTAGTTGTTCAGTTCCTCAACTTGAGACTTTCCAACACACATGCTAAATCGCTTCTTGAATAAACATATGCTATGATATGTTCATGCTGAGAATCCCTTTAAAAAGATCCAGTCTTAAGACTTGGCTAAGAATGTTTTCACGTGGGACCAGCAGTTAGTGTAATGGCTATGTTGCTGGACTCCCACATGGTCGATCACGGTTCGAGTCCCGGAGCCGGTGGCTTAAACTCACGCCGGGCGCATGTGTGTACGTGCCCCAGATCCTGAGAGGAGAACAGAGGAGAAAGGATTGCAGCGTAGCCATCCATCCAGGGGTGGGGGGTGATTTCTCTCTCTTTCTGTCTCTCTGTCTCTTTCTGTCTGTCTGGAGAGCACGCGCCCTATAGCAAAAACCTCTAAAAAAAAAAAAAATGAACGTTTTCACGCAACAAATTTTTTTAAAAGATCCAAATTAAAATGAAGGCCTACTATGCTACCTCTAAAAATGCACTCATCTTTCTTTACTCACTGATTTGTGAAGTCCCTTGAGTAAATGGGGGTGGAGGATGGGAATAATTGATAACTAAGATTTAAAAATAATGTGCTATTGGAGATAACCTCAAGTGAGTGTCTTGTTTTAAGTGCCAAAATAAATACCTGCAGCTCTAAAAGGAGACACATGCATGTGCCCATGATCTAGATGGCTGAGGTTGAGGGTGAATCACAGCATGGGGATCTTGGTGGGGATGCTTCTTTCTCTATTTCTTTCTCTCTCTCTCTCTCAATAAATAGATAGACAGATAGATATAAGACGTATGTATATACCTATATATTTTATGGGAGAAATCAAAAGTTTTCAGAATGTCTGTGACAGGAATCTGCATGACATGCATAATTTTGGAAAGATTATTCACTTGAAGATAGTTCTTACCCTCAACTTTGTAAATCATCTAAACCAAGATGCCTCAGTCTTAGCACTTTTTTTTAAGAGAGATTTTTTGCTACAGGATGCATGCACTCACCAAAGAGATAGAGAGAGAGAGAAAGTGAGAAATCAACCCCACTCTACCGAGGGGATGGCCACACTGCAATCCCTTCTCCTCCACTCTCCTCTCAGGATCTTAAGCATGCATTCACATGCACCTGGCATGATTTTCAAGGCACCAGATCCAGAACTCAAACTGTGGGGAACCATGTGGGAATCCAGTGCCTTAACCACTACACTACCTCCTAGACACCAGTCTTAGCACTTTTAACATTTTGGACCAGATATCCTTGTTGGGAGTGGGGGAATCTGTCCTGTGCAGTGGAGCAGTATCTCTGAGCTGTAGGTGCCAGTAGTAGCTTCTCCTTTCCTACCACTGCCCCCCCAGTTGTGACAATCAAATATGTCTCCAGATACTGCCAAATGTCCCCTGGAAGGCAAAAGTGCCCCTAGTTGAGCATCACTAATTAAACTGGAGAAACTTTTCTTAAAATATGAAAAATCTCAAAACATCAGATTTGGAATGACACAAGAAATCAGGGTGCACTAACAAAGACAATCAGCTTAAACAGCAGAAAAGATGCACAGGAATAAACACACCTGAAAAAAAAGTACTATAGATCTAACCTGCAATCAAAATGGTATACTGAGGAAAATCAGAAAAGCCAGCCTCGATGGACTATGTTAAAAATAAAAAACATTTTTTTCTCATTTTAGTTTTATTTATTTATATCATATGGGGCAGGGGACCCTTGACAGGGTCTTCACACCATGATCCTTCTCCACATTCTGCAGCCGGCCAGAACAATAGGCATGCCCTACATGCTCAGGTAGCCCCAGGACACAAACCCAGAAATGGCTTGTACAGTCTCCAGTATCACACAAAAGCATCCCTACTGCCTGTCATTATAGTTGGGCCTCTTAATTCTTTTTTACCTAGGTGCAAAAAAATAAACTCACATCAGTCTGGATAAAGCAAATTAGTCAATTTCACTCAGAATCATTCTGCAAAAAACAACCTCCCCTTCTCTCCCACAAATTGTGTTTGTCAAGTATTTACCATTTAAAGGAGAAGATTTTACAAATTTCTAAAGAATCAGCACTAATTCATAAAACCACTGATTTTTTTAAAAATAATTATTTATTTATTTAATTCCATTTGTTATTATTATTTGACCAGAGAGAGAAAGGAAAAAGGAGAAAGCAAACTGCCAGGTCCAGGGCTCGAACCGCGGTTGACCAGGTGGGTGTCCAGCACCCTTAACCACCATGCCACCTGCCAGCCCCAACCACTGATATTTTTATATAGACACCCATGTGATGACCAGTTCAGAGCTCTGTATTCTTCCAGACCTAGCACAATTTGTACCTAAATAAATATTTTATATAAATGATAATAAAATGTGCCTTTGTATTCTAAGACATTTCAAAGTGTGATGGTATTAATGATTTTGAGTACCTCACCTAGAAATAAGAAGCACTCTTTGGAAAACCCCAAAGAACAGCAGAAACATCAGAGGGAAAAGCAAAGGTCTGAGAGTACAAAAGATCTTAGTTAAATCCCAGCTTTGTTGGTCCAAAACATGTGACTTTGGTTCTGTTTACTCCTCCATAGAATGAGAACAATAATCCTATCTCAAAGATAGTAAAAAAATCAGCTTTCTTAAACTCCCTAAGAATAGGGAATACTAACCCTACCTTTTCTCTTTGAAATCAGAAAGAAAAAAATCTCCGATCATTGCAGACCTAAAACCGGGTGTCAGCAAAGTCTCACTCCAACAATAATAATGGGAAAAAAAAGAGAGAGAGAGAGAGAGAGAGAGAGAGAAGTGCAAACAAGATAACAGACACTTAAAAATAAGTGGATATAGTAATAATAGAATGTTGTCAACACAAAGACAATTGGGAAATTTGGTAACCTTTATAAAAACTCTGGTTTTTAAAGAGGAAATTATAGTTAAAACTAAATATAATGCCTTATCTCTTTTATAAAGTATTTTGAAGTTTATATAATTATAGAATATATTAATTTTTTAAAAGACAATTTTGTAAATCTGTGATAATGCTTTCTAAAAAGAAAGATTGATTAAGCAAATATGTTTGGCTACAATTATTTTCTACCTTTACTTTGAAAAGATTTTAAATGAAGGCTACTTGTGAAAATATTCAATTTCCTAATTGAGGTGTTGGTTACACAGGTGTAAAAATTTGTCACAATTGGGAACCAGCAGTTAGCGTAATGGCTATGTCGCTGGACTCCCACGTAGTCGACCGCAGTTCGCATCCCGGACCTGGTGGCTTACAACTCACGCCGGGCGCGTGTGCATGCGTGCCCAGGATCCCGAGAGGAGAATGGAGGAGAAGGGATTGCGGTGTGGGCATCCCCCCTGGGGGGTGATTTCTCGCTTTCTGTCTCTATGTCTCTGTCTGTCTGTCTGGCAAGCGCACGCACCCTATAGCGAAAAAACCTCTCAAAAAAAAAAAAAAATTTGTCACAATTCACCAATTATTCATTTAAATCTGTGTTTCATTGTATGTGAAAATATTATATATTTATGTCTACATATATACATAAATAATGTAAATAATGTATATATTCTCATGTGTACATATATTTGTGTTTATAGTTCTATATACTCTATGTATCTGTGTGCATGCATGCATGCATATTTATATACACACATATATATAGGTGTGTGTGTGTGTGTATATATATATATATATATATATAGGTATATATAGGTGTGTGTATATATATATAAGTATATATAGAGAGAGAGAGAGATGTATATATATATATATATGTGTGTGTGTGTGTGTGTGTGTGTGTGTGTATATAAACTATTTAGATTTTGTTGTTACTGCTGTAAAGATATGCAGCCCAGATATTTTTCTCTCCCTAAAATTGGTCTATTTTTCTAAACCAATATTAATGGTCAAATAATAAATAAATTTAGAGAGAAAGTTCACAGAAACCATATAAATAAAAAATAATGGAACTGGCAGGTGGCGTGGCAGTTAAGGATGCTAGACTCCGACATAGTGGACTGTGGTTCTAGTCTCAGACCTGATGGCTTGCTTTCTCACTTTCTCTCTCTCTCTCTCTCTCTCTCTCTCTCTCTCTCTCTCTCTCTGTCCCTCTCTGGTCAAATTTAAAGAAAAAAAAAGGAAGGAAGGGAGAGAGACAGAGAGAGAAAGAAAGTTAGTTAAATAAAATAATTCTTTGAAAAAAATAGTAAGTACAACAAACAGCCTTAACTCCCAAGATGACCAGCAAGATTAAAAATTTCACTTGGGACCAGCAGATGGTGTAATGATTATGTCACTGGACTCTCATGTAGTCGACTGCAGCTCGAGTCCCAGACCTGGCAGCTTAAAACTTATACCAGGTGCATGTGTGCCCAAAATACCAAGAGAATGGAGGAGAAGAGATTGTAGCATGGCCACCCCCCTGGAGGGTGATTTCATGCTTTCTGTCTGTCTGCCTCTCTGTCTCTCCAGCAAATGCATGCGCCCTACAGATACTTTCTCTCTCTCTCTCTCTCTCTCTCTCTCTCTCTCTCAAAAAATCTCTCTCTCTAAAAAAAAAAAATTATTTTAGGGACTAGGCACTGATATGGAGGTTAAGGCAGCTGGATCTCACATGGACAACTGGGTGGTTCAAATTCTGGACCCAGCAGCTTGAAAAACATAGCAGGCATGTTTGCATGCATGCCCAAAATCCCCAGAGGAGAATGAAGGAGAAGGGACTTCAGATGATCATCCTCCCGGAGAGTGATTTCTCACTTTCCCTCTCTCTCTCTCTTTCTCTGTTTCTCTCTGACAATAACATGTACCCTATAACAACAACAACCAACAAAAATTCATTTTCGTTGTTTAATTTCTAATAGTTGTCTGCAACAGAAACACAACTGAGACCCATTAATGGTGATTCTTATCTATTGGGGAGTAAGATCAGAGTAAAAAATGTATATAGGCATATGCCGAAAAGTACAATACAGTCCTAGATACCCTATAGGCCAGGTCTAAAACCGTTTGGCTGGGACCAGATGGTGGCACAGCACTAAAACATGATGCTCTGAGGTAATCCTATATAGGAAGATTCCTGGTTCAAGTCTAGAGACCTCCCTGAGTACACCAGGCAGACGTGCCCACAATCTGGGGCTGATTGAAGGTTGTGAGTAGATTACACTGTCAAAATTCTATTAGAAGATACTATCTTTCTCTCTCTCTCTCTCTCTCTCTCTCTCTCTCCCCCCCCTCCCTCCCTCCCTCCCTCCCTCTCTCATTCATGAAAGAAGTAAACTTAAAGAAATCCTTTAATCATTACTGAATGGTCACAAGCCTATCATATCCACAGAACTCTAAAATTAATACAGGTTATTCTAGTAGTAGAGTAGTCAATGAGACTAATATAGTATCCAATAAGGGTGATTTCTTAGCACACACTATACACATTATTTATAGAAATGAATGTCATATTATTACTAGAAATCAATATAATCAGTAATATGGATCAACAATGAAACCTAGAAATGCTAAATATTTGTATCTGAAACAGTAAGAACATATACAAAGAAATTTTGACAAAAATGCAAAAGGAGGACCAGCAGTTGGTGTAATGGCTATGTCCAGATCTGGTGACTTAAACTTACACCAGGCGCATGTGTGTGCATGCTCAAGATCCAGAGAGGAGAATAGAGGAGAAGGGACTGCAGCGTGGCCAAACTCCCTGAAGGGTGATTTCTCGCTTTCTGTCTCTCTATCTCTGTCTTTCTGGCGAGCACACGTGCCTAATAGCAAAAACCTCAAAAAAAAAAATATGCAAAAGGAAATTAAATAAAACAATAACTATCAGATAGTCAAATCAAATATTTAAAATTAAGAAATAAGTGATACAAGAACAACAGCAGATATAAATAATGTTGGGTGTATTTTAAAATTAGACATTGGCCCAAGTCAGTAGGTTTTCTTTTCAAGACACTTAGAAAAGAAATAAAATTCAAACTTAAAAAAAATTTCAGATGGAAATTTTCAAATTTCAAAGATGCAAATAAACAAGATAGAAAATACACACACACACACACACACACACACACACACTTGAAAAGATCAATAGTTGGCAGCTTGAAAAAAGCCTTTTGTGATCTTTCCCCAGCACTTTCTCAGCCTCACTGCCTCCTTCCCCAACCAAACCAATGTGCCAGAAACACTGAACTCTTCTAAATGCTTCACTTTTAAAGATGAATAAATAGCGAAGAACTGCCAGATATTTGAAGAAAAGTCATTTAAAAAAAAAAAAAAAAGTACGAAGGTCCAGCCACGGTACGGTGGCACATGTGGCTTCAGGTCCTGGGTCAACCTGAATATGACACATGCACCTGCACAAGCCTGTGATTCTGGCTGGCTGGAGATGAGGGAAGGATTTGGCATAGTGAGAACCTGTTGAGGTTCTTTCTTTCTCATTCCCTCACTTGTATGCACATGCACATGTGAAATAAACTAAAAACAAAAATACAAAGCCTAAGGAAAAGTAATTTCAACATTGAATTATGTAAGGGTAAAATGAAGTCATTTACAGGCATAGAAAGTCTCATGCAAATTCCTAGGTACCTTTTCTCTAGAAGCTACTGAGGAATGCGCTCCACTAAAATGATGGCATAAAACAAGAAAAAAAAGAAGATTCAGGACAGTAGAGAGCAAATTCTTCTGAAAGGAGGGAACCCTTCCAAATTCATTTTATGAAGCCTCCATTACCCTCATTCCCAAAACGGATAAGGATACAACAAAAAGAGGAAAACTACAGGCCTATATCCCTGATGAATATAGATGCAAAAATTCTCAACAAGATACTTGCTAACCATATTCAACAGCTTATAAAAAAGGTTATTCATCACGACCAGGTAGGCTTTATTCCAAGGATGCAAGGGTGGTTTCAACATATGCAAAACCATACATGTAATATACCATATTAACAGAAAGAAAGATAAAAACCATATGATCATTTCAATCTATGTGGAAAAAGCATTTGACAAAATACAACATGGCTTTATGATCAAGACTCAGTAAAATTGGCATAGAAGGACCATTTCTTCAAGAAAGGATTCTCAGGAGGGTGTCAAAGTGAAGACCTAGTAAACAGATGTGTAGCAGGTCCAAAAGCACCCATCCTAACAGAAGCAAGAGTAACAGAATGGATTCCTCCAAAATAAAATAAAATGGAAGCTGTAGATTATCTTACAGATTTCACCACTTGGAGAGCTATCATGAGATACACTTGACAGAGAAGTCTGTAGTTTCAAATAACATAAAAACTAAGCAAATGAAGGACTGATTGGCACAGCAGTAAAATGCTCTGTGAATGTGACCCACATGGGAAGATTCTAAGTTCACATTTGGAGATCTCCCTAAGAACACCTTGTACTTATGTGCCCACAATCTGGGGCTGAAATAAGACTGTAAAGTCAAGACCCTGCTGGGGATACTATCTCTGTCTCTGTCTCTCTTGTTCATGGAAGAAATAAAAAATTTTGAATGTTTAAAGAAGTTATGCAAATGAAAAAAGAAAACAATGCTTAACTCCAAGGAGTTATACACAAAATGATACATATCCACAAAATGTATCTACACACATACACACACATATACATATACATACCATGTTTCAGTATGTTTAAATTTTATATAGGGGGATTTCAAAAGTTCATAGAAGGCCCAACCTGGTGGCATAGTCGGTAGCAAACTGAACTGCAGAGCTGGGAGCTTCATGGCTGCCTGCAGTTTAGATCACCAGGATGGTTTGCAAACACACGTGCACACACCCAGTTTTGCAATGAGCAAAAGGACTGGGGAAATGGGACCGCAGCGTGACGAGACCCTGTTGCGGGTGCCCATCTCTTTCTCACCCTCTCTCTCATGCATACATGCACTCTGTGTCATGAATAAAATAAACTTTTAAAAGTTCATAGAAAAGTGGAATTAAAGTATGATTTCATTGTGGTGCAAAAATATTTTGAAATTCATGCATAGTTTTTTCATAATACATATTTTCCATGTATTCTTTTGAGAGATTTTTGTGATAAGGCATGTGTGCTCACTGGGGAGACAGAAAGAGAGAAATAACACCCCAGGGGGAATGGTCACAATCTCTTCTCTTCCATTCTTCTCTCAAGATTTTGGCCACACATGCATATGCGCCTGGCATGAGTTTCCAGCAACTGAGTCCAGGACTCGAATCATGGTCAACCTTGTGGGAGTCCAGCAACATAACCATTATACCATCTGCTGGTCCCTCCTACAAACTTTTTGAAGTTTATATATACTATATATGCTAGAGAAGTAAAAATTATATGTATGTTTAACTAAATAGTAGTAATATAATATATTCACATTATATACAGCATATTCAGTACAAATCATATTAACCTGTGTTATATATGCATAATATAAAGTATATTATATATATACACATATAAGTTATATACATATATTACTACATAATAGTTGTAGTCAATTGTTAAATGTGGATTCAGTCAAAAAAAGTAATAGCATTATTTTGGAAGGATTGGAGTGGGGAAAGGAGATACAAGAGAGTTAAAATACATAATGTTCAAAAATGATGAATCTTGATTCTTATCAGTATATACATATGAGAAATAAATACCAGATTAAACCAAAGATTTCAAAAATGGTTATGAAGAGGCAACATGGGCAAAGGAATTAAGAAAATACTGGTTTTACAGTATGCCTCTTAGCATGTGTGTTCATTACTTTGATAAAAAAAAAAAGAAGGGAGGGAGGAAGTAATTCTGTACATTCTGTAATCCTATTTATACAATCATAGTTCTAGGGACTGTGACTCAAAGAAAGCAACTGCCCCAGCTTTTAAGATTGTAAAAAACTCACCATTGGAATTGAGGCGTTCAAGTTCAAGTTTAATCCAAGTGATTATATTAAGTCCAAAAACATTGGTTGACTATTAGGAAACCTGGCCTGCCAAGCTTTGGTTACATTTACTTCTCACACCCTATCCTGTGTATTTCATGAGGGTTAGGGTCACATTCTCCCAAAAGAATTAAGGACGTAGGGCACATCTAATTGCTTTGGCAATTCTCACAGTACTTTATACATAGTAGACAAACCAAAAGTTTAATTGCAGGTACACAGGGTCCAGACAAAGCTATTTAATTTACTGAGATAGGAAGATGGCAATTAGTACCCTATTCATAGAGATACGAAAAGAAAATATATCCTTCATTAAGTAACACTGTAAGTATTTTCAAAGATAAGTCTGCATGTTCACCACTGAGTAACCCTAGGAGCAAAACAAATCCTGTGTTACATAACTCTTATTTTACCTTTCTTAATCTTGAGTAATTAACATGAGGAGGGGAAAAAAGTTGTTTTCTGGGCCACTCCACAGACAAATAGTTTCCCAACAGAAAGAGACAAGCAAATAAGCCTGAGCATGTGATGGACTTGGAAAGCAATGAATCTTAACAAATTTGCAGTTGAATTATTGAACTGTTAAGACTGCAGAGTTCAACAGAAAAGATCTGGATGGATAAATGGGGTTTTGTTACCTTTGTTTCTTTGCTAATTTTGTTTGTTGCAGCTGCTGTTGCCATGAGGACCAAAAGTTATAATACTGCCATTCACATTGAATATTTTTATTTGGAAAATAAGGTTTCACTTACATAGTTGAGGTTCACCAGTCACATGAACTGAGAGTGGGAGGTTCACACACACGCCATAGATTTATTTGCTTAACCACTAATCTTGTTTATTTTTAGATGAACTACAAAATTGTAGTTCTTCATTTTAAAGAGTCTTTTCACTGATTGGTTTAACAAATATTTTTTGGAGGATCTATTATGTGCTACATTCCGCTCTGTGCCATACGCTCTAGACTCATAGTAGGCACTACGAATAAGTGCAGTGCAATAAGTATTTACAGTCTAGTAGGCTAGTTGGACAATGAAGTCACTAGACAAGGAATAACATCAAATAAGTGCTTGGAACACACTTAGCAAGATCACTCAGCATACCTTGGGGTTCATGGATAGGGAGAGAAATTTCTCAAGGAAAGTGACACTGAATGGAAGTTGAGGGATGTCTGGAGGAATTTGTGCCAAAGAGGATGGAAAAGAGATAAAGAGGTTGAGGAAGACCAAAGGCCAATGAAAGCAATGAGAAGGCCACTGCAAAAACAGGGGAGAGACAATGGTGACCTGGTCATGGGTGATGGCAGAGTTAGAGAAAAAGATGTGGAACTGAGAGTTATTAAGGAGGCAGAATTGATACAAGTCTTTGACTTACAGGATGAGAGAGATGAGGAGGGAAAAGGAAGGAAACACATTTACAGGTTTCTAGCTTGGACAACCTGGTGCAAGATAGATATTGTTCATTGAGTTGAGAAGCACAGGAGGGGCAGAATGAGGGGGCAGCTGAGTAGGCTGACTATCAGGTACCTGATCAGCCTTTCAGGGGAGAGTTCCAGCAGACAACTGGACTGAAAGGTCTGAGCTGCAGATGCAGATTCGGAAGTTATTATGTCAGAGTACACAGTTGAAGCCATGGGTTTAAGTTAGATGACCCAGAAAAATGTCTATAGAGTGAGAAAAACAGGTGCCAAGGATAGATTCCTAAGAAAGTAATACTGGGGAGAGAAAAAACAAAACCTGCCTTTTACCCTCTTTAGTTAAGTGCCTGGGCCCTACAAATTAAACTGATAAAAAATTAACAGGAGAAAAGGCATACAAATTGTGTAGTGTTTACATGACAAAGGTCTCTTCTTACAAAAGACATGAAAACTAGGAAGCAAGTAGGTATGGACATTTTTTACTTTTTTTTTTTTTTTTTGCCTGAAGATACCTGCACTAGCCAGAGAGAGAGGGAGAAAGAGAAAGCTTCCACCACTGGTGTGTGGCCAGTCGACAACCCCAATCCCATTTCCATTTCTCCATCCCGTCAGAATTTTGGACCCAATCCACAGGTGCCTAGCATGGTTTTCAAGCTACCAGGGCCAGGATTTGAACTTCATAGTGGGGCATATGGTATCTGGTATTTTTAACCAAGAGGCGCTAAATACTATTTTTAACAAAAGATAATAAATTGTGGAAAAGTGACAAAGTAAAGGAAAAAAGGTTTTGGGCTAAAAAGGACAGAAAACTAGGAAAAGTAAGGTAAATATACAGGGAAAACTGAATAGGGGGGAAAAAAGCTATCTTAGCAATGTTTGTTTGCACGGGTTGATCTCGGTGCCCACTTTCCATCTTCTCCATAGCCGTAAAACTTGCCTTTAAGGGAACCAGCAGTTAGCGTAATGGCTATGTCGCTGGACTCCCACGTAGTCGACCACGGTTTGCGTCCCAGAACCAGTGGCTTAAAACTCACGCTGGGCGCTTGTGCGTGCGTGCCCAAGACCCCAAGAGGAGAATGGAGGAGAAGGGATTGCGGCTGACCATTCCCCCTGGGGGGTGATTTCTCGCTTTCTGTCTCTATGTCTCTCTCTCTCTGTCTGGCGAGCGCACGCGCCCTATAGCGAAAAACCTCTCCAAAAACAAACAAACAAACAAAAAACAAAAAACTTGCCTTTAAGAGGAGATTTATGGTAGTTCTCATTTCTTAGAAGTTTGTTTCTTGTCAGGTAGGGGGAGCTCTGGAAAGGCTTCTTTCTGCATCTGTTGATTCTCAATTTTCTTCAGCTCAAAATTATCCCTATGCCAAAGTGACATATTTTAGGGTGGCATAGTCGGATCTCCTTTAGTCATCTGAGATGCCACAGAAAAGTCAATTCGATTCAACAAAAATTCATTGAGCATCTACTGTTTGCCAGAAATGTGCGACTGGGTAATGAGGCTAGAGCAGAGAAAAACACAGACCTAGTCTTTATCATCAGAAGAAGGGAGAGGGAAAATGGTCATGGAATTTGGGATTA
The DNA here is from genome assembly GCA_026018925.1 of Tupaia tana. NCBI lineage: Eukaryota > Metazoa > Chordata > Mammalia > Scandentia > Tupaiidae > Tupaia > Tupaia tana. Next base: position 178,924,416 of record JAKSZU010000003.1, read on the forward strand.
TAGAGAATTATGTGGCTTTTGCAATGACAGTTTCAGAGGAGGGGGAGGTGAGAAGTAGAGTAGCAGTGGATTGAGGTGAGACTGAGAGGTGAGGAAGTATAACAAAAAAACAGAGACAACTCTTAAGAGTGTAACAGTGAAAAAAGACAAAAATAAAGAATAGCAACCAGTGGAAATGGGAAGCAAAAGATGGGGTTATTTTGTTGATTTTGTACATTCTTTATTCATGATAGAGCACATGCACGAGTGTGAAAGTGAGAGAAAGAGAGGAGCACCCTCCACAGGATCTGGTCATACCACAATCCCCTTCTTCCAGTCCTCCAGCCAGTACTTGGAAAAAGCATGCCCAATATGTTTTCAGGCTGATGGGACCATTGACTCAAACCATGGTCTCCATGTGGGATCCAGTTTCTCCTGAGCTGTGCACTACTGCTGAGCCACAGAGTCAACCCTGTTTTTAATTATTTAAGAATCTTGAGGGGCTGGCAGGTTGTCACCCTTGGCAGGTGTATCCCTTAACCACCTTTAACATGTTGGTTAAAGGTGCTGGATTCCCAAACAGCCGACTGTGGTTTGAGTCCTGGACCTGGCAGCTTGCTTTCTCGCTTTCCTTTTTTTTTTCTCTCTCTCTCTGGTCACATTAAAAATAATAACAACAATGGAATTAAATAAATAAATAATTCTTTAAGAATCTTGAGACTGCTTATATGCTCCCGCCCAAGAGAAAAAAAAAAAAAAATACAACTCACTGGGAAAAAAGGGTTTACAGTACAAAAAAGAAAGGGGTAGGCAGTGAAGATGTTCTTTGGGGAAAAAGTAGAACATGGGTTACAAAAGTATGCAGCGCACTGTGGGGACACGTTTAAGAGAGAGAATCTGAGGTGTGGGGACATTCTCTGAGCAAACACCACCTGCTCTTTTGGGGTTTGGCAGAACCTTGTAACTTGTCTTTTTCCCCGACCTTGGCTGCAGACAGAACAAGGGTAGAAATTACTAGGGGCGTTCCAACAGACACATCTGATGGACTTCAAGAAGCGTCTTGACCCCAATTAGTAAAATCCAATCCCTGCTCTGCATCTGAAAGGTTCTTTAGCCTTCTCTGGGTGTGGTGGCACACTCCATATAGAGAAGTTCTTTAGCTCCTTCCCCACACTTAACAGCTAGTTCTCTGCATTAGAAAAGAAGATGAGATTTTTCTCTTGATGGGATTATCACCAAGGGATACACCTGGCCTGGTATGACTAAACCCTCATAGATTTGTTAATTGCTTCTTATTGTCTGTGACCTGGCAACCAATCTCTGAAGTGTCCTGAAACATACATGTGTAATGTCTCCTTGTACTATAAATAAAGACATCCAGTTCGTCTGGGCGGCACAAGTTGCTTGGGCTACCTAGGCTCAGGCTGCTTGTGTCCAATTCTACTCTATCTCTTTGTCTCATTATTTCTGCTTCTTCCATAGTAGCACCAAGCCCTTGGGCGGACACTGACAGTGCACCTTACTAATTTTACCTATAGCATCTCCTGTCCAAGCCCTGTCCCGGCTCTGGAAGGAGCATCCAGCTCTATGAAGACTGCCCACTTTACTCCTAGGATCACTAACCCAAAGCCTTGCATTGCCCAAGACTTGTACATTTCATGAAACTATTAACAGTAGTCCCTCTCTCCAACCCTTACTATCCCATATATGGGTGACCAGATCACCTTTCTACCCTCTTCTGCCCAAAGGGAAAGGTAATGCTAAGACTTAAGATATCACATCAGAGTAAGCCCTTGGGGCTCATCTGCTCATTTGTGTCCCTGCTCTTCGGGCTGAGGCTGAGAGCACTGCCAATGACTGCCAGCATCACTTGTGGTCACCCCCACACCCCCCCTCCCCTGTGATGAGCTCTTATATCATCTCTTATACTTAGGCCATTATAGTCCCGGCAATGTCTTTCCTTTCTTCTAAAAATAATTTTTAATAAAGTGTACATGGTCATTATAGAAAATCTAAAAATTACTAAAATCAAGTACTCTTGGCTAAGTATTAGATGTTGGCCTAATAACTCCAAAAAAAATGTTTTCTGATTCTCTCCAGAGAATAAAAAAGTAAAGTTCAATCTTATTTTGAGAATGAATTAAGTTCTAAAATTCTCCTTAAAGGTTTAGTATCTGGCACTCTGGTTACATTCCCCCTTTAAAACAATGTCATGAAGGGCTATTAGGTTTCCAGATCAGCCCACAAAATCCTACTTAATGTATAATGGACCAAACTACAGCATGGGCAGAGCTACAATGCCAGGCCAACAGACTCTAGGCTCCTTCTTAGAGGCAGGGACTTTGCCAGGCATTTCTAAATTTTCAGCACTGGCACATGTTGGATACCAAGCAATGACAATTTCTCCCTTTGGCTTCCCAAAAACAGAAGAACTGGTTTTGTGGGCATTGCCCTTAAGCAGAACTAACAAAGTTTCATAGTTGGAAGGAAAATGCAACTGTCTGGCTAAAGAAAGGTCAGTCATCTCTGGTGTGTAAAGGCCATTATTAAAGTGAATGCTCATGAATCTGCTTAGGAGAATGTGTTGAACTATCTCCTGTTTTACTACCGATACATACAGTCAACAGTCAACAGCAATCATCTTCATTAGATGGCTCTCTTCTCTTTGTTACCCGACAAACTGGTACTGTTTGGCACAAAAATATTTCTGTCATCAGGGCCAGCCTCATGCTGCAGTGCAAAGGGAGCTGGATCCCTCATGGCCAACTGTGGTTCACATTCCAACCCAGCAGCCTGAAAAACACACCAGGCAAGTGTGCATGTGCTCAGAATCCTGATGGGATAGAGAAATGCAAGGGTAAAAAGGGGATTGAAATCCCCATTAAGGGGTGCTTTCTCTCTCTCTCTCTCTCATCTAACACACACACACACACACACTTTAAAAAAAAAAAAATTTTATTTAACTTTTATTTATTTATTTATTCATTCATTCATTTGTTTATTTATTTATTTAAATTTGGCCAGAGAGGGACAGAGCAAGAGAAATAGAGAGAGTGAAAAAGTAAGCCACCAAGTCCAGGACTCAAACCATGGTCAACCATGTGGGAGTCCAGCATGCTTAACCACCACACCACTTGTCAGCCCCATCATACACACATCTTCTGGCATTGGAAAAAAAAAAAGGGTATGTGCCCCCTGGTATGGAAAAATAAAGTATTTCTGTAAGCAACAAATGACCTGATTCCATTAAACTTTCTCTTTTCTGGGCCTATAACAGTAAGCATAACATCCCCCAGTTTGAGCTGTGGCACGGTAGAAATGCAGGTGCCCAAAGTCATAGTCAGTAGTTTGTTCATCTGTCTAGGCCAAGTGTATCGTGGGGAGGTGAATGGGACACTGATGCAAAAAACTGCTTAAGTGAGAGTGACCAGGCTTGTTCTGGATCCCTATTTATTAAAGTATTTTAATAAGATAAAGACTTACTTTGCCAGGACCAGCAGTTAGGGTAATGGCTATGTTGCTGGACTCCCACATAGTCGACCGCGGTTCGAGTCCTGGACCCAGAAGCTTAAACTCACGCCGGGTGCGTGTGCGTGCATGCCCAAGATCCCGAGAGAAGAATGGAGGAGAAGGGATTGCCGCGTGGCCAATCCCCCTGGGGGGTGATTTCTCGCTTTCTGTCTGTCTGGCTAGCACATGTGCCCTATAGCAAAAACCTCTCCAAAAAAAAAAAAAAAAAAAAAAAAAAAACGACTTTCTTTGCCCACAATGCCCGTCAGCAGTGCACAGTTGGTAATACTATGCCTCTTGAAGCTTTACCTATTCCACAAATGAAGCATGTGAAACATGAACTGGCCAAAATTGTTTTCAAAGTTGGAAAAGTCCAGTGACAGAAAAATGCTGCGTAGGGGGCCAGCCGATGGCATGGTGGTTAAGGGAGCTGGACTCCCACACAGCCAACTGCGGTTTGAATCCCAGAGGTGGAAACTTACTTTCTGACTTTCCTTCTCTCTCTCTCTCTCTCTCTCTCTCTCTCTCTCTCTCTCTCTCTCCATCTCTAACCAAATTTAAATTAATTAATTAAGTTAAATAAATATTTCTTAAAAAAAAAAAAAAAAAAAGAAAAGAGAAAGAAAGAAAGACAGATCCTGGGCAGGAACTACCTACCTGGAGAGTTCAATCAGTTTGGAAACCACCCACCTAACCAAAACTCTAGAACTCAGTGTCTCTTCAACAAAGTGAAGGAGGATTGGAAGGAGTCAAAGGGAAAGACTAACATGTTCACTTTATGGGAAAATAAAATTTTCTCAGTTTTATCATAAACTACCCAGTTATTCTTGTGAAATATTATTAAATAGCTAAAATTAAACTAAAAAAAAAAAAAAAAAAACAGCACAAAAGTACTGAAGAAAAAGTTTGCAAAACAATGCAACTTAACATATGGGTGATTAAATTACATTCAATTATTTAAAGGACTCATTCTTTAAAATGGATGAGTTTCTTAAAAGTTGCTTGGAGCTTACTCACTAGTACTTTCCTATTATTTTTTTTTAAATTCATTCAACAAGTATGTGTCCACAGTTTCAATGTGCCAAGTGTGGAGCTAAGTTCTAGGTACATAGTTGGGATTCTAGCCCCTCCTAGAGTTTCAGACTAGTGAAGTCAGGAGAAATAATAAATATATATTGTCAACAAATAAATACATATTTTCAGCCTGTAATAGATGCTGTGATAGACTTCTGTGATAGAAAGGAGCAAGATGGACCAACCAAAATGGGAAAGAAGTGAAAAACATTATAGACAGAGGAAATTGTGTATATTCCAAAGGAATTAAGAGAAAGACAATGTGGCTGAACAAGTGAGCAAAGAGACAAGTAGCAAGAAACCAGGTCACACATAGGCAGAGGCCAAATAGTGCAAGACTTTGCAGGAGTTTGGATTTCATTCTAAGTAGGAAAGAAGCCACTGAAGGGCAAAATGGGGGCTGAGGAAGGAACATGATCTTGTTTATATTTTAGAAATACTTTGGCTGCTAGATAAAGGGCAGATTTGATGGGCTTCAAGAGTGGAATCAGGAGACCAATCGGGAAGCTACTGCCTTTAGTGGAGCCAAGGTTCATTCAAAAAAATATATCAGAAATGATGAACGGTTTCTGTTAAAATATGTCCAGGCATTGGAAGAGGAGGAGCTTCTTTCTATTACATATTATTGTCTGACATTATATGAAGTCTTTTCATTTACATAACTGTTTATTCAGCTTCTTTCTTTCCTATTAGAAAGTAAACTTGATAAAGGTAGGAATTGTGATTTACTCATTCTTGTATTGCCAATACATAGGACCACCACTGCAGTTAGATTCTCAATAAATATTTGGAGAATAAATGAATCACATATTTAATCTTTTTATAAAGCAAAAAGACCCTTATGTAAAGCAAACCATCATCTTCTTTCTTAATTGTTTTGCAAATATGTATTTTTGTACATCAACTGAAAGAAATGGAGGATGAGGTAAACTAAGTATTTGCATTGAATGGAATGACCACACAGAATGTAAACCTCAGAAGACAGAGTTCTTGAATCTTCTCATGTATTAGGTTATCGAAAAATCATGACTATTTTTCTGTTTTTCTACGCAAAAATGCATCATTACTTTTCTAATGAACCAATATTTTAATAAATTAATTAATGAACTCATATCTCAGACTATCTTCTTGTTTCCAGAATTGTACTCTTTTAGCAGATAATTAACTATTTTGCATTTTAAGATAGTATTTTCTTTAGCCATCTATGAAAGTATTTAAAATCATCTATCATATTGAGCCTGTTGACATGTGTTATGTAAAAAAAAGGCTTACATCCACTTCATAAAAAAGAACAGCACTGTGATATGTTCCTCAATAAAACCGGCAGAGTGATCCATGCATTTATCCATGTCAAAGCTTTATGCTCCCTGAGCCCCAGAAACCCTATCTTTAGAGTGAGCTGAAGAAGGTCACTGAGTCCTAAGTTCAACAAGTTAGCAAGTTCCTGAACCCTTTCAACTAAAATTGTTCCTTGAAGCAAGCACTACAAGAGTGTATTCTCTGTGGCTGCTGTAAAAAATTACACGAACCTAGTGGCTTAAAACAACAGAAATTTATTATTTCACAATTTTCAAGGACAATAGTCCAAAATCAATGTGTCGGCAAGATTTGTTCGGGAGGCTTTGTGGAAAAAAATCATCCTATGCTTCTTTTTTAACTTCTAGGGCCTACCAGTAATCCTTGGCATTCCTTGGCTTAGAGATGCATCACTTCCAATCTCTGCTATGTTCTTTATATTTCTCTTTTTCTTCTTCTTTTTCTTTATTTTTTTTTTTTTGAGAGATTTTTGCTATAGAGCACATGCGCTCATCAGAGAGACAGAGAGATGGAAAGCAAGAAATCACCCCTAAAGGGGGATGGCCATGTTGCAATTCCTTCTCCTCTCATGCATGCATACACACATGGTGTGATTTTTTTTAAAAGATTTATTTTATTTAACTTTATTTATTTCGATTTGACAAGTTAGGGACAGAGTGAGAGACAGAGAAGAGAGAGAGAAAGTGAGAACACAAGTCGCCAGGTCCAGGATTCAAACCGCAGTGGGCCATGTGGGAGTCCAGCACCCTTAACCACATGCCACCTGCTGGCCCTGCATGGTGTGAATTTTAAGCCATCAGGTCCAGGACTTAAACTGTGATGAGCTACATGGGAGTCCAGGGACATAAACATTACGCTATCTGCTGGTCCCTATATTTCTTTTTTTAAGGAATTATTTTTCTTTAACTTTATGTATGTATGTATATATGTATGTATGTATTTATTTATTTATTTATTTTAATTTGACCAGAGAGGGACAGAGTGAAAGAGAAAGACAGAAAGTGAGAAAGCAAATTGCCAGGTCCAGGATGTGAACTGTAGTCAGCCATGTGGGAGTTCCGAGCCTTGAACCACCATGCCACCTTCTAGCCCTCCATACTTATTTTTATCTATGTCTTCTCTGTGTGTTTTCTCCTTTACTCTTCTTTCATAAGGATGCTTGTCATTGGATTTAGGATCTATCCTAATGAGAATGGTTTCAAGATTCTTAATTTAGTTACAACTTCAAAGACCTTTTTCCAAATAAAGTCACATTCACAAGTTGCAATTGGCCATATATGTGGGGGGGAGGGGGCACCATCTGACCCACTATAAGGGCTAAAGCAAAGTTAAAGTTAAAAATAAGATTGTACAATTCTAGTGAAGTAGTGATCTGAATTAATATGAGCAGAACATGTTTCACAGGAGAAAAGGAGAAAGATAAAAAAGAGAGAGCAGGAACCTTATTGTTTAATTAATCTAGATGAATTAGTATCACCGTTCCTTCAGAGACAATCAAGTTAAGGGGAAGGGACATAGTCTTGGAGGTGGGTAGGTAGAGCCGGAAGCCTTACTAGGTATTCCAGGCACCTGCTCTGCAGAACCTGATAGATACATGAGTTCTGTACTACGGGGCTTCCTCTACCCTAATCTCTCCAAACGCAGATCCTGAGATACCCAACTAGCAACCCATACCTGATTTTCAATGTTGGCTTTTTGTCTAGCCACTTGACTTAGAGAACTTGATACTTGAACTACACCCCTAGTGGGATGAATCTACCATAGCAGCTCCAGGTGAGAGACCTGATTCTTTTCACCAATCATCGAACTCCATAACCATCTGTTCTCTTTGATGTGTAGATGCAATAGATTGTCCCAAATTCAGCAGATGCTTGTGCATTGTCCAGAACCCCTTCCTTTACACACTCCCTGGCGATCTGATGTGGAAGAAACAGCCAGCCTTGGCTGAGAGTTTGGGCGACATTACAAGGCACATGAGGCAGGAAGAAGCACTGCCAAGATTTCGTTTCTGTTTTTGCTGGTCTCTACTGTGGTTTCCAATGAAAAGAACAGTTTTAAGAAGGTAAAGTTGGCAGAGCCACACTGCATCAATGGGCTACTTTCAGCTTTAAGGAGCATGACTATTTTTCTTTTGCTAGGGGTTTTCTGGAAGGTTAGAATCTGTTTCTGGCACAGTATTTCACTAGAAGCAATTGTGCATGTTTAAAATTGTGCCTTTAATGTTATTTTAAGTACCTATTTTATAATTTCAATAAAACCACTCTTGAGCATGATGTAATGCTGATTAATGACACTACTCTGGTACACCAAGAGCTCTTGGTTCTGCCTCGTGCCTCAGTGCTCACCTGAGGCATCCCATTAATCACTGTTATGCCACATATGTCCTACCATATTGCTTAATTACGATTTCTGTTACTCTTTCATCGACTCTATTAATCCCCACAGAACAAATTCATCAAGCCCTGAGGTCCTGAAGCAACAGTGTTCCTGGTCTTGCCAGAATCTAGCCGTAGAAGTAGATTATCTATAAAAGACGGAAGGATCCTAAATCTCTCAATACTCAAGGAAAACTAACCTTAACACATGTTGTCTACACAAGGGAATCCTGTCTCTTTCTTCTTTGAAGTCTCAAACCTTATCTACCTTTCAAGACTCAACTAAATTCCTACATCTCCCATGAGTTCCTCCTCAGTTAGAGTTCTTAATGTCAATATCACAATACACAGTCCTCAGTTATTTCATCTTAACTGTGATTGTGTACATGAATATTAATTTAGCTAGACTGTAAATGTCCTTCTGATAGAGTTCATGTTGAATAGTCTATAGTAATAACAAATGTAAAGAATAACAAGCAATAACAATAATAACAAGAACACCTATTGTCCATTTACTATGTACCAGATACTAGAGTTTAGTGAATTACACAGATTATCTCAATGAATTATATCAATGATCTCTGATGAGAGTATTTTTATTGTCATCTTCACTTCATCAAAGTGAAATTTCCCATGTTCATACAGCTGAAAGTAGGAAGGTGGGTGTACAAATCCAGGCAGCCTGACTCGCAAACCTAATGCTAGACCAACTAAGCAGCACCACCACTTCTCATAATTTCACAGTGCCTGGCAGAGTGTGAAGCACAGTATTAATTCATTAATTATTTAGCTTAGATGAAAATCCCTATTTTGTAGAATTAAAAGGAGAATAAATACATGAGTTGAGATTATAATAAAAGGAAAAAGGGGGGAACCAGCAGTTAGCATAATGGCTATGTCGCTGGACTCCGATGTAGTCGACCGCGGTTCACGTCCCGGACCCGGTGGCTTAAAACTCACGCCGGGCGCGTGTGCGTGCGTGCCCAAGATCCCAAAAGGAGAATGGAGGAGAAGGAATTGCGGCGTGGCCATCCCCCCCGGGGGGTGATTTCTCGCTTTCTGTCTCTATGTCTCTCTCTCTCTGTCTGGCGAGCACACGCGCCCTATAGTGAAAATCTCTCCAAAAAAAAAAAAAAAAAAAAGAAAGAAAGAAAGAAAAAGGGGAAAAATTCTAACCCTAAAAGAGGAAAAATTATTGGCAGGTATTTGGAGAGGGAGGAAAGTATTCGGTAGACCAGGTATTTGGAATTCTACCCTCTATACATGTTATTTACAAACAAAAGTTAAATAATATTTTCAAACTTAATACATGTATGGTGAAGCCACGATGTAGTTCCTTGATAAAAAGTTTTGTTCTAGGGACCAGCAGTTAGCGTAATGGCTATGTCGCTGGACTCCCACGTAGTCGACCGCGGTTCGAGTCCCGGACCCGGCGGCTTAAACTCACGCCGGGCGCGTGTGCGTGCGTGCCCAAGATCCCGAGAGGAGAATGGAGGAGAAGGGATTGCGGCGTGGCCATCCCCCCTGGGGGGTGATTTCCTGCTTTCTATCTCTCTGTCTCTCTCTGTCTGTCTGGCGAGCGCACGTGCCCTATAGCAAAAACCTCTCCAAGAAAAAAAAAAAAGTTTTGTTCTAGGAGACATAGAAATCACTAGATTAATAGACTAGAACTAGTCACTTTGTCACGGGCTCATACCCAATACCTCCTAACACTTATTTAGCCATAGGAACCACACTTACTAACTCACCTAGTTGGAAGCAAAGGGCAAAAAAATGCAGGTTCTCTGTTCTCTCCTCCAAAGAACTCTTCAATAAGATATGACAAAAATAGGAATGGAATTTTGAAGCATAATTTATTTTCCAATATCAGAATCCAACAGAAATAACCCTTTGCATTTCAGGATATTTAAACAACAAACATATTACTAAATCACAGAGGTCAATTGTACACAATGTAGTTTAAGTTACTCAATCTTTATGCAAATTGTCTTACCAGCCAGCAAGCAAATTACAGAGTAATTGGGACAGTCTACCTCCTACAGAGCTTTGATTTCAACAGCTACCTCTCATATGCTTTTGTATATATGTGTGCAAGTATGCATACATAAGGAAGAATTTTCATCAAAGCATTTGCAGTGGTTGTTTTTGGGAAATAAAACTTGGGGTGATTTATTTATATCATTTGAATTTTTTCAATGACTGTATGTGTATTTTTACAAAAATAATGTCTATTATACCATTTATACATTTGTCTTAATAGGTGGTTTAGACTAGTTAAAACTGAAAAATTGTTGGATATCAGAAACACCTGAGGCCAGTATAAGCCACATCTGCCCTATGTGAAGGTTGAGAGAGCAGGTTTTTCAAGAATGATAGGAAAAGAACAGTAAGACTTTAGTTTGAGGGGTGGAGGGGCTTTAAGAAGGGAACTATTGGGGCCGGCAGGTGGCAGGTTAAGGGCACTGGACTCTCACATGGCCAACTCCAATTGGGGTCCAGACCTGGAGGCTTTCCTTCTCATTCCTTCTCACTTTCTCTCTCTCTCTCTCCCTTTCTCTCTCTCTCTCTCTCTCTCTCTCTCTCTCTCTCTCTCTCTCGTCAAATTTAAATAAATAAATACTAAGAAATAAAAATAATTCTTAAAAAAAAAGAAGGGAACTACTGCCCCAAATTAGAAAGGACCTACCATGCTGAGTCTAAAAACCCCAACTTTGCCTATTTCATATTATAACATAAACCTGAAAACACATCTTTAGGGAAAGTAAAATTAGCATACTCAAACTCTAATTTGGATCCCAATGTTCATAAGTCATAGAATTTCAAAAATGAGACACAGTGGTTGGTCTCTGAGACCTGAAAGTTGACAACTTTGCATCCTGGAAGCTGCTCCCAGGACTCTGCAGCTCTCATGCCATGCCGAAAAACAAATAGATTGAATTACGTTGTAAATGCTATGAATACCGTTTGGATTACCATGAGAAAAAGAGAAAGAAGGAAAGTCAGGAGGCTCATGAATGTTCAAAGAAGGAAAAAAAGATGATTGGTCTGAAGGCTAAGCTCTATCATAAATAGCGCCATGCTGAGGAAACACAAATGAAAAAGACTATCAAGATGCATGAAAAGAAGAACACCAACAAAAGAATGATGAAAAGACTCCAGGAGGAGCAATACCTGCCTATCTGTTAGACAGAGAAGGACAGTCCCGAGCTAAAGTACTTTCTAATATGATTAAACAAAGACAGAAAGAAAAAGCGGGAAAATGGGATGTCCCTCTACCCAAAGTTCAAGCCCAGGGAAAAACAAAAGTATTAAAAGTTATTAGAACAGGAAGGAGAAAGAAGAAGGCATGGAAGAGGATGGTAACAAAAGTCTGCTTTGTTGGAGATGGCTTTGCTAGAAAAAAACCTAAATATGAAAGATCCATTAGGCCAATGGACTTACGTTTCAAGAAGGTCCACGTAACACCTCCTGAACTGAAAGCCACCTTTTGCCTGCCAGTACTTGGTGTAAAGAAGAATCCCTCATCCCCACTATATACAACTTTGGGTGTTATCACCAAAGGTACTGTCATTGAGGTGAACGTGAGTTGGGCCTTGTGACACAAGGAGACAAGGTTATTGGGGGAAATATGCCCATTACCAACAATCCTGAAAATGATGGATGCATAAATGCTATCTTACTGGTTTGAAAGCATTTGTATAAAAATAACTCCTTGTAACTTTTGAAGATGATATACCAATCTGGAAAACCATTATAACTGATGTTTCTGAATATAGCTGGTCTTACACGTCTGCAGTCATCAAAAGATTAGATTATTTATTAAATTGTACAAAACCATTGAATTGACCTGGTTTTACAAAAAAAAAAAAGAGAGAGAGAGAGAGAGAGAGAGAGAGAAGAAGAAGAAGAAGAAAATTAGACACAGTGAGGACAAAGAGCACACTTACACTTAACGTGAACACCAAAGGAACATTTTACCATCTCCTTCCTCAGATCAATACATCTTCACTTTTTTGCTATATACAGTGGTTGTTTGCACATGCTCAAAGCAAAAGCACTATTTACATCACTCGTTGTTTGGGTTTTATATTGCCTCTTCTGTATAGGATTTCTTTTTCTTAGCTAAGTATTATCTTCAGAACTGAATTGGTCTCCGGGAAGAACAACTTTGCCTAGGAGTTCTCATATTGGCTACAAGAGTGCTGGTCAGCATAAGAGGTACAGGTCAATACCACTCTGTCACCACAGAGACCATGACAGGGAGAGAGACAAAGAGAAACAGAAAGTGAGAATCACCCCCAAGGCAGATGGCCATGTTGCATTCTCCCCTCAGAATTTTGAGCATGCATGCACATGCACCTGGCCCTGTTTTTCAAGGCACTGGGCCCAGAACTTGAACCAGGGAGTCGTCCATGTGGGATTCAATGACTTCGCCCCCATACTATCTACTGGCCATATACTTCATTTTTTAACTCTATGCGAAGTTGTTAATCAAGAAGGTACATTGTCTGTTGGTGAGGATGTAAATTAGTACATCTGTGTTGACACCTTAGAAAGAGTTTAAAACCCCTACGGGCACAAGAACGAGAAAAAGGAAATCAAGTGGAAAAATTCAATTCTATAAACAATTCCTGTAGTCCTAATAAGTGTAAAACATTATGCAGTATAACTATCCTTCAGAGGTACATTAAAAGTTTTTTAGTCCTTCATAACAGAATGGAGAGATAAATAATCAACAAATGTCATGAGGATTCACAATAAGTAGCACAAGTCAATGGAGAGAGAATTTGTCCTGTATATTTAGGGCCTCATGGAAAACTAAGACCACCTACTCCCAAATCATATGCCATCCACTTCAGAAAATCTTCTCTAATTCCAATTCTTATCCCAAATCTATCCCGAGAGTCATTTATTTCTAGTGAACTCCTGATGTTGGCAGAATTAGAGACCCCTGGAAAATCTCCCAAACATTGACCTCTTATATGTAAAGTCTCATTCAGAAGATTGATTCTAAATACAGGGGTCATTGCCAATAATATGTCTATTTTTTATTATTATTATTGTATTTAATTTTATTGATTCATTCATTTATTTTCATTTGACCAGAGAGAGCCACAGAGAGAGAGAGAAAGAGAGAGAGAGGGAAAATGAGAAAGCAAGACACCAGGCCCAGGACTCGAACCATGGTCTGCCATGTGGGAGTGTACAGCGCTTTAACCACCACGCCACCTGCTGGTACCAGTATGTTTATTTTGTTTAAATTATCATTCAACATTATGAGACACAGAAATGGATGATTATCTGTTGATGATAGCGTGTACAGTATCTTCAACTGGACTGGTGTGAAGTATACTCAGGTTGGGTAAATTCACTTTACAAGTTATAGTGATGTATGGTGATTGAATATATAAAATACATTAAAATAATAAAAAAAAATAAGAATGCAAAAAATTTATTGGGGTTATATTGGATGATGTTCTGAGAAAGTTAATTCAGCAATAGTGCATAGGAAGGATTAGATATAGAGGGAGAGGAAAGAGGTTAAGGTTAGAAGCAGAGCAAACATAGAAAATTACTAAATTACTCCAAAAGTAAGGTAATGAGAACATTTATTTTGTTAGCTCCCATAAAAACTGCAGGGAACTAAATGTGGGACACATATTCTAACCAGTTGTTTAGAAAATACATGGCCACTGTTGACTTTACACTTTGAAATCATCATAGTTGATGCTTATATGAACGATCTATTAAATCTAATCCATTTTTATGAGTGGCTAAAGGAGACTATCTCCTGAATGTAGAAATGAAGGGAGTTCTCTATCTTCTGGAGTTACTTGTGGAAATCATAACCAAGGTTTACTACCAGGGTCCCCATATAGACTTAAATAAACAGCCAACTAACCAACATTATCTTATCATAAGACCTAGGACCTACAGACTTGATACTGTATAATAAGAAATGATGCTAATATTATTAGACCAAGGCCATGTTAATCTTACTGATATGTACTAGTTTCATGTTTGGACAGGATGAAATAGTAGCTAAATAAGAAATTATAAAGGTTAATACACTGAGGATTTTTGTGTTTTTATAATTATTTTAACTAAAGGGTAGATATAATTCACTACTGTATCAAAATTCTATTCCTACTTCTGTAGCACAACTAGATAAAAACATGAAAAAATAAAATAACATTATTCAATGCTGCCGTTTTCCATAAGCTTTTTCTTTAACCTTCTATAATTATGGTAGCTACAACCAACTTTGTATTAGCTAACTTGTGCCCTCTAAAGGCTATAGTGAGAACCTGACTAAACAAAGCCTTGAAAATATTCATATCAGACTTTCTATGAATTCAACAAAAATGAATTCAACAAAACTTTTCTGTATGGGCTAAAATATAAAATAGTTATAAAGGGTTTGGCCAGATATTATTGATAATACTTCAAACTAAGATAAAGGGGAAAAAATCAAGAAACCTTTGCACTGTAATTTCAGCTTTCTAGTCAACTACCTTTAGGACAATCTATTTAATCTCTCTGAACCTCTTATTTTTTTTTAAAAAAAAAAAAGGATTGAGGGCCAGCAGATGGTGTGATGGCTATGTTGTTGGATTCCCACATTGTGACTGCAGTCCGAGTTCCGGACCCAGTGGCTTAAACTTGGCATGTGTGTGTGCAGGCCCAAAATGCCGAGAAGAGAATGGAGGAGAAGGGATTGCAGTGTCGCCATCCCCCCTGGGGGGGATTTCTCACTTTCTGTCTCTCTGTCTTTCTGGTGAGCACACGCGCCCTATATCCAAAAACTCTCAAAAACAAGGATTGAACGTGATTTCAAAAGAACCATGGCAATGTATTTTTGACTTTATGAAATAAAAAAAATTCATAAACATGTGCATCAAACTTAAAGAAACAGGTAGGTTAGGAGAAAGTTTGATGAATTATGACAAAAGTGAGGTAGGTCAAAGAATTTCACAGTTCTTTCACATGAGGGTGTATGTGTGTATTGTATATAAACTGATAGATAATGGCTGATTGATTACCAAACTACTCCTCATTTCATTTTTTTTTTCCTGTAGTGTGCATATACTTGGTGAGGAGAGACAGGGTGGGGATGCAAGAGAATGAGAAATCACTCCCTAGGAGGATAACTATGCCACTATCCTTTCTCCTCCATTCTCCTCTCAGGATTCTGGGCACACATGCACACATACCCAGAGGGATTTTTTTTTCTTTTTTTTTTTTTTAGAAAGATTTTTGCTTTAGGGCATATGTGCTCGCCAGAGAGACAGAAAGTGAGAAATCACTTCCTAGGGAGGATAGCCATTCTGCAATCCCATCTCTCAGGATTTTGGGCATGCACACAAATGCACCAAACGAAAGTTCGAGGCCGCCAGTCCAAGACTTGAACTATGATGGGCAATGTGGGAGTCCAATGACATAACCACTACACCATCTGCTAGTCCCCCAGAGTGATTTTCCAAGCCACAGGGTTGGGGATTTGGAACCCTATGTCAGCCATGTGGGATACAACATTTTAACCTCCATGCCACCTGTTGGCTATTTTCTTTTTTCACTAGCCTATAGCAGTGTATATTTTCCAGGTGATTAAGTTCTTGTCGAAGGAATATTAGTAGAAAGATGTGTGTCACTTCTATGTGTAGTCCTTAAAAACCTCATATGTATAGTTCTCCATACTCCATACTGCCACATTCGGATCCTACATCTGCCAACTCGATGTGGACATGGTGACAACTTTGAAAAAAACTGAGTGTTTAAATTACCAATTAGAGGAAATATACCTGTCTATCAAAAAGAAAAAAAAAAAAAAACAATTAAGACTGTAAGTGAGCAGGAAATAAGCCTCTTTCAAGTTTTAGCCATTCTATGTCACTGAAGTGTCTCAATCCACTTGGCTGCTGTACCAGAATACGTGAAATTGGACAATTTATAATGAACAGAAACTTATTTGACTCATAGTTTTGGAAGTTGGGAAGTCCAAGATCAAGGGCTGTGCATCTGGTGAGGGCCTTCTTGCTGTCTCATCTTCTGGCAGAAGATGGGAGGACAAGGCAGCATGCCTGAGAGAGGGAAAGGAGTGAAAGAGGACCAAATTACTTATCCTTTCTTCAGGAACCCACATCTGCAATAACTAACACATTCCCACAATAATGATATCAGTGCATTCCCGAGGTCAGTGCTTTCATGACCTAGTCACCTCTTCAAGGTCCCACCTCACAACACTGCAGTACTGGAGATTAAATTTTCAACACATGACCTTCAAGGGACACATTCAAATCACAGCACTGCACTTTTTACATCCACACTCTAACTAATACAATGATAATTTGTCATCCAAATTGACCAAGGGAAGATACATGTTCTTTCTTTCTGTGGTCTCCTTAAAAATTCCCAATTTAAAATAATATGGAATTTAAGCATATGAGACGTGTTTATGAGACAAGTGACTTGCTAGTTTCATTTACACTGTGACTGCAAGAACGTGCAAGCCTTGGCTATCACCTAAAGAAAACAGAAAAGGAAAGAAAGCACCCTGAGCTACGATAAACAGGATGACAATCAGAGCCAAAGGGAAGATAGTCCTGAAGTGGCTCAGTTTCTAGTATAATGTCTTCATACACATAATTGATATTCCATAAATACTTCTTGAATGATAATAATGAGTGAATGAATGAATGGCCCACAACCATTTCTAAGGTGGTGTATGGAAAAAGGATCTGTTGACTCTACCATAGAATGGCTACATTTAGTGCGTTCAGGACCAGACTGTCATCTGTAACGTCTGTCAGTGCAAGAGAAAAATTCTATTCATAACGTATACTCTACCAACTTGGTTCATTTGGACATTCATTCAGTAAACCAGCCTAGGCTTCTACCATGAGTCAGGCTCTGCGTTCTGTCACCTAGAAGTGCATGTTCTCTGCCTTCAGCCTAGCTCCTCATTTGGGACCTGAAGACCTTCATGGAGCCCCAGCAGGCTTGCAGACTCCTCTGTTTTTTTCAGTTGTGTCACCCTCATCCATAGAGCAGGCCTGGCACAATGATTAAGAGCAAAGACTCTAAAGTATGAATGCCTTGGTGAAAACACACCTCTAAAATTTTAGTCTTGGAAGTTTCTGAAAGTTACTTAAACTCTCCTCCTCTGTAAGTAGGAGTATGAATAATACGCACACCTCAGTGGTTATAAGGATTCATTGAGAAACTTCCAGTTTTAGCACACTACTTGGCACACACTAAGTTAACTCTCAATATGTTTTAGAGATTATTTGTCTTCCTTAGGAATATAAAGTTTTATGATGTCAAGCACCAGTGGAAATATCAAACAATAAGTCAAAATTCCTAGCTTGCAGTTTTGGGTCTGTTGCTAAGTAGACATTTTAGCACAAACATGTCACTTCATGGTTCTGAGCCTCGATTTTTTTTTTCTTCTAAATGAAAGCGATGGCCAAATGGTTTGCATTTCCCTTCCAGCTCTATGATTCCATACCTTATATCTTATTCAGGAGTCTGTAACCTAGTGCTTAGTACTTTGTTCTGTACATAAAGTACAGAGACAATTCTTTTTTTTTTTTCAGAGAGACAATTCTATAACTTTGCTCTGACACTCCAATTATTTTAAGTCATGAGCGTTCAGTCCTGGCATTTTTGTCACATAGTAAAGTGTGTAACAGGAAAGGTAGGTGGAGCCAAATAGGACTTAGATGCCCTGTCAACACACCCTGAAGGCAGATGGTATGGCCAAGAGTGCAGGATCTGCAGACACATCTGCAGAGAGCATCAGTAACTCACAGAAGCTGCCACAGCAATCTCCTAGCAAAGCATCTCAGGGGTAAATAGAATTCTAAGCACAGAGGCATTCAGGAAATATCTATTGTTTTGTTTACTGATGTAGAACACATTTCCTTATTCTAAAGGACCAAATTTGAAGAGACCAGGAAAGAAAAAAAAAAGTATTCTTCAATCTTCAAGTTTCCCTAGGGACAATGCATAGGAAATTCTGAATATGTGTATATTTGATAAATGAATCATTCCATATCTTCTGGCCATGTGTTTAAAAATCCAGTCTGCTGGAATCTTTTATATTAATATTTATAAGTTCTCTAAATGAAGCTCGTGGCATATCATTATGATAATGTCCCCCAATGAGTAGTTTCTCCCTATGCCTGAGTCCTTTTTTGCAATATGCTGCTGCTGCTTCGTCCATAAGAAAGCAAGGACCTTTTCTTCATCCCTTTGAATCTGGGCTGCGGCCTTGTGACTTGCTTTGATCTTTTGGCTGTGACAGAGGTAACACGAAATTTCTAGGCCTTGAACCTTAAGGACTCTTTGTATTATAAAAAAAGATGTATTATAACATCTGTCTTAACTCTCTTAGGACTCAACTATCATGAAAAAAACTTAGGTTTGGGGAACCAGCAGTTAGCGTAATGGCTATGTCTGCTGGACTCCCACGTAGTCGACCGCGGTTCGCGTCTCGGAACCAGTGGCTTACAACTCACGCCGGGCGCGTGTGCGTGCGTGCCCAAGATCCCGAGAGGAGAATGGAGGAGAAGGGATTGCGGCGTGACCATCCCCCCTGGGGGGTGATTTCTCTCTTTCTGTCTCTATGTCTCTCTCTGTCTGTCTGGCGAGCGCACGCGCCCTATAGCAAAAAAAAAAAAAAAAAAAAAAAAAACTCTCAAAAAAAACTTAGGTTTGAATACTGATAAGAGACTATGTGGACACAGAGGTCCCAGCTCTCCCACCGTCCCTGCCAAGGTCCCAAACAAAAGAATGGGACCATAATAGATGCTCCGGGAAAATCACCAGAGGAAAACACTCCATGAAGAAATCTAGGCAAGTAGAAGAACTTCCCAGCTGATGCACAGAATCATAAGAAATAGTACATTGCCATTGTTTTAAGATATGGAGTGTTGTTACACAGTAATAGATAGGCAATACAAAACTATTTTGAACCAGAATCAAAATAGTCACATGAAGATTTAAAAAAATAAATAAATAAGACCGTATCATCAGTTCTGCAAGAGGAAAACAAGAATGGGGAAAAATTAAATATTGTGTATGATAAATGATAAAATGCCAGATTTAGTCAATTCACAAATTATGCAGGAAATGCAATGTGGAAATCAAATACCACATTAAATCTTTTAATGGATTTTTGGGCCCTGCATTAAACAATTTCCAAACTATACAGGCTTTTTAAGATTAAATAGTAATTCATTAGTTATTACTCATATATTGGTTATCTATTTCTGTATAAAAAATCACCCAAAAGCTTGATGATTTTTTTAAATAGCTGTTTGTTATTGTCATCGTGTATATGAGAGAGGTTTCAATGGGAGGTTGTGACTCAGGGTTTTTCATGAAGGTGCAATAGAGATGTAGGCCAGGGGTATAATCATCCGAAGGCTTGACTGGAGCAGGAGGGTGCACTTCCCAGATGTCTTGTTCACATGGCTGGTAAGTCAGTTCTTCTCCATTTTAGCTTCTCCTTACAACTATTTATGTGTTCTTATGCCATGGCAGCTGGATTCTCCCAGAACCAGAGATCCAACAGACCAAAGCAGAAGCCAAAATGTGTTTTATGGCCTACCTCATGTCTTAGTCTATTATTACATTGCTAATAGAAATACACAAAACTGGCTGCTTTATAAAGAAGTAGATGCTCATTTAACTCACAGTTCCAGCAACTGGAAAGGCCAAATGCATGGCTCACAGAAGCAGACAGGAGGTAGGCATGTGCACAGAGACACAGAAATGTGATCAGCTTGCTCTTTTATAACAACGTGCTCTCACAAGAACCAACTTCTCACAAGAGCTAGAATTCTGACTAGACAACATTAATCCAGTGCCTCCACGATCCAATCACCATGATCCAATCACTGCCTGCTAGGACTAAATTTTAAAATGTGAACCTTTAGGGGACAAACCATTATCCAAACCATAACACCTCAGAGGGTACACATCATCACCTCTGCCTACATTCTACATGAGCACACAGAGCAGCTCTGACTTCATACAAGAGGAGACTACACCAGGGCAAAGACTACTGTGTGTCCTCCTGGAGACTGGCTTCCATCCCTATTATCTCCAAATCTGAGAACTTAGAATAAATATTTATGCTCACCCTTTACATAAAATGCATAGCACTAAATTATAGAACTTCAATCAGGCCATGAAGATAAAAATAAAGTAGAGACAGCAATGGTTAGACCCAAACGATGAAACACATTTACCCTGTTCCTACCATCCTTCAGGCTACTGTGCCAATATCCAACAGCACTGGCATATGTAAGTCCCCTAATGCCTCCTTGATAGTTCGTGAGACATGAATCCTCTCCACAGAGAACCTAACAATTGGCTGTCAAGAACTTAGAGTGGGACCAGCAGTTAGTGTAATGGCTATGTCGCTGGACTCCCACGTAGTCGACCGCGGTTCGCGTCCTGGACCCGGTGGCTTAAACTCATGCCAGGTGCATGTGTGTGCGTGCCCAAGATCCCAAGAGGAGAATGGAGAAGAAGGGATTGCGGTGTGGCCATACCCCCTGGGGGGGGGGTGATTTCTCTCTTTCTGTCTCTCTGTCTCTGTCTGTCTGTCTGGCGAGCACACGCGTCCTATAGCAAAAACCTCTCAAAAAAAAAAATAAAAAGAACTTAGAGTGATAAGGACCATTTCAGTGTGGAGCAACATTGAATATTGGAAAGGTGCACTGAGATGCATTTACCAGATAATCTGATACTTGTGAAATCTTTTCACATTTTAGTTCATTTAAATGATAAATAGGTGCGGACTCTAAACACATGAAGTGAAAATAGAAGCTGCTAAGGAAAAGTTTTTGGAAAGGTCTGCTATGTTCATTGCTTACTCCAGAGAAAAGCAATGGAAGACATTGTTCCAAAACTAGAGGCCTTACCCAGATGTCCTGGATGCTGTGATCTAGGGCCACCTGTAGTGCAGGTGTTTCAGGGTCTATCAGAGGAACTATCGTGTTATATGAGGTTCTTTTATTTCAGAGTCTTAGTTTGTAGATTAAACATAGTGGTTGACTTAGAAAAGTGATCACATAGAAAAGAGACATCTCCAAAGCCAGGACTTGCTTCAGTGAACATTGTATTCACAGGTGGCTCTACTCTCTACTCCGTCTCAAGACACCCCTCTGCAACTTGGGTTCATAATGTAAACTCACACCCTCTGTTGTTTTAACCATAAAGTAGGGATGAAAACTTGCCTGCCCAAAAGTGGGACCAAGACGAATCGTTTCATGAGGACCAGTTAGCAACAAGACTCATGATTCTGTGGTGAATCCAAAAGTTATGGCTTTTTTTTTTTTTTGCCTTTTTCCCACAAAACAGAAGTCATATATTATCTTCCTTTATTCTAATAGCTCAGTGACACCCTAAATAAGACAGTAGACATGAGCCAAATCAACTGTCCATGTCTTTCTGACTTATAAATGTGTGAATTTTAATAGTAACCACTCCTCTACCCGCAGTGAGTAACAGTGGGAAAACCCTAAAAAGAAAACCCTGTTTTGCTTACCCCACAAGAAAACAAGGCTGACATCTTATCCAATAATAGTAACTCCACATGTAGAAACCATGGCTGGCTCTAGAACCCAGATCTCCTGGCAGCTAGGACTCTTCTCTTTCCATTATTTTCACCTCTGGTCTTCATTTAAATAATCTTGGACTGGGACCAGCAAATGACATAATGGTTAGGTTGCTAGACTCACATGTAGTCAACTGCAATTTGAGTCCTGGACCCAGTGGCTTAAAACTCATTCCTGGCGCATGTGCATGTATACACAAAATCCCAAGAGGAGAATGGAAGAAAAGGGATTGTGGTGTGGCCATCCCTTCTGGGGTGGGTTGTTTCTCACTTTCTGTCACTCTCTCTTTGTCTCTCTGGCAAGTGTACATGCCCTATAGCAAAAATCTCTCTTTAAAAAAATGATCTTGGACTGGGACCAGCAGTTAGCGCAAAGGCTATGTCGCTGGACTCCCATGTATCCGACCACGGTTCGAGTCCTGGACCTGGTGGCTTAAACTCACGCTGGGCGCATGTGCATGCGTGCTCAAGATCCCGAGAGGAGAATGGAGGAGAAGGGATTGTAGCATGGCCATCCCCCCTGGGGGGTGATTTCTCACTTTTTGTCTCTCTGCCTTTCCTGTCTTTCTGGCAAGTGCATGTGCCCTATAGCAAAAAAAAAAAAAAAAAAAAAAAAAGATCTTGGACTATTGTGAATAAGAATTTAAAGACTTCAAGAGGGGGCCATAACCTAGTGGTTAAGAGAGCAGAATCCCACATGGCAGAACAGTTTGAATCCCAGTCCTACAAGTTTGGAAAACATGTCAGGCATGTGTGCACATGTGCCCCAAATCCTAGAAGGATGGAGAAATAGAGGAGAAGAGATTGTGTTTGACCATGTCCAGTTGGAGAGTATTTTCTCCCTCTCCCTCCCTCCCTCTCTCTCTCCCTCTCTCTCACAAGCACACATACTCTCTGGCAATTTAAAAAGAAAATACTTTCAAGAAGTAAAACAAATCTCAAATATCATTATAGCCATTTTACTAAAAGAGTACAAGCCTTAGAAAAAGACCGAGTGTGGAATCTGGCTTCCTCACTTTATTACCTAACACTTCTAATTCTCTGAGTCCCCGTTTTATCTATAAAATGAAAAGTATAATACTTCCCCCATGTGGTAGTTTGCAGAATTAAGTAACATGATATATGTAAAGTGTAGATACCTAGTAGACTCTCAGTCAATGCTAAATCCCTTAACAATCTCAGCCTTTAAGAAATTCTATTTACTGTGTGGGCCAATTACATGGCCCAGTGGCTAAGGGAGCCAGATCCCACATGGTCAACTGTGCAGTTTGTATCTTGGCTCCATCCGCTAGGAAAACACCACAGGCGCACATGTGTATGTGTGCACGCACCTAAAATCCAAACAGGATAGAAAAATGAAAGAGGGGATTGAAGGGTGACAACACCCCACTGACAGATGCTTTCTCTCTCTTCTCTCTCTGTCTCTCTTTGGTGAGCATATCTACACTCTAGAGAAAGAAAAGGAAGAAAGAGAAACTCTATTTTATTTTGTCCCAGCCACAGAGGTACAGCAGTAACACAATACTCTGCCATGTTGGATCCATGTGGAAGATCGGAGTTCAGTCGACTGTACACATCAGACGTGCATGTGCCTGTAACCCTGACTAGCTGGGAAGGCTGCTGGCAGTACTGCAGAGTAAGAACTTGTTGAGGATGCTTGTCTTTGTCTCTCTCTCCCTCTGCTCCTTTCTCTCATAAAAGTAATAAACTTTTAAAAAATAATAAATTATATTTTATTTTGAGCTTAAATCTTTCCAGTTACATTTTATCTTTTATTTCTTTTCATACTGTGAAAGATAGAAAGATAAAAATAAAGGATATAGATACTGGTATGATTTCTAGTACCACAATACTGTATGTTTTAGAGTGTGAAAGAGGTAAGAGAGTATGAAAGGACTGAAACCCTCTATTTACTTACTGACCCTGATCTTTGCCTAATGCAGACAGGATGGGACTACTTGTATATAACTCTTAGAGAAATGTCTCTTGAATATCACAAATACAGGTGCCGCTTTGTATCACATTTTTCCCACCTGATTATCATGAGTCCACAGGGAGAGACCCCTTCTGCAACTGAGGAAAGATTATCATCTGAATAACCAAGAGACAAAGGCAAGTGACCTGAATCATCCGATTAAATAAGAATAATGTCTTGTTGTTTTTCAGCATTTATAGCAGGAAGAAAATAGTGAAAGGATCCTAACACAGACAAAATGTTACCTCCTTGCATTATGTATGGCATTGCTTTAACTCTGAAAATAGAGAGAATTCATTCATCAGCCTAGATTTCCGAGGATAGTGGCAGTTTAAAATACACACACATGCACACACGCACATACTCACAACTGAAATTGATGCTTACAAAATATTTTTCTTTTTTTGTTGGAGAGGTTTTTGTTTGTTTGTTTGTTTGTTTGATTTTTGCTACAGGGCATGTGCACTCGGCAGAAAGACAGAGACAGACAGAAAGACAGAAAGCAAGAAATCACCCCCCCCAGGGGGGGATGGCCATGCCACAATCCCTTCTCCTCCATTCTCCTCTCGGGATCTCGGGCATGTATGCATACATGCCCAGCGTGAGTTTAAGCCACCAGGTCCAGGACTCGAACCACAGTCGACTACATGGGAGTTCAGCAACATAGCCATTACGCTAACTTCTGGTCCCCAAAATATTTTGCTTAAGGACCTCGCAAAAGATCCTAATGATTTTCAAGGGCCAGGACTGACTTCTTGAAAGCAAAATGATTTTGTGAAAGTAAAAGCCAGGTCTGCAAAACACAGTTCTGATTTTGTTCAACCTATACAACCAGATGAAAACTGGTTAAAGCAGCAGCACAGCAATAGAGCAAGTAAATGGCCAAGCTAGGTAAATCTAGCTCACATTGGGAAAATAGTGACAGTTCAAATGGAAGGAGCTCAGAATCAAACTTTATCCCCAAACAGAGACTCATTAAGCACACAGTGTACTAACCACAGTGTACCCTACAGGGATAACTTCAGAACTCTTGGCACATGAGCTCCTTGGACTGGAGCAACTCTGAATTTCTTCTATAAAGGCATGAAAAACATGAGAAGCATGCCTCTGAACCTGAGCCAACTCGTAAGGCTGCCATGCCCTCCTGTTTTGGCAAGAAACTGAAAAGTGCTTAACCTTTGGGGAGTTATCTGTCTTTGTCAGGTTATCCTAATGTGTTATATTCTAAAGTTCTATAATTAAAGATAAAATTTGGGAAAACAAATTTAGTCACTGTGGATGAGGAAGATCCTATATCTAAACCCAAGTTCGCATTGCCAATTATTGTCATTAATTTTACTTCTCTGACCTCACCTCGTTTCAGCAGGTACTAGATTTACTTGCCAAAAACTGGATAGCATAGGTCGGCTCTGGAGGAAATACTGTGTCTGAGGAACAAATGATATAAGGCAACAATGCTTGTTGGAAAGTACAATGAAAAGAAAAAGTAAAAGAGCAAACTAGGGATATTGAAAAACTAGGATAAACAAACTGAGTGATGAAATCACATAGTGATGAAATCCATAAAGTAGAATTAGGACATGCATACTGAGGAATAAACAAAAGCTAGAGAAGAGAAAAGCAAGAAGCAGAGATAAGAAGAGGAAGGGAATCAAGGGGGCAAAGAAAGATGCACTTAAGGGACACAAAAATGGAAAATTATCTGTTAATGATAACGTCTATGATAATATCTTTAACTGAGCTAATACAGTGTGTTCATGCTGTGAAAATTCAATTTGCAAGCTGTAGTGATATACAGTGATTGAATGTATAAAAAAAATTTATTAAAAAAAAGAATAATGAAGAAAGGAGAAAAGAGAAAAGAGCACAAAAAAACAAACAAAAAAAAAAAAACAGGGTTAGAAGAGTGAGGAACAAGCAATCGCAGGATAAGAACACGCTTGTGATCATCTCAAAAAGCTCCCAGGTAATCTTGGAGAATTTCTGTCTTTGAGATGTTTTACATTTGTATTATGTGGCCCTGTATTCACTGAAGAGGATAAGGTGATTTAATGTGTTCATACACTGGGCAATAACAGAAGCAAAACTGGATGCAAGTCACTAGACCATTTCTTACAGAGTGATTCTTTCAGTCATACTATTCTAAGGCTGTCTTAATCATAGAAATTCTAAACACACAAACTTAAAGGCTATAGTTAATAATGTGAACAGGTGAGAAAATATTACAACTTTTCATGATCTCTTCCCGATGCAAAATTTGAAGCCTGCATTTCTTCTCTTATTTAACTTCTAAAAATGATAGCATTCGACAGAATTTTGGCTTCTATGATCTTTGCACCCTAGTTGTACCCTCATGACTATGTTACATGGTCAAAGGATGGTGCAGATCAATTTAGGGTTTCTAATCAGCTGATGCTAAAATGGGGAAATTATTCTGGATTATCCAAGTAGACCCCAAAATAATATTTCTTCTTAAAAGCGGAAGAAGTCAACGGAATTCAAAGCATGAGCAGGTATTTGCTGTTGTTGGCTTGGATGTGGAAGGTCACATGGAAGGTATGAGACAGAACCGGACTCTGCCAGCAGCCTAAGTGGGCTTGTGTCTTAAATGGTGAATTTTGTTGTCAATCAACATGATGAGGCTGAAAGATCAGGAGATGATTGCCGTCAAAAAGCTAGTTTGCTACTCATGGTTGCCAAGAAGAGGCGCATAGCATACCACATAGGGCCACCCAGAGAAGCCCCAGGGTCAGGCAGGAGGCACAGAGAGCTGGAAAAGGGTGGGAAAGAGTCTTTACTGTGGTTTTCATGGGAAGGAATGGGTGAGGCAGGGAAAACAGGTTTGGAGTAATGTCACTGGACTCAATTTGCTCAGTGCCTTCTCCTGGGATGATTAAATTAGGTGGACAGAGGCTTAGACTAAATCTGATAAAGGAAGTAATTGGAACTCTGGATTTTCTCATCTGTATATCAAAATTACATTCAAAAGCAAGCCATTTACTATCTCTAGGGATTGGCTAGCCCTAGGAGGCACTGGGTCAGTAAAGCCCCAGATGTCACGAAATCACAAAAACAGAAAATAAAAATACATGATTTATATAACTCGAGAGGATAGATGGTGGCACATAGTAAAACACAATCCTCTGCAAGACTCACATGGAAAGGCTACTGGTTTGCGTACAGAGAACCTGAGTATGTGTGGCCATGTGTGGGCCATGATATGGGCTGACTGAAGTTGAGAATGGATCAAGATATCAAAATACCATCAGGGGAGCTTTAACTCTTTCTTTCTCTTTCAAGGAATGAATGAATAAACTATATTTAAAAAATAAAGTTCAAATGTGGATTCTTCCCATTAGCTTCCAGGGAAAAAAATGCAGCCTTACCAATCCCTTGGTTTGGGCTTTGTCAGACTGAGCAGAGAATCCAGCCATGCCATGCTATTCAAGAGATGTGTGTTTTACAGATCTGTGAGATAACAAATGGATATTGTTTCAAGTTGCTAAGTATGTAGCAATTTGTTACAGCAGCAAGAGAAAACTAATACACATGCCAAATCCTCCTTGTGACATGTTTCTGATTAAATCTCTGGGTATGTTATATTCTCCAGAACCTTCTACCATTTTCACAAGGATAATACAATCACAAAGGAAAAGGCTAATTAGACAAGATAGATATCTTTGATAACAATTTTTGGCAGGTTTCTATCAAGCTAAATATAATATGACATTTTTAATGCTATCCACCATTAGAGTATGTAGGAAAATTAAATCAAGATGTGCTTAGGGGTCCAGATTATGGTGTGGTGCTGGATCCCACATGGCTGACTGCACAGTTTGAGTCCAGACCCAGCAACATGAGAAACATGCTGATGCCTACTCATGCCCAAAATCCCAAAAGGAGAGAGAAATTAAGGAGAAAGGGGTGCTTACTTTCTCTCTCTCTCTCTCTCTCTCTCTCTCTCTCTCTCTCTCTCTTTCTCTCTCTCTCTCTCTTTCTCTCTCACTTTCTGGCAAACACACATAACCTCTGACGATTTTTTTAAATGTGCTTAGGGAATCAGTTTGAGTTTGTGGCACTCCAGTTCTTACAACTTTAAAGAATTTTAAGGCTGTGCTACATATAATAAGTTTTGATAACCTGCAGCACACAGTATCCATTTCTATTAGACAAATTATATTAAAATATATACAATATTTGGCCTCCATTTCTATTAGGCAAATTATATTAACATATATACAATATTTGGCCATAACTTCATATCAAGATGACATTGCAAATTCATGTTCTGAGCCACTCCTTACCTCCAAATAAGCTCTAGTAATGAAAAATGAAATACACAAAGTGAAAATTGTTGTGGGGGGGGGGGGGGGGGGGAGATACTCCTAAGCTTACAAAAAGAAAAAAAAAAATCCTTTGGGGTAAAGACATCAAACATTCATTCATTCATTGATTCACTTATGAAGCTTTTATTTAGCAAAAATATGGTAGACATTGTTTTATACACAGGATATTGCACCAAACAGCGCTAAGTCCTTGCTTTTATGGAACTTACATCCTAACAGAAGAAAACAGAAACACAAAGCAAAAAAAAAAAAAAAAAAAAAAAACAAAAAAAAAAAAAAAAAACCAGGAGGATGCAGCAAGCAAAGGCAGCCAGGAATTAATATCCTTAAGTAGTAGAGACTAAATGCCTATGAGGCAGAAGACAATAACCAGTCACAATGGCTGAAATAAGAGGGGGGAAGGAAAGGAGGTCAGAAAGAGCTACATTTTTTTAATTAAATTTATTTATTTACATTCATTCACTGTACATCATTACAGCATACAAAGTGAGATTTTCCATCTAGAGTACACTGTATATTGTCTCAATCAAGCACATCAACATACATGTTACCATCAGCAAATAATTTTCCATTTCTTGTTTCCTGTATGTATGCATGTATGTGTATATATATATATATATATATATATATATATATATATTTCCCATCCTTGATTCCTTATCTCTTTTTTTTTTTTTGTAAATTTTGCATCAGATAAGGGACTTATAACCAGAATACACAAGGAACTAAAAAAGGTGTTTGGAAAAAAGATGATCAACCCTATTAAAAGATAGGAGAAGGAGATGAAAAAAACACTCTCTAAAGATGACATACGAATGGCCAAAAGGCATATGAAAAAATCTTCAACCTCCCTCATCGTAAGGGAAATGCAGATAAAAACAATGAGGTACCACCTAACCCCAGTCAGAATGTCTAATATTAAAAAAAAAAAAAAAAAAAATGATAAGTGTTGGCGGGGGTGTGGTGAAAGGGGAACTCTTTTACACTGCTGGTGGGAATGTAGATTGGTCCAACCACTGTGGAGAATAATTTGGAGATTCCTCAAAAATCTACAGATAGATCTGCCATATGATCCAGGGATCCCACTCCTCGGTATCTACCCAAAGGACAGAAGAATTCTTCATTGGAAAAGTGCTTGCACATCGATGTTTATTGCTGCACTATTCACAATTGCTAAGTCATGGAACCAACCCAAATGCCCCCGTATGGAGGAATGGATTGAAAAACTGGGGCACATATACTCTATGGAATACTACTCAGCCATAAAAACCAACAGAGCCCTGGCTTTTGACAGAAAGTGGAAGAATATGGAAGAAAGAGCTACACTTGACTGCTGCTTCTGGCTACAGCTTGTATAAAGCAGATAGCCTCACAATCAGGATCTGGGCTGAGCTGCCATGTGCTATCTCAAAATAGCTGAAAAAACCTAATTCTGAACAGGGGTAGCAGAGGATAGGTACAACCAACAGACAAAGAGTAGAGAAAAAAAAAGTGAGTGATAAAGGGGAAAAAATGCCCTCAAGATGAGCCTACAAATCAATATCATATGACACGAGAGGAAAGCTAACAACCAACAAGGAATCTTGACATGGCTTTAGGATGCTCAAAGATATAAAGAAAAGAATAATACTTTTATGAAAAAAAAAAACTAGAAAATTATGTTAACAAGCAAAAATGAAATGACAATAGCATTTTAGAAAATGAGTTATGTTCAAGGCCAGCCAGGTGACATCGTGGTTAAGGTGGTAGGGTCCCACAGGGCCAACTGCACAGTTCAAGTCCAGACCTGTCAGCTTGAAAAATAAGCTGAGTGCATGCGCGCGCATGCCCAAAATCCAAAGAAGAGCACGGAAGAGAAGGGATGGTGAAGTGGCCATCCCCTCAGGGGATACTTTCTCACTTTCTCTCTCCAGCTCTCTCTGTCTCTAACAAGCACACATCCTATAGCAAATGTTTAAAAATAATAAGTTAGGTCCAAATCTAACAAAATAGGTACAGGATTTGTAATACAAAAAAAAAAAAATCAAACAATAAGTAAATAAATGAAGAGATATTTCATATTCATGGATAGTAAGACTCAGTATCATCAAGCTGGATCCCACATGACCAACTCTGGTTTGAATCCCAGCCCTGGCATCTTGAAAACCATGCCAGGGGGACCAGCAGTTAGCATAATGGCTATGTCGCTGGACTCCCACGTAGTCGACGGCGGATCGAGTACCGGACCCGGTGGCTTAAACTCACGCCGGGCACATGTGCGTGCGTGCGTGCCCAAGATCCCGAGAGGAGAATGGAGGAGAAGGGATTGCGGTGTGGCCATCCCCCCTGGGGGGTGATTTCTCACTTTCTATCTCTCTCTCTCTGTCTGTCTGGCGAGCGCATGCGCCCTACAGCAAAAACCTCTCCAAAAAAAAAAAAGAAAACCATGCCAGGCACATGTGCATACATGCCCAAATCCCAAGAGGATAGAGAAATGGGGGAGAAGGGATTGCATCATGACCACACCCCATTGGAGGGTGGTTTTCTCCCACCCCCCCCCCATCTCTCTGTCTCTCTCTGGTAAATGTATATGCCCTCTAGCAATTAAAAAAAAAAAAAAGTTTTAACAATAAAAAAATTAAACATCCAATTTAAAAAGGACCAAAGACCTTAAAAGACACATTGCCAAAGAAGATATAGAAGTACCATGTGAAAGATGTTCAACATCATGTCATTAGGGAATTGCAAATTAAACAATGAACTACCACTACACTACCTATTAGAAGAGCCAAAATTCAGAACACTAACAACACCAAATTTTAGTGAGGATGTGAAACAATAGAAACTCTCTTTATTCCTAGTGGGAAAGCAAAATGGTATAGTCACTTTGGAAGACAGTTTGATGTTTTTTTACAAAGTTTAAATATCCCTCTCATGCAACCAGCACGCTCTGTATTATTTACTCAGAGGAGTTCAAAACTTGTGTCCACATGAAAATTTGCACATGGATGTTTATAGTAGTTTTATTCATTACTGCCAAAAACTTGAAAATAACTAATACACACTTTATCAAGTAAATGGATGGATACACTATACTACATCTAAATAATGGGATATTAGAGCTAACTAAAAAGGAATGAGCTCTCAAACCATGAAAATACATGGAAGAGGCTTGAATACATATTACAGTGTAAAAGAAGTCAATTTGAAAAGGCTATATAATATATTACTCCAACTACATGACCTTTTGGAAAAGGTTCAAAAACTCAGAATGAAGGCAAAAAAGTCAGGGATTGGGAAAATGAAATATTAATTGTTTGTATTATCTGGAAGAAGTATAAAGTTTTTCTTAACT
Organism: Tupaia tana; assembly: GCA_026018925.1. NCBI lineage: Eukaryota > Metazoa > Chordata > Mammalia > Scandentia > Tupaiidae > Tupaia > Tupaia tana. The sequence continues at coordinate 178,955,956 of JAKSZU010000003.1, forward strand.
TTAGATTTTGATAAGTAAATATGTATGTTGTATAATGTGACGTAATTACTTTAAAAAGAAACTAAGTATATAACTACTGAGCTAATGAATTTTTTCAAGCTAATGATTTTTTCAAGCTAATGATTTTTTAAAATATCTTTTAAAATAATAATTTGCTTAATTTTATTTATTATTATTTTAATTTCATCAGAGAAAGACAGACGAGAGTGGGGAGTGAGAAAGCAGCTGGCAAGTCCAGGACTCAATCTGCGGTCTACCACATGAAAGTCCAGCACCTTAGCCACAATGCTATCTGCTGGGCCCCAAGCTAATGATTTTTAAAAATACACTAAGTTGGGCCAGTCCCATAGCATAGTTGTTAAACCCTCCACAGAAGAAGCCAGAACTTACATGGTCCACCAGAGCTCAAGTCCCAGCTCTGGCAGCTTGACAAATAGTCTGGGTGCATGCAGATCCTGGCAGGATGGAAAACTGGAGGGAAAAGGATTGTAGCATAGCAGGCCCCATTGAGGGGGTACTTTCTCTCTCTCTCTCATTCACCATCAACTCTGATATTAAGTTTGTTTTAAAAAATTGAGTCAGTAAATTTGGATAAAAGCAAACAAGGGGAAAAAACAGATGTAGGACAGGTGTTAACAGACCGGAAAAAATAAATAAAATTAAATAATTAAATAAAAAGATAATCATAAATCATTTAGTCCTACTGTAAATAGACCAATGTTCCAATTCAAAAGACAAAGAATTTTTCAATTCAGATTTTTAAAGAACATTGAAAAGTTAAGGTAAAATCATGCAAAATCATATACAATGTAAAAATAATCAAAATAAAGCTGGTGTACATATATTAATATCACACAGAATCAACCTTATGAGCAAAAAATATTTTAAAAAATGAGGCCTTGGCCTAAGTGGGGTGGTGTGGGCCATAGGGCACCCTTATGTGATGTTGGAACCATTTGGGAAGGACCTAGGTTTGGATCCAGAGTTGATTTGAACACATGGGCATGAATATTCATTCAGAGAGCACTGTTGTCATGAGCAAATGATAAACAATTCAAATATTCATCAATGGTAGAATAGATAATCAAATGTCTTAATTAAGTATCTTTTTTTTTGAGAGAGAGATTTTTGCTATATGGCATGTGCGCTTGCCAGACAGACAGAAAGACAGAGAGATAGAAAGTAAGAAATTACCCCCCAGAGGGGATGGCCGTGCTGCCATCCCTTCTCCTCCAGTCTTCTTTCAGATTTTGGCCATATAAACACATGTACTTGGCGTGAGTTTCAAGCCACTGGGTCTGGGACTTGAACCATGGTTGACTATGTGGGAGTCCCTCAATATAACTATTATGCCATCTGCTGATCTCTTAATTAGGTATCTTAGTTAATATAACTATAAACAATAATATGAATAATTCTCAAAACAGGTCAATAGAAAAAAGGCAAGTCACTCAAAGAACACATACAATAATAATCCCCTCTAGGGGCCAGCAGATGGTGTAGTGGTTACGTCGCTGGACTCCCGCATGGCTGGCTGCAGTTCGAGTCCCAAACCAGGTGTCTTGAAACTCTCTCTGGGTGCATGTGTGTGCCTGCCCAAAATCCTGGGAAGAGAATGGAGGAAAGAGGATTGCAGTGTGGCCAGCTCCAGTGGGGGTTGATTTCTCACTCTTCCCTTCACTGTCTGTTTCTCTCTTTACCTAATGAACACTTGTGCCCTAAGGCAATAAATAAGTAAATAATCCCATCTATAAAGGTTGATAGCAGAAAAACCCAAATTGTATCGTTCAGGGATATATACCCAAGTGGTAGCATTGTAAAGAAAAACAAGGAAATTGTTTTTTTTATCCTAAAAGTTAGGATAATGATTATCTCTGGAGGGAGAAAAAAGGAGCTTGGGATTGAGAGGAAGATAATTGGGAAGACAGACATAGGAAGCTTCCCATATGCCTGCAATGTTCTGTTTTTTGATTTGTTCATTTTAAGACAGGGTCTAACTATGTTAATATCCTCCTTCCTCAGCCTCATAGCTGAGCTACACATGCACGCTACCATGCCCTTCTCTGAACTATGTTGCCCAGGCCAGCCTCAAACTCATGATCCTCCTGCCTCATCTCCTGATTCACTGCAATTACATGAGTATGCCACCATGCCTGGCCTTTAGGTTGGGCCAGGAATCAAACCCAGGCTTCCCATGTGGTCCCAGCCTGCAAAGAACAATGTCTTAGCAGAACGCACCACCATGGCTGGGCCCAGAATTCTATTTCTTGATCGAAGCAGTGGTTCCAAGGGTATTCACTTTACAAATACCCATTAAGCTGTATGTGTAAGTTTTATACACTTTCTTGTATTCTATATTTCATAATGCTAAAATTGTTTAAAATTCTTTTAAGTCCACATGATCTAGGAAAGTATAAATAAGTCAATTACTCAGTCAAAAGAGAATCCTATAAGTTTGAAAAGAATCCCTCTTAGGGTCATAAATTGATACACCATTAAAGATTTTCTGGAAGTGAAGATTCCTCATGGCTCCTGTGAACTAGGTATTTCAGGGCACACAAGAAATGAAGATTTTCTACTGATAATTCAGCCTCCAGCAAACAAGCTAGCATGACTGAACTTCAAGAATTTGAAAGAAACACACTATCTATCAGATGACAAGAAATCACCGCCAGATCACAAGAAATATGGGAAAGCAAGAAAATACCTCTCCTCCAAGGGAAAAGATTAATTCTTCTTCATCCACAAGCAGTTCAGTGAAAATCATGGAAATGTCTGATAAGGAATTTAGAGCATTCATAATGTCGAAGCTAACAGAAATGGAAGAGAAGAGAGACAATGAACCGCTAAAGAGAAAGGAGAAAGAAGCTGACAAGTCCCAGGAGATGAGGAAATTCTTGCAATATCTAAAAGAGGAATTACACACTTTACAAAAGAATCAAATGGAACTGTTAGAAATGAAGACTATAATACAGGAAGTCAAAATCTCCCTTGAAAGTATTAAAAGCAGACTAGATCATACAGAAAATAGAATCTCAGACATAGAAGAGAAAATTGCTGACCTAGAAAAATCCACCACGAAGACTGAGAAAATGACCCAAAAATTTGAGAATAATATACGAGAAGTACTAGATCCACCAAACGTCCAAACATCTGGTTAATTGGCATTCCAGAAGGCAAAGAGACCCATAAGGGCATTGATAATCTATTCCATGAAATCCTGCAAGAAAACTTTCCAAACCTAGAGAGGCATTCAAAGATTCAGTCCCAGGAAATACAAAGGACCCCAAATAGAATCAACCCAAGAAGGTCTTCTCCAAGACACATTATAGCCAGGTTGACCAAAACCACAGACAAAGACAAGATACTAAGATTGGCAAGAGAAAAACATCAAGTTACCTACAAAGGACATCCCATCAGGCTAACAGCAGATCTCTCATTGGAAACAATGCGAGCAAGGAAAGAATGGGAAAATATATTCAGAGTGTTAAGAGAGAAGCAACTTTAGCCAAGAATACTGTACCCAGCAAGATTATCTTTCATGTGGGAAGAAAAGACAAGAACATTCTCTGATAAACAAAACCTGAAAGAATTTACCAGCACCAGACCAGATCTCCAAGAAGTTCTCAAGGGTATGCTATATCAGGAAAATTAAATACAGACACATGGAAATAAGAGTTCAAAAACTAAGAAAGTGGCCAACTTAATCGTAGGGACAAGTCTGGAGTTGAATATTATATCCCAGAATTTAATCAGGAAAATTGAACCAGAACAGAAGATAAAAGTACATGAGACTGATAGGTTCATGCACCTACCATTTGAACAGAATCCTAACTTGTTTCCTGGGTTTAAGCAAAGTTCCTTGGCATTTCTTTGATTTAAGTTAAAACTGGTTTTCTTAATAGTACCAAGTGAACTCACCATTGAAAGTAGTTAGATTACGTAAGAAATTGTGTGATCAATACAATGTGGGTGGGAAAGGAATGGCAGGCAATTGTAGACACCAGAGATAGTGTAAGAAGAGGGTGGGAAAGGACAGAGGGTCAGGAAGAGGGGTAAAAAATATTCTAGGAACCAGAAATGGAAAATTTTTTATAATAATATGCATGATTAAGTCACTATGCAGTATATTCTGGATGGGAAATCACATTTTGTATGCTGTGATGATGCTTAGGGAAAGAATGTAAATTAAGTTACAAAGAAAAAAAAAAAGAAAGTTTCAGAAAAAAAAAAATCTATTCAATGACTGCAGTAAGATATATAGCCCCAGCTAGGTGATACTTTATAGGATGCCTAAAGTTAGACTTGTGTTCATGGAAATGTATATATCAGCTGTGTTTGCTATGAAAATATTTAGATTAATTAAGGTCTTTAGTAATTCAATAAAATGTGTGTGGGGGGGGAACAGTATAGAAAGCAAACATAGATACTAGAGACAGTGTGGGAGGAGAGTGGAAGATGGCAGAGGGTAAGAGATAGGGAACCAAGGATGGGGAAAATAAGCAAAACATACAGAAAACAAGAAATGGGAAATTATTTGCTGACAATAACATGTTTGTTGATGTGCTTGATTGAGACAATATATAGTGTACTCTGGATGGAAAATCTCATTTTGTATGCTGTAATGATGTACAGTGAATGAATGCCAATAAATAAATTTAAATTTAAAAAAAAGATTTTCTGGGAGTGATTTAACAATATCAGAACGGGGATTCAGAAGCTAAAGCTGGCACCAACATGGAAAATAGTCTGAAGACAAGATAACTGTAAAGAGATGGGGGTTGGATGGCATCTGTCAGAACTGGGTGAGTATGAGAGTTCATAGGGAGGTAAACTACAACTTAAATAGCTGATCAACAGAGTTAAGAATAAGGCAAACATGGCTCCTAAAGTTTCAATCCTGGGTGAATTGTAATACAAGTTCTATCACAAACTCAAAAGGGAGGCATGTAAGGTAGGACAGTTTTGAGCATATAAGTGATGAATTTTATTTTGTACATAATGATACAGAGGTACCAGAAAATATCCACCTGCTAATATTTCGTTGACCATTAAAGTTGTGGACTTGCTAGATAAATATGATGGATGATGGTGCAGCAGCAATGCAACATTCTTCGAGGCTGATCCAGGTGGGAAGGTTCTGGGTTTATGTCTGAGGACCTCCCTGAACATGACAGGCATGTGCATGCCCATGATCCAGGGCTGGCAGAAGCTGGAGTGGTTTACAGCCTCAAGACACTGCTGAGGGTTCCTGAGCCAATCTCTCTCTTGTTCATGGAAGAAAGAAAGAAGAAGAAAGAAACTCTGAAAAGTGAAAACAAGAACCAAGATGGGCTAGGAACTTAAGGACTAAAGGAGGTTTTCCTTTTGCTTTGTATATCCCAGATGGGTGCTAATGAAGCTGGCAAACAAGAAATGCCAACAGGTTCAGATAAAAAGCCCCACAAAAGCCTGCTCTCTGTAGCCATAGAGCCAAGAAAGGGGCAGCCTAACAAGAAAAAAAAAAAAAAAAAAAAAAAAAAAAAAAAAAAACTTAGACAATAACCACCTACTCAAGTTAAACACATTTAAAAAAAAAAATCTATGGCCTCACTCCTACCCACACAAGCAAAGACAAAGTGGAGAGCCTAGACTTCTACCCTTGCTGGGTAATAATAAAAACCCACCACAGTGTTGGTGGAGACCACCGGACAAGCTTAGACTTTTATCCTCACCTAGCAACAGTAAGGCACCTTCTCTGCTGGGTGATAAGGCACCTTCTCTCTACCAGCCCATAGTCCTGTGTTCTTATACTATAATGGAAAGTCAGGACTTTCACCACCACCTAGTGGTAATAAGGCCAAAATGCCCCCATGGTGTCAGTGACCATGTAGGAAGCATGATTCCTTCCAGACTTTGGTAGTGAAAGAGAGAACTAGGCAAACTAGGGCTAGCTGATGGCATGGTGGTTAAGGCTGCTGATCCCACATGGTCAAATGTGCTCTTTGAGTCCCAGACCCAGTGGCTTGAAACACACCTGGTGCAGGTGTGTACAAGCCCAAAATCCTGAGAGGAGACTGGAAAAGAAGGAATTGTGGTAGGGTCATCACCCCTGGGGTGTTTTCACACTACCCCACTCTGGCAAGCACACACACCCTATAGCAAAGCAGAAAGCAAGAAAGCAAGAAAGGAAGGAAGGAAGGAAGGGAGGAAGGAAGGAAGGAAGGAAAAAAGAAAGAAGAGAAGGGAAGGAAGGAAGGAATAAAAAATGAATAATAAAATTAAAAGAATGACAACTATGATTTTAGGTACATAAGAAAGCTACAACAGAGGAGAGGCAAGGGAACAGGCTTTCTTGAAGATTCCTTCATGGTTCCTGAGAACTAGCCATTTCAGGGGAAACAGAGAAATGAAGATTTTCCACTGATAATTCAGCTTCGAGCACACAAACTCGTGTGGTAGGAAGACCTCTTTCAATTAAGTACATGAGATTGAACTGGTGAAATAGCATTCTGTGACTTGACTAAAATATTGCTGCTTTTCTTCCGTCTTTGTCTCTCTCTACCTCTGTCTCTGCTTTCTCATTTTTTTTGTGTAATTTTTCCTTTTTAAAAAATTTTAAGGCAAAGCGTCTTCTGGGCTTTCTGGCCCCTCCTTTCCCTTTATCTTGTTAATCACCCCCTCTACTCCTCCCATCCCAGGAGAGGCAAAGGGAACAGGCCTTCTTGAAGACACCTTCATGGCTCCTGAGAACTAGTCATTTCTAATTTTTGCTTTTTTTAAAAAAATTTTTTAAATATTGATTTTTTCGTTTTTTCTTCTCTTTTTCTCTGTTTTTTTTTTTGTTGTTGTTGTTGTTGTTGTTGTTGTTTTGGTGTTGCTGTTGTTTCTCTCTCTCTGTTTCCTTTTCTGCACACTCCTCGATGCTCAGATTGAACTTCAAGTTTTGGAAGAAACACACCATCCATCAGATGACTAGAAATCACCACCGGATCACAAGAAATATGGGAAAGCAAGAAAATACCTCCCCTCCAAGGGAAAAGAATAACTCTTCTTCATCCACAGACAGTTCAATGGAAATCATGGAAATGTCTGATAAAGAATTTAGAACATTCATAATGGCGAACTAACACAGATGGAAGAGAAGAGAGACAATGAACTGCAGAAGAGGCAGGAGAAAGAACTGACAAGTTCCAGGAGGTGAGCAAATTCATGCAAGATCTAAAAGAGGAATTACACACTTTACAAAAGAATCAGATGGAACTGTCGGAGATGAAGGCTATAATACAGGAAGTCAAAATCTCTCTAGAAAGTATTAAAAGCACACTAGATCATACAGAAAATAGAATCTCAGACATAGAAGAGAAAATTGCTGGCCTAGAAAAATCCACCACTAAGACTGAGAAAATGGCCCAAAAATTTGAGAATAATACACGGGAAATACTAGATACTATCAAACATCCAAACATCTGGTTAATTGTCATCCCAGAAGGCAAAGAGACTCATAAGGGCATTGATAATCTATTCCATGAAATCTTGCAAGAAAATTTTCCAAACCTAGAGAGGCACTTAAAGATCCAGTCACATGAAATACAAAGGACCCCAAATAGAATCAACCCAAGAAAATCTTCTCCAAGACACATTATAGCCAGACTGACCAAAACCACAAAGACAAGATACTAAGATTGTCAAGAGAAAAATGGAAAGTTACATACAAAGGATATCCCATCAGACTAACAGCAGACCTCTCATTGGAAACAATGCGAGTGAGGAAAGAATGGGAAAATAGATTCAAAGTGTTAAGGAAAAAGCAATTTCAACCAAGAATACTGTACCCAGCAAGATTATTCTTCATATGGGAAGAAAAGACAAGAACATTCTCAGATAAACAAAACCTGAACGAATTTACCAGCACCAGACCCGATCTCCAAGAAGTTCTTTATTCTGGGAGAGGTTTTTGCTATAGGGCACATGTGCTCACTAGAAAGACAGAGAGAGACAGAGAGACAGAAAGCGAGAAATCACCCCCTGGGGGGATGGCCACACCGCAGTTCCTTCTCCTCCATTCTCCTCTCAGGATCTTGGGCACACACGCACACACGCCCAGCGTGTGTTTAAGCCGCCGGGTCCGGGACTCAAACCAGGACTCGAACTGCAGTTGACTACATGGGAGTCCAGCGACATAGCCATTACGCTAACTGCTGGTCCCAAGAAGTTCTCAAGGGAGTGTTATGTCAGGAAAATTAAACGCAGACACACAGAAATAAGAGTTCAAAAACTAAGAAAACGGCCAACTTAATCAACGACAAGTCTGGAGTTGAATATTATATCCCAGAATTCAATTGGGAAGATTGAACCACAACAGAAGATAGATTAAGTACATGAGACTGAACTGGTGAAATAGCATTCTGTGACTTGACTTAAATATTGCTGCTTTTCTTCTAGGCTTTGTTGTCCGGTTTTAAGGATTTTTGTCCTGCCTTGAGCTGTCAATAGGTTCATGTACCTACTATTTGAACAGAATACTAACCTGTTTCTAGGCTTTAAGTTTCAAGGAAATTTCCTTACTAGTTGAAAATTGCTTTTCTTGAAATTACCATCTGAACATGCTATTGAAAGTAGTTAGATTACTTATGAAACTCTGTGATCAACAAAAGGTTGGGGGAAAAGGAATTCAAGACAACTGTAGGCACAATAGATAGTGTATGAAGAGGGTGGGAAAGGGCAGAGGGTCAGACATGGGATTAAAAAAAAAATATATATATATATATGTGTGTGTGTGTGTGTGTGTGTGTGTGTGTATATATGTATATATACATATATACATATATATGAAACTAGAAATGGAGAATAATTGATAATAATATGCATGATTAAGCCACTATGCAGTTTATTCTAGATGGGAAACCACATTTAGTATGATGTGACGATGCTTAGGGGATGAATGTAAATTAATTAATTTTAAAAAAGTTTCAGGAGAAAAAAAACACAAAAACTGTTTTTATTGAAATTAAAAAAAATGCGTATTTGATGACTACAGTAAGTTATATAGGCCCAGCTAGGTGCTACTTTATAGTATGTTCAATCTACTCACTGAGGTTTATGTCTTAAGTCAGACCTTTGTTCATGTATATGTATATATCAGCTGTGCTTGCTATTGGAAATAGTTAGACTAATTAAGTTCATTAGCGAATCAATTCAATGGAGCGAAAAGGCATAGAAAGCTAACATGGATACCAGAGACAATGTGGGAGGAGGGTGGGACACAGCAGAGGGTGAGGGATAGGGAATCAAGGATGGCAAAAAAAAAAAAAAGCAAAATATACAGGAAATAAGAAATGGAAAATTATTTGTTGATAACATGTATGTTGATGTGCTTGACTGAGCCAATATACAGTGTATTCTGGATGGGAAATCTCATTTTGTATGCAGTAGTGATGTATAGTGAATAAATGTAAATAAATAAACTTAGATAAAAAATATTTTAGGGAACCAGCAATTAGCGTAATGGCTATGTCGCTGGACTCCCACATAGTCCACCACGGTTCGTGTCCCGGACCCGGTGGCTTAAAACTCACGCCGGGCGTGTGTGCGTGCGTGCCCAAGATCCCAAGAGGAGAATGGAGGAGAAGGGATTGTGGCGTGACCATCCCCCCTGGGGGGTGAGTTCTCGCTTTCTGTCTCTATGTCTCTCTCTGTCTGTCTGGCGAGCGTACGCGCCCTATAGTGAAAATCTCTCCAAAAAAAAATTTTTTAAAAAAAAACTACAACAAAGAAATATTAAAGAAGCAAGATGGTAGTCAAAATAGGTAAAGGAAGGAACAAAGAGCTGAAGGAACACAAGGATCCAAACAAGGTTCCATAATTTCAGGACTCATGTTACACAAAGTGTTCATGCTTTTGTTTTGTTTTGTTTTTCTTTGGTTTTACTGCAGTTCATGATATACCATTTATGCTGTTCTCAGAGTTAAAGTAATCTGCAGTCAGTGAGCATGGCTGTACTAATGTGTGGGCCTTGAAGAAAATGCTTGAGGACAGTGTGGGAAATAAAGGAAATCAGTTATAGATTGCATTCCAAATATTCCAAAATACCAGAGAGTGTGAAAATAGGAAAGTTATCCAGTCCATCCTTAACAGTATTATGTGGAGGCAAAAAATGAAGCCTGGAGGAATGACCGAGTGAAAAAGCAAAGTTTGGAACATAGAGCTACCAGCCCATAGTCCTGTGTTCTTTTTTTTTTTTTTTTTTTGGACAGGTTTTCGCTATAGGGCGCATGCGCTCGCCAGACAGAGAGAGACATAGAGACAGAAAGCGAGAAATCACCCCCCAGGGGGGATGGTCACGCCGCAATCCCTTCTCCATTCTCCTCGGGATCTTGGGCACGCACGCACACGCGCCCAGCGTGAGTTTTAAGCCACCGGGTCCAGGACGCAAACCGTGGTCGACTACGTGGGAGTCCAGCGACATAGCCATTACACTAACTGCTGGTTCCCAGTCCTGTGTTCTTATACCATACTGTAATGCCATATAAAATCAAAGCCTTTCATGGCCGAATTCTTTCTTCCTTCTTTCCTTCCTCCCTTCCTTCCTTCCTCTCTTTCTCTCTTTCCTTCTTCCTGACAGAGCATATGAAGGCAAGCATAAGTGAGTGAGAGACAGAGACAGAGAGACAAAGTATCCCTCCAGCAGGGCCTGGTCACACATCAATCCCCATTCCTCCACTTCTCCATTCCATCAGGAGACTGGACATTGGTACAGGCATCAAGCATAAAGTCTACAGGGCTGGGATTCAAACTCCCTTGGGCCATGTGGAATCTGGCTTCCTCTGCATCGCACCTAATCACTATACCAAGGGAGCTAGCCCCTCGCTTCTTCCTTTGAGAATTCTATAATTATACATAGTAATGGACTCCTAGTATGAGCAATAAAATAAGCAGTTCCTATACTTCCAAATGCATGTTAGATACCTTTAATTATCTTTCTTTTGGTCTTGGCCAGACTCCATAGCATGTAGTATTTCTTTCTAAATTTCTAAAATAAATTAGAAGTGCTATAGAAATAAAGTTAGAAAAAAAGTTATCCAATAGTATAGAATTTTACACTAAACTGATTTTTTTAATTCCCTAATTTCTAAATTTAATCAGGAGCTTATGTACAATGACATAAATTAACCCTGAGAACTATTAAAATAAAGGTACTTATTTGCTAACAAAAGTTATTAAATACAGAAAATTTTAAATCTCATATTAATATCAAATCACATTATTAAGCTGTTTTGAGACTAAAAAAAATGTTTAAATCTAGCTAAAACAGGATTAAAAGGGCAAAGAAATGTTTCATTAGTCTTCTGCCACATTTTAATCATGCCAAAGAATAGTGAAATCTATTACTATGTGTAAAATAGCCAAATGAAACTAATCAATTTATAAAAATGAGGAAGCTGTGCAAAAGTCCTTTCTATAACACTTGGTACTAGTTTTAAAACAAACAGTTTCTGTTTTTAATTATCTTCTAATTTTCAGAACAGCAATCTGAATACTCTAGGAAAAATTATAATTAGGTAAGGCCCGTTTTTTTCTTTTTTAAAGGCTTTTGGCTTAGGGTGTGTGTGCTCCCCAGAGAAAGAGACATACAGATAGCCACAGGGAGAAGAAAAGCAAAAAATTACCCCCTAGGGAGAATGGCGCTGCAATCCCTTCTCCTCCATTCTCCTCCCAGGATCTTGGGCACACATGCACACAAGCCCAGTGTAATTTTGAAGCCAACAGACCCAGGACTCAAATGTGGTAGGCCATGTGGGAGTCCAGCAATGTAACAGCTGGACCATCTGCTGGTACCAAGGCCTGTTTTCTTAAAGTTATCCATTTTAGATGTGAATGTGAAGAGTTGTCAAAAATAATACGAAGGCTGCTGTTTCCAATTATACTTATTTTGACAACTGAAAATGAGTAAATAAACCAAAAATAGTTTAATGTTTTTCTCAACGTAGCTTCTTAATACTAAACAAAATAATTAATCTTTCTTTATATTGGTACACACTTTAAGAACACATTTTAATATTTAAACAGGTAAGAATGAGGCTCTTAAGTTCTCAACAACTCATTTTTATATATACAAATTCAGGTACATGATAGGCAAACTATATTTTCTTTTTTGGAGAGTGATTTTTTATTTTTTGGGATTTTTTTTTTTTTTTTTGAGAGCTTTTTGCTAGAGGGCACATGTGCTCACCAGAGAGACAGAGAGAAAGTAAGAAATTAACCCCCCCAAGGGGGATGGCCACACCGCAATCCCTTCTCCTCCAGTCACCTCATGAGATTTTTGGGCATGCACACACATGCTACCAGCGTGAGTTTTAAGCCATCAGGTCCAGGACTAGAACTGCAGTCGGCTATTTAGGAATCCAGCAATATAGCTATTGCTGGTCATCTGCTGGTCCCCAAAGTACATTTTCACAAGCACAAAAATTCCAAAGTCTATAAGTTAGATATTCAAATCCACTCAACACAAGGTTCATAAAAGGTTTCCATCATATTGATATTTGAAGGATAAGCCAAAATACAATTTCAATACAACAATCATTTGGATGGGACTTGGATCTCTTCAGTATTTTTTACTCTGCCAAAGGTAGACTCCTACCCTCATTCATAAAAAACTAATAAATAAAAATAGTGGAAATATAAACAAGAAAATTAGTTGTCCAGCAAGATACAAGAGGCCTAGAATAACAGAGCAGAAATAATACAGGAATCTGGACTTTTCTCATCTAGACTGCTATAAAATATTGGCAACACTATTTAATCTTTGAATTTTTTGGTTAAAACCTCTTTCAAATAAGGACTCATCTTTCCTTCATTACAAATCAACATTTTCCTCTGTAGCTTTAAGGTCTTTCTATGGGTATAGCAGGGATTTTTCTCAATAGAAGTGAAGATTCAAAGGCAGCTTTGACCTTATGGAGATCACCATAGAGGGCACTAGAAGACCTAGCTGCTTTCAGGCAGACTGATCAAATTAGCCTGATGTCACCTAAAATTTCCGCTAAGTTATTATATTAGCAGAGCTTCTTTGGGGGGTAAGGAATGAATTCAAAAACATTCCTATTATTCAAGTGTAAAATATTATATTCATGCTAATTATTTTTCCAGCAAACTAGCTAAATGTACCCAGATGCGGACAGATGTAGAAGGAAGGGGATACTACACTACTTCAAGTCAGGGCAGCAAGAGTAGGGAAAAGATACAAAGCATGGGGTATTGCCTAAAGGCAAATCTCTGGGCCCTCTGAGATAGGGTTCTATTTTAAAAATTGTTCACTTATTTTATTATTATTATTATTATTATTTAATTTGACCAGAGTGTGACACAGAGAAAGAAAAAGGGAAAGTGAGAAATCAAGTCACCAGGTCCAGGACTTGAACCTCAGTCGGTCATGTGGGAGTCTGGCACCTTAACCACCACGCCATCTGCCAGCCCCAAGATGGAGTTCTTTAAAAAAAAAAAAAAAAAAAAATGTGAGAACAGCCATGTTGTACCAAACACTTGGGGACTTAAGTAGGAAAACCCAAGAATATCATTTTTCTACCTCACCATTTGATCTTCAAAATATTTTCCATTACTAAAGGTAGATTCATTCATGGTATAATTATACTATTGAATGTATCAGAAAAAGTCATTGTTTTAATACTGTAAGATTTATGCCTTTCCATATTTGGGAAATGCAGCTGTTTCCTCATATAAATCTGAGCCCTGCTTTCTGCTTTTGAGTATTAATTCTGTTTATACCTAATTCCTTATCTACCTAGTCCTGTGACAAGTCAGGTATAAAACACAGGACCAATCAGGACCACTCTATCTTAACATTAAACATTCAGGCCAAGGGGAAGAGGGAGCCAGGAGTAGCCATCCTTGTGTATTTCTAAAATGAAAAGATACCACTTCTCTTATTTGATGTGTCAGGCCATCCCATGGACTAACATTAGTATCAAAACCAGATGGTTATAAAGATGACCCTGTTTTTCCTAAGAGAATAATACACCCTAGTTAGCTTAAAATTTATAATCTAATTTTTATCTTGAAAGAAAAAAAGCTTTTTAAAGTAAATATTTCACAAAAAAATAAACACATCATTTACTTGGGTGGAAGGGAAGGGAGGGGACAGAAAAGGAAAAGAGAAATAATTGAGGTTTGTGTGGGGCATAAGCAATTGGAACCCTGGCCATGGTCAAGGGTCTTTACCGTTAGTAATTGTTCTGCTATTCTGGGGGAGAGAAGAGATGAAGCTAGGGTTGAAAACAAGTCAGGATTGACCAGAGATTAAAGTACTAATTCCAATGCGGGTGGAGGATACGATTCAGAAATACTGGAAAGCTTTGTTTTCCTCACCCTGTGTCTTGGAACCACCAGATCAAAAGTTGGCAACTCTAGATTAAACATCATAACAGCTGGGATGAGGAAACTCTTCACAAAAGGGCCACCCCAAAAGTCAGGAATGAAAAAATGCTAGAGGAATAAACACAAGGAAATCCCTCAGGAAAACATATCTGGCCACTGGGTGGGTATTAGCTTTGTGTCATACTTGGTATGCACTGAAATTTCTTTTCCCTTCAGAATGAAGATATTTTGGTTCCTTTCATAAAATTGGCTGGTTTTTTGGTTTGCCCTTCTTTCATAAAAACTTCAGTTCTAAGTATATACTGCTCATAAGGTTTTATTTTAAGAGGGACAATGAGCTGAGTCCCCTGATCTTATCTAGGGTTAAAATTATTCCCTATGCAAGCCACTGGATAGGGAGAAAAAAAAAAAAAAGAAAAAGAAATACTAAATAATTGTTCCCCTTGGTAGAAGCAGGATGTTTTTCTGCAGCATTCTTCAAAGGCACGTGAGATTATTAAGTCTTGAGATGTCTCTTTATTCATTCTATGCATGATAGAAAGAGAGAGAAACTCCTTTGGTAGGATCTTACCACACTATGATCCCTTCTTCCTTGACACCGCCAGCCCTCCAGTTCTTTGGGATCTTGGGTGTACATATGCACTGACTATTTGCAAGTTGACACAGGAATCCAAACCCATGGTTAGCCATGTATGTGGCTTCCAGCACAGCAATTCAGTTTGCCACCAACTGCACCATCAAGCTGGGATGGTCTTACGATATCTGCTGGTGGAAGCAAAATAACTACCCCACCTACACTCTGCATCAGTTTCTTGTTTTCTTTTCTAAAAAGAATTATTTAATTTTATTTTAATTTGACCAGAGAGAGATACACAGAGAGAGAGGGAAAGTAAGAAAGCAAGCCACCAGGTCAGGGATTGGAATGGTAGTCGCCCATGTGGGAGTGTCCAGTGCCTTAACCATCATGCCACCTGCTGATCTTCCACTCTGCATCATTTTCTATGCCTTGGTCTACTTAAACTTCTTCCTCTTGATGCCTCAGCATTCCAAGTTCTATAGAAAAGCTATTTCTATGAGGAGTTGTGCACTAAAATAGGCCCTAAACATTTTTACCTTTGCCTTTGCATTATTTATTTATTGACCCTCTTCCCACCTTCTCATGACTTCTTCTGCCTTTCATGTAGTGTGAAAATTGAGGACGTTTAAAAACTATATCAAAATGGGAACCTAACCCATGAGCAAGTAGTCAGACACCCAAAAGTAATCCTTAACTGAACAAAGATCAAAATCAGAGCAGAAAAGGAGTCCAAATAGACAATGAAAGATCCTTAACTGAACTTTTTAACTTTAAAGAGAAACCCAGAAAAATAAAGCTTTAATATATAATAAAATCCCATGGAAAATGATGTTAAATAAGGGTTAAAACAAAGGAAGAAAAAAAGAGTCCAAATAGACAACATAAGAGTAGCTCCTTAAATGAGTTTTTTAACATTAAAGAAAAATCCAGAAAAAAAAAAAAAAACAAATTTTATATACAATTTGTTCTTTTCCTCCATTGAACATAGATTAAGTAAATTTAAGAGAAGACACTGAAATAAATTGACTTTAGGTTGCCCATGAATGGATATGCTTCTTCACTGCATTAAAGAAGAAAGAGTTCAGGGACCAGCAGTTGGCATAATGGCTATGTTGCTGGACTCCCATGTAGTCAACCACAGTTCGAGTCCTAGACCCGGTGGCTTAAACTCACACTGGGCACATTTGCATGTGTGCCCAAGATCCCAAGAGGAGAATGGAGGAGAAGGGATTGCGGCGTGGGCATACCCCCTGGGGGGTTGGTGATTTCCTGCTTTCTGTCTCTCTTTTTCTGGCGAGCGCACACACCCTATAGGAAAAAAAAAAAACTCTCAAAAAAAAAAAAAAAAAAAAGAAGAAGAAACAGTTCAAATACAATAGATGACATTGGTATTAGATTTTTTTGTAACTGACTTTAGGGATAATAAGTCACCAGAATATGGCAACAAAAGATCTACTCTGGAAACTTGGAAGAATATTAGCTAGTTACCGGACAGGGCTTACTGGAAAAATGAAGTGAGAGCTCCTTTAAGCCAAGAAAAGCCTATATGGAGTAATGTATTTGAATGCTAGCTTGCCAGTCAGACATATTCTGGGTGTGAATTCAGCTTCTACCAGTCACCAT
The DNA here is from genome assembly GCA_026018925.1 of Tupaia tana. NCBI lineage: Eukaryota > Metazoa > Chordata > Mammalia > Scandentia > Tupaiidae > Tupaia > Tupaia tana. The sequence continues at coordinate 178,972,529 of JAKSZU010000003.1, forward strand.
ATGGGTGACCTCAGGCAAGTAATTAAACCTCTAAAAGCCCCAGATTCTCAGCTATAAAAATGAAGGTAACGCCACAGGGTTATTACAGGAGTTAAATGACATAATGTATTTAAGTTCTGACATAAGAGAAGCAAACAATAATAGAAGTTAAACTAAATATAGTGATTACCAAGTGCTAGATACTGTTTATATATATTCATTTTTTTATTTTTTGAGAGAGAGATATTTTTGCTATAGGGCATGTGCACTTGCCAGAGAGACAGAGAGAGACAGAAAGACAGAAAGCGAGAAATCACCCCTCGGGGGGATGGCCACACTTCAATCCCTTCTCTTCCATTTCCTTCTTGGGATTTTGGGCATGCACACTCACACACGAAGCGTGAGTTTCAAGTTGCCAGCTCTGGGAATCAAACCACAGTCGACTACGCAGGAGTCCAATGGCATAATCATTATGTCATCTGCTGTTCCCCATACATTCTTTTTTTTTTTTTTTTTTTTTTTTGGAGAGGTTTTTGCTATAGGGAACGTGCACTCGCCAGAGAGACACAGAGAGATAGAGAGACAGAAAGTGAGAAATCACCCTCTGGGGGGATGGCCATGCCGCAATCCCTTCTCCTCCATTCTCCTCTTGGGATCTTGGGCATGCACGCACACATGCCTGGTGTGAGTTTTAAGCCACCGGGTCCGGAACGCCAACCGCAGTCGACTACGTGGGAGTCCAGCGACATAGCCATTACGCTAACTGCTGGTCCCCCCCCATACATTCTTAATTTAATCTTTACAGTAGTCCTATAAATACATGCTACTAGTAGCCACACATCACACATAAGGAAAGCAAAGTAAAGTAATCTGCCTGCGGTCCATCAGCCAGGAAGCAGAGGTAAGAGTCCAACCCAACTACTTTTTCTCACTAAGCAGCTTATTGCCACTCTACAATCATTGCTACTGCCATTCATTACTCATCAATATATCCCCAATAGCTAACACAAGCCTCGCATAACATAATAGGCATTCACTAATTAAACACTGCTTAGAGTGACATTAATCTGTTATCATTACTTACTACTCAGATAGGCAAGAAGTGAACCCAATCAGCCAAGTAAATTGTATTCATATTTATAATATCAAAAAACATGATTGCCATTTTTCATTGAATTTGTTATTAAATTGCGTAAACTGAATGGGAGTATAGCTGATAGAGAACACTGTAATACTCATGAGTACACTACAGACCACCATTGCTTTAGGAGATAGATGCCAAAATCCTCAACAAAATACTAACAAACCAAATCCAGCAACATTTAGAAAAAAATTATACACCATGATCACTTGGGATTTATCCCAGTAATGCAAAGCTGTCTAACAGCTGAAAATCAAAATGATAATTATGAGTGGTCTTAAAGAGAGGACATGCAGGACTTTGTCTTCACACTAAGAAGCAAATGTGAACCACACCCAATGGAAGAACAGTGTGTGAGAGCAGATATGAAGCTGTGCCTGATTTGTGCACTGAGAAGATAGAGTTGCCCTTTTCTATAGATCAGTATCTTTGTAATAACGTCTATAAAATTGTAGAGGGAAAGGCTTCTTTGAGGAAAAGTGAACCCACAAAGTCCACCAACAGATAGCTATAGCAGTGTTCATGAATTTGGAAATTCGAAAAGGAATATGGGACAAATCCCTAATAGATAACAAGGGTATGCCATATATAATAGAACACGGTAATTGTGAAAACTAAAATCTTATCAAGTCAAAGCTACCAGTTGGAAGACCAAATAAATTATCAAAAAATCAGCCAAACTTCCGGTGCAAACACTCAAAATTCAGTTTATCTTTATCTCATTATTTTTCTAAGTTGTAATATATTCATAATTTCCTGTTTAATTATCCTCAGAAACTTTCTTAAAAATGTTACATTTTTGCCTTTCCCAAAGAAATACAAACAATCAGATGTCAAACTTATCATAATAAAAGAATTTAAAATGTATATGTGGAAAATATGAAATTGCTTTGCATTGTAACATTAACTTAACCACAAAACAGAGTAAATATTATGTTCTTTTAACATCATAAGAATAAACTAATGGCTCAGAAACAACATGTGTGATCTGACTAAATTAGTGTTACTATGGAAACATCATATTTTCAATTTACTGACACTTAAGGTTGATTTCAACACTGCAATATGTTGTGTTTTCTATTTTGCTGCTTTAGTTTAGTACAGTGGAAATGAATGCTGAAAATCAAAGTGGTTAAAAACTCCAAACCAAAACTAGAAATAAAAGTAGGAAAAACTATATTCTTCACTTTAAAAGTTCAGTCATATGTCATCTATGGTTCATTCCATAACCCAAGTCCTCATCTGGCTTGTCTTTATTTTTCCCAACAGTTTGCTGGCAGATTCACAAACTCAAAATAAATAGAATTTTTCCACTATCTAATTCTGAAATTGGCAGAGAAACTCATGATGAATCTATTCCTACCTCAAAAAATGTTTTCCTTTATACATTTAACTCACCCATACTGAAGTCTGTAGACTACAGAAAGAACATAACATTACTGGGGGGGTTATTTTCATCTTGTTGCTCAGGAGTAAGTCAAATGCAAATTAAGTCTTATTATCTGAAATTTCAAATAGGAATAATGCAGGTTTTTTCCTAACATTTTCCATTTTGGATTCCTCCCAGTCCATCTGAGATGAAATCCCATAGGCTTTATCACTATGAAGAGGATTATTCCTTCATATTCTGAACTAGTAAAAGCCCCTAGCAATAGCAGGTAGTGCTACAGGCTCACAATTTCACTTACCCCACAATCTAGTTCTTTCTTCAAGTACAAGTGTTTCACAGTCCACACAAACTTCTAACCAGCTAACTTGTGTAGGACTTATGGCAGTAAAATAGTTTATTAGTATTTTTTCTTCAGTATGCACAAGTAAGTAAGTGTTATCTAAAAATGCTCTCCCTGGTAATTTTTTTCTTACTTTTTCTATTTAAGCCTAGTCCTAGTCACTCTCTATCTACCAAGTCTACCTTCTACTACAAATCTTTTCAAAGAGTCTTAAAGCTTATTCATTCCACTTTGGAATTAATGCCAGAGAAGTGACACAACATGAACCACCCTGTTTGTTCCTGGTAGGTGCCTAGAAACAACTTCTAATTTCTATCTGCAAAGAGACAAACCTGGGTTAACATAGACTTTAACTGTGGAAGCTGTTAGCACTACTTTTCAAGCATAATTTCAGCTAATGTGAGAAAAACTTATCTCAGAGCATTATTTTAAGGGAATTTATGGATTTATAGTACCTCCAAATTAAGTTTACCAAAGTAATGTTGATGATGTCAGTCACTACCCTGCTCAAAGATCTTCAATGATTGTTTCTCCATTGCATACAGGCAAAAATCCAAAGAGACTCTCCACAATCTGGCAGCAATTAATGGTTGAGACTTTGCGTTCTACTCACTCTCTCTTCCAAGCCAGGCAGAGAGAACTTAAAGTTCCTATCCAGTAGGATATAATGTGTGCTGTGGACCAGGAAAAGCTATGTATTATATTCTGGCTTTCTTTGTCCAATGAGCGTTTCATTGAAGTTATCTTGGTCTTTTTTCTTTTTTTCCACAATTCCATATTGGTTGTGTTGGAAGTGGACTTCTTAAATTATTAGACTCCAAGGAGTTGTATGCAGACCTGATGGAAAGGAAGGGACAACACCCAGAGATGCTGGGCTTAGAGTGTGAATTACACTTTGGATTTTCTCCTTTGGAGGGGGTTCATAAATATATGTACCCATGCTTGAGTAGGGAGGAAGATATGGATACTGAGTACCCTGAGATGTACTGTACTCTGTGGTTGCTTTCCCAGCATATTAGCCATCCCTTTCTGTGGATCAACCGTGCTGAGTGGTAGCAACCTTCATCTCTAGCTCTAGGTGTACCCAAATTTGTCTAAGCACCCCTTCACATAGACATTGGCTCAGTAACCTGGACCTAAGCCATTCAATAACTGGTATTCTCCCAGCCACTATGGTTTAAAGATAGCACAATCAGAGAAAATCTGAGAACTTTTGGCTAATAGCTAAAAGAAGCAACTCTCTTCCAGATATAAACAAGGAATATATTGGCCAGGTGTGGTAGACATACTCCAAGATAGCCCCAATGATTTCAGCCCTCTGATATTTAAACCTTTTAATTAATCCCCTTATCACAATATACCAGGGTTGGCAGGGCTGGTTTGTATAATTAATAGAATAGGGCAGAAGTAATTATGAGATTATGGTATAACATTATTTTTATATATTTTGCAATTCCTATGGTATTTATCATAGAAGGAAAGTATTAAGTATTCATTGATTTAATCTATCAGTCTATCAGTTCTTATGCATGATATGAACCTTAAGAATCACCTGGTTTGGAGTCATGGTTCTTCATTCTAGCAGGTTGGATGCCAAAATACTTGCTGTAGCAAAAGAAAAAAACAAGAGACTTAATGGTGGTACAGTGATAAAATGAGACACTATGCAAGGTTAACCTGCAAGGAAACCTCCAGGTTCACACCTGGAGACACTCCCAAGTACACAGGACACGTGCATGCCCGTGATCTAAGGCTGACTGAGACTGGGGTGGACTGTGGTTCCACGACCCTACTGAGGGTGCCATTTCTCTCTCTCTCTCTCTCTCTCTCTCTCTCTCTCTCTCTCTCTCTCTTCTCTCTCTCTCTCTTGCTCCCATTTGATTGCTTATAGAAGAAATAAACGAATAAACTTTTTATAAAATGGAAAAATCAGAAGTAAAAGAGGGTTATCTTTTTTGTTGGCCCTATTTCCTCAATTTCATCACTTGGATATGCAATAAAGGAGGATTTTCAATGTCACTTCATTCTTTACAATATCACGTCATGAAACTTTCTACATATTTGAAAAGGATGTGGTCCTGGTAAATTATAAATATTTTTGAGGTGTATTTAATATCCATTCTAGGGCCAGCAGATGATATAGTGATTACATCGCTGGACTCTCACATGGCCATCCATGGTTCAAGTCTCAGACCCGGTGGCTTGAAAGTCACGCAAGGTATATGTGCATGCTCAAATCCCCAAAAGGAGAATGGAGGAGAAGGGATTGTGGCATGCCCATCACCCCTGGGGGTGATTTCTCACTTTCCCTCTCACTGTCTCTGTCTCTCTCTCTCTCTTTCTCTGGCAAGCACATGCACCCTAAAGCAAAACCTCTTTTTTAAAAAAATCCATTCTAAACAAAACACAAACCTAAGACATCTTTTTTCCTCAATTATCACCTTAGTCCCTCTGATGAGGATCCCTTTGCCATCCTCTAAAACATTTTGTGCAGCGCTCATGGCATGGAAATGACCATGTTATTAAGGCCAAACCCATTTGAAATCTCCTTTTCAGTTCCTCCCTTCCTGTTATATAGCTCAGGCATTTGTGGCCAGGGCCTGAAAGGGAGAAGAGGCATGACTAAGCCTCCTTCCTTCCCTCTTGAGTAGTGGGCATCAGGGTGGGTGCTTGAGGTAGAGGCAGAGATAGAAAGGGACAAGTGTCTCACCTCAGTCCTGCACTTGTGGCCTTCCCGTTGGTGATGCTGTGTTGGATGCCCCAACACTGGCTCTTTATGGGGTGGACTTGTAGGGGAGGTGCTTCCCAGGACAGTTTCCTGATATAAGAACACCACTCTGCTGTGCTCTCCTCTTCCTGCTCAGTTGTACCACAGGCCTTACCCCTTGTGCTGGATGCTGCCAAACTGGCTACCTACCAAGCTGGCTTCTGGACCTCTGGGAGAGGGGCAGAGCCATACCTAGAAAATGGGTACAGGCTACTCTGCTGCCTCACCTCTCTCTACCTCATTAACTCACTTCAATTCTCTCTTCCCTTATTCTCATAGGCATTGGCATCAGATCAGCTGATGTGACAACTAAGAAATCCTAGTCCTCATAGGGTGTCATCAGAGCAGCCCTTTTTTTTGGTTTCGAAGAGGGAGCATTGTACTCTTCACTAGTCCAAAGATTCGGATCTCTAACCATGTATCTATTATACCCTTTGACTAGTCAAAAGTTTAAATGGATTGGGCATACAGAGTGGTTCAGCTTCTGATGATGATTAAGAGAAAATAGAATCAGTCTGTTAGATGCATTACATTCTGGAGGTGGCACCTGGTCTCCAATATTCATACCATGAAGTACTTGGTATATTTTTGTCCCTAGCTTTGGATTCTAGTCCCCAACTGCCCACTCCACAGTCTAAGACACACATCAGATAAAGTGAAACTGGTGTGGTAGGGAAAACTGGATTCTTGCCTCTGCTCATTAGTGTCAGCTAGCATTGTACTACTGCAGTAGTCCTGTAATTAATACTTGGGTTGATAACTTCTCATCCATGAAATGAGAATACTATTTACTTGGCCAATTGGCTTCATACATACACAGGCTAAAAACATAGAATCATTTTAACTTTATTCAATATTTAGGTTGTATCTATAAATTTAAAAAATCACCTATTGTAGTTTCTTAGCATTGATTTATAATCCTAGTTTGTCAAATATCATGTATGATTTAAAAGAACTACTGTGAAGATTAAATGTGATCATGCATGGAAAGGACTTGCCATAGAGTAGTGCTCAATTAATATTATCCATCATTATTATCATTATCTTTGTGACCTTAGACAAGTCATTTAAGCTCTGAGTCTCCACTCCATTTCCTCATTTTTAAATGAGGATAATGATAAAGTTCTTAAGATTGTATGGATCATGTTATCTGGAAGCAATTATAAATTTCTTTGTAGATGTTAGATATTATTTATAAAACAAGGACACTGGACTTTTTGAATATTTTCCTCTTCTAAAATGCTACATGTTTACTATTTTACATTAAGAAGAAGGAAAAGAAACATGATTCCTTTCAACAGGGTATGTTGGAGTCATTAATAAATAAAATCAGCAAACACTGCTTAACTGTACACATGAATTCACAATTTTGACGGAGTCTGACTGTTTTTCTCTTCTATCATATTTTCAATTCTTATCTGTTCCCCAGAATGGTCTACAACCCCAATGTGTACATTTCAAGTATTACCATAACTTAAGAGAGAAAAAAAATTACTTAAGATGCAATGGGAAACTACAAAAAAATCGGGCCAAAAAAAAAGTAGTTAATTTGGTGTTTCTTATTCTAATTTTTGGCATGTAAGATATTGGTGGAAGTTTTTTTCTTCCATTCTGCCTTTAAACATAACAAAGATATTGGCTCCATTTCAGATATTCCAAATCTTACCATAGTCCCTTCTTATTAATAAGGTATAAAGTATATTCAAAAACTAGGTTTTTAAAATAATCTATTTAATTTACATTCACTGGCCAATCTGTTCAAAATATCTTGGCTACATCAGCCAATTGAAATTTGAAAGAAACATAAACCTAAGTGTCCATGGTCACAATATACCGTCATTATTTATTGCTACCTTAAGTATAAAATTGAAACAAATTCTACAATGTCTGTCTTTAAGGAATAGAGGAGTAGTTAATAAGATTTGCCTACTTAAGACATTCATGTTCACAATTACTTTAATTATTAAGCTTTGAAAAGAGAATGTCTTGGGAATAGAATAAATTTCAAGTTTCAAAGATGGATTCTCTGCAAATTTAATTTGCAAGTGGCTATATTTATAAATCAAGCAAAATATCTTTTGAAAGATATTTCCTACATATTTATGTGGCCCTTTGGAATTTAAGAAGAGTTTTCCCATGCATTATTTTACTTGATGTATGAGATTTCCAGAAGAGAAGCAGAACAGACAAGGAAAATTAGACTCAGTGAAGGTCAGTGACTTGCTCAAGATCAAACTGCAGAGCAAAAGGAGAACCTGGGTCCCTTAATTTCCAGCCCATGAATCCTCCCATCCTGACAGGATGCTTCAGAAATCTGAGGAGTTAACCTGATGTTGTGAGAGAATATCTCATCTGTCACCTTGCCATTAATCAGTTCGAATCAGCCATTAAAATCATGTACAGCATAGAAAAATGCTTATTTTTTTTTGTTTATCCACTCATTTAAAAATTATATATTGAAGGGCCAGACAGGTGCGCTTAAGTAACACAACACTGTACAGGCTGACCCACATGGGAAGGTTCCAGGCTCACATCTAGAGGCCTTCCCAAACATATGTATGCATGTGCCCAGCATCTAGGGTTGACTGAAGTTGGTGATGGATCATGGCATGAAGACCCTGTTGGGAGTCTCTCTCTCTCTCTATTTATCTATCTATCTCTATCTCTATCTCTTCTTTCTCTCTATCATAGCATGAAGACCCTGTTGGGAGTGTTCTTTTTTCTCTCTCTCTCTTTCTCAAGAAAGAAAGAAAGAGAGAGAGAGAGAGAGAGAGAGAGAGAGAGAAAAGAAAGAAATAAAGAAAGGCAGGCAGGCAGACAGGCAGGCAGGCACTACATATATATCTATACTGTTGTGTAGAGCATGGTGTTGGCACTTGGCATACAGTGAGTAAACCACACATGCTCACGTTCTCCAGGAGTTTGCAGTTCAGTCACGGAGACATATACACATAACCACACAGGTAAACGTGTGACCACAAACTGTGAGGAATACTGTCCACATGAGTCCAGCATGCTTTGAAAGTGCCTGCCAGGGAAACCTACCCTATCTGAAGCATCAGGGATGGCTAAGATAGGAGGAAGGGCAGGGAAAGAGAGAGCATCCCAAGCCAGAAAGGACATGCCAGGCAAGAAAATCACATCTATGGAAGCCCTGAGGCAGGAAAGAAAATTGAACATACTTTATGCTAGCACTTTTATCAAAGCAAAGGGGGGAAAGTCTAGCAGAAAATACACTATAACATAATGATTTTTTTTTTCTATATAGGGCCTAGCCATGAGCATTTTATCACTTGAGCTTTATTTAATGCTCCAAATTTTCTACCATAAAAAATATAAGATTTATGATCTGCAGGGAGAGTCATCATAGAAAATCTAGCCCAAAGGATCCTGTGTGAGAAGAGGAGGGAAAACAGAACCCTCTCCCCACCACTCCAGAAATTCAGGAGCTTGAGTGTAAAGCTGACGTTAACAGTACAAGCATATAATTCACTGAGACAATTTTAAGGGGCCCAAATATTTAGAATGTATAAAGCAGTGAAAGAAAAGGAATAGTAGTAACAATGGGAAGGTCCTGGACTTGGGTCCTAAGGTCTCCCTGGGCACACGAGATACACATATGTACACAATTATGGCTGTCTGAGACTGGGGGTGGATTATGGCATGAAGACTCAGTTGATGGTGTTGTATGCCTTTCTCTGTCTTCCTCTCATAGAAGAAATAAGTACATAAACTTCAAGAAAAGAAAAGGAACTGTGTATTGAGTCCTATTAGTGGCAATCACTATCTTACATTTTTTAGAGCATTTCCTGGGAAGATGATGCAGGCATTCCTCCCTTAACAACCAAGTTCCATTCCTACAACTAGGTCATTACACAAATTCCTTGATAAGCAACGAGCTTTAAGGTAAAAGTCTTGGGGCCAGCAGATGGCATAGTGGCTACACTGCTGGACTCTGACATGACCAACTACTGTTAAAGTCCTGGACCCAGTGGCTTGAAAATCACGTCGGGCACACATGCATGTATTCCCAAGACCCCAGGAGGAGAACAGAAAAGAGACTGCAGCATGGCCATCTCCCTGGGGCGGGAGGTGACTTTTCACTTTCCTTCTCTATCTCTCTGTCTCTGTCTCTGTCTCTCTCCCCAGCAAGCACACAAACCCTCTTAATGGCAAAAACCTCTTATTTTTTTTTTTTAAAAAGGCAGACGTTGGAAACAGAAAATGGTGTAATGGTTACATTGCTGAACTCCCACGTGGTCAACCATGGTTTGAGTCCCAGACCAGTGACTTAAAACTCATGCTGGGCACGTGTGCATGTCAAAGATCCCAAGAGGAGATTGGAGGAAACGGCATGCCCAACATGACCACCCCCTGGGGGGGTGATTTCTCACTATCTCTGTCTCTCTATCTCTCCCACAAGTGCACGCACCCTACAGCAAAAATTTCTCTCTCTCAAAAAAGTTTCAGTTACAGGGACCAGCAGTTAGCATAATGGCTATGTCGCTGGACTCCCACGTAGCTGACCATGGTTCGAGTCTCGGAACTGGTAGCTTAAACTCACGCCGGGCACGTGTGCGTGAGTGCCCAAGATCGCAAGAGGAGAATGGAGGAGAAGGGATTGCAGCGTGGCCATCCCCCCTGGGGGGTGATTTCTCACTTTCTATCTCTCTGTCTCTCTCTGTCTGTCTGGCGAGCACATACTCCCTATAGCAAAAACCTCTCCAAAAAAAAAAAAAAAAAAAAAGTTTCAGTTACAAAGGAGGTCTCCAAACCTAAAGAGGTGAATTAAATAACATTTGAGCACCCTCTAGTGGGAACTGAACTCCACTGAAGCTGTCTTCTATGCTAAAAAAAAAAAAAAATTAATGAAATTCCCATTATTTTCTTTTAATCCTTTGAAGTTGGTTAATGTTTTGTGTATTGAGGATAGGTATAAAGAAAAAGAGTGACTATGGGAGAGAGATTTTGGAGAGTTCTGTTATAAATTAAGTTTTAGGTCATATAAGTATGTTATTTTTTAAATTTTCACCTACTAGTTTTAGAATCCATTGATTTTTCCCTGCATAAATTATTTTCCTAAGTTTTTTAAATTAATGCTAAAGCACATGTATACCCATGATAGAGAAGACTAAACATCTTCCACAGGTTCTGGTTATGTTACGATCCCCCTTCTCCAGCCCTTCGAATTTTCAGGCTGACCATGTAGAATTCAAACTGCGGTCATTATGTGAAACTCAGCTTCTCTTTAAACAGCACATTATTGTGTGCCACAGAGTCAGCCCCATTACTAGGTTTTAAATCTCTACCAGTAACAACTTAAAAGACAAGTAGAAACATGGGCAATCATCTATTTGAAGGTGCCCTGGTACTTCTACCAGACATTATCTTTAGATATGTATCTATCAGTTTCCTTTATTCCAACAGAGGCAGGGCCACCAAACTATAAGGTCACTGATGGTTGGGATTGTGCCTATGATATTTACTCTATACCTCTAGGGTTTCACACAATTCCTGATAAATGGTAGGCATCTGATAGTTGGTTGAATGAATGAATGAATGAATGATTTGATGGATGAATCAATGAATGAATGAATCATGTATATGGGTTAAAACAAAAAATTATCGTAGTGTGTCAAAACCATCCTCAAGTTTAATGACTCACAGGACCTCCCCAAAATTGTTATGCTCAAAATTTTTATTTAATTATTATGGTTTTTTTTTTATCTCACAAGGACACAGATTTAAGTCAGTAAAGAACAAGGTACATAAGGTAGAGCAAAGGAGAAACCAAGCACAATCTTCCAGTTGACCCCTCCAAGGAGTTTCATAGACCTCACTTAATTCCCTCAATAACAATGTTTAACAACATCTTTATGATTTATTATTTACATTTATTGCTATACATCTTTGTGGAACACAACATGGATTTTCAAAGAATGCACACAGAGCATGACAAATCAAAAATAATATCATATTATAGCTTTCAAACAAAGAACACCACATCTGATTGATATATATATATATATATATATATATATGTGTGTGTGTGTGTGTATATATGTGTGTGTGTGTGTGTGTGTATATTATATATGACACATAGTGTAAATATTATATTATGTACTATAGTGCATATATGGCAACATTTGACATTTTTTATTCAGTTGTCATATGCCACAACCCATTTGTTCTTTCTGGTTCCAGGGTTTTTTTTGGAGGTCAGTCATATAGGCATACAGCATCTGCCTGACTGACCTTAGTTATTCAGTCTCCAGCCACTAACCCAGAGGTAGAACTGATCTAGTGAGGCCCAGAACCCCAAGCATATGAAAGCAGACATTCATCATAAATCACATTCTTTTGTGTGTGTGTGTGTGTGTGTGTGAGAGAGAGAGAGAGAGAGAATTTTGCTATAGGATGCATGCACTCACCGGAGAGACAGAGACAGAGATAGTGAGAAGGAAAGTGAGACATTACCCCACTGAGAGGGGTGGCCATGCCACAGTCCCTTCTCCTCCATTCTCCTCTTGGGATTGTGGGCATGCACGTATATGTGCTGAGCTTGCGTTTTAAGCCACCAGCTCTGAAACTGAGACAGTGGTTGGCCATGTTGGAATCCAGTACTTTAACCACTGTTCCACCTGTTGGCCCCCATAAATCATATTATTATTATAAACTATACAATGTTGCCAAAAGTCTCAGGTATACAAAGAACCTCTTTTCAAAGAGGATATTTTAAGAGTTCAGAGTTAACTCCCAGGAGCCACTTAGAGAACAGTTCTGAAGTCCTTTGGAACACACAGTAGTCAAGAAATCCAGGGCTGCTGAGTTAACCCTTTACTGATTATAGAAACTCGGTGGACTAAGGTGGGCTAAGGAAAGACTCCCAACAGAAATGATGCCTGACTTACAAATTAAAAACCAAGTGCTGGTCAAGAAGAACTATATATGGAAGACCAGCCAATGGTATGGTGGTTAAGGTGGGTGGATCCCACATAACCAACTAAGAAGTTTAGGTCTGGGACAAAGCCATTTGAAAAACATGCTGAGCATGTGTGCATGCATGTCCAAAATCCCTACAGGAGGGAGAAATGGAGAAGTGATTGCACCATAATCATGCCCCTGGTTGGGGGTGCATTCTTGCTTCCTCATGCTCCCACAAGTGCACATCCTCTCTCCCACAAGTGCATGTGCTTGCTTGCAAAATTAAAAAAAAAGAAAGAAAGAAAACATTTCAAGCAAATGTAGAAAAACATGAACAAAATCATTGAGGCGAATGTCAGTATGGCTCTTTAGGGGACCAAAAGTAACTCATACAGCTAAATACTCCTCTATTCACAGATCTTCAAGCTTCCATGAAGTTCCTATCATTCTTCCCCAAAGTGAGTTTATCTTCTGTCTAGGCTATCTTTTCAAAAACTGGAAAAATTATTCTTATGTCATCCTGTATTCTTCCTATTTTTCATGGCATGCGGTACATTAGGCCCTAAATGTCACAAACAGGTTTTTTCAAAGTGTGGTCTACATCTATTTTAAAACTCAAAAACTAAATATTTATTATTTTCTTCCTTTTGTAATAAACAACATTCCTTGGGGGTGATGAGAGTAATATACCCTAGTTACTTCCTGAGTGGGGAAGATTCATAGAATAACAGAAAATACTGTGAATGAGAAATATCTCAAAATATAATCTCACTATATTTCTAGGTCTCCTTGGAAATTCCTCAAGAAAGAATAGAGCTTTCTGTATCATTTGAATTCCAATAGCACATTGCTCATAAATTTACATTAGGCCAACTCTACCTGGCTATGCTCCCCTGTTCTCTACAATGAAATAAAGTGATAAATGAGAAAACAGCATTCTTTCTACACCCAACATCAATCAATTATTGTTGAAACTAAACCCCTACACTTTAAGTACCACTTCCAAATTCACCTCTTCATCAATATGGGTAACAATTCGAGCATGCATAGAATTCAAGGCTTGAATGAAGTATACTTCCTTAAAAGCCAAAGTGTTAAAAGATTTTAATTAGGAGGCCAATAGACTGAGACAACCACAGAGCATTGGATCCCTGCTAGCCAACCAACCTCTAAATAGAGACTACCAGCCAGAAACCACCAACTAACCTCTCACTATGACATTCCACTTTAACCATTAAATATTTTGTCTTGCTTCCGCAAACACTTTATGCACTCCCTTGGTAGAGCCCTGATCCTCCCAGGGTCTGATATTGCCCAACTCATGTATCTCTGCTCAAATAAATTCTTTAAAATTTTAATGTATCCAAGTTTATCTTTTTTTTTTTTTTTTTTAAGGTTTTGCCATAGGGCATGTGTGCTCTCCAGAGGAGGAGGGGGTGGCAAGTGAGAAATCAATGACTATGCTATAGTCCACTCTCTTCCATTCTCCTCTCAGGATTTTGGGCACATATGCACACATGCCCAGCACGATTTTCAAGCTGCAGGGTCCAGGTCTCAAACCCTAGCTGACCATGTGGGAATTCAGTGTCTTAACTACCATGTCACATGTTGGCCCTCCAAATTTATCTTTAACAAAACCAACCAAGCTTTATAAAAGATAAAAACTAGAACTAAAAATTTTCCTAAAAAAATATTAGAGAGAGGGACATCAGTTCAGTTAGGCTAGGTATCTTATGCCAAAAACAAATTAAAAGAGGCCTACTGAGAACCAGACAGGAGACTGAAAGAAATCTTTTATACCCTCTTCATCCTGGTGTTGTTTTGTTTAGATTCCATAGGTATCTTTACTTTAGGGGATAAATGTGAATGATGGACTGGCTTCAAGGTCTGGTGGTTAAGGCCAGATCCCACATGGTAGGTCTGGACCCAACAACCTTAGAAATATGCCAGGATAGGGACCAGCAGTTAGCATAATGGCTACGTCGCTGGACTCCCATGTAGTCGACCGCCGTTCAAGTCCTGGACCCGGTGGCTTAAACTCACGCCGGGCGCGTATGCGTGTGTGCCCAAGATCCTAAGAGGAGAATGGAGGAGAAGGGATTGCAGCGTGGTCATCCCTCCTGGGGGGTGATTTTTTGCTTTCTGTCTCTCTGTCTCTCTCTGTCTTTCTGGCAAGCACACACGCCCTATAGCGAAACCTCTCCAAAAAAAAAAAAAAAGAAAGAAACATGCCAGGATATGTCTTTGTGGCCAAAGTCCCAGGAGAGAGAGAGAGAAGAGAAGGGATTGAGGAGTGATCATTCCCCATAAGGGGGAGTTCTTTTCCCTTTCTCTGTTTCTTCCTGCTGAGCACATGTACTCTCTGGCAAAAAAAAAAAAAAAAAAAAAAAAAAAAAATCTTTAAATGTGAATGCATTTGCTAAAGAAATTACTGTGTTTTCTTATGCAATGGTATAGGCTCCATAAATATTTAATAGTAACAAGAACGATACATATGAGAAACAAGAAAAAGAATCAAGATTGCTAAAAGGAAAAGACACTGCAAATGTAAACACAGAATTTTTGTGAACTTACTGACTTTTTGAAGGTATATAAAAGACTGAAAAAGACAACAAAATATTGAAATTAGTATTGACATTAAATATTAAAGTTATTTGCTTAACTTCAAAGCCTCCTCTCTCATAAGATTGATGCACATGTAGAAGCACAGAGAAAAGTTTCATTTTACATGTAAACATTTCAAAGAATACTGCATGACCTTTAACATCATTTCTTTAAAAGAGAACAGGCTGGAAAAGCTAAAAGACTGATTTTAATGAGGGTTACCAAAAATGTAAAGCTATGTTGTACACAATAGCCCATTTATTAGTAACAGTTCATGCCTGTCTACAGCCACCTGTTTTATATCCAAGACACAGTCATTGTATTTCAGTATAAAACCTTAAGTAACCCAAGGCATTCTAAATTTGGATCAACATTACCATCTTACACAATAATCCAAAACTCAAATGTATGGATTGCTTCTCTCCTGATAAGCCAATTTTGACAATTGTCAAAGGGAATTTAAGAAAATTAGTAAAGGATGACTTCCACATTGTTCCAGAGTTAACATTACAGTTATCCTATCCTAAAATCAGGTCAAAGACATAATAATTTTGTTAAGAAAACACAGAATAATTTTAAGGAGCAAGAGAAAATGTTAACATGGTCTGAAATTCCCACTTACATAATCAACCAAAAACAACTCCAAAAGTCTCCTCCAAATTTCAATTCACATTAATTACAACTGACAAACACAGTTAATACAAACCATAATGGTTTGAACTAATTTGACTAAGCATGCAATGCAGGGTTGGCAAGGTTAGGTTTTTGTGCTCAATTACTGTTCATTCATGCTGACTTTAAAGAAACTGTTTTGTTTTGTTAGAAGGAACAGTGATCCTACTGTCCTAAGAAGAATTAACCAATGTGAAATTTTAAATAACAATCTAATGGGGGAGTGCATTTATTGAATCATAAACTATACAAACATACACAGAAGTATATTTGTAAACTGATTCTGTTTGCTACAAATCTGGAAAACATTCTCTGAGATAGTTTGTGACAATGCGTGAAGATAACGGCTCATCAGAGGGAATCCATCCACTGGGAAAAACAGCAGTGATTGGTGGTGGTGAAAGTAACAAATGCCTAAAGTGATCACTAGAGGTAGCTTGACACAGAGACACATCCATGAAACTGAGGGTCTAGAAACTGAACCTAGCTGTTTTAAAATATGGAAAAATAGAGATGATCCTCTCTTCAGGACAAACCCTTTTCTGATTCTCTTTTATTGGAATGAAGGGAAATATCAGTGCATCGAAAGATTAAAAGAGGTTTTTATTATCCCTATTCTCTACCCCCTAAAAAAATTCAGGAGACCAGTGGTGGTTAGGGCACTAAACACTCCCATGTGCTGACCAAGGTTCAAGGCCTGGACCTGGTGGCTTGCTTTCTCACTCTCTCTCTCTCTCTCTAGTCAAATTAAAATAAATTAGTGAATAAAAATAAAATAAAATTTATTTTTAAAAAATGCAGCAGTAAGTATTATCTAGGTATAATCTAACCTGCTTCTACCCACAGTCTGAAAGTGGGACTCTTTAGTTATATAAAGCTTGATAATGGCTCAATGTGCTTCATTTCTGTGGAAGATACAGAAAGGATGTTTGCTACCTATACTAGGGACACTGTAGGACCACTCTCAAGGAGGGAAATGCTCTAACCCTTGTGATTGCTTTATTGGAACAGAACTTGGAGCCAACAGTGGTATTGTTACGGCGGCACTCCTAATGATTCCATGACAATAAAGAACAGATGTTTTCTTTCCTTAAAAAAAATTAAAAAAAAAAAAAAAAAAAAAAAAAAAAAAAAAAAAAAACGGAGGCCAGCCCATGGCATGGTGGTTAAGGTGGCTAGATCCCACATGGCTGACTGCACAGTTTAAGTCCCAGATCCCCCAGTGGCTTGAAAAACACTTTGGTGAGCAGAGAGGGCATGTGAATATGTACCCAAAATCCTGAGAGGAGAAGGGATTGTGCTGTGGTCATCCCCTGTGGGGAGTGCTTTCTCACTTTCCCCCTCTGTGTCTGTGTGTCTGTGTGTCTGTCTCTTCCTCTCCCTCTCTGTCTTGGGAGAGTTCATGCTATTTATGGCAAGTAAAAGAGAGAAGGAAAGAAAAAAAGAAAAACGAAGAAAGAAAGAAGGAAGGAAGGAAGGAAGGAAGGAAGGAAGGAAGGAAGGAAGGAAAGAAAGAAAGAAAGAAAGAAAGAAAGAAAGAAAGAAGAAAGAAAGAAAGAAAGAAGAAGAAAGAAAGAAGAAAGAAAGAAAAAAGAAAAAGAAAGAAAGAAAGAAAGAGTAAAGAACAAAGAATAAAACAAGTAAGCATAATATTTGATAAATGCTTACTTTCACAGATAATGTGTGAATAAACTCCTCAGTTGTTTCAAGTATGCATTCTATATTCTGGACAATGCAACACAGTATTCATTACAAAACTGTGCAATTGACACTCTTGCATACATATACACATGTATTATTTGGGACTCTTAAGTATAAAAGGCAGAAATCAAACACAAATTAACTATAAATAAATAAATAAAAATAAGCCAATAATCTATGGATTCACATGCCCAGGAACAACCCAAATGTACATCAACTGCTAAGTGGATAAATAAAAAGTATCATAGTCATACAATGAAATATTATTCAGTCATAAAAAGGAATGACATTATGATACATACTACAACATGAATGAAATCTGAATGAATGAACCATTCATTAGATGATAAATGGATAAATAAAATGGGGCATATTCATACAATGAAATATTATTCATCCACAAAAAGGAATGACATTTTGACATATGCTACAATATGAGTGAATTCTGAAACAGCTACAATCTTTTACCCCCTCCTTTAGTTCAGCATTCAGTCCATTCACCCCACCATTTCTATTTATCAGACTCTTGGCTTGATATCTATCTGTAGCTCCTTGTGTAGCCTAGATTTCATAGTCCCATCCTTATAATCAATCTTCTGCAAATATCTATAACTCATTTGCCCCTCTCTGCCTCTGTCATCCTTGCCTAGTGTGTTAGGGCTACCATAGAAAACTACCATATAATGGGTGACTTAAAGCAGAAATTTAATATCTCACAGTTCTGGAGACTAGAAGTCCTTGCTTAAGGTCCAGCAGGGTCAGTTCCTGGCAAGAGCTCTCTTCCTGGCCAGTAGATGACTGCCTTCTCTCTGTCCTGACACAATGAAAGAAAGCATGAAAATTCTCTGGTGTCTCTTCATATAAAGCCTCTACTCCAGTTAGGGCCCCACCCTTGTAACCTCACTTAACCTCAATTATTTTCTTACTCCAAATGCAGTCATATTGGGGTCTAGGGCTTCAACATATGAAATGGGGATGGGGACACACAATTCAGTTAATGGCACTAGTAAAACCCTAGCCTTAGATGAATCCTACCACTCATTTTTTCCATGCCTCACCACCAAATAGACTGTTTTTTCTTGAAATTCATGATCACAAACTGCAAAGGGCATGCAGCAATTCCACTGTCTGGTAATTCTACTGTTTCTTGAGTAGACTTATTTTTTCCATCTCCCAAAAATAACTTCCATTCTACACTTCATATACCTTCTCATCCCCCTTATTCTCAGCTGCTGCCTTTGCCTGAAATTTTTTAAAAGAATTATTCATTTAATGTTATTAATTCTTCTTCTCCTTCTCCTTCTTCTTCTTAAATTTGACCAGAGAGAGAGAGTGAGAATGCAAGTTGCCAGGTGTGGGACTTGAACCGTGGCCGCCCATGTGGGAGTTGAGCACCCCAACCACCATGCCATCTGCTGGCCCCCTTTGCCTCAAATGTTATTAGAGACTGAAGCCAAATGAATTTACTGGCCCCTCCTTCCTCCAAGCTAGCAGACTTCTAGTAACAAGCAGCAGTGCTGGGAAAAAGGCCCACTTGGAGGAGCATACAAAGGAGAGCAGGAAACAGAGGGCACACTCAAGTGAATTCTGAATAGAATTTAATGAAAAGACTATTTACAGAGGGGTGGGCAAACTCCAGCAACTGAGAAGAAATTCTGAGGCACTGAAGGACAAGCAGTGGTCCAAAACTGTCAAGGCCTGAAATAGCATCATCTCTGGAGAAACAACAAAAGCCAAGCAAATAGAACCACCTGGCAGTAGCTATAGGGGCAAAAAGATATAACCATTTCCACACCATAAAAAACTATGGTCCCAAAAAAGAAAAAAAAAATGAAAAAGGGACGAGCAGTTAGCATAATGGCTGTGTCGCTGGACTCCCATGTAGTCGACCGCGGTTCAAGTCCTGGACCCGGTGGCTTAAACTCACACTGGGTGCATGTGTGTGCATGCCCAAGATCCCGAGAGGAGAAAGGAGGAGAAGGGACTGCAGCATGGCCATCCTCCTGGGGGGTGATTTCTTGCTTTCTGTCTCTCTCTTTCTGGCAAGCACACGCACCCTATAGCAAAAACCTCTCAAAAAAAAAAAAAAACTATGGTCCCAGGACCAGCCCATGACGTAATGTTTATATTTCAGGACTTCCATATAGCCAACTAGGATTCAAGTCCCAGATCCAACAGCCTGAAACTCACACTGGGCATGTGTGTGTGCATGCCCAGAATCCCAAGAGGAGAATGGAAGGGAAGGGATTGTCAAATGGCCATTCCCGAGGGGGTGATGTCTCACTTTTTGTCTTTCTGTCTGTCTCTCCAGCTAGAGCGTGCACCCTATAGCAAAGATCTCTCGCAAAAAAACAAAATCAAACAAACAAACAAAAAACTGCGGTCCTTATGTTTAATTTCTCTCTCTTGCCTTCTCATCTGCTTGTGTTTCCCACTGGCTGACACAATGAAAAGTCAGAGAGCCAGGAAGCTGGGTATTGCAATTCATAAAAATCAGTTTCTTGGGGCACAGAGAGAACCAAGGATAGAGAATGCATGAAGGTGGGTGAATGAAAAATACTCAGCAGAGTCTACATCATAGCTCTCCTATGTCCTGGACTCCGTCTCCATAGCCTTGGCCGCCTCTTGCTACTTAAGACTCAACCTCAGGCCCTCTTCTTCTCTCTCTACTCTCTCTCTAGGTGACATCATGCATTACCATGGCCTGTGATGTCACTGGTATGATTACTTGGATATTTGTGTTACCCTAGTCTTCTCCTCTGAATCCTACAGTCAGACCGAACTATCTCTCAACAGCTATTATTGAGTATGTCAAATTGCATTTCCAACCCATCAAAGCCTACTAATAGTCTTAATTACTCCCTCCTTATATACAATTCAATAAAATCAATTCCACATCTAAAACACATTCCCAATCTGTTCATCCTTTCTTCTTTTCACCACATTACTCTTGATCAGTATTATTGTTTCTTGTCCTCCTCCAATCTCCCCTTGGATGCTAGAGGGAATACCTTCAAATGTAGATTAGATCATGCTACTCGCCTGTTTGACTTTTCAGTAGTTTCCCCAACCCTGTACCATGCTCTGCCTTCCTCTCCTGCTCATCTCCACCATATATTCTAGCTACACTGATTTCCCATGTCTTTGCAAAAGCCAAATTCCTTACTGACCCAGGATCAATCCTGCCCTCAAAAGTCATTGCACCCTCCAGCCAGCCTCCATGTTTCAGAAGCTGTCTTCTTCTAATTCTCAGGCCAACTTAAATATGTCCTCCTAAAGGTTTTACCTAGCCACCACATTTAAAGTATGTTCTGTGTCCATCCCATTTTTTCTCTATCTTTGCACTCAGTTTATTTGCTTCTTACCACGAATCACCCTCTAATTTGGCTATTCATATGTTTGGTTGTGTTTCTGTCAGCTTCTCACACCAGATTATAAACTCCATAAAACAGATTATCACTATGGCTGTTTTGGCACAAGACCCATAAAGCAGGGATATTCCCTGTGGTTGTTTTGAAACCTCTACAACCCCAGAATGTAGTCTAGTGCCTGGCATAAAGTAGATATTCTATAAATGTTATATAATACTTTACCATGTTTGCTATCTGCCAGGGACTATGCTTGGTTCCATAAAAAAATTAAATCTGCATAAAGACCTTAACAGGTAGGTATTATACTAATTCCCTCCTTTATAAATGAGAAAGCTAGGGCATAGGAAGGGTAAGAGTCACATATTTAGGAGGTGAAAGAGGCAAGAGTCAAACAGACAATTTGATATCAAAGCCAATACTTTTAACCTTTATGTAATATTCACTCCCACCTTCACTTCCATGGTTAATTATTGACTATATACATAAATTAATAAAGTGTAAGGGCAGACATAGATTGTATCCATAAGTCTACCTGAGGAAGTCGGAGAGGACAATACTGAAGGATGAGTTTGTCAGACCAATGTAAGGAAGGGAATGTGAGTTCATCAGAGAATCATACATGCAAAGGCACAGAGGCAGAAGAGTGACACATTGCAAGAAAAGTAGGAGTTCAGTTTACCTGGAGTATAATATGAAAAGAGGTAGGGAAAAAAATATGGTAGGAGGTAGAAGTTGATGAGGCTAACTAGAAAAGGAAAGGCATATAGTCCATGTAAAGTAGGTTACATTTTGTTATGTAAATTAAAGACTAAGGAAATCACTAAAGAAATTTAATCAGGATACAGACAATTATTGTGATTTAGAAAGATCCCTCTGGCAGCGTTAATAGAGCTATTTTCTTAACTTTGAGTGAGCTGAGGTTGGCAGGTGGCATGGTGGTTAAGGTGCTATACTTCCACATGACCAACTGTGGTTCAAGTCCCAGACCTGGTGGCTTGCTTTCTCACTTTTTTTCTCTCTCTCTTTCTCTCTCTCTCATCAAATTAAAAAATAATAATAATTAAATAAATAATTCTTTTTTTAAGAAGTTTAAGTGAGCTGCCTTTGTTCCAGAGAGAAAATTCTCATGAACCAACAGTGCCCATTGACACTTTTAATTACAATATTACTTAAATATCTACAAATACGTAAGATATACACCTACTCTTACAGCTTTTAGATAGTCATAAAACTAAAATAAATATGCTGTCTAAACCAAACTATAAACCAAATTTCATTTTAATTAAACAGTAAGTTAATGCAATGATATTTTATTTTGAAATTGCTACTTGGTGGAATTAACTATTTTGATGCTGGTTCATTGGCAGTTAAAGAAAAGAGAAAAGGAAAGCCAGCTTGGCTTTGTGGTTAAGTCAGCTTGATCTCACATGGCTGACCACATGTTTCAAGCCACGGACCTGGCAGCTTAAAAAAAAAAAAAAAAATCAGGCATGTGTGTATGTGCCCAAAATCCTGCAAGGAGAGAGAAATGGCAAAGAATGGATTGCAGCATGACCACGCCCTGTGGGAGATACCTTCTCACTTTCCCTCTCTCTCTTTCTGTCTCTCTCCAGCTAGCACATGCACCTCTGGCCAAAAAAAGAAAGTGTAAGATCTGATCTCACACCAAATATGTAGTTGGAAGAGGGAAGAGTATATTAAAGGGCCTTTTCAGATAATTGTGGATATTCTTTGATATTATACCAAGAGAGAGAGAAGAAAGAGATGGAGAGCAAGTGAAAAGGAGATCTGAGAAATATTGTTGGTGGATTTAAACTGAATCAACTTCAATGTTCTTCAAGAATATGAGTGAAGAACTGCTTTCAAATTGTACTTTGACTGCCAAACCATACTTGGTGGAACTGTACTTCTAGAATGTGACATCTATTACACGGAACTTCATGGATCATCATTTCAGTAGTTATACCCACGGGAATGTAAAATTTTCCTATTTTTGTTTGTATGTAAATCTAAAAATGCTTAATAGAAATGTATTCTGTATCATTTGTATAACTACTTCATAACAAAGCTATGCCACAAGATTTCAGTGCCCATATTTGCCTTTACTTTTGTCCAATAACTACAACTCTAATTATTTTGAATTGTGGTGATGAAACAAAGATGGGCTTAATACATACATGCCACTTTTCAGCACTTCAGCTAGATGAAAGATAACTGATTCAAAGGCTTCTCAAGACAAAATAATTTTGGTATTTTCAGCAGAAAAAAAACGGAGGAAAAATTCAGAAAAAGATTGACTATCATTTACCAAGTGCTGACAGAATGACAGACATTGTGAACAAGATCTTACATCACACTTAATCCTTACAAAAATCTTGTAAGGTTTATATTACTATCCATTTTTATAGATGAGGAAACAGGCTCAGTAAGATAGGGTCACACAACTGGTAAATGACAGAGACAAGATTGGAACCACCCAGGACTAAGTCCAAGTCTGAACTCTAAACCATTAGGCAATTCTGTTTGAAAGAAAATTATTATACAGTACTTAAGTACATTAGCAAAAGATGGAGTTAGTACATTTTTTTTTAAGAGAGAGAGAGATTTTTGCGGTAGGGTGCGTGCACTTGCTGGAGAGACACAGAGAGAGAGAAAATGAGAAATCCCGGGGGCGGGGCAGGGTGGAGCAGGGCGGGATGGGAG
The DNA here is from genome assembly GCA_026018925.1 of Tupaia tana. Taxonomy (NCBI): domain Eukaryota; kingdom Metazoa; phylum Chordata; class Mammalia; order Scandentia; family Tupaiidae; genus Tupaia; species Tupaia tana. Next base: position 178,996,121 of record JAKSZU010000003.1, read on the forward strand.
AGGACGGCCACAATGGAATCCCTTCTCCAAGCTTTGGGCACGGCACAGACACAGACGGACGCACATGTGCCAGGTTTTGGCCCAGGACTTGAACGCTATCTGCTGGTCCCCAAGTTATTATTCTTATTTTATAAATCCAAAGTCATGTTGAGTTACGGCAAGAAGATTCTGCTAGATTTATCTCTGTGAGAGGTTTCCACGGATTGATTTTGAAAACACCGTAGCAACTCAAGGTAAACGCAAAACGGTAAGAGGCAAAAATTATTTTAACACTAAAAATCCAACAAACAGTTAATGTTAATCACATTGCCGTGGAAATCCCAAGTTAATAATTGCTCATGAAAGCAAGGTGTCAGGAAGGTGTCTGATACCAAATAATTTTTCTGTTTCCAGGTTAAACACTTTTGATTCTTTGAGTGTGGGGGATTTTATTGCCATAGTTTGTTTGGTTTTCTTTGGGGCAAGAGGTTTGTGACTGTTTAAAAAAAAAAAGTCTTAATACAACGATGATCATTGGTTCACTCGAAAAACCACCTGGTCCTCACGGGCGCTGGACTCAACACGCTTCCTGCTTCCTGCCTGGTTGGAATACCAGCTGGGGGCCTTGAAAAGTGTCCTGAATTCTACTAGCAGGTAGAAATGGTGAAGGAGAAACTGGCAGGAGGCTGGCGTGTGGCCTGGTGGTTAAGGGCGCTGGATTCCCACATGGCCATCACAGTTTGAGTCCTGAACCTGGCGGCTTGCTCTCTCCCTTTCCCTTTCTGTCTCTCTGGTCAAATTAAAAAAAAAAAAATAGTAGTAATAACAAATGGAATTATATATATGTGTGTATGTGTGTGTGTGTGTGTGTGTGTGTGTGTATATATATATATATATATATATATATTTCTTTTTTTTTTTTTCTTAGAGAGGTTTTTGCTATAGGGCGCGTGCGCTCGCCAGAAAGGCAGAGCGAGACAGAGAGACAGAAAACGAGAAATCACGAGGTGGGGGACACGGGGCGAGGGGGACACGGAGAGGGGGGACGGGGACGACCACTCCGCAATCCCTTCTCTTCCATTCTCCTCTCAGGCGGGATCTTGGGCACACATGCACACGCACCCAGCATGAGTTTAAGCCACCGGGTCCGGAACTCGGACCGCAGTTGACTGCATGGGAGTCCAGCGACATAGCCATTACGCCAACTGCTGGTCCCTAAACATTTTTTGTAATGGTGAAGGGATTACTAAATGATTATTTTTTCCTTGGGAATGCTTTCTCTTTTCCCTGTCTCTCTCTGGCAAGCACATGAAACCTATGGCAATAAAAAATTTTAAAAAATAATAAACCCTTGAACTCTTTAAGTAACTTATTGTGTGATATTTATAAAATAAATAGTAAGGGCGAGAAAAACCTCTTTCCAGGGCCTACCACACAAATTCTCCTAATCCTTAATTCACCAAGCCAAATAATAATGTGTTGTCCAATTACTTCCACTATTGCTATATTTACTCTATTTATTAAATACTTACATTATTCTAGGCCCTTCTTTGAAACTACAATGGCAGCAAAATATACCACAAGAACAAAAAAAGCCCTTCTTATCCAACTGTCTTTCATTGACTAAAAACGAAGAGTGAGTTGGTCACAACCGCGTTCACGTAGGTTTGACCCTCTCTGGTCTTCGTAGAAAGCAGCCAAAGTACCGACTTCCCGGCTTTCCCCCCGGCACCACGGAAACGAAACTGCGTCAGGCCCCGCCCCACGACCTGCGGATTGAGCCAATCAGGGTACAGCCCGGGCTGGTCGCGTGCTGGTGTCATGGCGGCTTGCAGGCGCTGCTGCTGGTGCCTCCGACTCCGGCAGCTGAGAGAGGGTCCCCTCCGTCTGCCAGGGCGGGATCGGGCACTCACTCAGTTGCAGGTGCGAGCGCTGTGGAGTAACGCGGGGTCCCGAGCTGTGGCCATAGATTTAGGCAACAGGTAAGGAACAGCTTGCGTTTCCTGTCTTCCCAAGGTGTCCCCCTGGGCCAGCTCAAGTCCATTCCTCCCCGAGACTGGAAATCTGTCAGTCCAGGTCTCTTTAACCTCTCTTTACCTCAAGCCTAAATTCCAGATTTTCCATTCTGAGTTTGGAATCCGTGTCCTCCCATCCTACCCCCCTTCCTGCACTGTCGTGTGCCCTGAGCTTTTCGAACCTCCCTCGTGTATTTATGACTTTCTTTGGAAAAATTGAGTCTGCCTACCGGACTTCCATTCTGTTTCCTTTGGGGGTTTAATCCTATACCTTGGTTTCTATACTGTTGGATTTTTTGTTGTTGTTGTTGAAGTTTATTTGCTTACTTATTTCCTCCATAAGCAAGAGAAACAGTTAAGAAGTACCCTCAACAGTCTGACGCTGCAATCCACCTCCAGCTTCAGCCAGCCCTGGATCATGGGCACATACATGCATACGGAGGTGGTCTGTAGAGACAAATCCAGAACCTTCCCATGTGGATCATCTTCACAGAGGGTCATGTTTACTGCACCACTCTGGTTCCTGTGTAGTTTAAGCAGCTCTTAAATTGCCCTTTTACTTTTAATAATGATCATGAATTGTGTCCATTTTGTTTGTGTACTTTGCTGGGATGAGAAAGCATGGTTGCCTTTAGTGCTTCTATTAGAATATTTTATTATTTTATAATAAGCTGAGAATTACAATGATAAGTCTTATCATTTTGAACTTTTATTTTTAAACAGAAAATTAGAAATATCCTCTGGAAAACTGGCCAGATTTGCAGATGGCTCTGCTGTAGTACAGGTAAAAAGTCCAGGTCTTTGATATTTCATTTTAAAATGGTTCTGGAGACTGATACTGAGTATCATTATAATATTAACTTTCTAGGGACCAGCAATTGGCATAATAGCTATGTCGCTGGACTCCCATGTAGTCGACCACGGTTCGAGTCTCAGACCCGGTGGCTTAAACTCACACCGGGTGCGTGTGTGTGCATGCCCACCCAAGATCATCCTCGCTGGGGGGGAGGGGGGGGTGACTTCTCGCTTTCTGTTTCTCTGTCTCTCTGGTGAGCGCATGCACCCTATACCAAAAACCTCTCCAAAAGAGAGAGAGAGAGAGGAAAAACATTAACTTTCTAGAATTGTTCTGGAGATTAATTCAGATACTACTAAGATTATTTCTAGTGTGAGAAGCATTCCAGACAGTGGGCTGTATGTATTAAATGACCTTTGAAATCCATCATAAAATTGGGGTTTTGTTACTAAATTCTCTTGTACTTTTCTAGAGAAATTGATTTTGATATATTACTCAATAGTAATACTTGGGAAATTTTATGTGTTTATTCCTGTTTCCTCATAAGTAGAAATCTCTTCAAGAAGTAGAAAATTTAATTTGATTCACTAGATGTAACTAAGCTATCAATCAGCCTTTTTTCTCTTTGATTTTGTAGCTTTTGAAAAGCTCATTGACCATTCTAATACTGATTATGACCTGCAGAAGGGATCAAAATTGTACTACTTGCAAATAATTATTTTCATTGTAATCATGTCATAGACTAACAGATCTCTTCCTTTGAATTCAATTTGAGTGAGGATTCATTTAGTTGCTATTTATGTTATCTGATTTCAAAAGAATTTACCAGTGTTTTTGTTTATGTTTAACTAAGTCAGGTAACACTGCAGTGATGGTCACAGCAGTCAGTAAAACAAAACCATCACCATCCCAGTTCATGCCTTTGGTGGTAAGTATATGTTGATTTATCTAAACTATATTATAGCATAAGTGCAGAATTTGTGATATTTTTGTCCAGAGTTTAGTGAGTTCAAGATATTAACTTTGCACAAAAATGATTTTTCTTTTTGTTTGATACTGAGTCATTAAGAGAATCTGACCTGATAGCTTTATAACCAGTTCTCATACTAGTAACAAAGCACTCAAGAATGTCCAGATACATAAGTTGATGAGAGCACAGTAACAGTACCGTGGTCCAAATCGGCAGCGAATGCATGCCTTCATAAGTTTCCTTCAGTTTGCGTCTGCCACGTGTAAGTTTAGAGAGGAGTTTGTTAGCATTGTATGGCTTCTTTCTGTTACTGAAAGGGGAATGCAGTTACAGGTAATAGAGTTCATACCAAAAAGGCAGTATTTTACTTGACCAGAAGGAGCTGAAAATTGTGAGGTGGGTAGTTATTTAACTTCTAAGAGGGAAGATTTTAAAAAATCAGTTTGCTGAAAACTATCATTTGTCTTTTTCCAAAATATTAAAAAAAAAAAAACACTAAAAGTAATTAAGATATTTTCTACTCTTTGTCTAGAACATGTTAGCAGTCTCAAGAGAATTAGTATTTGTATGGTAATTCTTTTGTTATAGTTTGTTACCCAAAAAAAGGAATAATAGAACATCATTTTGTCATTGCTACGTCAGGTTGACTACAGACAGAAGGCTGCTGCAGCAGGTAGAATTCCTACAAACTATCTTAGAAGAGAGATTGGCTCTTCCGATAAAGAAATTCTTACAAGTCGAATTATAGGTAAGATATTAACACAGAGTTATTAACCCTCTCTGATGTCTTTGTTAGCATCTTTTCTTTTCAATCTGTGTTCTAAAATACCTTTTAAATTTTCCTTCATTGTAGTAACACCACCTGAAATTTTTTACTTTCTATTCTCTCACTCAGATGTAGGCTCTGTGAGAGAAAAAAATTTTGTTTCTTTACTACATAGTTCCCCCTGACCAAGTACACCGCCTAGCATGGAATAGTTATTCAAGAAAATGTTTGTATACCAAATGAATATATCTCTATTGAGCATATGAATTCCATTGCCCAGGCCTCTATTCTGTTGAATCTTTCTCTAGTATTTTTTCATTTTCATGTTCAGCACAGTAATTTTTTTTTTTTTTTTTTTTGAGAGGTTTTTGCCATAGGGCGCGTGTGCTTGCCAGACAGAGAGAGACATAGAGACAGAAAGCGAGAAATCACCCCCCGGGGGGATGGCCACGCCGCAATCCCTTCTCCTCCATTCTCCTCTTGGGATCTTGGGCACGCACGCACACGCGCCCGGCATGAGTTTTAAGCCACCAGGTCCGGGACGCGAACCACGGTCGACTACGTGGGAGTCCAGCAACATAGCCATTACGCTAACTGCTGGTCCCCAGCACAGTAATTTTTAAAAACATTATATTCAGCAGCTACTGAAATATGTCTATTCTTTCAAATCTTAATATCCCTAAATACTGTAGAATCATTTGTTATTTATAGCTCTTCTATCCAGAAATTACTATTCAGTAGTTTGTATACATGCTGTATTTACCAGATACAGAATATTAGGGAAGCATTTTCTTTCTCTTTTTTTTAAAGAATTATTTTTATTTAATTAATTTATTATTATTATTATTATTTTACTTTGACCAGAGAAGGAGAAAGTGACAAAGCAAACCACCAGGTCCAGGGCTCGAACCGTGGTTGGCCATTTGGGAGTCCAGCTTCTTTACCACCTGCTAGGCCCAGGAAGCATTTTCTTTTGGTCTGCTGTTAGTCTTAAATCTCTTTCTTATGGGACCAGCAGATGGTGGGATGGTTATGTCGCTGGACTTCCACGTAGTCAGCCTCAGTTCGAGTCCTGGACCCGGCACCTTGAACCTCATGCCAGTGCATGTGCATCCAAGATCCTGAGAGGAGAATGGAGAAGGAATTGTAGTGTGGCCATTCCCCCTGGGGCGCGATTTCTCACTTTATGTCTCTGTCTCTTTGGCGAGCACACGAACCCTTTAGCAAAAAATCTCTCTCTAAAAAAAAAAAAAAAACATAACCAGAATGAAAAATTGCTCCCCAAGTTTTATACTTAATATTCTCCTACCCCAGCTTGGGCATTTTGTTGTTGGGGCATGGTGTGTATTAACTAAAGCATTGACATTTATCTATGTCCCTCTTAGTAAACCAGTGCAGGGTTTTTCGTTTTTTCTTTTTATACATATGCTACAGTTAGCCATATTAGTTCATAAGTCTTGGACTATAAAGAAACTGTCAATACTATTTACTGTTTTCTTTATTCCTTTGGCAGATCGTTCAATTAGACCTCTCTTTCCAGCTGGCTACTTCTATGATACGCAGGTAGGTTCTTGAGGTTTATTTTCAGATTAACTTAAAAATTACTTAGAACAAAGAGATGATGTAATAGTTACATCACTAGATTCCTACATAGTTGACTGCTGTTCGAGTCTTGGACCTGACCACTTAAAACTCACGCCAGGCACGTGTGCTTGTGTGCCCAAGATCCTGAGAGGAGAATGGAGGAGAAGGGATTGCAATGTGGCCATCCTCCCTTGAGGAGAGTGATTTCTTGCTTTCTGTCTCTGTCTCTCTTTTTCTCTCTGACTCTTCAGTAAGCACACATACCCTATGACAAAAAATCTCTCAAAAAAAATTACTTAGTGAATCTCTATTATATTTCTTAGGTTAAGCATTACAGAAAATATAAATTAATTTGACCATGCTGTTGGATTTTACTTTTTTTTTTTTTTTTTTTTTTTTTAATTTTAAAGATACTACCTTTTTTGGCCCAGTCATGGTGGCAAGCACTACCAAGATTCTGTGTTCCACAAACTGGGACCATATGGGAAGTCCAGGTTCAAATCTTGGTCTAACCTAAAGGTTGGGTATAGGGGCATGTGCCAGTAATCCAGGCAGCTCAAGGAAACTGAGGCAGGAGGGTCATGAGCACAAGGCTGGCCTGAGCAACCTAGCAAGACCCTGTCTGAAAAAGAGACAAGTGCAGGGACCAGCAGTTAGTGTAATGGCTATGTCGCTGGACTCCCACGTAGTCGACCGCGGTTCGCGGCCCAGACCCGGTGGCTTAAACACATGCCAGGTGCATGTGCGTGCGTGCCCAAGATCCCGAGAGGATAATGGAGGAGAAGGGATTGAGGCGTGGCCATCCCCCGGAGGGGTGATTTCTCGCTTTCTATCTCTCTGTCTCTGTCTGTCTGGCGAGCGCACGCGCCCTATAGCAAAAAACCTCTCAAAAAAAAAAAAAAAAAGACAAGTGCAGTGGCGTGCACCTGTAGTCCCAGCTGGGGATTTGAAGTAGGAAGATTGTGACAGCAAGACCTTGTCAAAACAAAAAAAAAATAGTACTTTTAAGAACAGTTATTTGGGGGCCAGTAGGTAGTGTAGTGATTAAGGCACTGGATTCCCACATGGCCAATCCTCATGGCCGAACACAGTTTGAGTCCCAGACCTTGCAACTTGAAAAATCACACAGCATGTGTGTGTGAGTGTGTGTGCTCAAAATCCCAGGAGGAGAATGGCCAACCCGCCAGGGGTGATTTCTCACTATCTCTCTCTCTTTCTCTCCTGTGAGCACACATGCTCTAGGGCAGAAATCTTTTAAAAAAATTTATTTGGTATCAGTTTGGGCTGACACTTGAATTATAAGTGTCAGGAAACAATTCCAGGCTGATGGAATGGAAAGCATGAAAGCCCTGGGGCAGGAAAGAAATTGGTGAGTTTGAAGGAAGGCAATCTTGACTGAAGTTCATGGGTGCCAGGTTAGGTTGGGCCTCCCAGGATATGGCAGTAACATACTAGGAGAGTTGATGCATCATGATTTTTATTACTGTACCCTCTGAACCTGTACTTTATTATACTACTTTCTGGACTTTTTTTTCAGCATAATAATCTATGTACTTTAATTAAGTAATTATTTAAGATAAAGAAATATGCCTTCAAAATGCATCTTTGCTAGGTGTCACACCCTCAAGGAAGTAATTTTATTAGGTACATGACATGAACACATCATTGCAATACAAAATATTGATAATTCATTGGTTAGTTTCACTGTGATTATGAACAGATGACTTTTTTTAATCATTATTTATTTAATTTTATTTATTCATTAATTTATTTTAATTTGACCAGAGAAAGAGAAAGAGAGAGAGAGAGAGAGAAAGTAAGCCGCCAGGTCCAGGACTTGAACTGTGGTCGGCCATGTGGGAGTGTCCAGCACCTTAACCACCATGCCACCTGCTGGCCCCAAGATGACATTTTTATGTAATAGAAATAGTTAACATTTACTAAATACTTGCCTAGTGTTGTGGTGTAGAGCTTTATACAGAACATCTCTGTAATTCTCAAAACAATCCTTTAGGAAGATGCTATTATGTTTTCCTTTTAAAGATGTGGAAACTTTTGAAGCTTAATCTAAGTAATTTACCCAATGTCAAGCATTTAGTTAAATGATATCAAAAGCTAAGGGGTTTGGCTACAAAGCCCATGCTTATAAAGTGTTTCTATGTTTTAGGCTAAAACATTAACCTAAATAATAATTCTCCCAAATAAAATAGATATTTTTTAAATGCTTTAATTTTTTTTTCCCTTGCACCAGATCCTTTGTAATCTGTTAGCAGTTGACGGTATCAATGAACCAGATGTTCTAGCAATTAATGGTGGTAAGTATAAAAACAGATTTAAGTTACCACTTCTGAGTTCTAAAAGCAATGAAATATTTTCATTTCAGCTATTATTTTTTTCTCTTTTTAAGCTTCTGTAGCACTCTCATTATCAGATATTCCTTGGAATGGACCCATTGGTAAGTCAGGATTTAAAAATAAGAAACAGTGTTTGTGTTTTTCAAGTAAATAATAGTGAATATATTGTATAGCAAAGATACAGATTTATTGGTTCTTATTTATTACCTGTTAGGGGATTGAAATAGATGACATTTAAAAAATCTTTTCACTCTTGCTTTGCATTTTATTTCTAATGTTATGGTATTACAGATTTTGTGTGCCTAGATATTTTTACCTTTTTTGTTTTGGTTTTTTTGTTCTTTTTTTTTTTTTTGTTTTTTTTTTTTTTTTTTTTTTTGGTCATAGGGCACATGCACTTACTAGACAGAGACAGAGAGCGGGAAAGTGAAAAATCACCCCCCAGGGTAGATGGCTACACTGCAGTCCCTTTTCCTTCCTTCTCTGCTCAGGATTTTGAGCACACTCACCCAGCGTAATGCTCAAGCCACTAGCTCTGGAACTAGAACTGTGATCGGCCATGTGGGAGTATCATACCTTATCCACCACTCCACCTATTGGCCTCTTTCTGTTAGAGGACTTTTCAGGGAGAGCTGGTGGGGGGGACTGGGAAATCATCTAAGTTCATAATCTCTCAGGATAAAACAAATGTGTATAACCATGTAATACAAAAATTATTCATCAAGCAAATAATTATTAAGTGTCAAAAATGCTAGATAATAAGCTAAATGCTTAAGAAACAAAGGTAGACTAAGCTCTAGCAATATAGTTCTTGCTGTTCTTGCTTCCAGTGTAAGGGAAAGAGATACTTTATAAAAATGGTATTATTATAAAGACATAGTCAAAGTGCTAAGAAAATAATGGATGAGAGCAGGTTTGGTTTTTGTGAGGTCAGATCATGAAGGAGGGCTTCTCAGAGTAGTCAGTGTTTAAGCTGAACTTTAGTAGGATCAGATGTTAAGCATTTGCCTTGGGGAGAGTACAGTCTAGACCAGGAGGAGTTTATGAGTATTCTTACAGAGCTGTGAAACCAATGGTCGGTTTGAGCAGCTCATAGTGGTCCAGTGAGCTCAGAAGGTAGGGTGTAAAAGATGTTATGCAGGCCTGTGCTAGAAACCTGGATTTTATTCACTGGTAACAATCCCAGGTTGAGGATCGAAGCCATCACTGGAGTAATGTCTTGAACACTGAGAATTTTTATTAAGCAGTCAACAATATTTCAATGTGTTTTAGGTGCAGTTCGAATAGGAATGATTGATGGAGAATGTGTTGTTAACCCAACTCGAAAAGAAATGTCTTCTAGTCCTTTAAACTTAGTGGTTGCTGGAGCACTGAAAAGTCATGTTGGTAAATAGTTTAAATATTATATTTGTTCTGGATTTTACATATTATTTTGACTTTTAAGAATGCTTTTAAATTCTTTTCTATGTGTGTTTTGTCGGTAGCCATAAAGATTTTGTTTTGTTTTATATCTATTCTACTTTGTTCAAACTCTTGCTTCATATAAAAAAAAAAAAAAAATCTAAAGTTACAGAATGATACACACAACTTTAATTGAAATAGATAAAAATCTTTATTTGCCAAGGTAATTCCAGTAGTTATTTTAGGCTTAATAACTACAAGCCGAAATTCTAAGTTTGGCCAATTGTTTTATTAGTTTAAATACTTTAATTTAGCTAATTCAGTCTTTCTAAGCCTTCTTTTTGTACCCCGAGAAAGAGGTGACCTAATTCCTGGTAGGTTAGAAGATTAGTATTGGATAATCAGGAAAGTCATGACGTATTTTTGCATAGAAAAATACATCATGATTTTCCTGACAACCTAATAACACTAATAAGTCTTCAAAAAAGTTCATGTAAAATGTGTATTACGAAAAAGCTGTACCTGGATTTCAGAATAGTTTTGCACCAAAATAAAACCATACTTTAGTTTCATGTTTCCACAAACTTTTTGAAGTTCTTCATTAAAGTAGGAAAAATGCTCAGACTATGAGTCACCTTCACTTCCTGTAACAAAAATGTCATAATTGCATGAATGAAAATCAAGGCCTCAATCTGTGGGAGAAGAATGGGCTTTAGCAGTCATAATTACCTGGGTTCAAGACCCAACCTGCCACTATAACTATTTGATGGTGGACAGATTACTTAAGACTGTTACTGTTGGTTTATTCTAATTTGAATTTTGATGTCTAGAATTTCCTGATGTGGGAACATTTTGAGAAAGCATAAAGTAAACAGTTATACTTTTATTGCCTTTTTTCATACAAGTAATGTGTACAATATCTCATTTCCTGCCTTTGTTTCTGGAATGTTGGTAAGGGGTGGTATTAAGATTACATACCATATGTAGATAAACACATATACCAGGAGTTCTGCTTATTCACATGTTAGTTGGGCATTGTGTTGTCAACCACATAAGAAGGCTTAAACAAGATGGAAATTTATTTTTCTCACAGGTAAAAGAAATTCAGAGGTGTTGAGTCTAGGACAGTGATAATGGCTCCACGATGTCTTTTTTTTTTTTAAGAGATTTTTGCTATATGATGTTCATGCTCACCAGAAAGACAGAGAGAGATGGAGAGAGAGAGAAATCACCTCCCCCCACCAAGAGCTTCAAGCCTCCAGGTCCAGGACTTGAACTGCGGTTGACCACGTGGGAGTCCAACACCTTAACCCACTACACCACCTGCTGGTCTGGCTCCATGATGCCTTACGAAACTTGTGTGTGTGTGTGTGGCAGGAGTGTGGAGAGGATGAAAGAAAGAAAAGAAAAGAAAAGAAAAGAAAAGAAAAGAAAAGAAAAGAAAAGAAAAGAAAGAAAAGAGAAAGAAATTTAGGTTCCTTCTAGCTTTCTGCTCTCCTGTCAGGGTGTGGCCTCATTTGCATCTTAGGAACCAGCTACCAGAGCTCTGACCAATTTATCAACTTATAGGCTGGAAGAAGAAAAGGGAGGTGAATAACAAAAAAAACATGGGTATCTGTGATACAGTATCTGCAGCAGTGTTTGTCTAGTAGAACTCTGCAGTGATGAGGATGACTTATAAGTGAATGTGTGGCTACTGAGTTCATGAAATGTGGCTCAATGGCTGAAGAACAACATTTTTCATTTTTATGTAATTTTAATTAACTTAAATGCAGATAACAATATGTGGCTAGTAGTTACCATATTGATCAGTACGTATCTGTCCAATAAAACTAAAGGACTTAACTTACAAAACAATTTTTAGGGCCAACAGGTGGTATAGTGATTAATGCACTTGATCTTGCTTGGACAGCTCTGTGTTTCAACTCCCTTACACTGCACTTGAGAAACATTACAGGTTCGTGTGCGCGCGCGCGCGCAGCCAAAATCCCAAGAAGAGAATGGAGAAGGAATTGAAGATTGACTATTCCCCTGGGGGTGATTTCGCAATTTCCCTCTCTCTCTGTCTCTTATGAGCTCACATGCCCTATGGCAAAAATCTTTAAAAACAAAACAAAACAAAAAATAATTTTTAGAGGAAATGCTTTAGGGCCACCAGATGCCATAGTGGTTAGGTGCCAGACTTTCACATGGCCAACACAGTTCCAGATCCGGTGGCTTGAAAATCACATGGGCATATGTCCTATGTGCCCAAAATCCTGAGAGAAGAATGAAGAAGAGATTCCAGTGTAGCTATCCCCCAGGGGTTGATATCTCACTTTCAGCCTCTGTCTGTCTCTCTGGCAAGCACACGCACCCTATAATAAAAATCTCTCCAAAAAAGACATGATGGAGCTGTTATCACTGTCTTAGACTCACTACCTTTGAATTTCTTTTACCTGTGAGATAAATTTCCTTCTTGCTTAAGCCTTGTTCTTTTTTCCCAATACTTTTTCAACCCTGCCCTCTTCCATTAATTCTTCCATGACTCTGATGACACAAAAGATGTATATCTTTTAAGAGGTATACATCAATTGGATTTCAGCATATAAAGTATATAAGATTTGGGGGCAAGCACATGGCATAGTGGTTAAGGTATTGGAACCCACATGGCCTACCATAGTTCAAGTCCCAGAACCCGTGACTTGAAACTCACACAGGGTATGTGTGTGCATGCATGCTCAAAATCCCAAGAGAGGAATGGAAGAGAAGGGATTGCAGTGTGGCCATCCCCCCGCCCCGGAGGGGTGATTTCTCACTTTCTCTCTCCTGTCTCTCTATGTATCTCTGGCGAGCTCACATGCCCTATAGCAAAAATCTCAAAAAAAAAAAAAATTTGTATATATCACTTTTTTCATTCTAGATTTCATCTTAGAAGCCTTAAAAGCGGCTATTCAGATATTAGTAAGTCTTTTTTTTCTTTTGAGAGGTTTTTGCTATAGGACACATGCGCTCGCTGGAAAGACAGAGAGAGACAGAAAGCAAGAAATCACCCCCCAGGGGGGATGACCACACTGCAGTCCCTTCTCCTCCATTCTCCTCTTGGGATCTTGGGCATGCACGCACATACGCCTGGCATGAATTTAAGTTACCAGGTTCAAGACTCGAACCGCGGTCGACTACATGGGAGTCCAGTTTCATAGCCATTATGCTAACTGCTGGTCCCAGATATTAGTAAGTCTTAAGGACAACACAATGTGGTTAATGGTATTAGCTATGTTGATAAACTTCATTTGCATGATCTTTGATTTGTACAAGTCTAGAGACACCAGAGATAACTCACTAGGAGGCAGGAGGCTATTCAGTCTTCTGGAATGCAAAGCTGAAACAGAATATTTTAGCTGGATACTGTGGTTTGGGGCTTCCTTGCTTTATATGGGTTTTACAGTTGTAAAACCATAAAGCAACCTTTTTAAAATAGTAACTAGGGTCTTCTAGTTGGTTTCTTTGAAACAGGATCACTGCAAAGATTTCCTCACCTATGCTAAAATGAAACAGTGTGACAGTGAGTCAGCTAAATAGGAGGTCACATCAAATAATTATTAAACAGGAAACATTTACAGTATACCTACCATGTTGCTTATTTTAAATTTTCAATTAAAATACATATTGAAAAATAAAATCAATTCTATACTTTAAAAGGTTGAATTTTATGGTATGTAACTTAAATCTTAATGAAGCTGTTACTTTTTTTCTTTTTAAAGCATATGCATAATTTCTTTGTCATTTTTTTCTGTTGCATTTTTTATGGGAATTCCCTCCCTCATAAAATTTAAGGAGATTATCAACCTAAATTCAAATATCAATTATTCTTTATCCATTTACTGCTATTTACATATTGGTAGTATATTGATTTTGAGGAAAGAAATTAAAAAGGTGGATATACCACTAAGAAATAAAATTGATCCATAATGTTTATGTCATGTCATTTTATTTGAAAATGCTGTATTGGTAAACGGTTCAATAATGATCTTTTTTTTTTTTTTCTTTTAACAGTCATGTTAGAAGCCTCTGCAGAAAACATTTTACAGCAGGACTTTTGCCATGCTATCAAAGTAGGAGTGAAGTATACCCAACAAATAATTCAGGGCATCCAGCAGTTGGTAAAAGAAATTGGTGTTACCAAGAGGACACCTCAGAAGTTATTTACTCCTTCGCCAGAGATTGTGAAACATGCTCATAAGTAAGAACTTCTCTACAAAAGAAAATAAGAAATTGTCGCCAGATTAAATTACCTCTCAGGAAAGAAACTTCCCATGGAAGTATTGCCCATGCGTTATTTGATAAATAGCACTTTTATGTTTTAGGAATTATTGCCATAAATGCCTGTTTTATATCCACATCCCTCTCCTAGGGCCTAAGTTTGAATCTCATATGAAAGAGACAGTATGTATGTTGGTCAAGGTTCACATAACCCTCATATTTTTTTGGGTCCGGGAAAAGGATAAAGGATAAGATCTGAATATCTAAGGAAGCTGTTGAGGTTCTCAAAGAGAAATCAAGTATAACTACCAGTGTAAGCCCAGTGCTTAGAACTGAGGCTGGCGTGTAGCCAGGCACTCTGTAAATATGAATGGATCACTAGACAGTTCTATCATTTTATTTGAAATAAACTGAAAAAGTTAATGTTCCTATAATGTCATTCTCAGAGCTATCAGTCAGAAATTAAAGAATTAGGACCAGCAGATGCCATAATGGTTACATTGCTGGACTCCCACATAGTCAACTGGCAGTTTGAGTCCCAGATCTGGCAGCTTAAAACTCACACCAGGTGCATGTGTGTACGTGCCCTAAATCCCAAGAGGAGAATGGAGGAGAAGGGATTGCAGCATGGTCATTCCCTCTGGGGGATGATTTTTCGTTTTCTGTCTATCTGGCAAGTGTACGTGCCCTATGCAAAAAAAAAAAAAAAAAAAAAAAAAAAAAAAAATTAAAGCATAATATAAACTGTCTACAATAGTTTCCTATGATAACTGAACCAAACAGGATAGAACAAAAGAAAGTGAGAGATTTTTTACTTTTTTTAAAAAAGTGTGTAAGAAAAATCTAAGGTAGAGTCAGCCCCAACTGCGTGATTCGAGTCCTGGACACAATGGCTTGGAAAACACACCGGTGCATGTGCATGCTTACCTAAAATCCTGAAAGGAGAATGTAGGAGAAGGGACTGTAGCATGGTCATTCTCCCTGGGGGGGCGCAGGGGGAGGGATGGCTACTTCCTCTCTTTCTCTCTCTTTCTCTTTCTCTGTCTCTCCAGTGAACACATGTGCCCTATAGCAAAAATTAAAAAAAAAAAAAATCTACAGTGAAATTAATTGAACAATTAAAGACAAAAAGGAAAGGCATAGTACCATATGTGAGTATTTCCCTTGAAAGGCAGAGAGGAAGAAGTTAGTAATCTGTGTCATAAATAATAAACAGATTAGTATTGATAAACATTATGTACATGTTTTAAATATTTTTAGGAGAGGTTTTTTTTTTTTTTTTTTTCCCGCTATAGGGCGCGTGCGCTCGCCAAACAGACAGACAGAGACATAGAGACAGAAAGCGAGAAATCACCCCCCAGGGGGGATGGTCACGCCGCAATCCCTTCTCCTCCATTCTCCTCTCAGGATCTTGGGCACGCACGCACACGCGCCCGGCGTGAGTTGTAAGCCACCGGGTCCGAGACGCGAACCGCGGTCGACTACGTGGGAGTCCAGCGACATAGCCATTACGCTAACTGCTGGTTCCCTAAATATTTTTAAAATTTTATTTATTTCTTCAATGAGAGAGAGACAGGTACCCGTGACAAGTTTCCTGTGCCATAATCACCCCAAATCTCAGTTGGCTTGGATCTTGAGCATACATGTGAGCCAAGGACATGAAACCATGGATCTAGTGAGTTAATGCTGTCTGCACAGCCCATATTAAAAATATATGTATTTTTATTTTTTTATTAAATGTTCATTATTGAATTTTTAGCTGTTTTTTGTTTTTTGGTTTTTTTTTTAAGAGATTTTTGTCATAGGGCATGTGTGCTCACCCAAGAAACAGAGAAAGCAAGAAATCACCTCCCCGGGGGGATGGCCATGCCACAATTCGCTCTCCTCTGTTTTCCTCTCTAGATTTGGGGCACATACTTATACAGGCCCAACCTGAGTTTTTTTTGTTTAGTTTTTTTGAGAGGTTTTTTGCTATAGGGCGCATGCGCTCGCCAGAAAGACAGAGACAGACAGAAAGCGAGAAATCATCCCCCAGGGGGGATGGCCATGCCACAATCCCTTCTCCATTCTCCTCTCAGGATCTTGGGCATGCATGCAAATGCACCCAGCATGAGTTTAAGCCATTGGGTCTAGGACTCGAACCACGGTTGGCTACATGGGAATCCAGCGACATAGCCATTACGCCAACTGCTAGTCTCATGAGTGTTAAGCTGCCAGGTCCAGGACTTTAACCATAGTCAACTACACGGTAGTCTAGTGATGTAACCATTACACCATCTGCTGGCCCCTAGCTTATTATTTTAATTGCCAGAGGGTACATGCACTTATCAGAGGCAGGCAGACAGGAAAAAGGAGAGATGACCCCAATGGGGCGTGATCATACTACAGTTCCTTCTTCATTTATCCATTCTGTTGGGATTTGGGGAATGCATGCACATGCACCTTGCATGTTTTTCAAATCACCAGGTCCAGGATGATTCAAATTACAGTTGGCCATGTTGAATCTGAACCCCTTAGCCATTAGGATGTAGGTCCAGCCTTTAGCTTGTTGCTATTACATATAATAGTTTTATTTATAATAGAAACTATCCCATATATTCAGATATTATGTTACATTTCATTTCTTTTGTGTTTAAAATAGACTCGCCATGGAGAAACTCTATGCAGTTTTTACGAATTATGAACATGATAAAGTAGGTATTCCTGAATCTGTCGCTCATATATAATTGTCTTAGGAATACGTTTTTGTCATAACTTCCATAATTTTGTTTATGAATATTCATCTTATTTTTACTAAAAATCTCTAAACAAAAAAACTGAATAAAAGCCAACTTTTTGTTTCTCCTGCCTTTGGTGGATAAATGCAAGTATTAGGAAATTGTGCAAATATACTCAAATGAATTAAATGCGTAGAATTTCTCATTAGTCAATAACCAATTCTAATCTTTTTAAGAATATTACCATTAGAGATATCTGAGTACTCTTACAGTGTGTTAATTATATAAAAAGTAAAAAAACGGAAATACCAATACATAAATATAGATAAACCTTAACTTTCTTTTAGATTTCCAGAGATGAAGCTGTTAACAAGATAAGGTTGGATACAGAGGAACAACTAAAAGGTGACTTTTTTTTTTTAACCTAGAAAAATTAGGGCCGACCACATTGCCTAATAGTTATGGAAGCCAAACCCCACATAGCCAGCCCCATGAGTCTAGTCCTGGCTCTACTGACTTGAAAAACACACCAAGCACATGTGTGTACACACCCAAAATTCTGACAGGAGGAGAAATTTCTCAATCTCTGTAGAATGGATGCACCTATTAGCAATTTTTTTTTCTTTGGAGAGGTTTTTGCTATAGGGTGCGTGCGCTTGCCAGACAGACAGAGAGACAGAAAGCGAGAAATCACCCCCCAGGTAGGATGACCACACCGCAATCCCTTCTCCATGCTCCTCTCGGGATCTTGGGCACACACGCACATGTGCCTGGCGTGAGTTTTAAGCCACTGGGTCCGGGACGGGAACCGCGGTCGACAATATGGGAGTCCAGCGACATAGCCATTACACTAACTGCTGGACCCCTCATTAGCAATTTTTTAAAAAGATTATATATATATTATCATTTCCATTGTAAGAACTCAAAAGAAATCAGTTTTGTCTCCAGTAAGCTTGTGCTAATGATGTATCACATTTATGAATATGGTTTGCATGACAGTTGAGTTGGCACCTCAAAAATGCCAAATGTGAACTATTTCAATGTTTTCTTTGTCAGACTCACCCTTTAAATTGGGTAGCCTTGTATCCTGCAATTTAAAAACCTGAAAGATATTTTTAAAAAAATTTTAATTCGGGAACCAGCAGTTAGCATAATGGCTATGTCTCTGGACGCGGTTCACATCCCAGACCCGGTGGCTTAGAACTCACGCCAGGCGCGTGTGCGTGCGTGCCCAAGATCCCGAGAGGAGAATGGAGGAGAAGGGATTGCGGCGTGACCATCCCCCCAGGGGGGGGATGATTTCTCGCTTTCTGTCTCTATGTCTCTCTCTGTCTGTCTGGCGAGCACACGTGCCCTATAGCGAAAACCTCTCCAAAAGAAAAAAAATTTTTAATTCTTGGCATGGTGGTTAAGGTGACTGGATTCCACCTGGTTGACTGCAGAGTCACCCATGGACTCAGCAGACTAAAAAGCATGCCAGATATATGTGTGTGCATGCCCAAAATCCCATGAGGAAAATGGAGAAGGATTGCAGTGTAGCCATTCCCCTTGGGGAGAGCTTTCTCACTTTCCCTATCTCTATCTCTCTCCAGTGATATACTTGCCCTATAGCATATTTTTGTTGTTGTTTTTTTCTGGGAAAGATTTTGCTGTTGGGTGCGTACGCTCACCAGAAAGACAGAGAGAGACAGAGAGTTAGAAAGCGAGAAATCACCCCCCAAGGGGGATGGCCACGCTGCAATCCCTTCTCCTCCATTCTCCTCTCAGGATCTTGGGTACACATGCACACGTGCCCAGCATGAGTTTAAGCTACATGTAGTCCAGCAACATGGTCACGTACATGGTCAGCTACATGTACATGTTACGCCAACAGCTGATCCCATCCTATAGCATATTTTTAAAAAAATTCTTGAATTCTTGATCTGTTAATCTCCTGATTTATGGAGATTAAATAAGTAAATCATATACATGTGTTCTTGGCATGTAACATGTGATTAATAAATGTTAACTGCTGCTGTTGTTCTTAATAACATACCACAACTCTTTCTCCTCTAGTCTCCTCTTGAGATTTTGGGCATGCACGCACACTTACCCAGCATGATTTTCAAGCTATCAGATCTGGGACTTGAACCAGGGTCAGCCACATGTGGGGGTGGAGGGGGGCACCAGCACCTTAACTACCAAGCCATCTGCTGGCCCTGTAAGATATACGTTTTAGACAACTAGTTCTCCAGAAATTATTAAGGAAGGGTTTTATTGTAGGATACCAATTTATTATAAACTAAATGTGACTGAAACATGACATAAAAGTTCTTATTAATTTTTCTACTAATAGACAAATGTCCTTTCACATAAGTATTTATCTTAAGATTAAAAACTCTGGGGACCAGCAGTTAGTGTAATGGCTATGTCGCTGGACTCCCACGTAGTCGACCGTGGTTCGAGTCCCGGACCCGGTGGCTTAAACTCACGCTGGGTGCATGTGTGTGCGTGCCCAAGATCCTGAGAGGAGGATGGAGGAGAAGGGATTGCGGCGTGGCCATCCCCCCTGGGGGGTGATTTCTCGCTTTCTGTCTCTCTGTCTCTTTCTGTCTCTCTGGCGAGCGCACACGGCCTATAGCAAAAACCTCTCCAAAAAAAAAAAAGATTAAAAACTCTACTGTTGGGACCAGCAGTTGGCATAATGGCTATGTCTCTGGACTTCCACGTAGTCGACCACGGTTCCAGTCCTGGACCCAGTGGCTTAAAATTCACGCTGGGCGAGTGTGCGTGCGTGCCCAAGATCCCGAGAGGAGAATGGAGAAGGGATTGCTTTGTGGCCATCCCCCCTGGGGGGTGATTTCTCACTTTCTGTCTCTGTCTCTTTCTGTCTTTCTGTGGATGCACGCGCCTTATAACAAAAAGAAGTTTAGCCCTTTCTCACTGCATTTCATTCCATTATGAATGAGAAGTCGGAGGAGCAGCAGATAGTGTAATGGTTACGTCACTGGACTCCCACATAGTTCAAGTCCTGGACCCTGGACCAGGGGGGTGTCCTCTCTCTGGCTAGTACATAGATCCTCTGGCAATTAAAAAAAGTTTAAAAACATGTACGTGTTCATGTATGTCCCCAAAATCCTGAGAGGAGAATTAAAGAGAGGAGATTGTGGCATGGCCATCCCCCTGGAGGGTGATTTTCTGCTTTCTGTCTCTCTGTCTCTCAGGTGAGTGCACATACCCTATAGCAAAAATCTCTCTTTAAAAAAAAAAAAAAAAGTCAGAACATGTTGCCTTGTATTTTGGGCACTTAAGCGCATATGCCTGGCGTAGTTGACCTCTCATTCCAGCTTCAAAACAGAGTTGACCATGTGGGATCCAAGTCTTCACCACACCACCTGCTAGCCACAGGAGATCCAGGTTATCTTGACTAGCACATTACTATGGCACCATGGAACTAGCCTGTAGGATAATACTTTAAATGTTTTGTTACTAATTGTTTTCTTTTCCAAGTGCAACCCAATTAAAGTATGAAAGTTCTTGTTAAAGTATAATACTAAATATTGTTTTAGGGCTGGTGCCATAGTATAGCAGTGAAGTGCTGCGCAGGGGAAACCAGATCCCACATGGCTGACCAGGGTTTGAATCTACCCACAGTGACTTGAAAAACACTCTAAGTACATATACACTTGCCCACGGCCCTAGTGGGGTGGATAATTAGAGAAAAAAGGATTGTAGCATGACCAGGCCCAGTTAAGGGATTTGCTATCTATCAAACATGTATGCATGTGCCCACCCCGGCCTCTGGCATTAAAAAATACTCTTTTTTTGGGGGGGAGAGGTTTTTCCCTAGGGTGTGTGCACTCACCAGAAAGACAGAGACAGAGAGATGGAAAGCAAGAAATCACCCTGTGGGGGGGTAGCCACACCACAGTCCCTTCTCCTCCATTCTCCTCTCAGGATCTTGGGCACGCACACATGTGCCCGGCGTGAGGTGGCTTGAACCACAGTCGACTATATGTGAGTCCAGCGACCTAGCCATTACTCCATCTGCTGGTCCCAAAAAGTATTTATTCTTAACTGATGAAGGTGGAATACTTAATGTATTAATGTCTCTCTGTGGCCATTTCTAATATTCTGATTAAAGTTCTGTTTAATAAATCAAACACTTGAGAGAAGAATACTTAACATAAAGTAATTAATAGGTAGAATAGCTATTAATTAATTTCAAAGCACAAGGCTTTTAGGTAAACAAATTTGTATTTAGGTCACTACTGCTCAGTTATTAGCTATGTGATCTTAGGCAGTTTATCTCTTTAAATCTCAGTTTTTCCCTTTGTAGAATGGGATATAATAATCAACTCTATCTAACAAACTATGAAAATGAAGGTATTTAAAAAACCTTATTAAGTGCCTGGCTTACGAAAGTGCCTGATAAATGTTTGCTTAAAGATAGCCAATAAGAATTTGTAATGTATAAAAAAAATTCTTTCCCAATTTCCAGATTAAGGTAAAACTTTCAGGTATGGCCTGTCACCTAGTTATTAAAGAAAACAGATCCCACATAGCCAACTGCATGGTTCAAATTCTGGTCCCAGGGACCAGCAGTTACCATAATGGCTATGTCACTGAACTCCCATGTAGCCGACCACGGTTCGAGTCCCAGACCCGGTGGCTTAAACTCACGCTGGGTGCGTGTGCATGTGTGTCCAAGATCCCGAGAGGAGAATGGAGGAAAAGGGATTGCCGCGTGGCCATCCCCCCTGGGAGGTGATTTCTCACGTTCTATCTCTCTGTCTCTGGCGAGCACATGTGCCCTATAGCGAAAACCTCTCCCCCCACCCAAAAAAAAAAAAAAAATTCTGGTCCCAGTGGCTTGAGAAACATGCTAGGCACATATGTGTGTGCCTGTCCAAAACCCTGACAGAATGAAAAAATGGAGAAAGGATTGTGGCATGACTTTGCCTCATTTGGGGGTGTGTCCTCTCTCTGGCTAGTTCATGCACCCTTTGGCAATTAAAAAAAAAAGCTTAAAAACAGTTACTTAAGAAAAGTGAGGATAATTACTCTTAAAAGTTTCAGTTAAGGGCCAGCAGGTAGCATGGTGGTTCAGGCATTGGATTTCCATGTGGCCAACTGCAGTTCAGGTTTCTGACCTGGAAGCTTAAAAAATCATACCAGGTGTGTGTGTGTGTGTGTGTGTGTGTGTGTGCATGCCCAAAAATCCCAAGAGGAGGATGGAGGAAAAGGGATTGTGGGTGGTTACCCTCCCAGGGGGTGATTTCTCACTTTCCCTCTCTCTGTCTCTGACAAGTACACATGCCCTATGACATAAACCTTAAAAAAAAAAGAAAAAAGAAAAAAACTTAGACCTTTCACATTATGTGATTGGCTGCATTGTCAAGTAACATACAATAGAGAGCAGATTTCAAAGCACTGTTAATCTGTAGAAAGCAAACTTAAGTTCCTGATAACACTATGTTTGAAATATTTAATAGTATTTTGTGTGTTTCACTTGCTTGAGAAGATTTGAATCACCTATTTGGTCTGCCCATCGACTAAATGTTCAGAGTCAGTTCCTTTGGTTTACTCTCATGGTTAATTGATTTGATGATGTAAGCTTTAAAGAAATCCTGTCTTCCAAAAAAAGAAAACTTTTCTCCTGGCTTGCTTTTTTTTCTGTAGAAAAATTTCCAGAAGCCGATCCATTTGAAATAATAGAGTCCTTCAATGTTGTTGCAAAGGAAGTTTTTAGAGGTATTATTTTGAATGAATACAAAAGGTAAGTGCATCCTTTTTTGACAGAATTGAAGCATGTGCTATGGAAGGAATTGTTTTGTTTTGTTTTCAAGTTAACAGTAAAGAATTCTATTTATTTGGTAAATGGGCACCTACTTAAGAAAGAGGATATGGGGGCCAACAGATGGCATAGTGCCTAAGGCGCTAGGCTTAGGCATGCTCTACCACAGTTCTGATGGATCCCTGGATCTGGTGATTTGAAAAATCACACCAGGCATGTGTGCACACATGCCCAAAATCCCAAAAGGAGAATGAAGGAGAAGAGATTGCAGCATGGCCATCTACCCTGGGGGGGTGATTTCTCGCTTTTTTTCTCTCTGTACCTCTTCGTCTCTCTCCGGCAAGTGCACATACCCAATGGCAAAAACCTAAAAAAAAAGAAGAAGAAAAAAAAGCAAGAGGATGTGGATCATGTGGCTGTGTGATTCTCTCTTTGGGGCTTTATGTATAGGACAATGCTCACAGCTCTGACTGCATATCAAAATTGCTTATAGAGGTTTGTGACAGTGCAGGTGTATAAGTCACAACCTGGGTATTTGACTCAGTGGGATTTAGGGTAGGTCCGAAGTATCTATTATTTCTTAAAGTTCTACAGGGGATTATGGTACATAGAACATCCTGGTAGTGATAAAGAGATGATATGTATTTTTTTATTTCTAACATGGCTTTACTTACTTATTTCCTTTATTACTATAGGTGCGATGGTCGAGATTTGACTTCACTTAGGAATATAAATTGTGAGGTAGATATGTTTAAAACACTTCATGGATCAGCATTATTTCAAAGGGGACAAACACAGGTAATATATGTAAAAGGCTACGGTTATTTGCTGTATTAGGATTATTTAATTGGATCTAATAGAAATATGTAGATGTTACACACTTTTAAAATATGGAATGTATTATCTTTTTTTGAGAGGTTTTTGCTATAGGGTGCGTGCACTCACCCTATAGCAAAAGACAGAGAGAGACAGAGAGACAGCAAGCAAAAAATCACCCCCCAGAGGGGATGGCCACGCCGCAATCCCTTCTCCTCCATTCTTCTCTCAGGATCTTGGGCACGCACGCACACATGCTCAGCGTGAATTTAAGCTGCCGGGTCCAGGACTTGAACCATGGTCGACTACATGGGAGTTCAGCTACATAGCCATTACGCTAACTGCTGGTCCCTGGAATGTATTATCTTTTAAGATTAATATCTAGTAGGGTTTGGGGGACCAGCCTGGTAACCTCATAGTTAAAAAGGAGCTTCCACATGCCCAGCCACAGTTGAAATCCCACCCCCGGCTACTTGTTAAACATACTAGGCATGTCTGCTTGCAAGCTCCAAATCATGCCAGGACAGAGAAATGAAGAAGGGACTGTGGCATGACCATGTTCCATTGGGGAGTATTTTTTCCCATTCTCTATCTCTCTGTCTTTCTCTGGCACGCTTAAACCAAGAACCTTCTTAAGTAAGTACGCCTAACAGAGAAATCCTACTTTACCACTATTCTATTTTTCAGCCCTGAGATTGGGCAGTTTCCATCAGTCTGTCTTCATATTCACTCGTGTCATCTCCTTTACAAATAAGATAATGTATCAGTTCTGGAATTACCATTTTTTTCATTAAGTTTTATTTCTTTCTGTGAGAGAGTGATAGAAAGACATAGGCAGAGAAAGACCCTGATAAGGGTTCTCCTAGGCTTTCAACCAGTCAGGATCATGGGTGTACCTGCAGTGTTCCAATCAATCAAGGATCTGAATCCCATGTGTCTCCAGTATGTGGTAGTGTCCTGCTGCCTCCACCATCATGTCTGGGCCTCCTTTGATTCTTTTTTAATGTCTTTGACTCTAATTATAATAGCTATTGGAATCTTACATTTTAATCAACCGAGTGTCAATCTTCATGCATTTCTCTTTTCTTGAGAATGGGCCCTGCTGCTTGTTTCTTTATAGGTTGTGTCCTGGATTTAGCAAATGATATGTAGTAGAGTCTCTGGATTATGGTATATCCCTCCAAAGAAGATTGATATTTTTTATAAGGTAGTTCCTTTAGGTACCAGCAGATGACATAATGGTTATGACTCTGGACTCCCTCATAGTTGACCACAGTTCAAGTCCCGGACACAAGGACTTAAAACTCACACCAGGCACATGTACATGCATGCCCAAATTCCCAAGGGCTGAATGGAGGAGATAGGATTGCAGTGTGGCCACTCCCCCAGAGGGTGATTTCTCACTTTCTGTCTCCCTGACTTTCTCTGTCACTCCAGTGAGCCAAAATTTCTCTTAAAAAAAAAAAAAAAAAAAGAGATAGTTCTTTTAGCTGAACCATTATATTTTAATTGCCAGAGGGCACGTACACTCACCAAAGAGATAAGGAGAGAGCACTTCCCAATGGGGCATGGTCATCGTATAGTCTGTTCTCCATTTCTCCATCCCCTTGAACCATGCATGCACTCACGCTGGTGTCTTTTTCAAGATGCTAGGGCTGGGATTTGAGCTGCAGTCAGCCATGTGGGATCTGGTGCCCTTAAGTAGGCTAGTAGGCTGGCCCTTGCTGAACGATTGCGCCTTCTGTGAACTAGTACATAGTTTTTATAAATATTCCTCCTTCTTCCTGTCTACCTGTAATCCTCCTCCAGCACTTCTAGTCTAGTGCTGAATTATTTCTTTCTTTTTGACATTTATTCATTTACCTACTTATCTGTTACGATTTTCAAGCCTCCAGTGCTAAATTATTGAGGTTTACATACAGTTTGAATATTTATAGAATGACTATCTACTTTATTTATTTATTTATTTTTGGTAAGGTTTTTGCCACAGGGTGTATATGCTTACCAGAGAGAAACAGTGAGAGGGAAAGTGAGAAATCTCCCCCTAAGGGGACATGGCCATGCCATAATTCCTTCTCCTCCATTCTCATCCTGGGATTTTGGGCATGCCCACACAAGCCCCAGCATGATTTTCAAGCCGCCGGGTCAGGGACTCAAACTGCCATCAGCCATATGGGAGTACAGTGCCTAAACCACTATGCAACCTGCTGGCCCCTGTCCCTTTTATTTTAGGAGCTAATAGAGCTATTCAAATAGTGTTCGTTTTCATCTTTGTTGTAACTAAAAAAAAAACAACCTAAGGTACTTTCTTAAAATTTTTTTAAGGTGCTTTGTACTGTGACATTTGATTCATTAGAATCCAGTATTAAGTCGGATCGGATTATAACAGCTATAAAGTAAGTTTTTTTTCATACTATGTTTTACGATATTCCAGTATATAACTGAAACTCTTACTGTATATTGTTTTTCAAAACATGTGTCTCTATACTTCATTTCTGTTTACAATCGTCATGGTTTCAAGGGGTTTTTTTGGTGTGTGTGCTGTGTTATCTTTTACATCATTGGTTTGAAACAAGTAAAGCATTTCTTTAATGTGAGTATATTTAGTTTCTTCTCTGTTTCTAAAACCTATTCCACAAGACAGATTTCTTGGATATTCTTAAATGAATAGGTTTTTCTATTATAGATGAGAGCAAATAAAGAGGTAGAAGTCCTTATATTTTTTTAAATTATTTTTTTATTTTCCAATACTCTTTAATTATCAGAGGGTGTGTGTGCTTTCAGGAGAGAGAGAGAGAGACTCCCACTCACCTACCCACCCGCCACTGGGCGCAGTTACACCACAATCCTTTTTCTTTTCTTTCTCCTTCCTGCCAAAATTTTAGACAAGTGCACACATGTGACTGGCATCCTTTTCAGGCCATAGATTGCAGCGGGTCATGTGGGACTTGATCCCAAAGCACAATGTCTAACCACTGCACTATGGGGCCAGCCCTATTTTCCAGTATTCTTTGTCTGGATCTCCACTTCCACCACATTCCTGCCACTGAACATACCTGCTACTGTCACTTCCTGACCCGCTTTCCTGCCAGGCAGTTGCACCGACTGCTAATCCCACTGGTCCAGAGGAAAAGGTGTTTGGTCTGTGGCTCTCCAGTCTTTACCTTAATGTGGCTACAGTGTCAGGAACCCAAACTCACACCTTTAGTCACCTGAGACTGTTGAACAGTACCAGCACCTCTACCTGGTTTGGACCTGAAATGCCACCACCCACCAGGGCAGTCTCTCTCCCTAAATTCTAAATCTGTTGCTTTTTGACAAAAAGAGAAAGCAAAAGTTTTACAAAATAAAGCCACTCTGGGAATGTTCTTAACCTCTCCTCTCAGCACATGGTTGATAAATGAACTGAAGGGAATACACATAACCTCCCTCCAGGTGTGAGGCTACACCAGCAGCCTCTGGGGCCTGGTCTATAATGGTCAGGAAGACATGTTGCCTTAAGGCTTAGGCTAGTGATGTAACTCCAGTGGCCTCTGCAAATGAGGCCTTGCCAACACCTACAGGCACACGGTAGAGCTGGAGCTTGCCCTGTCCCAGGTTTCATTAGCAGGGTCCAGGAGAGGGGAGCAGCCCCTATTTCTGTTGGAGGACGGCTGTGGTGCTTTCCAGTGCACAGCCTGCACGAGTGATGCCAAACTTTCCAGGCACAGATAAATCAACCACAGTTGAGCCCAGGCGACTTTCAGGGTTCTGGCTATCCCCAATCAGCCCTCCATCAATGACCAGAGATAACTGAGGCCAGAGATCTCAGAACTCCTCCAACATTCAGAGAACTGGCCTGGTTGCTGAGGTTGGCACCGGTAAGAGCCAGCGGGCCACCAGACATCTGGACCAAGTCCTGCATGAAGGTGTGGTCCGGAGTACAGATTTCCGTGAGAGAAGTGAAGGGGTTCAGGTCCTGGTTGAGTTCCTCTGAGCGTTCCATCACCCAGAGTCACTGGTCCTGGCAACAGATCTTTCAGGAGCCATGGTAGTACCTGTAGACATTGGCCATGCGGCCCAGGCATACAGCTAGCGGCTTGGCCTCACTGCAGCCCTTGAGGCGGTACACAGCACCCAGTGCTGAGCAGCTCACCGAGCAGACCAGGCCGTACAGCGTGTCGGTGGGGACAGCCAGCTCTCCACTGCGGCCAGCTGTCGGTGCTCTGGGCTTGTGGCCTATATGGCCCCGCTCACCAGGAGCCACAACAGCCGCGGGGCTCGGAAGGTGCAGGAGGTGGGCATTCCAGGTGGAGCCCAGTGGCCACTCGCTCAACCCCACACTGTGAGCTGGAAGTCCTTATCTAATCCAAGCCACATCATGAATTTTTGCTCAGAAATAAGTGCTATTCTTCCTTTTTCCTATAAAAGTCAGCAATACAATTGTATTGGTCAACTTTAGATGAAAAGAATCCATGTTACATCAGAATTCTGGGACTCACTGGCAGTTCTTCCTTTCCTCAGTGCCTCAGGACTCGGCCTCCCTCTTCCCATTGCCCAGCTAAGGCGGAAAATCTCCAGTATCTTCAGGATAGCCACCCTAATTCTTTTCCATGTATCTGATAAAATTGACAGTGCAGTTGTGTATTTAAGACTGAAATGCTTGTCCTAATCATTTTTTAGAAGATCTTTGTATTTTATATACTCATTTGGGCCAAACTTAGTTGACCTATCCTTCCTCTCTTTAGCTCCTTTTTCTTCTAGGAGGCAGCATAGCTTCAAAAAGAGCCTTGGGGGGGAACAAGCAGTTAGCGTAATGACTATGTCGCTGGACTCCCACTTAGTCGACCGTGGTTCGCATCCCGGACCCGGTGGCTTAAAACTCACGCCGGGCGCATGTGCGTGCGTGCCCAAGATCCTGAGAGGAGAATGGAGGAGAAGGGATTGTGGCGTGACCATCCCCCCTGGGGGTGATTTCTCGCTTTCTGTCTCTATGTCTCTGTCTGGCGAGCGCACGCGCCCTATAGCAAAAAAAAAAGCCTTGGGCTTGACCAAGGCATCTCCATATGATCTAATCTTAGGTCTGTGACCTACATAGATGAGGGCACACATCACTCAGCCATGCTGGCCTTTGACTTCCTTTTTTTGTTTTGGTTTTTCTTCTTCATAATTTACTAGAGTGTGGGTTCAGTTTTGAAAAGAGGGAG
This sequence comes from Tupaia tana, assembly GCA_026018925.1. Lineage (NCBI taxonomy): Eukaryota > Metazoa > Chordata > Mammalia > Scandentia > Tupaiidae > Tupaia > Tupaia tana. Next base: position 179,024,723 of record JAKSZU010000003.1, read on the forward strand.
TTGGGGAGGAGTGAGAAAGCACCCTCTATAGGGGATGGTCACTCTGCAATCCCTTCCCTTCCATCTCCCCACTCCTTTGGAATTTTGGACCCTCCCCGCCCCCCCCCCCCCCCCCACACACACACACACGGTGTGTTTCTCAAGATTCAAACCACAGTTAGCCATGTGGGATCCAGCCACCTTAACTACCACGCCACCAGCTGGCCTGGTTTCCTTATCTTATAAAATGCAAATACCAGGCTAATAATTTCTACCATCCTCTCTGGCCTCCAAAATTGGTCTTCAGAAGGAGTTTGGTTTTGAGATTTCTTTTTCCAAAGCTGTAGTTTATGGCTTTACAGATTCTGCTCCATCCTAGGTCTTTTCTTACGTCCTATGTACAGAGAGCTGCCTTTTATAATTCTACCCAAATGGGTCACTGTTTGTGCTGGGACCCTGTAATGTGGCTGCCTTTTCATCAGTAAATCTGGTTTCCAGCTTCCAGGAATTATGTTTCTTCTCATCCTTATTTTCCCCCATTTTGGTATATACTTGTGCAGCAATTCTCGTAAACTCTGAAGAGGGGATTGTGGCCTTTCAGTTACTCTGATTACTCTCAGCTGTATTATTTTCAGTTACGGATTTTTATTTTACATGTTGACTGGGAAAAAGATGGTTAACTATCAGATTTAACTAAAGTGGTAATGTTTAGGTTTCTCTTCATAGTTATTAGTGCTCTAAAATATATGTCTCCTGTCTTAATGTTCAAATATGGATATGTAATAAGGGCTTGTATTTGAAGCAAAATTATTTTCTTAAATCTGTGTAGAATTAATTCATAAGCCCAGAAGAGAATACTGTCTCATATTCTTCCTTTGAATACTGACTTTTAACACTATGCCTTTCATTTGCAGTGGTGTAAAAGATAAAAATTTCATGCTACACTATGAGGTAAGATAAATCTTTTTCCCCCAACATTTTATTATAAAAAATTTTCCAGGATAAAGCAAAATTGAAACTTTACAGTGAAAAAAAAAATTTCTTTTTGAAGAGGTTTTTGCTATAGGGCATGTGCGCTCGCCAAAAAGACAAGGAAAGACTGAGAGACAGAAAGTGAGAAATCAACCCCTAGGAGGAATGGCCACATCACAATCCCTTCTCCTCCATTATCCTCTTGGGATCTTGGGCATGTACACACACGCACCTGATGTGAGTTTAAGCCACCGGGTCTGGGACTCAAACTGTTGTTGACTACATGGGAGTCCAGCAACATAGCCATTACGCCAACTGCTGGTCCCTTTTTTTTCTTTTTATTTTTTTACAGTGAAAATTTTAATATGCCATCTATCTGGATTTTACCATAATTGTCTTACTGTGCTAGTGTTTTAGGTTTTTTTTTTTTTTTTTTTTTTTTTTAAGAATTATTTTCGTTAACTATTTATTTATTTATTTATTCATTTATTTATTTACTTACTTACTTGCTTACATACTTTCAGTTTGACCAGAGAGAGACAGAGTGAGCGAGAAAGAGGGAAAGTGAGAAAACAAGCTGCCAGGAGTGGGACTCATATCATAGTCAACCATGTGGGAGTCCAGCGCCCTTCATCACACCACCTGCCAGCCCCATTACTGTGCTAATTTTATCATACACTAAATAAAATTGATTTAAGATCTGTTTTTAAAATTGTATACAGAAGGTATTTGGAGAGATAAGTAGTAGTTGTTCAATCAGTAACTTCCTATTAAGTCATGCATAAAAGCTAAAACATAGCAGATAGTATTGTTTTAATCAAGGAGGAGCTGCACCTGTACACGTGTGTCAAACAAGAGTGTAACTTTTCAACTACAACTGACAAATCTTTTTTCCATTACTTCATTTAAATGTTCTTTAAAAAAATTATTAATAGGGTGTACATGCTTGCCGGAGAGACAGAGCAGGGAGAGAGAGAAAATAAAGAAAGAGGATGGCCACACCACAGTCCCTTCTTCTCTTCTACCCTTTCTCTGGAGATTGTGGGCACACATGCACTCATGCCAGGCATGTTTTTCCAACCACTGGATCCAGGACTCAAACTGCACAGTCAGCCATATGGGATCCAGGGCCTCAACCACACTCTACCTGGCTAGCCCTAAATGTTCATATTTTTATTTAACTGATTAGTAGTAAAAGATACGAGGTATTTACTATTAAATTACTTTATGTGAAATTATCCTATATAATTGAGTTTGTGATTGGCTTTATTTACAACTAATTCTAAGGAAACAGACATAGCATAATGAACTTTTTTTTTAGTTTGTTAGAGGACACATACACTTACCAGAGAGAAAGTGAGAAAGTACATCCCATGAGGGATGGTCATGCCACAATCCTTTCTCCTCCATCTCTCCTCAGAGATAGATAGTTATGGGACCAGCAGATGGCGTAATGGCTATGTCGCTGGTCTTCCATGTAGTCGACCGCAGTTCAAATCCCGGACCTGGTAGCTTAAACTCACGCCAGGTGCGTGTCCATGTGAGCCCAAGATCCTGAGAGAAGAATGGAGGAGAAGGGATTGCAGCATGGTCATCCCCTCTGGGGGGTGATTTCTCACTTTCTGTCTCTGTCTTTCTGGCAAGCACACGCTCCCTATAGCAGAAACCTCTCCAAAAAATAAAAAAGATAGATAGTTATAAATCTATCCATATGGTAATCTAAAGTATATATTATGGGGTAAATCTAAAATATATACCAAAAGTCACCACATATGTATATGTACGTGTGTGTGTGCGCATGTGTGTGTATGGGTACACTTTATTTCCTAAACAAAAATGGGATTGTACAAGTTTTATGACTTGTTATTTTGATAAAATATCTTGGACATCTTTCTATATTACTTGTCTATGTGTGTGTATTTTTTTTTTTTAAGTTTCCTCCTTATGCAACTAATGAAATTGGCAAAGTCACTGGTGTAAACAGAAGAGAACTTGGGCATGGTGAGTACAAATCTGTAAACCTTATATTTTTACCCAGACTTAGTACATATTTTCCTTATTCTTTTCTATTTTAATTTAGGTGCACTTGCCGAGAAAGCCTTGTATCCTGTTATTCCAAAGGATTTTCCTTTCACCATAAGAGTCACATCTGAAGTCTTAGAGTCAAATGGTATGGTAATAAAAAGTTTCATTGCTGGTAAAAAATACTAGATTCCCTATTATATTCTTAACTTGTCAAAAGTAATGTTATAGGACCAGCAGATGGCATAATGGTTATGTCACTGGACTCCCATATGGCCAACCACGGTTCAAGTCCCAGACTGGGAGCCTTCAAACTGATGCTGGGTGCATGTGTGTGTGTGCCAAAGATCCCCAGAGGATAATGGAGGAGAATATTGCAGTGTGGCCATCTCCGCTTGGGGTGATTTCTCACTTTCCGTGTCTCTGTCTCTCTATGTCCCTCTGGAAAGCACACGCACCCTTATAGCAAAAATCTCTCTTTAAAAAAATTCTGTGCCCCAAATCCCGAGAGATTATGTTATGTTATTATGTTTATTACTACAAGATCTAAGCCTATTGCAAGAGAAAATATATTTAGTTAATTTAGTCACTGACTGGCACAGAATCAGAATCTTTGTAGCAGTACTGTCTAATAGAAATGTATGTGATGATGAAAATCCTCGATAGCTGTACTATCCAGTTGAAGACCTGAATTTATTTCAAATAATTTAAATATATGTAGCCATATGGGACTGTGTAGCTCTATAGTTTGTGGCTTACAATAATTTGCTTTAAATGCTTTTAAAATGCCAGCAGGTGATGTGAAAGTTAAAGTGCTGGATCCCTCTTGGGCTGTGGTGTGGTTTGAGTCCCAGACCTAGCAGCCTGAAAGTTACACTGGGTTGGGGGCACCAGATGGTATGGTGGCAAAGGCACTGGACTCCCACATGGCTAACTGTGGTTTAAATCCCAGAGGCTTGAAAATCATACCAGGCACGTGTGTGCGCATACCCAGTCTCAGGAAGCGATTGAAGGAAAAGAGATTGCTGTGTGGCCATCCCCTCTGGGGGGAGATAGCTCACTTCCCTTCTTACTGGCAGGCACATCTGCCCTATGGAATAAAACTTTGAAAGAAGAAAGAGAGAGAGAGGAGGAGGGAGGGAGGGAGGGAAGAAAGAAAGGAGGAAGGAAGGAAGGAAATAAATCACGCCAGATGTATGTGTGTGCCCAAAATCCCAAGAGGAGAATGGAGGAGAAGGAATTGAGGGATAGCCATCCCCCTTGGGGGGTGATTTCTCACTTTTTCTCTCTCTCTCTCTCTTTCTTTCCTTTTTTTTATTTTTTTTTTATTTTTACATTTAATCATTGCACCTCTTTACCGTGTACAACATGGTTTTTCCAGCATGAATACAGTGCACATTAGTCAAAACAATGATATTACTATATACATTATCATCAACAGACAACTTTTCATTTTTGTGTCTATTAAGTGTGTTGTTTGTTCCCTGAATCCCTCCCTTCCGCCCTCAGTTACTCATTCCAATACCTCTCCCATACTGTCTCTAGTATCTGCAGTTGCCTTCGCTTTCTCTCTTTCTTTTTCTCTCTCCAATGAGCACACATACCCTGTGGCAAAACTTTAAAAAATAAAATGAAGAAGGAAGATAAGACTAATGAGTATTTATAGTTAAATATCTGTAAGAAAATAGCCAATAGTAACAATTTTCTTCCTCTTAAAAAAAAATTTGTATATCATAAAGGAAGTGTTTTTCTTTCTATAGGATCATCCTCTATGGCATCTGCATGTGGTGGAAGTTTAGCACTGATGGATGCAGGTAAAATAAAAAATACATTTTTAAACTGCTAATGTCACTTTGCATTCACCTGGTTCATATAAAATACAAGACTTTTAAAGTTGAATTTCAGTAAGACAAGATAGTTCCAAAGCTTCAAATATCCATATATTTGCTAGAATTGTTATGTTTACCTAAAGATAGTACACTGAAAATAGCATCCACTCCTCACTTAATGACTCACCTGCTTAACAACTGCAGGAATTTAGGACCAGGTATCCAGCATGAGGAATCCCCTTTCAAAGTCTTTCTTTCCTGCAGGCAGTTAGTATTTGATACGTGAAGTATTCTCAATCACACAAAAGTAAATATTTCATTTATAAATTTGTATTTTATTGTGTATCCATAGTAGTACTTAGAATAAATAAAAATGATTATGCCATATTTATATCATTGTATTGTGTTATGTCTTGTTACTTTCTGGCACTTGTATGGATAGAATTACATTATTCTAGTGTGGTGTCATATGAAGTATGACATACCCTATGGCACCACAACACACCACAAGACATCATCTTTAAGCATCTCACGTATCAACCAGTTTGCTTACTGACCTAATCATAGGAACAGATCAAAGTGATAATAATACAAATATGTATAAGCCACACAGAAGTGAATGATAAACTAGGTTGAGGGTGATTGGCCCAGAGAAATGCTTACATTTCATCTGGGGTTTTTTTGTTTGTTTTATTTTTTTTATTTTAAATTGATTTATTTCACATTCATTCACTGAACATCATCACAGCATAGAAAATGCAGTTTCCCATCTAGGATACACTGTATATTGACTTAATCATACATGTTATCATCAATAAATTTCCATTTTTTGTTTCTTATATATTTTTCTTTATTTTATTCCCTATTTCTCACCCTCTGCCATTTTGCACCCTCTACCCACACTGTCTCTGTTATCTACACTTGCTTTCCAGTTTTTCCCCACATTTTATGGACTCATAAAATATATTAATTAAATACTTTCAATAGCAAGTTCAGCTGATATATACACATCTGTGAGTACCTGTCTGACGTGAGGCATGAAACTCTGTGAGTAGGGAGTTCTTAGCAGCCCCTTTCAGAGATTAGGACCACCGAAGACCTTCTGCTCAAATTTCACCCTCCTGCACTCCTAGATCTAGCCAGGAGCCAGGACAAGCCAATCACCAGCCATCTATATCTGAGTTCTGAATGGCCACTTTTGGCAGCACACTAGCGTACCACAGTTCTCATTTTTTGCTTAAAAAATAAATTTCTTTTCTTTTGATTGTTTTTGCCTTGTTTTTCCTCTTTTTTTGGGTTGTTTTTGTTTTCCTTTGCTTTTTACTTTTCTGTTCAGCCTCCGCACACTGAGTGTCTAGACACGTCTAGGTGCACAGTAGCCAAATATCTGAATATTGAATATCTTAATATTGACCCTTTTAGGGTCAAATTAATCCTCAATTTCCATTGAGTCTGCTGCACAAAGGGAGAAAAATGGTACTGTTTAGAGATTGCAGACCACCTCCCCTTGCATGCCTCTGAATGCAACATTTAACTCCAAAAACTAGGAAAAGAAAACATATAATCCATCAGATGACCAGAAACCATCACAGAGGCATGAGAAATATGAGAAACCAAGACAATATCTCTCCGCTAAGGGAAAGGAATAACTCTTCATCCTCCACAGACAATACAAAGGAACTCATGGAGTGTCAGATAAAGAATTTAAAATATTCATAGTGACAAAGCTAAGAAATGCAAGAAAAGAGAGACAGCAGACTCCAGAAGAGGCAGGAGAAAAGTCACAAGTTCCAGGAGGTGAGAAAGTTCTTGCATGATCTGAAAGAGGAAATACACACTATAAAAAATAATCAAATGGGAACCAGCAGTTAGCGTAATGGCTATGTCACTGGACTCCCACGTAGTCGACCATGGTTCGCGTCCCGGACCCAGTGGCTTAAAACTCACGCCAGGCACATGTGCGTGCGTGCCCAAGATCCCGAGAGGAGAATGGAGGAGAAGGGATTGCGGCGTGGCCATCCCCCCGGGGGGTGATTTCTCGCTTTCTGTCTCTATGTCTCTCTGTCTGTCTGGTGAGCACACGTGCCCTATAGCGAAAATCTCTCCAAAAAATAATAATAATAATAATCAAATGAAATTGTTAAGAGATGAAGGCCGTAATACAGGGAGTCAAAGCCTTCCTTGAAAGTATTAAAAGCAGATTAAATCATGCAGAAAGTCAACTCTCAGATGTAGAAGATAGAACTTCTGACCTAGAATAATTCACCAAAAAGTCTGAGAAAATAACCCCCCAAAATGAGAATAACATACAAGTAATACTTTATACTATTAAATGTCCAACATCCAGATCATCAGTATCCCAGAAGGTGAAGAAACGAGTAAAGGCATTGATCATCTATTCCATGAAATCCTAGAAGAAAACTTTGCAAACGGTGAGAGGTACTCAAATATCCAGACCACAGAAATACAAAGGACCCCACATAGAATCAACCCAAGATCTTCTCCAAGGCACACATCATAGCCAGATTGACCAAAACCACAGACAGAAATAAGATACTAAATTTGGAAAGAGAAAAACAGGTTACTTTCAAAGGATATCCCATTAGGCTAACATCAGACCTCTCATTGGAAACAACGCAAGCAAGGAAAGAATGGGAATATGTATAAAAGTGTTAAGTGAAGAAAGATTTCAACCAAGAACACTACCCAGCAAGATTATCCTTCATATGGGGAAAAAAAGACAAAAACACTCTCAGATAAACAAAACCTGAAAGAATTACCAATAGCAGATCAGCTCTTCAAGAAGTGCTAAAGGGAATGCTATCCCAGGAAAGCTAAAGTCACACACACAGAAAAAAGAGTACAGAGAACAACCAAGATAATGGCTAGCCTAATGGTAGGGACAGTTCCGAGTTGAATGTTAACTTTCGGAGTATAAATGGAAAGAGATTAATTACATGTAAAATAGAATTTTATGACTTTTTACTAAAACATTACTGATTTTCTTATATGCTTTGTTTTCCAGATTTAAGGATTTTTGTCTTCTGTTAACCATTGATAGTTTGATCTACCTATTGTTCAAACTGAATCCTAACCTTTTTCTTGGCTTTAAATTTTAATAATATTATCTTAACATTTTTTTAAATTTTGATCTTTTAAAACTAAAACTTTTTCTTGAAATTAAAAAATGCATTAAAAAATACCTATTTAAGGGACCAGCAGGTGCCGTGGTGGTTAAGGTGCTGGACACTCCCACATGACTGGCTGACCACAGTTCAAGTTCTCGACCTTGTGGCTTGCTTTCCCTCTCTCTCTGTGTCTCTCTCTGGTCAAATTAAAATGAATAAATAAATAAAATTAAATAAATAATTTTTTAAAATACCTATTTAATGACTGTAGTAAGCTATATAACCCCAGCATGGTGCTACTTTATAGTATGTTCACTTTACTCACTGAGGTTTATGCATGAAGTTAGACATAACGTTCATATATATGTATACATCAGCTGTGCTTGCTATTGAAAGTTTTTAGATTAATTAAGATCTTTAGTGAATCAATAAAGTGTGTGGGGGGAAAGAAGCCATGTAAAACAACTGTAGATAACCCAGGACAGTGTGGGAGGAAGGTGGGAAATGGCAGAGGTCAAGAGGTAGGGAATCAAGGGGGGGGAAAGCAAATATATAAGAAACAAGAAATAGAAAATTACTTATTGATGATAACATATATGGTAATATCCTTGATTGAGCCAATGTACAGTGCATTCTGGATGGAAAATCTCATTTCGTATACTATATTAATGTACAGTGAGTGAATGTAAATAAATAAATTTTAAAAGTCCATGAGTAAAATGAAGATACTATAAAGTAGCACCTAGCGAGGCTATATAGCTTACCGCAGTCCTTAAGTAGATTTTTTAAATAGTTCTTTTTAATTTTAAGAATAGCAGTTTTAGTTTTAATAAACCAAAATCAAAAAAATGCCAAGACAAATTTGCTTAAGACTTAAAGCCAGGAAACAGGTTAGGATTCTGTTCAAATAATAGGTATATGGACCTACCAACAGCTCAAGAGAAGACAATTATCCCTAAATCTGGAAAACAAAGCATAGAAGAAAATCAGTAATCTTCTAGTCAAAAGTCATAAAACTGTTTCACCAGTTCAGTCTCATATAATTAATCTCTCCTTTCTTGTGGTTCTTTCTTCCCGTTAAAATTCTGGATGATAACACTCTATTCTGGACTTGTTCTTACCATTAAGTTGGCCATTTTCTTGGTCGTTTTTGAACTCTTATTTCTGTGTATCTGTATTTAGTTTTCCTGGTATAGCACTCCATTCAGCACTTCTTGGAGAGTTGGTCTGGTGTTGGTAAATTCTTTCAGGTTTTGTTTATCTGAGAATGCCTTTATATTTTCTTCCCATTGGAAGGATAAACTTGCCGAGTATAGTATTCTTGGTTGAAATTGTTTTTGACTTAACACTTTGAATGTATGTTCTCATTCTTTCCTGGTTTGCACTGTTTCTGATGAGAGGTCCACTGTCAGCTCCATGGGATATCCTTTGTAAGTAACTTTACATTTCTCTCTTGCCAATTTCGGTATCTTGTCTTCGTCTGTGAGTTTGGTCAATCTGGCTATGATGTGTCTTGGAGAAAATCATCTTGGGGTTGATTCTGTGTGGGGTCTTTTGCATTTCTTGGGTCTGGATCTTTGAATGCCTCTCTAGGCTTGGAAAGTTTTCTTCCAGGATTTCACGGAATAGATTATCAACACCCTTATTAGTTTCTTCACCTTCTGGGATACTGATTATCTAGATGTTTAGATGTTTAATGGTATCTAATATTTCTTGTATATTATTCTCTTCTTTTTGGGCTATTTTCACAGACTTTGTGGTGGATTTTTCTAGACCAGTGATTCTGTTCTACAGCCAAGATTTAGTTTTCTGTATGTTCTAGTCTGCTTTTGATCCTTTAAATGGAAATTTTGATTTCCTGTATTATAGCCTTCATCTTTAACATTTCCATTTGATTCTTTTTTTATGATGTGTATTTCCTCTTTCAGATCATAAAAGAACTTCCTCACCTCCTGGAACTCATCAGCTCTTTTTGCCTGCACCTTCTGGAGTTCATTTTCCTCTTCTCTTGCATCTCTGTTAGCTTTATCCTATGAATATTCTGAATTCTTTATCTGACATTTCCTTGAGTTCCATTGTACTGTCTGTGGGTGGAGAGGAGTTGTTCTTTTCCCTTGGGGGAGAGGTATTTTCTTGGTTTCTCATATTTCTTGTGCCTCTGTGGTGATTTCTGGCCATCTGATGGATTATACATTTCTTCCTAATTTCTTGAAGTTTTCTGAGTGTTCAGAGGCTTGCAGGAGGAGGTGATCTGCAATCTCTCTGCAGTTCCATTTTTTTCCATTTGTGCGGCAGATTCAGTGAGAATTGAAGAATGTTCTGACCCTAATAGTATTCAGATGTTTGGTTACTGTTCACTTAGACTTATCTAGACACTCAGTGTGTGCAGGCTGAGCAGCAAAATGATGAAGAGAAAAGGAAAAGAAGACCAAAAAAAAGGAAATAAAAACAATATAAAAAATTTTATTTTTTTTTAAGCAAAAAAAATGAAAACTGTGCAGCCCATGGAATAGTTAACAGCTCAAATGCAGGGTCTTCTCAGAAGACCTGTGCTTTTGCCTCTCCTAAATGGTAGAGGGGAAGGATGAGAATTAGTGAGATAAAGGAGGATCTGAGAGCCAAGAAAATACTTTACCTTAAAAAATGTTTCAAATTTTTAAAAAATTAAAAGAGAGAGAGAAACAGAGAAGGATACAGAGGGTGCCCTACCACTCTGTGGATTGAGATCTGGAGGGCAAAGTCTTAGCAGAAAATTTTCAGTAGTCTTAGTCCCTGAAAAAAATAGTTCACAGCTGGTTTTAAAGGCTGAGTAGTTGTTGACTAGCAGGAGATAGGCCTGTATTTCACATGAAAGGAGCAGCATGTGCACGTTATGAAGCAGTGTAGTGTGTTTCTGGTGTATATGCAAAAGAAGTGGTGAATAATAAACAGGAACCAGACTCTGAAGAACATTGTTATACTAAGGGATTTGAATTTAAAGCTAGCTTTTTTTTTTTTTAATTTTTTAAATTTTATTTATTAATTTACTTATTTTGACCAGAGAGAGACACAGAGAGAGAGAGAGAAAGTGAGAAAGCAAGCCACCAGGTCCAGGACTTGAACCATGGTCAGCCATGTGGGAATGTCCAGCGCCTTAACCACCACGCCACCTGCTGGTCCCAAAGCTAGCATTTTTATAGCTCAGTATTTCATGGAGTAGTATTCTACAGGATATCAATTACTGTGTACTATATGAAAATTATTCTAAGGGCCTACCCATGGCCTGATGGTTATTGAAGTCATATCCCACATGACTGACTACAGTTCACATTCTGGCTCCCTATGGCTTCAATAAAAAGAGCCCACGAAGCACACATTCCCTGTGGCAAAAAACAGCACTCCAGACATGTCCATGCCTGCCCCAAATCCTAATAGAATGGAGGAAAAAGGATCACGGTGTGACCATGCCTTTTTAGGTAGTGCTTTCTCCCTTCCTGTCTCCTGCTTTGTCACTCTCTCTCTGGTAAGCACATGTGTCCTCTGGTAATAAAAAAAGATGAATGCTAACAGAATGATAAATACAGTTGACTCTTGAATAGTACATGTTTGAGCTGTGTATGTACTTAGACACACAGTTTTTTTATTTTCAGGAAATATATTGGAAAAATATAGTACACTACTGTAAATTTTAATGATTTTTTAATGACTTTTTCTATAACTTACTGCATCTTAAGAATATAGTAGGTAATACATATAATGTACAAAATATGTGATAAACAACGTTTATGTTATCAGTAAAGCATCTAGTCATAATGCTTCCAATCAACAGTAGGCTATTAGTGAGTCAGAAGTTATGTGCAGATTTTTGACTGAATAGGAAGTAAGCATTTCCAATCTCCATGTTCTTCGGGGTCTTCTGTACTTTTGGTTTGACCAGCGTACATATTACACATAAAAGTTCTTTTTCAATTGCAGGAGTTCCAATTTCATCTGCTGTTGCAGGTGTAGCAGTAGGATTGGTCACCAAAAACAGTGCTGAGAAGGGTGAAATAGAAGATTATCGTTTACTGACAGATATTCTGGCAAGTATATTTCCAATTTGAAATATTTAACTGAGAAGACTATACATACTTTATAAGTATCTAGAAGAATGCTAGTACCCAATACTAGCTCTTAATTTCCTCTTCGTGTTCATCTTGAATTTTATAGGCTGTGAGTTAAACTATGTGTTACAGTATAAATATGCATAATGGCCTACTTTACAATGCTCATATGTTCATCTTTATTCATCTGTGGGAGAGAGACATCTAGAAATAAAGTAATAATTGTGATGAAAATATTTGTAGCTTAAATAGTCACAGATTAGAAGCAGTAGTTAAAATAGATATTTCTTTGTGTTTGCTCTTAGAGGATATGGTTTACTTCTAAAGTGGTTTTTTGAACTTCTTCTACAGTGAATATGGTTGAATTTTGGTTTTGTTTAAACTTTATCTTAATTTCTTAAATTCCTAAAGGGAATTGAAGATTACAATGGTGACATGGATTTCAAAATAGCTGGCACTAATAAGGGAATAACTGCATTACAGGTATATTTAAAACCCATTTTATTTCATTTTTATAGTGTTTAAATAACATCAGGCATGTGTGTGTGTGTGTATATATATATATATATATATATATATATGAATATTCAAATGTTTAAATAACATCAGGAATGTGTGTATATATATATATATATATGGATATACACACACACACTATATATACACACACACACATACACACACATATACATATACACATATATATACAAAGTTTTCTTGACTCTTTTCATATTAGGCTGATATTAAATTACCTGGAATACCGATAAAAATTGTAATGGAGGCCATTCAACAAGCTTCAGGTAAGCCAGTGTGCCTAATTTTCTTTTCATTATTGTCAAATTTGTTAGTGGAAACTATAATTACCATTATGCTTATTGTAAAATACCACTTCAAAGTTAGAATTTTAGTGACTAGCAGGTGGCATGGTGGCTGGCTAAAGTGCTGGATACCCATGGGTGAACACAGTTCAAGTCTCAGACCTGGTGACTTGCTTTTTCACTTTCTCTTCCTTTCTCTCTCTGGTGAGCACATGTGTCCTATAACAAACTTAATAATAATAATAAATTAAATAAATAAACTTACTTTTGAATGAATGAATAAATAAAATAAAAATCTAATTTTCGGGACAGCCAGTAGTATGAAGGTTAAGTATCCCATATGGTTAACTACATGGTTCTGTCCAAGACCCAGCAGCTTAAAAATACACCGACTACGTGTATATTCATGCCCAGAAAATCCTGAGAAGAATGTAGAAGGGATTGCAGAAGGGCCATTCCTCTTGCACAGGGGTCATTTCTCACTTTCCTTCCCTCCGTTTGTCTCCAGCTAGTACATGCAACCTCCAGCAAAACTTAAAAAAAAAGAATTTTACATAGCTTAACTTAAATCAAATGTTAATGTTAAGCATATGGCCAACCACCAAGATAAAAGACAGGGAAATTTCAACTTTTACAAATGAAACAACTCTAATACAGGATTTATAAACAAGGGCATACAAGTGAATTTTCAAGGTAATTGGGTTACAGGAAGTTCTGATTATTAAGCTAAAGACTTTGAATTTTACTCCATAAAAAGAGTATAGCTATTTCAGATTACATTTATTTTATGTAGTTAAAACTTTTTAAAAAATTTTTAAAGAATTATTTAATTTTATTTTTTAATTTAAATTTTATTTTTTTAATTTGACCAGAGAAAGACAGAGAGAGGGAAGTGAGAAAGCAAGCCACCGGCTCTGGAACTTGAACTGGTTTCAGCCATGAGGAAGTCCAATGCCTTAACCATCATGCCACCTGCTGTCTTCTGTAGTTATAACTTCTATTGTGTTTTTATCTCTTCTAGTTGCAAAGAAGGAAATATTACAGATTATGAACAAAACTATAGCAAAGCCTCGAGCATCTAGAAAGGAAAATGGACCGGTTGTAGGTAATAAATATATTAAAGTGACTGATTTTGTGATAAAGTAAACATTAATATATAGAAGTACTACTTGAAACTTTTTAAAATCTCATAAAGAGAATAACAATGTTATAAATACTGTTATCCTTAAAATACTTTAAATTTGGTAAGATATTCTTGGACATTTTTCAGTAATGTTGATAAAATAACAAACTTCTCCTATTTCACATTGAAGTATTTTTATGTATGTCAAGGTAAAAAAAAAAAAAGGGTGTGTGTGTGTGTGTGTGTGTGTGTGTGTGTGTGTGTATCCTGAGTGACCAGGGCATGTTTTAAGTTCATATGTCTGTTTGAATTATATAATATATTTATCTATATTACATTCCAGAAACTGTTCAGGTTCCGTTATCAAAACGAGCAAAATTTATTGGACCAGGTGGATATAATTTAAAAAAACTTCAGGCTGAAACAGGTAAGACTAGTATAAACATTGTGTTTTGTTTTGTTTTGTTTTGTTTTAATTAAATGCTAGACCATGCAGTGGTCCAGCTATTTCATTCAGCACTATATTGCTCCAAAATATGTATGTGAGGAAAGAGGGAAAAATCAGGAAAAAAAAATATGACATGTTTTCATTGTGAGTTTCCTGTGTATCTCTTAATAAAAATCAGCAAATGAAGGGCTGGCAGGTGGCGTTGGTGGTTAAGGCTCTGGACTCCCATATGGCTGATCACGGTTCGAGTCTCAGACCTGGCGGCTTGCTTTCTCACTTTCTCTCTCTTTCTGTTTCTGGTCAAGTTAAAAACATTATATATATATATTATATAATTATATATATTATATATAATTATGTGTATAATTTTATATATAATTTATATGTGTATGTTTTATATGTATATAAATATTATATATAGATATATAATATTTATATATATATTATATAAATATTTTATATTATATATATAAATCTTTAATAAAAAATCGGCAAATGGGACCAGCAGTTGGCATAATGAATTGGCATAATGGCTATGTCACTGGACTCCCATGTAGTCAACCATGGTTTGAGTCCCATGTGGCTTAAACTCACACTGGGCATGTGTGTGTGTGTGCCCAAGATCCCAAGAGGAGAATGGAGGAGAAGGGATTGCAGCGTGTCCATCCCCCCGGGAGGTGATTTCTCGCTTTCTGTCTCTGGTGAGCACATGTGCCTTATAGCAAAAAAAACCTCTCAAAAAAATCAGCAAATGATTGTCTTTAACTATATTCAAGAAAGATGACCAAGAATTCATCAAGTTTGTTTTGGGACATTTTCAAATCAGATATCTAGAATAATTTTTAATTTGTTACTTTAGAAGTGTTATGTTTTAATTATCTTAATATTCTGTTACTTTTACTTAGGTTTTTGTAGATTTTTTTATTTAGTGAACATATGTAGAAATACTATTCTTTAGGGTTTTTTTTTTTTTTTTCATCTGGAAGCAGTGTTTGAGTTACCTGGGAGCTTTAAGGTTATTTAGAGGTTGAGAAGCAGTCATCTTAGCAAGTGACTAAGATTAAGAAACTAGCATTTTGTCCCTCATCCATCTATTCCCTTTAAAGGTTAAGGAGAAAGAAAAAAGAGGTGAAGGAAGGGTTCTAGTATACTTTCTACACATAATTAAAGAAACAAAACTTGGGCTAGCTTTGTAACCTAATAGTTAGGGGAGCTGGATCTCATATGGCCAACAGTGGTCTGAATCCCAGATGGGCAGCTTGAAAAACACACTGGGTGCATGTACTTACTTACATGCCCAGAATTCAACAGGATAGAGAAATGGAGTAGAGGGATTGTGGTGTGACCACACTGCATTGAAGGGTGCTTTCTTCCCCACCCTCCATCATTTTGTCTCTCTGGTGAGTGCACATAATCTCTTGCAATTAAAAAGAAAACAAAACAAGACCCTCCAAAATTAACCCTGATATGTTTTATTTTGCCAGGAGGTATGCTCCAAGAAAGTAGACATTAGTTGACTATTGTATTCCCCACAGCCTAGTACAATGCCAAATACATAACAGTGTGTGTGTTTGTTGGTGAATGAATTCCTTCATTTTTTTTTTCTTTTAATTTGCTATAGAACTAGTGTGCTCATCTGGAGGGAGGCAGGGGGTTGGGTAAGAAAGCATCCCATATGCAGGAATGGCCACACCACAGTTCCTTCTCCTCCATTCTCCTCATGGGATTTTGCATACCCATGTACACACACCTGGTGTGCTTTCCAAGCTACTGGGTCCAGTACTTGAACCGTGCAGTAGGCCATGTGGAATCTGGCTGCCTTAACCACCAAGCTACTAGCTGGCCCAGCAGGTCAACTTTAACATGTTAAATTATCTTTTTAAAAGGTGTAACTGTCAGTCAGGTGGATGAAGAAACATTTTCTGTATTTGCACCAACACCCAGTGCTATGCATGAGGCAAGAGACTTTATTAACGAAATCTGCAAAGATGATGTAAGTATAGATCTTATAATAGTTGCTCTTTCTACCTTTTTGATATAGTCTTTATGAATCTTTTTTTTTTTTTTTTTAATTTGCTGTTGGGCACACGTGTTTGCTGGAGAAAAGAGAAAGTATATGGGGGCAGAATGAGAAAGCACCCCCTGGCAAAATGGCCACACTGCAATGCCTTCTTTTCCATTCTGCCTTTAGGATTTGGGGGCTCACATGCCTAGCATGTTTTTCAAGCCACTAGGTCCAAGACTTAAACCGCACAGTCAGCTTAGTGGGATCCAGGTGCCTTACCACCATACCAGTGGTGGCCCTTCTTTTATGAATCTTATGACTTATTTTGTCCTTACAGCAGGAGCAGCAATTAGAATTTGGAGCAGTATATACCGCCACAATAACTGAAATCAGGTAATATTAAGTAGTATACTATGTTGTAATACACTATATTAAAAGCCTTGATTAACCTCACATTTGCTTTAATTACTTTGAAATTTTAAGGTCTTTAGATTATGTATCAGTTACTGTGTAATCATTATTTTTTTAAGGTGTGATATATTTTATTTTCCACACCAGTTTGTAGATTTTTAGTAACATGGTATTACAGTTATAATAGATTCTTCTAAGTAAATTGTTTTCTTTAACAATCTCTCCTACTGTTTCATTTTTCCCAGTAATAAAGAGACCCAAAATAGACTTAATGCTTCCTTCGCTGTTATTGCTGGCTTTTTTTAAAGATAGTACTGCTTCACACTTAATTAGCATGTATTTTTTTTCTTTTTTTAAATTTCATTTTCTTTTATACATTCAATCACATTATTATTTGGCTTAAAAAATTGGTATTTCAATATGTGAACATTTCTCCCTAGTGCACTTGATAAAACTACAAAATGTCTTCAACAGATAATACCACATTTCTTTGTGCCATTAATGATTTGCCTTCCTATTTTTCTTCTAAATGTCCTTCCTCAGTCCCTCCTCTTTCACACCCACTATATCTGGTATTTATAACTATATACTGTGTTTCTATATCCTTTAGTCAATTTGTTTTAGCCACAGGGTGCGGACCCTTGGTATATGTTAAGTGGGGACATACAATGCCTCTCCTTCATAGCCTGGCTTGCTTCACTCAGCAGTAAATCTTCCATATTCATCTACTTTCTGTCAAAAGCCAGGGTTCTGTTGTTTTTTATGACTGAATAGTATTCCATTGAGTATATGTGCCACAGTTTTTCTATCCATTCATCTGTTCGTGGGCATTTAGGTTGTTTCCATGACTTAGCAATTGTGAATAGTGCCGCAATAAACATTGATGTGCAAGCACTTTTCCAATTAAGTATTCTTCTGTCCTTTGGGTATATACCAAGGAGTGGGATTGCTGGATCATATGGTAGTTCTATTTGTAGATTTTTGAGGAATCTCCAAATTGTTCTCCACAGTGGCTGGACCAATTTACATTCCCACCAGCAGTGTAAGAGAGTAGCAAGCATTTTTAAAAGCCAGTTTCAACCTCTAAGCATTTTTAATACCTACAAAGATTGGATTTTCAAAATCAGAAAATCTCCATTTTTAAGAAAAAAGAAATTATCAGCCATAGCAGTTCAACGCTATCTAAAATGAATACAATATTAAAATACAACAGAAAAAATTATTTAATATTTCAGGTGAAAAATAAGGGTGGGATAGCTTATTTTAGTAAATTAGAGAAAAAAGGAAAAGAAGTATTTTAATGAAATAGGGATCCTGTTTTACCTAAACCTTTCCTTAAATCACTAATAGCTTAATGATATTCTACACTGTTTTAGAATACTTAATTTCATTTCAAATTTTTTTTTTTCATTTCAAATTTTTTTTAAAGTTTACAGGAGAAACACAGAAAAATATATTGGGTCATCAGAAAAATCATAACTTTTTTTTTCATGTTTTTCTATGCAAAAATGTGTAATGACTTTTCTGACGACCCAATATATCCTAAAAACTTTTCACTGTGTTTTTCCTTTACCTTTGTTCCTTGATTCATAAGTATTTAAATATAGGTATATTTTCAAGTGAAAAATAAATGTCTCTTTTTGGTACTCATTCTTTTTATAGTTATAGGAATGTAAGTTAGAGTGGTAGTTTTTTGGTCTTTTTATCTTTTTTCCCCTATAAAACATAATCAGTTTTATTTATAAATACATAGATAGTTCTTGTTTTAATGGGGCTCTTATTTCCTTCTTATAGAGATTCTGGGGTGATGGTAAAACTGTATCCAAATATGACTGCAGTACTACTTCATAACACACAGCTTGATCAACGAAAGGTAAAAGGAAAAATAGATTTGATGATTTTTATAACTGTCTTAAAATACTGTTTGTAGTTGCCAAGGTTGGTGAAAATTATATACTTCATCTACTCCTAGCTTAAATTCAGAAAACGAAAATGACAGAGATGCTGTTGACAAAAGATTTTACATTGTTTATCAGATATACTTACGCTCGCTTTCCATGGTGGAATAGAAAGTGAACATTCTGAGGCAAAACAACATTTAGAGCTAGGTCGTAGCAGTTACTAAAAATATCTACATATAGCCTTGCTTTCCAGTTTTTGACTGACCAATCAGTCATGATAAGATCTGGAAGACTAAGAATATAAGACTCTTCACAAAAACTGAGGGCAGAGGATTAAGTGACGTGTCCATTTTAGCATATATTAAAGTATATTATAAAGCTATAGAGAATAAAACTGTGTTACTTGTCCAGAAATAGATCATTCATGTAACCAAAAAGAAAAAGAGAGAGACAGACCAGAAATAAATCCAATTATGTACATAGGACTATAATACATGCTCTAAGTTACATTTTCAGTCAGTGAAAAAATAAATATTATTCAAAAAATATATTTGCATAGCTGTTATTATAAAGCAGAACCTCTACTCATTTTTATACCACATTCTATCTGGATTAAAGACTCTATGTTTAAAAAAATGTGGTCAGGAAATGAAAAATCTTTAGAAGAAGGTACACTAAAAGAATATGGATATTCTAAAAATCTTGATACTGGGAAAAGCTCAGCAATATATCAAAGCCAAAAATGTAAATAAATTAATGAAATTTTACTGTACAAAGGACTTTTGAAGATGAGTAAGAAAGGTGAATATCAATAGAAAAATGAGTAAAGAATATGGACAGTTTTCTTAAGTCAACAAGTTAATTCGTGATCAAGAGTAATTTTTGAAAATGTGAGTAAAATCAGTCTATCATTTTTAACTTTCAGATAGTTGGAAATTCCCAATGCGAGTAAGAGAATAGATGAATAATCTGATACATTACTGATAGGATTGTAAATTAGGACAAACTTTTTGGAGAGTGCTTGGTAAACCTGTGGAGCTAGAAATTCTATTGTAGCATATTGTTCTCAGAGAACATTTAGAGTACATGAATACATGATCCAACTTATTTATTTTTGTTTAACATTTTATTTTGAAAAGTCTTAAGGCTACAGTAGAGTTGAAAAAACAATATGATAAATACTTAACCTTTCGTCTAGACTCACCTATTATTAACATTAGCAGCACTAGAATTTAAAACAGATTATTACTTTTTAAAGGTTTTTGCCAGAGGGGTTGTGGATTCTCTGGAGAGAGATAGAGAGACACAGAGAAAAGGAAAATAAGAAATCACCTCAGAAGGGGGATGACCATGCCACAGACCCTTCCCTTGGGATTTCGGGCATGCACACAGGTGCCTGGCATGATTTTCAAGCCTCCACATCCGGAACTCTAATGGTGGTTGGCCATGTGGGAGTCCAGCACCTCAACCACCACATCACCTGCTAGCCCCTAATTAACACAATTTAACAGACTTTATAATCATAAAAACCAATAAAGCTGTTTTCTACTTGGGAAAAAAAATCTACTTCTATGGATATTAGATAATCATGCACAAGAACTAATAGATAAAATGTGTTTTCTTTCAGATTAAACATCCCACTGCCCTAGGATTAGAAGTTGGCCAAGAAATTCAGGTACCTGTGTTCAACCTTTTAACCTTTCTGTTGAAAATTGTGCTGGAAGTTTCAATTATTATTTTCAGAGTAAGCTGGAAGGATAGAATCAATATTTATGGTATGCATTATTTATTTACAGCATTGTATTTTAACCTTAGGGTTGCTTAAGATTGCCTAACCAGAATCATTAAAGATTTAAGACACAATTCTTTCCCTCAAGGATCCTACATTTTAGCTAAAATAGTAGCCATCTTTAGAGCTTTTAGAAAATACTGGGTTGTCAGAAAAATCATGATACATTTTTGCAAAGAAAAAAATTTGTCATGACTTTTCTGACAACCCAATACATGAGCAGGTTAGTGTTGGCTATGCAGACTCAGTAATTTGGAGCAAACATGAGAGCTCTGATCATTGTAACTTTGTTGAAAGCCTGGAATATCATCTTTGAGGAATTGAGACTTTAATCTTTTTTTTTTTTTTAGTAGACCATAGATTAGTTTATTTGTATCAGCCATCAAGCCATGAATTCATAGGGAATAGGTTCTAGTAGTTCAGGCTCTTTTCCATTAGTTCTCACAAGTGTGCTTCTCTGGGTGGAGCAGGCTGGCGCTTTAGTTGAACCCAGGTAACTTTCTCCTTGGCTTCCTTCTTTTTCTGGTCATTTTCTTTCACACATTTTAGGAAGCTATCTCTGTTCTTAGAATGTTTAATATGCTCGATATGCACATTAATTCTCTTGGCAAGAATCTTGCCCTTTTTTACAACAGTGCCAACAGCATGCTGGGTAACGTAGACTCTTCCAGTTTTGCCATGGTAACATTTGTGGGGCATTCCTTTTTGAACAGTACCCATTCCCTTAATGTCTGCAGTATCACCTTTCTTGTAGATTTGCATATATGTTGCCAAAGGAACCACTCCATGTTTTCTAAAAGGCCTAGATAACATATATCAGGTGCCTCTTCTCTTTCCCTTTGTGTTCGTCATTTTGGTTTATTACCAGAAGATGGCGGCTTTGGCCAAAATGACGAGACTTTAATCATTTCTCTAATATTAAGCTTAAAAGTTCATGAGCTAGATAAGCTCAAAATGTTGTTCAGGCCTAGATTTCTGATAACAGATTCGACCATTTTTATAGCCCTTTATGAGTGGATGAAAGAAGTCATTGCATGTCTGGTGTTTTTGACCATACTACATTCTATTCCAGTAATCCCTAATACCCATGACCTAAGTGACTAATGCTTGGAGTTTATTTCCAGGCTGTAGTCCCATTGTTCAGGTAGCCTTGAGGGAAAGCTGAGAACTAATATCTCTGAATTAGGTCATTTTTTTTTTTTACATCAGAAGACACTTTAAACTTGCCACATTTTCCCGACTTTTCACTTTCCAGGGGGAAGCCAAGTAAAGTCTACTGTGATGGTCCTTTGAGTGAAAATCTAAGTGACCTAAGCTTAATCCTGTATTCTTTATAACACAGGCTCAGAAAGTCCTTGTCTAAAATCATTCACTGTGGCCTTGGCTTTTCTTCCAATGTGGGAATTTGGCCCGGAGAAAACAAAAAGGCAAGAGGAGTATAACAGAATATTATAATTGGACAACTGAGTTCCCATTTTTTTTTAATAATTAGCCAGACTATATTTATTAAACATATACCTCTACTTAACATTGAGCTATGCTTTCAGTGAACAAGTAACAAACAACATTAATCATTCTCTTTTTCGAATCATGTAAATTTAACTATCTTTTAATTTGGATGTTGAGCAATGTGCTGTAACTTTAAAAGTATATGTTTCTTTAACATAGGTGAAATACTTTGGTCGTGATCCTGCTGATGGAAGAATGAGGCTTTCTCGTAAAGTGCTTCAGTCTCCAGCTACTACTGTTGTCAGAACTCTTAATGATAGAAGCAGTATTGTACTGGGAGAACCTGTCTCACAGTCATCATCTAATTCTTCTCGGTGATTTTTTGTTGTTTTGTTTTGTTTGTTTTTTTTGAGAATTCTAGGATGGTATTCTTTTGAGCAAAATTTTAGTAGTATCTTTTAGTGTGTAGACTTATATGTATTCTAATATATTCTAATTATAGCTCATTTACGTGTGCCATTTTTTAATTTCAAGGGTAACCTATATTTGCATATAATTTACATCATAAATCAGGAAATATTTATTATTAAAAATAAACCATTTATACATTTAGAAAAGATTACCCTTTGTTCCTATAATTCTGCAATATCTGAAAAACTTAGAAATAGTCTATCATGTACACTGTTGTAATAGCTCTTTCTACATACTGTGTTTTTCTTCTTTATATACAATAGTGACAGTTTGCCCTTAGTCATCTTATGGCTCACCTCTGACAAACAACTCTACTTGCCTATAACTATTTCACAAACTAGAACTAGCCATTTTCAAAAAACATTGCCTCTCCAGGGCAGTTGCCAGTATCTGTAAGGAGTTGAGGGAAGTAATTTGATCCATTTTTAATATGATGGCTTTCAAATTGGTCACAAAACTGTAAACATAGTAGAACAGACATAAATGGAATTACATTTAGAATGAGGTAGTACATTTCTAAAATTTAGCTAAATATAGAAAAAAATCATTAATTGATCAAATAGAACTAGGACATTTTTAAAATGTGTATGTGGATATTCACGGTATAAGATTTGGAGCAATTATGATTTTCAGTTAATAAATACATATTTGAGGGGCCAGCAGGTGGCATGGTGATTAAGGACACTGGACTCCCACATGGCCAACTGCAGTTCAAGTTCTGGACTTGGTGGCTTACTTTCTCATTTTTTCCCTCTCTCTCACGCTGTCCTTCTCTGGTCAAATTTAAATAAATAAATAAGAATAAATAAAGTTAGATAAAATAATTCGTTTAAAAAATAGATAAGTAGGGACCAGCAGTAAGCGTAATGGCTATGTCGCTGAACTCCCATGTAGTCAACTGTGGTTCAAGTCCCGGACCTGATGACTTAAAATCACGCTGGGCACATGTGCGTGCCCAGGATTCCGAGAGGAGAATGGAGGAGAAGGGATTGTGGTGTGGCCATCCCCCCTGGGGGGTGATTTCTCACTTTCTATCTCTCTGTCTCTGTCTTTCTGGCACACGCCCTATAGCAAAAACCTCTCCAAAATAATTTTTTAAAAAAATAGATAAGTAAATATATATTTGAAATAGTCATGTATAGAGATTAATGATAAAATTATTAGTCATATCTGTGAAATTGTTCATTTCTGTCATTTAAAACACAATTTCGGGGAACCAGCAGTTAGCGTAATGGCTATGTCGCTGGACTCCCACGTAGTCGACCGAGGTTCGCGTCCCGGACCCGGTGGCTTAAAACTCACACCAGGCGCATGTGCGTGCGTGCCCAAGATTCCGAGAGGAGAATGGAGGAGAAGGGATTGCGGCGTGACCCTGGGGGGTGATTTCTCGCTTTCTGTCTCTATGTCTCTCTCTGTCTGGCGAGCGCACGCACCCTATAGCGAAAACCTCTCCAAAAAAAAAAAAAAAAAAAAACCACAATTTCACAAAAACGTAAATTGTACATTGAAGTCATAATTTAAGATGTAAACCTATAAGTCTAATAAAAATATATATAAATTCATGACACAGGGCTAACTAGTTTATAAAATATTAAAAATTCAGCTGGCCAGTTAGCATAATGGCTATGTCGCTGGACTCCTGTGTAGTCAACCGTGGTTCAAGTCCCAGACCCGGTGGCTTAAACTCACGCCGGGCACGTGTGCGTGTGTGCCCAAGATCCCTAGCGGAGAATGGAGGAGAAGGGATTGCGGCGTGGCCATCCGCCCTGGAGGGTGATTTCTTGCTTTCTATCTCTCTCTGTCTTTCTGGTGAGCACATGTGCCCTATATCAAAAACCTCTAAAATAAATAAATTAATTAATTTATTTAATTTAATTAAAAAAAAATTCAGCTGGCCAAGCCAAAGATTTTTTTTTTTTTTTTTGAGAGGTTTTCGCTATAGGACGTGTGCGCTCACCAGAAAGACAGAGAGAGACAGAGAGATAGAAAGCAAGAAATCACCCCCCAGCGGGGATGGCCACGCCGCAATCCCTTCTTCTCCATTTTCCTCCCGGGATCTTGGGCACGCACGCACACGCGCCCGGCGTGAGTTTAAGCCACCGGGTCCGGAACTCAAACCGCGGTCGACTACATGGGAGTCCAGCGACATAGCCATTACGCTAACTGCTGGTCCCCAAACCAAAGATTTTTAGGATACATGTATTTAAGTCAATAAATACTGACTATATATTTATTGTATATAAAATAGCATGTTAGA
This sequence comes from Tupaia tana, assembly GCA_026018925.1. Classification (NCBI taxonomy): domain Eukaryota; kingdom Metazoa; phylum Chordata; class Mammalia; order Scandentia; family Tupaiidae; genus Tupaia; species Tupaia tana. The sequence goes on from JAKSZU010000003.1 coordinate 179,049,407, forward strand.
CAATATTGATTTACTTTTTATATAGTAAAGGTTAATTGCAAATGAAAGATTAAATTTAAATTGTTTGCTTTCTACATTTGATAAGACTGTTATTTAATAATAGTGACAAAATTTTCATTCTCACTTTTGTTTTTTGTGTAAGACATAATTCTTAGTTTAAACAGGGGTCCCCAAGCTCTGGGTGGCTCAGCAGGTGAGCAGCAGGAAAGCCAACAACACTTCATATGTGTTTTCAGCTGCTCCCCATCGCTCACATTACCACCTGAGCTCTGCCTCCTGTCAGATCAGCGGTGGCATTAGATTCTCCTAGGAGACCCCAGATGGGACCATCTAGTGACAGGAAAACAAGCTCAGGGTTCCTGTTGATTCTGCATTATGGTGAGTTGTATAATTATTTCATTATATATTACAATGTAATAATAGAAATAAGGTGCACAATAAATTTAATGTCTTGGATCATCCCAAAACCATCCCCACCCTCACCCTACTCGAGCTCTCCCGACCCCTGTCTGTGCACCAAGAAACGAGTCCCTGGTGCCAAAATGTTTGGAGACTACTGGTTTAAGGCATAGTTTTTAATAGTTTAATCTCAAAGTTTCAGCTTATGTTTTTCTTAAGTTTTCCATTTTCTTTTCCAAAGGGACTCCTATCTTCTAGTAATCTGGAAAAATGCAGGCCAGTTCTCTAGAGACGTGTAGTGCCACAGGGTAAAATTATAGCCCACGAACCACAAAACACCAGAAGGATCCATTTCCACTTAAACCAAGAGTCTACACTTTTGTCTGAACTTTTTATATTTCCATCTTCATTCACATCTTCATAGTTGTCCTTACTTTCTGGTGAAGTTTTTCTGTGAGGGCTATTATGTTAAAATTTTTAATTTATAGTTATTTAAATCAAACTGAGTGTCTATCTTTGGTAGTTAGCTCAATACAATACTTATAAGACTTTTTCCTTTATGACATTTATTTAATATACACACACATCCTCCATAAGTTACTGTTCTTGGGACAGGACAGGCAGGTAGATTCCACATGGCCGACTGCAGTTCAAGTCCCAGACTTGGCGGTTTGCTTTCTCCCTTTCCCTTTCTCTCTCTTTCTGTCACTTCTAGTCAGATTTAAAAATATTAACAAATGGAATTAAATAAATAAATAAATCATTCTTTTTGTGTGTGAAAAAAAAGTTACTGTTCTGTTACAGTTTCTTTATAGTCTTTTTAATTTTGCTGTAGGCTTGTGCACTCGCCAGAAACACAGAGAGTGAGAAATCACCCACCAGGAGGATGGCCACGCCACAATCCCTTCTCCATTCTCCTCTCAGTATTTTGGGCACACAGCTTGTTTTTGAAGCCACCAGGTATAGGACTCTTAACTGTTCAGTCAACTGTGTGAGATCTTGCCACCTTAACCACCAGACCAACTGCTGGCACACATCATTTTTTTTTTTTATTTTTGCTTTTATAGACAATATTTTAAGTTTCCGAATCTAAGATGTAAGTATGAATATAAGCATCTTTCTTAGTTCAGTTCAGTCAAGCATAACGGTTTTTTACTCAACACTTAGTAAAGTGTCAAACCTATAATGTGGGTACGGCACGTATCAGTAAACAAAATATTGATAGCTAAAGTACTAATGTTCACATTCTAGTAGTTGATAGAAAGTGGTACATTTTTAAAAAGTAACTGGGTGGGCCGGCTGGTGGCATTGTGGGTAAGAGTGCTGGACTTCCACCTGGCCGACCGCAGTTTGAGTCCCAGACCTGGCAGCCTTCTTTCTCACTTTCTTTCTTTCTCTCTCCTGCTTTCTTGCTCTGTCCCTGTCTGGTCAAATTAAAATAAATAAGCTTAAATAAAGTAATTCTTTAAAAACAAACAAAAAAAGGAACTGGGTAAGTGGATAGAGTGATAGAGAAAAGTTTTCTTTTTTTTTTTTTCACCCTGGGGGTGCATGGATTCACCAGGGAGAGAGAGAAGGAAAGTGAGGAGAAAGTATCCACCACTACCACCCTCTAGCCCCCTGTGGGAAATGGTCACACCATAATCCCTTCACCTCCATTTCTCCTTTCAGGATTTTGAGCCACATGCACAAGCGTCTGGTCTGTTTTTTAAGTTGCCAGGTCCAGGATTTGAACTATATAGTCAACCATGTGGGATCCAACTACCTTAAACACCATGCCATCGGCTGGCCCCATTTTATATAAAATGATCCAGTACAGCTTCTCTGCGCAGATAACACTTGAACAGAGACCTGAATAACATGGGAGAAGAGGATAGGTATCTATTTGGGGGAGAGAATTGATGATAAAGGGACTAACTACTTCATTTTTTTTTAAGGGAGATTTTTATATAGGGCATGCACACTTGCCTGAGAGAGAGAGAGAAAGATTTTTGATATATGGTATATACTTGCCAGCGAGAGACAGACAGAAAGTGAAAAATCACTGCCTGGGGGAATGACCACACCACCATCCCTTCTCCTCCATTCTCAGAATTTGGGGCACATATGCACATGCACCTGGCATGAGTTTCAAGACTCTAGGTCCAGGACTCGAACCACGGTTGGCCATATGGGGGTCCAGAAACAACCACATGCCATCTGCTAGTCCCCATTTAATTTTATAAAGCATAGACTTTTTTTTTTTTTTTTAATTTGGTATAGGGTGTATATGCTCACTGCAGAGAAAGTGAGAAAGCACCTCCCTCCCTCCACCCAGAGAGAGAAAGAAAGCACTCCCCAGGGGAATGATCATACCGCGATCCCATCTCCTCCATTCTCTTCTCAGGATTTTGAGCAAGCACACACAGGTACCCTGCGTGTTTTTCAACTGCACAGTCCTTAACCACCATGCCACCTGCCCAGTTTCACAGTCTTTTACTCCAACCATGTATCTGTTCTTTTCTAGAATTAAAAAACAAAGTTTATTAAATAATATAAGAGGAGCTGGTTAGTACAAGGTGATATTTTCCAAGCATGTAATCAGGCAAGAACATGCTTGACTACTTGCAAGAAAAGGGTAGACACTGCATTCACAGGCTTTTATAAAATTCCAGGCTCATGAAAGTTGAGATTAGGGTGGTAGACAGTGGAAAAAGGAGAGTATGCTTTAGACTCCTTGGGATGGTGGTTAAGGTGCTGAACTCCCACATGGTTATCTGTGCCTCAAGCACTGGACCTGGCAGCTTGCTTTCTCACTTTCTCTTTCTCTTTGTCTGTCTGTCTCTAGTGAGTTCACAAGCCCTGTAGCAAACTAAAAAATAATAATGATGGTAAATAAAGTAAAATAATGAAGGAACAAAAACCAACCTGAGTTACTAAAGTGAAGGAAAGACTTACAGGGGCCCTACCTAAATTGATTTCAGAGAAGCCAAGTCATACACCCTATGGTAGTCAAAAATCAGGATTTATAAGTCATTAAGAATAAGGCAATTCTAGGGGACCAGCAGTTAGCGTAATGGCTATGTCGTTGGACTCCCATGTAGTCGACCACGGTTCGAGTCCTGGACCCGGTGGCTTAAACTCACGCTGGGCACGTATGTGTGCGTGCCCAAGATCCCGAGAGGAGAATGGAGAAGAAGGGATTGCGGTGTGGCCATCCCCCCTGGGGGGTGATTTCTTGCTTTCTGTCTCTCTGTCTCTTTCTGTCTCTCTGGCGAGTGCACGCGTCCTATAGCAAAAACCTCTCCAAAAAATAAAAAAGAATAAGGCAGTTCTCCTTCTCTACTCTCCTGTGGCATCTCATGCCCTCTCTTTTGTGTATCTTTCCACATAAATGCTTTATTCATCTCTGCATATGTATTTTCCTAGCATAGGGCAAAAGATGGTTGTCCAACAGGACAATACCTGTCCCTGAGGTTGAGTTCTCATGGTGGAGAAAATGTCAGGTTCAGCATGGGATAGGTTTTAAACTGTACTAGCATTGCCAGATAAAATATAGCAATATGCCCATTTAATTGGAAGTTCAGGTAAGTGTTCAGTGTAGGTAGGTTCCATATAATATTTGGCATATACTCACAAATAAAAAATTATTTCTTGTTTTTCTGAAGTCGAGTTTAAACTGAACTGACACATTTCTAAATGATGTTAAGACAAATTTCTCTCCGTTTGGAGGAAAAGTTTAAATTAGCATCCTATTTTTATATGTGTGTGTATTCATGCATATATAAAAATTTCAAGTGGACCAACCCAGTTGTCCACAAACAGATGAATGGATTGAAAAAGTGGGGCACATATACACTATGGTATACTACTAAGCCATAAAAATCAAGAACCTGGCATTTTAAAAAAATAATTATTTAACTTTATTGAGAGAGAGAAAGTGAGAAAGCAAGCTGCTAAGTCTCGGACTCAAACTACCTTCATCCATGTGGGAGTCCAGCACCCATAGCCACCATGCCACCTGCCAGCACCAAGACTCTGGTATTTGATAGAAAGTAGACATATATGAAAGATTTACTGCTGGGTGAAGCAAACCAGACCATGACAGAGAGACACCGTATGTCCCCACTTACTATGTACCAAATGTCCGTACTCTATGGCAGAAGCTGAAAGACTGGTGGAAATAGAAACATGGAGAACGTTGCAGATACTGGAGACAGTGTGGAAGGAGCTTGGGAAGTAGGGGAAGGTGAGAGGAAGGGACTCAAGGAGAAAAATAGACAAGACATTTAAGGAACGCAGAAATGGAGGACTGTCTGTTGATGATAATATGTATGATAATATCTTTAACTGGATGTCTGGTGTGTAGTGTGTTTATGCTGGGAAAATTTTTTTTTGAGAGAGATTTTTGCTATAGGGCGCGTGTGCTCACCAAAGAGACAGAGAGGGACAGAGATACAGAAGCGGGCATGTACACACACACATGTGCTCAGCGTTGGCATGAGTTTTAAGCCATTGAGTCTAGGACTAAAACTGCAGTCGGCTATGTGAGAGTCCAGCAATGTAACCATTACACCATCTGCTGGTCTCTGGGAAAATTAATTTTACAAGCTGTGGTGATGTACAATGATTGAACGTATAAGATAATTTTTTTTAATGAAGTGGATTAAAGAATTAAACATTAAGAAGCATAAAAGCAGGACCATCCAGTGACATACTGGTGAAGGCAACTGGATCCACACGGCCAACTGTTCAGTTCAAGCCCAGACCTGGCAGCTTAAAAAAAAAAAAAAATTACTGTAGGTTATGCATGCTTGCCAGGGAGAAAAAGTGAGAAAGTACTCTCTGGTGAGATGGTCATGCTGCAATCCCTTCTCTGTTCTCCTCTGGGAATTTTGAGCATGTATATTTTTTATCATAAAAACAGAAAAACAGAACACATAGAAAATTAGTACACAAGTATGTTTCTTTTAGAGTTAAATAAAATTTTTAATGTAGAGAGTTCAAAAAGCAGACAAAATAGGAAGGACAGTAGTGAAGAGATTTCAACAGATGTTCGTTGTAGGAAAAGCAGATTAGAGAGCAGTAGTGCAGTGGTGCTTAATAAAGCAGAGGAAGTTACAGCTAGAATCAGAGAAGCAAACTAATTCTGCCTACAAAAGATCAGAAAGGATCAAGGCAGAAAATTTGAGGGCAAGGTGAAATTATTTAGAGGACAGCTACATGCCTGGGCCCACTGTCTTATCCCACATAACCAAATAATTAATAATTGCCATCCACCCCACACACACTGTTGTCATACATGTCCCTGTAACACTGCCACCACCACCCTTGCAAGAATGAAACTTGTTTTCTGGAATGAGAGAGACTCTTGCTTTCAGGATACTAGAACAGTAGATAGAGGGAGACTGTGAATCAGGGCTAAACATGGGAATTAAATGAAGTTCTGCATACCAAACAGTAGGACTTCCCTCTGCCTGCCTTCAAGAATGCCTTTACCGAGAAAACATGGGAGAGTTTCTGGAAAACTATACTCCCCCAGATGGAGAAGCAGACAAGATTTCTAAAACCTGGTATTGGATAAAGACAGCCTTTCTTAATCATCTAACATAAAGCTAAAACTGTGACAAGTTGAAAACTGGTATTTGATAAAAGATGGGCAAAGAGCTATAATTGCAAAAAAAAAAAAAAAAAAAAAAAAAAAAAAAAAAAAAAAAAAGCCAGAAGTCTATAGCCTTGTTCTTAAGAATAAAAAGCCTAAGCAGGGCCAAACCAATGAAGAATTTCATATGCCTTCCTCAAGTACTTTATCCTAGGGCCAGCAGATGGCATGGAAGTTAAGGCAGCTGGACCCCACATAGCAAACTGCATAATTTGAGTTCCAGACCTGGTGGCTTAAACACATTGGGCAAATGGACATGTGTGCCCAAAATCCCAAGAGAAGAAGGAATTGTGGCATGGCCATTCCCCCTAGGAGGTGATTTCTCACTTTTCCTCTTTTGTCTTTCTTCTCTCTTTTTGTCCCTATCTCTGGCAAACACATACACCATATAACAAAAAAAATTTTTTCAGAGGTGGGTGTGTGACCTAAGTTAGTCGAAACATATTGAAATTAATGTAAAAGATATTCTCTTTTTGATTATAAGTGAAAAACTAAATAACCTTGAGTGCTCTTGGACACTATTTTATAATACAAAAGGAGTAAGCTTTCATTTGGATCTTACAGCAGAAAGTAGAATTGAAAATCAGAAGGAAATCAAGTCTTTGCTAATATTGAGTCAATCAAATTATATGTGAGTTCACCTTATGTCCAGATTATGCATTCATATAAGCCACTGCATTTTATTATCATTTAAACCAACTTGAATTTTTTCAGGGAGAGGGGATACTTGTAATTGAAGAGGATTTGAATTAAGTCAAGGGAGTCTAGGAAGGCTCCTCCATGGAAATGATAATTTTGGTGACATTTGAAGGATAAAGCAGGAGTTATCAAGAGATGATTGGCAGGAAGAACCAGGCAAAGAGAATACATGTGCAGACACTATGACAAACAGAGGCATGAGAGTCTGAAAGAAGAATGTGTGAGTTCTAAGATGCAACTAGAAAGGTAGATAAAGGCTATAAGAGGGCCAAAAATCATGAAAAGATTTTTAGTAACAGATGGGGGTTAGATACAAGAGACACACACACAATATATATATATTCTATAACACACAACATAGCCCCTCAAAACTAATTATCCAGCCCCAGTGTCAGAATTGCTGACAGTAAGAAACTCTACTCTAGGAATTCAACTTACAAATAGTTGGCACACATCAAATAGCTTTTATACAATCACTTATTGTTTGAGGTTACAAATTATTGGAAATTACACAAATATACATAAATAGGAGATACATCAACTAAATTAGGGCTCATTATACAACGGGATACTATATAACTATTAAATAGAATGAATTACCGTTCTACCCTGTCCTGGAACCAATGCCAAAATATGTTTATCATGCTTATATGTTTTATATGTTTATATGTTGGGTCATCAGAAAGGTCATGGCATATTTTCTGTGTTTTTCTTTTCTTTTTTGAGAGAGACAAAGATTTTTGCCATAAGGCACATGTCCTCACTGGACAGACATTGACAAAAAGTGAGAAATCATCCTTCCGGGGGGATGGCCACTCCACAGTCCCTTCTCCTACGTTCTCCTCTTGGGTTTTTGGGCACGCACACACACACATGCTCAGCGTGTTTCAAGCTGCCAGGACTGGAACTCAAACAGCAGTCAACCATTTGGGAGTCCAGTGCCTTAACCACTATGCCACATGCTAGCACCATTTTCTGTTTTTCTATGCAAAAACACAGCATGATTTTTCCAACCACCCAATATATTCATGTTTGTGTGTGTGTGTAAATACGTGTATGAAGAACATTATGTACAGGAGACATCAAACTATTTATGGAAAAATGGAATTAAAGTATAAATTTAGTTTGCTATTAAAAAACTTTGAAATCTACGTGTACTTTCTTCATAATATGCATTTTCTGTGAACTTTTGAAGATCTCTAGTATAATATTCCATTATTTGTAAATTTTTTTTTTTTTTTAATAAAAAAGTGGTAGGAGAATTAAGCTTTACCTAGGTGGTTGATTATTTGCTGCCTTTTTCTTATCCTTAATATCTCTCTATTTCCCCATGGCAAATTGCTTCCCAATTCACTCCCTTCCCTTTTATGTCTTCATAAAAGAAATCTTTTTTTTCTTTTTGAGAGGTTTTTGCTTTAGTGCACGTGCACTCGCCAGAAAGACAGAGAGAGACATACAGAAAGCGAGAAATCACTCACCAGGGGATGGCCATGCCGTAATCCCTTCCAGTCTCCTCTTGGGATCTTGGGCATGCATGCACACATGCCTGGTGTGAATTTAAGCCACTGGGTCTGGGACTTGAACCACGGTCAACTACATGGGTGTCCAGTGACATAGCCATTACGCTATCTGCTGGTCCCAAGAAATAATTTTTTTTAATTATTTTTCTTAATTTTATTTATTCATTCATTTATTTTACTTATTTTTAAAATTTTTTTAAGTTATTTAATTTATTCATTCATTTATTTAATTTGACCAGAGAGAAACAGAGAGAAAGAAAGTGAGAAAGCAAGCTGCCAGGTCCAGGACTTGAACCATGGTCAGCCATGTGGGAGTGTCCAGCGCCTTAACCACCACGCCACCTGCTGGTCCCTCATTCATTTATTTTAATTTGACCAGAGAGAGATATACAGTGAGAGAGAGAAAACAAGCCACCAGGTATGGGACTCGAACTGTGGTCAGCCATGTGGGAATTTCCAGTGCCTTAACCACCACGTCACCTGCTGGTCCCAAAATAATTTTTTTAAAGGTGGTAGATGTGGTATTACACACAGACACACACGTTGTATAGACATATACATTGATATGTATATTCATTTACTTATGCATAGAATATCTCGAGTGGAACTAGATACATACTCCATGGGCTCAGTGCAAACTAAAAATGTGGGGCCTCCCTTTAAAAATTATTTCAAAATGGTGATGGCAGAGCATTAAACCAAGTGTGCAGCTGTTCAGGTCACACATCTGTGAACCTGACCCTGCTCTGGCAACATAAACAGGAAAATGGAATAGTGGTGATTCCAAGAGGAAAACAGAGACAGGAGAGAGAGAATGAGACTTTTTCACTGCATACTTTTCTCTGCTTTTCAGTTTTATACATGTAAAAAAAAGTATTATTTAAAACAAAGAGGCCAAGTGGTAGTGCAGTGGTAATGCAACTTGGCCCACATGGAAAGAGTCTTTGGTTCATGTCCTAAGTACACTGGGCATGCATGCATGAACATGCTTGTGATCTGGGTTAACAGACTGGGGGTGCATCAAAGTGTGAAGATCTTGGTAAGGGTTCCCATCTCTCTCTCATGGAAGAAATTAACTTCAGAAAGAAAGAAACAGTGGAGAATTGTGGGCTCACTTGAGTAGCAGTCTTTTGGAGTGGAATTTCAATGACTTCCTGAAGAAAAGAATCTCTGCTGGGACCAGCAGTTAGCGTAATGGCTATGTTGCTGGACTCCCATGTAGTCGACCATTGTTTGAGTCCTGGACTCAGTGGCTTAAACTCACACCGGGCGCGTGTGCGTGTGTGCCCAAGATCCTGAGAGGAGAATGGAGGAGAAGGGATTGCGGTGTGGCCATCCCCCCAGGGGGATGATTTCTCTCTCTCTCTCTCTCTTTCTCTCTGTCTTTCTGGCGAGCGCACGCACCCTATAGTAAAAACCTCTCCAAAAAAAGAAAGAATCTCTGCTGAGGAGAACTTGTGGGTTGTGGTGCACTACTGCACACAGACTTGAACAAGCACTGGGCCCTATATCCAGAAGTCCACAGAATCAAGGGATGTGTTCACCTGGAACTCATTCTCCTTTTAAAATAACAACAACCAAAAAAAAAATTTTATTTACTTATGTATGTATTTGTTGTGATTTTCAAGCCTCCAGTGGGAGACTCAACCACGTTCAGCCCTGTGGGAACCCGACACCTTAAACACCACACCACCTGATGGCTCCTCACCTTTTTTATCTTTTTAGGTCATGCACTGAGCACCTTGAATTTCCTATTCTAAAGGTCAAATCTGCTTCCAGAGTCTGCACAGTCCTCTTCCCAAGTTTTGTCCTGAGAAATGGCCAGAGGGTGACCGTATTAAGGGCGTTAGAAAAGGGTTGTGCAAAAAGGCTGGGGTATCCTCTCACATCAGGGTCAAAAGATGTCAGTGTGATCCTTCCAAGACAGAAATGTTTTCTCTGGACTCAAAATGCATTCTGTCCACATTGATCACAGCAATAATGGGGCTCAATTGTTACATAAAACAACTTTGTTCAAGTACTTTTTCTGAGGTCTTCTATAGATTATAAAAGAAGAAACAGAAACTATGAACCCAGATTTTGAAATTAGAGATTTTTTTTTTATCAGCCGTCTGCTTAACATAAAGTACCGTCCCATTCCGAGTTTTAGTGTTCTACTGAGGGATGCTCACACACAAGTAATGTAGTCAAAACATAAGCACGTTTTGACATGGCCACTGAGAAGTAATGACTACAACTCCCGAGGTGCAATGCTGAGTCAACTTGTGGGCCTCTCCAGGTTTTCAGTCTAATTAGTTGTAAATAAAGAACGAGTACAGAGATTCTACCAAGAATGAACGGTGATTGAAATAAACAAGCTATTACGGCCCAATGCGTGACGTATTCGTCTCGCGATGTGTGACAACGTCAATGCCCAGAGAATTCCTGCTTCGCTTATTCAGTGCTCAAGACCTCTCAGTAAAATATCAGAACAATGCTCTTACACACGTATACTAGGAAGGTAGCCCTCCGACACTTCCCCAAATTTACCGGCAGATTAATTTTCTGAGATTGCAAACACAGTGAGAGCACTTAATTTTGAGGGATAGTAAAGTATGCTTTTCAACGGACGGCTGCTGAGATCCTAACGGTGAAACGCTTTGGCGGGAAATAGAAAATTGTCAACATTCATGCACGATGTTAAAATCGCCTCGAGAATTTATAGTGTCTACAGAACACTATTTGGGCTGATGCTTAGTTCTAACTAACATTCCATAACGGGTTTTAGGGGGTTTCAGTTCGGCAGAAAGGGCTCAGCGTTCCTTCGTCTTCCCTTTCATAGGCTAACAAGGTAAATTTTCATTAAGAAGTGCGAGTACATTTACTTCCTCTTTGCTCCACGTCAGACCTGTTTAAGGGTGAGTACTTCCCAGGTCTTGTCCTCAGAGCTGTGTCCCAGCGCTCATCACACGCCAGGTGCCAGCCGCAATCCGAGCCAGAAGGAACCGCAATTTGGTTCTAGCCACCTCCCACAGAGAGGCATCCAGCGGCGCAGGTGGAGGTGGGGAGCTCGCGAGAAACGCCGGCCCAACAGAGATCCAGGGCCAGGAGGCGGGGGCCGAGGGAGGAGGAAGTCTCGCCTCAGCGCATACGTCCTCGCGAGAGCGCTAAAATTCGGCCGGGAAAGCGCGTGCAGAAGCGGAGGTGCCGTACGTTGGACTCGTCGGCCGCCGTAGCCCCTGCTAGGCCAGCCCGTACGAGCCTACTGGAGGAGGAAGAGAAAGGCAGAAAGAGTCAGGTTACAAGATGGCGGGTCTGTAGTAGTTTCGGCGGCGGCGGCGGCGGGAGCTAGCTAGCTCTGGAGGGCAAAGGGCGGAGAGGGTGGGTGTGTGAGGGGTTGAAGTGAGACGTGACGGGGACTCCGGGCGCAGGGGTCTCCGTGGCTCTGTCATCCCTTCTCGCGGCTGAACCTTTGGAGCCATGGTGAACTCGGGCCTCCCTGGAGCCGCCGCCGCCGCTGCCGTCACCGCAGCTAGTGTCTCTCAGGAGTGAGGGACGCTGACGAGGTGAGCGAGGAGGCGGCGGCTGAAGCTGCGGGGACAGCAGCCACGATGTCGGATACGCGGCGGCGAGTGAAGGTCTATACTCTGAACGAAGACCGGCAATGGGACGACCGAGGCACCGGGCACGTCTCCTCTACTTATGTGGAGGAGCTCAAGGGGATGTCGCTGCTGGTTCGGGCAGAGTCCGACGGTAAGGTTATTGGAACGGTAAAATAGGGGACGGTGCCTCCCGTTGGGGCACAGCCTGGGTTTTAGGCCCTGAGCTGGGTTACTGGTACCACCACTTGAGACGGCGCATTGGTTTCGAGCTTGCTCTTCTGTACGGTAAAAATACACTATTTTGTCCTGATTTGCTTTCAGACGCCAGTTCTGTTTTCCCCGCCTCCCATCTTTCTAAAGGATTTGACCTCTTACTTTTAATTCCTCTTTAGAAGATGGAGATGTGTAATAGTGAAGGGATGAAGTGAGCTTGACACCTTTCTCCTTTATTTTTATTCGTTGTATGTCTACTAAAGATTTAGTGAAACTTCTGAGTGTTCCTTTTTACTGAATTTTTAAACGGGTCTCAGTTCCCATGGTCAACAGGTGCGTGGGAAATCCAAAAGGCACCTTTCAAGAGGTTATTGCATACTGTTGCCAAGATACGTGCACGCACAAGCACATACATCTTTAGCCTGGGATCTCTCCAGGCTGTCTTTGTAGAGGATATTATGAAAAAGTGGACACCTCACAATATAAGTAAGTTAGAGCACCAGAACAAACTGTAAAGTCATATTCGTTGACTTATTGTACGAATTGTTGATGTGAAAATGTAGAGCTCTAATTAAAACGTTTACACTGTAATCTCAATGCTTCGATTTAAGCAACTGATGTGTGCACGTGATAGAAAAATAAGTCTTAGATTTATTCCTTACGTATTTTGTACTCTTGTATTTTTTTCCTTTTAAAAAAATTGCTGGTATTTATAACCAGGTAAAGTATTTTTTCTTTTGTTCTTGACTATAAAAGGGTAAATGCAACTCTGTAACTTGTATGCTGAGTACTTAGATCTTTGTCGTGGTTCTTTGTAATTTGCTTTCTTTGTTAAACTGGAAATGCAATAAAAAAAACTTTTGGTGAAAAGAATTTGGCTTCAAGTGGTCATTTAGACCTTAAAATTTTCATTTCAATAAAACTTGTACCGGCATCTAGTGTCTTATCTTCTTGATCTGAATGTTGGGTTTAGATGGATTTTTTTTCTTTGTTTATGGGGATAGCGTGAAATATTCTAAATTAAAGAGAATATGTGAATTGCAATACATCATATTCATGGTGAAGAATACGATGAAGAGACAGGAAATGTTTATTTGCTTTAAAATGTGATTTCTTATTTTTTATTTAGGATTTTATAATTTGAGACTTAAATTGTTTAAATTTTTTTTATTTTTCAGGATCACTACTCTTGGAATCAAAGATAAATCCAAACACTGCCTATCAGAAACAACAGGCAAGTAGTAGTTTATCTTTAATTTGAAAGGCTTCATCTGTGACAGATGGGAAAACCTTCCTGACAAGAAAAAACATGTTTGATAAAGTTACAGACATGGGAATTTCCCTTACAGGTTAAAAGTTTCAGACTGAAAAGTGCAAGTTTTTGTACTGGCAATAATTTATTGTCATCTTTGAACTGAGCTAGTGCTTATATTAGAATATAGTATGTTCATTACTTTTTTTTTTTAACAGTAGTTAGTACAATCTCTAGTATGCACTAAACCTTTTATTCTGAATCACATTAAAGGAAATGACATAAAAGAAAATCCAATGGGATACACTCTAAAACAAGGAAAGCCTGTTTGTGGTGTGAAATTACAATAAAGCTTTTAAGTAAAGATAGAGTTTTTGAAGTAGAGGCATTTAAATCTTGCTCTCTAATTGTATATTTTTATTTAGTAATCAATGGATATTTTACAAAGTGTACATTGCTGATTATATAATATTTTCTGTTAATATTTATTGTTTTATTGGAAATGAAAACCTGTGTTTTAGCATGCCTAAGTAATCTGAAAATAGTAATAGTGATTACTACAGATTCTCTATATTCTGTGACTTTTTATTTTGTGGATTATATCAAAGTTGAAAAGTACGGAGAATAACATAATGGGTGTTTGTAACAGCTCCAGATTTAATAATATTAATGTTATACTTTGTTTGAAATCTTTTTGTAATATTGAACATTATGGACAGAGTTAAAGCCCCCTTTGTATCCATTCCATTCTACCCTTTCTCCATTTTCCCCATAGGTAACCACTATTCTGAAGTTGCTATGTATTCTTTCTGTATGTGCTTTTATACCTTTTCTGCCTATGTATGTATCCATGAATAATATGTAGTCTTGTGTGTTTTTAAACTTTACACAATTGATACCATACTCTTATACATGTATGCTGCTTGCATTTTTCACTCATTTATTTTTGAGATCTATTCATGTTTACAATGTAGACCTAGATTTTTAAACACTGTATAGTATTCTGATGTATAATATACATTGATTGTTAGACATCTGGATTCTTTCTAGTTTGTGTATGAATGTGGTACATAAAGTCAATGTGGCAGAGATTTTTAAAGGAAAAGATAAATTTTAGGATAATATTTTATAGCATCAGTGCCTACATTCTTCAGGGTCTAAGAAAATTTGGGTACCCAGAAACAAATACTTGGAGGAATAAAATTATGTCATTAACACAGCTTCTTAATAGTAAAAAGTTTTACTGTTAAACAGTTATTTTATGTATGTAGTACAGTCTTAATCGGTTCTTAAAGTAGTTAAAAATTCTTCAATATAATTTTCCAACTTAATAGCTTCTTCCTCTGCTTAGAAATGTTATGTGTCTTTTTTGATAGAGAATCAAATGAAACTTTTGTCTTGAACACCTAAAGACATGTCCTCTAACTGCAGACATTTTAAGGTGTACATTTAACTTAAAAGTCAGCCATACAAATGATTTCTCTGTATTTACACTGAATTGTACCAGATAGCCACTTTTGATTTTTTGTTGTTGTTCATTTGTGGGAAAAGAAATGCTAATAATTTTTCATCATTATTTTTCCCTATCTGCATGAATATAAAATTGTGAAGAACTTTGTTCTTAAATGTGACTGAGGCATAAGTAATTCCCTACAAATTTACTTATAAGGCAGATTCTTCTCAGGTTGTATATAAGATCTCTTACTCTTGTCACTATTGGAAAGAGGGTTGTTTATAAAACACTCCTCCAACATAAGTTTAAAATATATAGTGGTTCTGTGAGCACTTTAGAAACTTTGGGATCTCGTTTCATGTAAAATGTTACCTGTTAGAAAATTAGTTCTAGATAAATAGCCTTTATAAATTTTTTTTATTTTTTGCTGTAGGGCATATGTGCTTAATGAAGAGAGAGAAAGTGAGAAAGCACCCTCAGACGAGATGGCTATGCCACAATTTATTTTTTTTTAATTATTATTATTTTATTTAACTTTATTATTTATTCATCCATTTTAATTTGACCAGAGAGAGAGAGGGAAAGTGAGAAAGCAAGCCACCAGGTCCGGGACTTGAACCACGGTCAGCCATGTGGGAGTCCAGCATCCTTAACCACCATGCCACTGCTGGTCCCTATGCTATAATTTCTTCTCCATTCGCCTCCTGAGATTTTGGGTATACACACATACCTATCTTGTTTTTCAAGCTGCTGAGTTCAGGATTCAGCCACACAGTGGCTAGGTGGGATCCAGCTGCTTTAAGTACAGTGCCACTGGCTGACCCAATAGCATTCTTAGTTACACTATATAACTAAAGTATTGGAAGGAAAAAAGTTTCATTTTAAATTTTTTCTGCCATCGTTTATTTTTTTTTTTAATTGGAGTGCTTTTTCTAGACATATAGATGTATAAAGGAATTCTTAGGTACTGAAGAACATGGAGAAGCTTCGTATATAAAGAATGAAAGATCCGTGTGAGTGGGATTGCCTGTTTTGTTTGTTTAAATTTAATCATTTTTCTAAAAGAAATCAGAAACCTATTTAAGTGTTATGTTTAACTTAGTTTCTTTATTTCTTTTCTTTTTTTTTTTTTAAAGAGAGATTTTTTCCTGTAGGGTCCTTGGTGCTCTTCGGCTAGACAGAGAGACCAAGAGACAGAAAGCAAGAAATAACACCCCCACCCCAACCCCCGCCCCAGGGTGGATGGCCACTCCTCAGTCCCTTTTCCTCCATTCTCATCTTGGCATTTTGGGCATGCACTCACACGCACACATGTGCTCTGCGTGAGTTTTAAGCTGCTGGGTCCAGGACTTGTAGTTGACTACATGGGAGTCCAGTGACATAACCATATGCCATCTGCTGGTCCCAAACTTAGTTTCTTTGATAAATGCAGGTTTACATCAAAATCTTGTTGAAGTTGGATTACCAATTTATACAAAATGGGATTTCCAATGCATTAACATTTTTCTGTGTTTGTTAGAATTATTCTTTTTAAATGTCATTTAGGTTACCCATAAATTAGTCTTGAAAATTTTTCCAAAATTTATGTAAAATATTATTCATCAGTGATTTTTTAAAATATTTATTTATTTAAACACCAGAGGACTTACGTACTCAGCAGGAGAGAGAAAGGGAAAGAGAAAAAGTGACAAAGCACCCCAAATGGGCTATGGTCACACTGCAAGCCCTTCTCCAGTTCCCCCTTGTAGGATTTCAGGCATGTACACACACACCTGTTGTATTTTTCAAGCCTCTGGGTCTGGTGCTCATACTACCCAGTCGACTGTGGGATCCTGCCACCTTAACCACCACATCACAAGCTGGCCCTTACTATTTTCTTTTTAAATTGCCAGAGGGCACATTTACTGACCACAGACAGAGAAAGGGAAAAGGAGAAAGCACCCCCAATAGGTCATGGTCTTGCTATAATCCCTTTTCTATCTCACTGGGACTTGGGACATGCACTGTATTACATCCATCTCCTTCCCCCATCCTCCCCTCCTGCTGTCCCCGAAGCCTCTGTTTAAGCTACAGAGGTTGTGGAATGTGGCTCCCCCAACCATTGGGCAGTGGGGCCAGCTCATTAGTGCTTTTATTAATTTTTATTATATTTTTAATGTGGAGGACACATGGACTTGGCCAAAGAGAGAGAGAAGGAATGAGGGAGAAAGCACTCCCCAATGGGGCATGCTCACACCCCATTTCTTTCTCCGTTTTTTCGATCCTGTCAGGATTTGGGGCTTGTATGCACGTGTACCTAGCATGTTTCTCAAGCTATTAGAGCTGGGCTTAAAACCATGACATCCACTCCCTTAACCACTAGGCTATCCTCCATAGTGGGTTTTCCATTAAAAATTGAAGAGTGAGTGAATGGAACAGATAGGATATATTTTGCTATATTAAATAAGTTCAGAAAGGAATGTTAACATTTTTCTTTTAATGTTGTAGTTCTAAAATGAGCCAAATTCTAAATTGCTCAGAATACATTTTTCCCCCAAAAGCAGAGTACTGAATTCTGAACTTAAAATAAGTTAGAATGAGCCAAGTTGAATGTCAAATGTCTGAATATTGAAAGGTCATCATTGATTCACATCACTTACTTTCTTATTGTCTACAGTACTGAAATAGTTAATGGGAATGAGAAGATGAACTTACCCAATAAGTATTTAAAACATGTTGGGGAAAAAGAATAGGGGCTAGCAGGTGGCATGGTGGCTGAAGCACTAGATTCCTATGTGGCCGACCATGGTTTGGGTCTTGGACCTGGTGGCTTGCTTCCTCACTTTCTCTTCCTTTCTGTCTGTTCTTTGTCTCTTGGTTGTCAAATTAAAAAAAATAATAATATAATGAAGTAATTCTTTAAAAACACATTATTTTTTTCAAAAGAATAATTATACAACATAACATGAAATAAAGTGCGTGATGTATCTAAATTATTTAAAAGCAACCCCACTGATCTTGACTAAATTAAAAGGGTAGTAAGAATGTCTACCTATTTAACACACTTGTATGTTGCTAGGCATTAAAAGTATAGGAAACTTTATATCTCGTTTTTATTAGAAAACAAGATGTAGCAGGTTAAATAAAAGAACAAAGAAGATACAACAGCTGAAAGTGATTTTCAAGCCACCAGGTCTGGGTCTTGAACCAAGCTTGGCCATGTTGGAATCCAGAGCCTTAACCACTATGACACCTGCTGGCCCCTTAATCTGATCTTTGTTAAAAACCAATGTGGGGGGGAGCAAAACAGATAAGGCAACTAAGGTACAGAAAGCTTAAAGATTTTTGACTGAGATTTTACAGGTAGGTATGTGCCAACATAAAATAGTATAAAATAGTATAAAAAGCAAACTAGTAGTCCATCCATAGGGTCAGACAGTACAAAATTAGAGAAGGTTAAGATTGATAAGAGCTTTTAAATCATAAGGATAAAGTTAACTCTCGGTGGTGATGTTTGCTAAGGGAACAGTGGAAGAGAAGGAAATGGTGTACCTAGTAAAAAAAAAAGTATTAAGCCGGTTTGCAACATAGATCTTTGATTTTAGTGATTGTTTTGCTAAACAAGAGAGAGCTGTTACAGGTTCTTGATTAGGGGGGCTAAATGATGAGAATGATGCTGTGTTTAGGAAATGAGTGTGACAATGTTATGAATAAAAAATTGGAGCAGGGTGGAGCTAAAAAACTTTGAATAGCAAGACCTTTTGCAGTAATTTAGATACGACAAAGTGAAGTCTGTTTTATTGTAGAAATGTACTTGAGAAGAAGAAACAGAGCTTCAGTATATTTACAATTAAGTACCGAAAGATTTTGCAGATTGTTAAATATGAAAGAGAAAGAATCAAAGGTCGCTGGTAGTGTTTTTGAATCTTTTTATTTTTTTTTAATGTGGAGGACACATGGACTTGCCAAAGAGAGAGAGAAGGAATGAGGGAGAAAGCACTCCCCAATGGGGAGTGTTTCCGCTTCTCTTTCACTGTTCCCTTAGCAAACACCACCACCGAGAGTTAACTTTATCCTTATGATTTAAAAGCTCTTATCAGTCTTAACCTTCTCTAATTTTGTACTGTCTGACCCTATGGATGGACTACTAGTTTGCTTTTTATACTATTTATGTTGGCACATACCTACCTGTATAATCTCAGTCAAAAATTTTTAAGCTTTCTGTACCTTAGTTGCCTTATCTGTGAAATGTGTTCACTGTTTGTTCAGCTGTCCACATTTTAGAGTTTATTTCTTCCATGGGAGAAAGAGACAAACACTCCAAATAGCAGCTTCATGCCATGATCCACCCCCAGCCTCAGCTAGCCTGGATAGTGATCACACAAAGCATGCCTACATGGAACAGGGCCTAGAGACTGATGGTTCTCCCCAGGAAGTGGGAAGTTGACAGGTTTAGGTTAATCATTTGGTTGAGGCTTGTTATTTAAAAAAAAAGATATATATATATATATATATATATATATATATATATACACACACACACACACACACACACACACACACAGATAGATTATATACATACATATATTTTTCAAAAATGTATTAACATTAGTGTGGTTAAAAATTCAAAAACTATTTAGTGAATTTATTGTCCATATGTTTTCTTCTGCTATATAGGGGACACCCATGGCTTGCTATTTCTTATATCTCTTCCTAGGGGTATATAAATGTAAAAAAACAGGCACATAATCACATATGTATGCTTTTTATTGTCATAAATAGTGCCTTTTAGGCTTTGAAGTGATAATAAAATAAATGGAAAGGTTTTATAATGAGCATCTGGAACTAGAGATGTAGGGTAAGAGTTTGGGGCAGGAGATTCTAATTTTATAATAATCAAACTGATATTTAGCACCAAAAGAAGACTCCTTTGAGGGAGTAGATAGAAACTCTGGGCCAGCCTCATGCACAGTGGTTAAGTGCAATGCATTGGGAGCCATATGAAGGCAGTTTGAATCCTGGCACAAGAAGCTTGAAAAATGCTGGGCATATCTACCCAAAGTCCTGACAGGAAGAAAAAATGGATAAAGAATTATAGTATGACCATGACCTGTTGGAGGAGGGGTGGTGCTTTATCTCTTTTCTCTTGCAAGGTTACACACTGACAATTAAAAAAATAATCAGTAAAGAATAGAATTAAGTCTGCCTTGTTCAGCTGTCCACATTTTAGAGTTTATTTCTTCCATGGGAGAAAGAGACAAACACTCCAAATAGCAGCTTCATGCCATGATCCACCCTCAGCCTCTGCTAGCCTGGATAATGATCACACAAAGCACGCCCACATGGAACAGAAACGCACAAGAACATAAACCTCTGTGGCCTTCCTTTTTAGGTCCAGCATTGCAGAGCATTGCATTAACCTTTAGCTACTGTCTGGCCCTTGTTTGATATTTAAAGTGTAGTTAAAAACTTCTGAAGAGTTTTTAGCACAGAACAGTACGATCTAAATCATTTAATGAAATCAATCTGGAATTGAAGAGCAGCAATAAGGAGGCTAGTTGGGAAATTGCTGCATGGCCCATTTGAAAGATGATGTTGGATTGGATTAGGGTGGATGGAGATGGAAAAGAAGTGGCTGTATTTGAGAGATTAAAAGAAGAATGACTGGTCATGCTGATAGGTTAGATGCTGGTAATCAGAGAGAAGGGAAATCCAAAAACCCAAAAGAATAGCAATAAGGAAGACTAGAGAATCAAGAAAATGTGTTGTCTTTCAAACCAATAGAGAACAGAATTTCAGTAAAGAAAGGAGGGCTAGTCAACACATGGCTCTTTTGTATACTGCAGATAAGAATTACAAATATTCAGGGCCAGCAGGTGGCATGGTGGTTAAGGGCGCTGGACTCCCACATGGCCAACTGTAGTTCAAGTCCCTTGCTTTCTCATTTTCCCTCCCTCTCATTCTGTCCCTCTTTGGTCAAATTAAAAATAAATACATAAATAAAGTTAAATAAATAAAAATGCTTCTTTACAAAAAGAATTACAAATATTCTAGGTTTTGGTTTACAAGAATATCATTGAAATGAAGGTATATGTAGACAAAAATGATTGTATCTTAATTGTATCTCTTATTTAGAGAAATAATTCAATAAAATTGAGGATGTTGGTGTTTCAACCTGAGTCATTGTGAGGAATAGACTAATGAGTACAAGAGAGATTGAGTGCTGCATTTAAATAATGACATAAATTTGTAATGAGTAGAGTCCTTTCTGCATTAGAACTGTAACTAAGGTGCAAGAGTAGAGGAGGTAAATGATTAGGTCTGAAAAATTAGGCAGAGTGATGGTAGAGGGGCATTCTAAATGGTGATTTGGAACCAGACCAAGGAGAAATCTTCAGGAATTGGATGGGTAGAGGATTTGATTAGGTATCTAGACAAATGTTTAGGTTAACATAATGCTGTAGGAGAGAGCTTGGAAGCAAGTTGTTGAGAACTCCATTCCTTTTAGAGTTGGTTCACAATATGCATATGACACAGTAAGTCATGAGTTTAGATTTGGACAGCTAATTTTTTAAATTCCCTTAATTTCTAGCCATGTGTTTTTGTTTTTGTTTTTTTTCATTTCATGAATGAGAGAGATGAAAGAGATGAGAGAGAGCATCTCTACTAGGGTCTTGAAGCCACGATCCCACGCTCACAGTCTAGAGGCCAGATTGTGAGCATGCATATAGCTGGCATACTCGCAGAGGTCACTGAACACAAACCTTGAACTTCTCATATAGATCAGATTCACACAGTATTGTTTGTTGCTCAGCTGTCTGACCCCTAGCTGGCTATGTGATTTTGAGCATATTTTCTCCAAAATTCATCTTTTAAATGGAGATAATACCTACCCATATGATATATGAAAGTATTTTAGGCACAGTACCTATCATAATCTCATTAAGAGCTAGGACCCAGGTGGAACCAGCAGTTGGCGTGGTGTTACAGGAGCTGGACTCCCACATGGTCAACCACAGTTAAGTCCCAGACTGGTGGCTTGCCTTTTTACTTTCTCTCTCTCTCTTTGTCCCTTT
The DNA here is from genome assembly GCA_026018925.1 of Tupaia tana. Lineage (NCBI taxonomy): Eukaryota > Metazoa > Chordata > Mammalia > Scandentia > Tupaiidae > Tupaia > Tupaia tana. The sequence continues at coordinate 179,071,220 of JAKSZU010000003.1, forward strand.
CTGGCCATATTAGAATAAATAAGTAAATAGATATAAAATTTATATTTAAAAAGAAGAAGAAGAAAGAACTAGGACCTAGGACCAACAGATAGCATAATGGTTAAATTGCTGGACTCCCACATGGACAGTTGTGGTTTTGAGTTCCAGACCTGGCAGCTTGAAACTCAAGCCAGGCACATGTGTTGCTGTGCGTGTTCAAAATCCTGAGAGGAGAGTGAAGGAGAAGAAATTGTGGCATGGCCATCCCCCTGGGGAGTGATTTCTCGCTTTCTGTCTGTCTTATCTGGCGAGCACATGTACCCTATAGCAAAAATTTTTCTTAAAAGAAAATAAATAAAGCTAGGACCCAGCCTTGGTAGTGCACGCTGATGAGGTACTATGCTCTACAGTCTAAGACTACAAAAGTTCCTGGTCTTACCTATAGAATAAGCTCAGTGATGTGCACCTATAGCCCCACAGCTCTTGTAGCTGAGGTAAAAGGATTGTGACACATTGAGACCCTATATTTTAAGAGAACTCATGCTATATTCATAATAATAATATAACCCTGGTATGGGCAGTATTTTTTTCTTTTTACCAATGAGGAAAGAAGTACAGAGGTCAAATAATTTGCTGAAGGTCACAGAAATACTAGGCAATAGAGCTGTGAGTGGTGCTTATATCCTAATGCTAATCTAAGGTTATTTCCATTCTATCAAAATAATCTCAAATTTGGGGATGATAAAGTATTACAATTGTTCATAAGCAGTACATTGTACTGTACTATATTTTAGAAACTGAACTTAGAGTTTAGGTCAAGGAAAGGAATTACTAGTGGGCAAAATGCCACATTGGTTAATTTCATTTTCAGACATTTAATTGATTTTGAATCTGCAAACTGAATTTTACAAATACAGTAATTCCCCCCTTGACTATGGAGGGATAGGTTCCAGGACCTCCAGTGGATGCCTGAAACCATGGATAGTCCCAAACCCTCTATATATACTATAGTAAAATTGGATTTATAATCTAGACACAGTAAGATGTTAACAATAATAATAATAATAATAAAACAGAACAATCATAGCACTATATCGTAATAAAAGTTATATGGGGCCAGCTGGTAGCTGGATCCCACATGACTGGCTATATACCATTGGAATCCAGACACTGCAGCTTGAAAACCATGATGCCGTGTGTGTGTGTGTACCCAAAATCCTGATAGGAGAACGGGGGAAAAGATATTGGGTCGAAGCCATCCCTCCCTGAAGGGTGATTTCTCACTCTCTGCCCCCTCTCTGTCTTTCCCTCTCTCTCTCTCCCTGGTAAGCACACACACCTTCTGGCTAAACAAAACCAATACTAATAAAAGTACTATGAATTTGATCTCTCAAGATATCTTACCGTTCTGTACCATGGGAAATCAAAATGATGAAGCAAAGCCATGAATAAGGAGAGAGTATTATGTGCTGATGTTTTTGCGGTCCCCCCCACCCCCACCCACCCTAGTTTTTCTTTAAGAAGACTTCATCTCTGTACTGAATTTCATCAGAGTAGTTAGGGGCAAAGATAAGGTTAGTCTGCCAAGTAGTAGGATCTCAAAATAATATGTGACTCTAAATTTTGTTTGTATTAAATGAAATTGATCAGTGCTATGGGGAAAACCAAAACAGATGATTTATTGATTTATTATACCCAAATATTTTTTAACATTTAAGATTAGAAAGCAGCCAGTTCTATAATAAAACTAAATCTTGACTTGCTAATTCTATAAGTGCTAAATTGTGGCGCTTCTCCAATCCATGTCTCATCTGTGTCATTGCATTGGACATAATCCTTTTCATCATTTTAAAGGACCCAATGCCATATGACTGTCTCTTTCTGTTTTCCTTGAAAGCTTATTTAAAATTTGATTTCCATAGGGACACAGTGGAGATGAAATGTTTTAGTTGGTAAAGGAAAACTAAGTTTCTTTTGGTTTAAACAGAGGAATTAGTAATGTCTCTAAGAGATGAAACTGCCATACAGAATGAAGCAAAAATATAATATCATAAAGCACAGTGGTCAAAAACACGTAGTTGTGAAATACTGAGCTTGACTGTGTCTAAGCCATTTGGATTTTCAAAAGGCCCTGCTATTCAGAACTTTTCATTTTGTTTTAAGTATTCTCATGCCAAATCTGTGCATTCCTCCCAAGGATCTGTACGTTTAATCCTTTGAACAGTTCTAAACAGTGTGGCTTCTGGATATTTTATTACTGAGATTGTTGGGGTAGGGGTGAAGGATAAAGTGGGATTTGTCACCTATTTGGGCAGATAGAGCCAGAAGGACCCTACCCTGCTAACACTTTCCTTTCCCTATCCCCCTTTTTATTTGCTAGAAGATGTGTATACTCAGTAGAGAGAGGAGTGTGATCACACTATAATCCCTTCTCCATTTTTCCTCTTGTTGGGATTTGGAACATGTGTGTACACATACCCCTTGTGGTTTTCCGGCCATCAGGGCCAAGATTCAGAACGTGGTCAGCCATGTGGGGTATGTCTTCCTTAAATATTAGGCTCCTGAGCCAGCTCTTCTACCTCCTTTTAACTGAAGACACAGTTACATTGTTTCTCAAGTTTGACCTACCAAAATAATTATCTGGGACTCTATTAAAAATAAAGATTCTTGCGCCCGCCAGTGGCGTGAAGGTTAAGGCATCTGGATTCCCACATGGCCAACTGCGGTTCGAGTCCTGGAAATAGCTTTAAAAATAAATAAATAAAATTTAAAAAATAAAAAAATAAAGATTCTTGAGCCTCACTTAAGACCTGTACCCAGTGGAGAGGTATGGGAATCTAGTTTTAACTACTGCACATCTGTTTATAGCATGGTTTACCAGATATTTTAAGCTCACCGTTTAGACCTACTGCTTAGAATATTATTTTGAAAATATTACTGCTCATTGACAATACTACCTTGTTACCCAAGAGCTCTCAAAGAGATGTAAAAGTAAATCAGTGTTTTCATGCTTGCTAACACAGCATCCATTTTGTAGCACAATGATCAAGGAGTAATTTCAACTTTCTAATCTTACTATCTAAGAAATACATTTCAAGACCAGACCTATAGTGCATTGGTTTAAGAAGCTGGATCCCAGGGCTACATGTGGCGTGGTGGTTAAGGGCACTGGACTTCGACATGTCCAACTGTGGTTCAGTCCTGGACTTGGCAGCTGGCTTTCTCACTTTCTCTCTCAATCTCTCTCTCTCTCTCTCTCTTTCTCCCCCCACCCCCTGTCACATTTAAATAAATTAATACATAAATAAAGTTAAATTTTTTTTAAAAAGTAGCTGGGTCCCACGCAGCAAACTGCAGTTTGAATCTTATCTCGGCAACTTGGAAAGTATGCCAGGCATGTGTGCATATGTGTGCAAAGTCTTGGCAAGATGGAGAAATGGAGGAGAAAGGATTGTAGCTTGACCATGTACCACTGGGAGATGTTTTCCTCCCTCAGTAAAAAAAAAAAAAAAAAAAAAAAAAAAAAAAAAAAAAAAACAACTTACTGCTAATAATAATAGGGAGCCTTTAAAGTTCAAATATTGAAAGAGTTTGCTCATTTTATCTTTTATATAAGCCCTTTATTTCTAATTTACTGTGGGTTGCATAAATGATTACTTAATATTCTTGTCCATGATATTTAAGTAAATTGAGATGCGTAGTCAAAATTTTTGAGATCACTATTCATGAAGCTGTTTGGAGGAGGACTCTAAGAAAACAACTCAAACAAAGAGGAGGAAGCGTGAGTGGGTGCCGTACTGTAACCAGTTCTGACCAGGGTGTTTGTTTCTGTCTTTTATGTACATAAAGGTTCTCAATAAACATTTGTTTGTAAATTGTATCCTTTTTGCTTTTGTTTTTTTCCCTTGTTGTGGGTTTTTAACATTTAGGGCACATGTGCTCACCAAAAGGAGGCACAGAGAGAGACAGAGGAGAAAGTCACCCTAATGGGATATGTTCATGTCAAAGTCTCTTTTCCATTTATCCATCCTGTTAGGATTTGGGGCATGCACACATGTCTGGTGTGTTTTTTCCCCAAAATCTTGGGGCTAGGATTCTAATTGCAGTCAGCCATTTGAGGTCTGGTTTCTTTAACCACTATGGGCACTATTCTACTGGGATGTTTTGGTTTTGTTTTGTTTTTTAATATACCATAGGGCTTGTGTGCTCACCAGAGACAGGGAGACAGAGAAAGAAAGTGAGAAAGCATTCCTCAGGGAGGATGACCACTTTTCTTCTTGGGATTTTTTTTTCCCTTGGGATTTTTTTCAGGGGCACACACATATAGGCCCCTGATGCATTTTTTTTTTTCAAGCCACTGGGACCAGACCTCAAAGTGCACAGTTTATTATGTTGGATTTAGAACACAGATTTCTATCTATTTCTCTCACTTGATTACATAGCAGCTATTAGTCTGAGATCTGAATCTTTTAAAGGGCATTTTTCCTTTAGCTATTAGAGGTCGGAAGTACCAAGATGTTTTCATTTTCAAAACTCTGTATTAATCCGGGGCTCACTTTTAGTTTTAAATTTCTTTTTTTGTTTTTTTTTTTTTTTTTTTTTTAGCTGATTTTTGCCATAGGGCATGTGCGCTCACTGAAGAGAGATGAAGAGAAGGAAAGTGAGAAATCATGACCCAGGGAGACGAATACACTGCAATCCCTTCTGCTTTCTCCTGTGATTTTAGGCATTTTTGCAGATACACCCAGTGTGACTTTCAAGCCACCAGGTCCGGAACTTGAGCTGCAGTCACCCATGTAGGAATCCAGTGCCTTAATCACTACACCATCTGTTGTCCTCATAGTTTTACATTTCTTAATATGAAGTTATAATATTCATAAGTATTAGTGTTTTGTAGATTACATTTTTTGTATTAATCCAGTTTCATATGTATTTTTTGAATATCAAAGTTTTAACCATATTAAACTTTTTATTTTTTAAAATTTTTGCTAGAGGGTGCATGCACTCACTGGAGAGAGACTCAGGAAGGAAAGTGGGAAAGCACACTCCATGGGGATTGGTCACACCACAACCCTTTTCTATTTATTTCTCCTCTCAGGATTTTGTGTGTATACACACATGCACACAGCATGTTTTTCTTTCTTTCTATTTTTTTTTAGTTTGTTATAACGTGCATGTGTTCATCAGAGAGAGAAAGAATCCCCCCAGAAGAGAGGGTCATGCCACAATCCCTTTTCCATTCTCTTGGGATTTGGGGCAGGTGCACTCATACCAGGCATGTGTTTTAAGTGGCCAGTTCCAGGACTTGAATTGAGCAGTCGACCATATGGAATTCAGCTGCCTTAATCACATACCACTGACTGGCCTCCAGCATGTTTTTCCAAGCTTCTGGGTCCAGGACTCAGAATAGGTTGGCCATGTACCAGTCACCCTAACCACCATACCACAGGCTGGCCCTTAAACTTTCATTATGTATCTCTAAAAAGTATCCATTCAAATATTGCATAATTTATAATTTAGTGTTTAAATATATTAGCCTGCACATGTGTTTTGCTTTTTTTTTTTTTTTTTTTTTTTGAGAGAGAGCTTTTTGCTACAGGGTGATTGCACTTGTTGGAGAGACAGAAAGAAAGTGAGAAATCACCTTCCAGGGAGGTTGGCCACACCACAATCCCTTCATTCTCCTCTCAGGATTTTGGGCATGCAAACACGCTTGCCTGGCATGAGTTTTAAGCCGTGGATCCAAGACCTGAACTATGGTCAACTATGTGGGAATCCAGCATTATAACCATTACACCATCTGCTGGTCCTTGCACATGTGTTTTAATTTAAATCCAAACCTTAGTTGCTGATACAGGAATTTGGAAATGTGATTAAATGCTTTTTGTAAAATTTTTGGGAGGGTTATAATTGACATTCTATAGACGTATACTCAGTCTAATTTTTCTACAATCTAAGCTGCAGAATCAGGTGCCCTTGGTGGATGAGGGACTTTAAAAAGTTAATTTAAAAAATGGAATTAAAGTACATTTATTTTAGTGCAAAAATTACAAAATCTGGGACCAGCAGATGTCATAGTGTTTATATCGCTGGACTCCCATATGGCCAGTCGTAGTTCAAGTCCCAAACCCAGCGGCTTGAAAGTCAAACCAGGCGTATGTGTGTGTGTGCCCAAAATCCCAAGAGGAGAATGGTGGAGAAGGGATTGCAACATGGCCATCCCACCTGGGGCTGATTTCTCATTTTCTGTCTCTGTGTCTCTCTGTTTCTCCAGTGAGTACATGTACACTATAGAAGAAATCTAACAACAACAAAATGATGAAATCTGTGCAATTTTTTGTAATAAGCCTTTTCCATGAACTTTCTGAGCATCCTACATGCATTTACTTTTAGATAAAGTAGCTTTTTTTCACCATTCCTTAAGATCCTGAAATATTTTCTGGATTTTTTTTTAAGCAAAATTATGTTAAACTTTAACATACTTTTAGATATTAGCTTACTTTTAACCAGTTGACCACCAGCTAAAAGGGAAGGATAAACAGGTGGTTAGTGAATGGAACACTGACTTTCAGGAACAACAGAAAGTTGTTGATTAGAATGGCCACATTACAGTTTTGGATAAGAATGGCTAGTCTTACATTGTCTTGATAACATGAACCAGAGCCTACTAACCTGTTGTTTTAGAAAATTGTTTGATGTCATTTTTGCTATGAAATCTGTTTCACTGCTAATATCATACTCAAGTTTCAAAGGATAACAAAATATATATCATCAATGTCAACTGAGTATATGTTAATTGTGTTTATAAGGGCATTTGTCATTGCTGTGTTGTTTCCAGTGTTCTCGATTTTTACTTTGTAGGCTTTCTTCTGGTGTGATGATATAGAAATCTTTATTTTTAAACAGGATACATTAATTGTTTGGTCAGAAGCTGAGAACTATGATCTGGCTCTAAGTTTTCAGGAAAAAGCTGGCTGTGATGAAATTTGGGAAAAAATTTGTCAGGTAAGATTCTTTTCGTAATACTTCAAGTCTTGAATTTTTTTTCTTTTGCTTCAAAGATATGTGTGTGAATATGGAGAGATAATTTCTTAGCGTGAAACTTTAATAATCCTAACATAAAATTAGTTTATATTCTACGGTAAATTATTTTATTAAAATTATAAAAATCATTGTCATAATTTTAGATTTACCACTTTATGTAGTATATATTCAATATTAATACCCTACTGAATGGCCAGGTATTTAAACAGAGCATAAGAAGAGTAAGTAATTTTGTTCAGGCTTTTAGCTTTTTTTTTTTAAACATTTGGTCATCTGTTTGTTTGATGTTTACAAATACTGTGTGCCAGGTGCTAATGATCAAAAGTACTCATGACTTCAGCTCTCATGGAACTTATGCGTGGCCACATATATAGAATATGTGGTACTCTCAGTCAACTGCAGTTGGTTTTTTATGTGTTTTTATTTTTTGTAGTCTTTTTATTTTAGAACAGTTTTAGATTCACAAATAATATGACTAGATAGTACAGAGTTTCTCCATGCCCCCCTTTCCTAGCAATCCCGTCAGCTGCGTACAGTGTGGTGTGATTAGCATCTTATGTTGTTAGTATAAATTTGTCACAGTTAATAAACTATATTGATAAAACTATTATAAATAAAGTCCATGCTTTATTCACATTTCCCCAATACTCTTTTTTCTGTTGTAGACTCCCATTCAGAATACCATATTGCATTTATTACTCAGGGGTCCTTACCTCCTTAGGCTCTTGGCTGTGACAGTAATTGGAATTTTAAATTAATCATGCCATTAATTTTAACTACCATTTTCTATAAATAGGAGATTAGTGTACTTCATTGTTTGCCTAGTATAATGCTTTTGTGTGTGTGTGTGTGTGTGTGTGTGTGTGTGTGTGTATTTGGGGATGGAGGGGCTGTTAATTGTTTTCATTTACAAGCTTTTCTCTCTAGTAATTGTTACCATTAAAAGTTTTTGAGTTTGGGACCAGCAGTTGGCGTAATGGCTATGTTGCTGGACTCCCATGTAGTGGACTGCAGTTCGAGCCCCAGACCCGATGACTTAAACTCATGCCAGGCACATGTGTGCTTGCCCAAAATCCTGAGAGGAGAATGGAGGAGAAAGGACTGCGGCATGCCCATCCTCCCTGGGGGGTGATTTCTCGCTTTCTTAGCAAAAACCTCTCCCCCCCAAAAAAAACGTTTTTGAATTCATTTTATAGATCTGACCCCAAAAAATTTTTTTCTTGGTTCTCCCAGTGGCAATACAATACAATAATGCCCAAGATGGTAGAATGTGGACCCTCCTATTCCCTGTAGGGTTTATTTGACATGAAGCCCTGGATCACTAAACAACTTTTTAACTGAGAGTACATCGTTTATTTCTTTCTTGCCTATCTTACTATGCATAATATTTTACTAGAGCATTATTACTTTACCTTTTAAATAACAGAATTCCAGCTGATAGGAATTGAAAGCACCAACCAGTAGACATAATTTTGTGTGATTCATGCACTATACATAGAATAAAATTCAAATCATTTTATTGTACTGTATTTAAACCTATGTATGATGATAATGAGTGGGTCCTAATTTTTATCATTTTTATTTCATGTGTTCCCCAAGGATTTAGATTTAATTTCTCTGTGTAGTTTTCTGTAAAATGCAGTTTAAGACCTAAAAATAACCTCTGTTGTAGACTTACACATATAATATACATTCAACATGTATTTGCTACAATATGCATTCAACATGTATTTGCTGTTCTGTTCTTGATTCAGGCTAAGTTTGGATCATGTATTCCTCCATAAAATGGAAAACAACTGGTCCATGTATATAGTAAAATCTACTGATCAATAAAACTATTAAAATCAATAATTTATTTACAAAAAGAATATTACAGTAATGTATGAGGTAGTTCAGAATAGTAATAGTAGTATATAAAGGGTAGCCCTTTTGGAGGGAGTAGAGTAGGGGGCAGGGAAGAAAGAAAAAAGGGTAACCTTATTTTATTTTTATTTAATTAATCTTTTTTAAAATTGTTTTATTTAATTTTATTCATTATTATTTTTACATTTGACCAGAGAGAGACAGAGAAAGAGAGAGAAGGAAAGTGAGAAAGCAAGCCATGAGGACTCAAGACTCAAACTACTGTTGCCCATGTGTGAGTCCAGCATCTTAAGCCATCACGACTCCTGGCAGCCCCCCCTTTGTTAAAAATGTTTTAATTATGAAAAAGTAGTGTTTTATATTCTCCTGCTTCCTAATATTAGCATGATAACTGGCACATATTTTGTACACATGTTAAAGAATGAATGAGTAATGCAGAAGACAAGCATCTTATTTGGAACTGGATATTAATTTACACACCTGCTAAAACATAAATTGTTACGGTAGATATTCTTTCTAGTTAGTGATCAGCATGCCCGACCCAACATGCACACCTCAACACCTATTGTTTAATACATGTTCTTGGCTATGCATAAATTCTTGGGAACTTAATATATATGTCCTAGAAATTTTTGCTGAAATGTATTTCTTTCTGTTTTCACTGATATAGTTGAAGAGATCCACAAGACCACTCTCGGGTTCAGTAGTCCATTGGAAAGACTCACAGAACTCACAAATAGAATTTATTACAGCACAATGATACAGACTAAAATCACCATTCGGAAAGATGTAAAAGGCATGGTCTAGGAGAATTTCAGGCTTTTGATATTTCAGTTGCCTCTCACAATAAAGTCACGCAGACAACACTACTTCTCCCAGCAGCAACATGTATCAGCACATATGGAGTTTTACCGACCAAGGGAATTTACTAAAACATTTCTGTCCAGGGTTTACAATGGGGATCAGGCATGTAAATATGGCTAACTGCCCATGTGGCTGACTTCAGTCTCCAGCACTTTCAGAAGTCAAGGATAATTCATGGCCCAAAGTCCCCACCATAAACCACATTGTTAGTATAAAATATCTGGCAGAACCTAAGGCCTCCAGGTAAACAAAGATATGAAGTAGAATATTCCAGTTGCTTAGAGGTTACCTCTCAGGGGCCAGCAGGTGGCGTGGTGGTTGGGGCGCTGGACTCCCCTGTGGATTGAGTTTTGGACCTACTGACTTTACCTTCTCACTTCCCCTCACCTCACCCTCATCTCTCTAGTAAGTGTGCATGTCCAATAGCAAACTTTTTAAAAAAATAATAGAATAATTATTAAAGATTACCTCTCAGAATCTGGGCAAGGGTCAAACTTTTCTTTGGGCAAGGTTAATCCTTTACTGCTCAGTCCACCCCGTTGGCCTTTGGCTAAGACTTTCTTACACCAATCATTTGTCTAAACTTTTTTTTTTTTTTAAATAGATGTTTGCTATAGGCTGCATGCACTCTAGAGAGACAAGAAACAAAAAGCCAGAAATCAACCCCCAGGGGAAATGATTACACCGCAATCCCTTCTCCTTCATTCTCCTTTTGGGATTTTGGGCACACAAGCAGATTAGCCCTGCGTGAGCTTTAAGCTGCTAGGTCCAGGACTTGAACCGTGGTTGACTGTGGGAATCCAACAACATAACCATTACACCATCTGCTGCTTCTGTGAACATCTACACTTTTTTTTTTTTTTTTTTTTAAGATAAGATCTTAACTCTGTCCTGCCTCAGCCTCCTAAATAGCTGGAATTACAGGCACATATCACAATGCCCATGAGCATCTAAATTTAATATAACATTTATATTGGGTTGTCAGAAAAGTCATGATGTATATTTTTCTATGCAAAAATGTATCATGACTTTTCTGATGACCCCATATGACAGCAATAGTATCAGTATCAATATGCCTAACCATGGTGTAGAGAGAGGTTTAAACAAATACCTAATCTGTCCAATATGACATACTGGTTTTTTTTTTAATAATTACTTTATTTAACTTTATTTATTTATTTTAATTTGAACACAGAGGGATACAGTGAGAGAGAGAGAGAAACTGGGAAATAAGCTGCCAGGTCTGGGACTTGAGCCACAGTCGGCCATGTGGGAGTCCAGCACCCTTAACCACCACACCACCTGGCAGCCCCCTATGACATACTTTTGATAATTTTGTACTAATTTGATTATTTCCCTCCTCGATCTACTATAGTTAGTACCTTATAATAAACTTGGACAAAACTGTTTCATATAGAAGTTATCTAATGGTTAACAAAATCCAAATATTAGTCAGGCCGCTCATTTTCTGTCAGCGTTACAGTCTCAGGCTTTAACTCAATCTTGCAATGCATTTGATCATCAATATCATTATTAGAAGTGTTACATACATAAGGTAGTTGAGTCAACCATACCAGCATTATCCCAAATTACAGTGAGATGGTAGATGTAACCTGAAAGGTAGAGTTAGTAGGTACTGGCACGATACTGGAATCCCAATCAGTCATTAACAGTTGGTTCAGTTTATTATATAGTGTATGACAAAATGTCTCCCAGAGTGATGTCATTCATTATAGTTTATCGGCTTCCATTTGCCCTTGTCAGGTCCAGAGAGCAAGTGTGGTCTTCGAAGTATATGGCTTCAGTCTTCCAGGCATTTGGTATAATTGTGCTAAGAGCCAGTATCCTCTCTTTATCTGAGCCTTTTTTTGAGGAGGCACCAGTGTTAATATTGGATTTCCCTCACTGCATTGTTCATTTATTTATTCCTTTGCCCTCTGTTACTATTTGCCTTCTATTTATTGATTTCTGTGCAAACGTTTCACCTTTGGAAGGTACATTATGTTTGTCCACTCTGCTGGTCCAACAAGGCTAATTCTTTATTGGATAACTCAGTACCGTTAAGATCTATGCATGTTGCAGAATACAAATTTTGTTATTGGGACCAGCAGTTGGTGTAATGGCTATGTCGCTGGACTCCCATGTAGCCAACCACGGTTTGAGTCCTGGACTTAAACCTCAGTCAGCTAAGTGGGAATATAGCACCTTAACCACCACACCACCTGCTGGTCAAACACTTTTCTTCTTGAACATATCCAAGCTTATATCCATTTGAAGTATAAGTTCACGCTTCTGATTTCCACTTATTCTTTTCTTTATAAACTCTAACTGTTCATACACTTTCTTTCCACCTCATACTTCACTTTGGTTTTTTTCTCAGTATTGTCAAGTGTCTTCTGGGTTTAATTGTTGCCTTAATACCAAATTTCTGTCTTCTGTTTTTCTGTGTGGTTTTGTTTTGTTTTGTTTTGTTTTGTGGTAGCAGAATGCCATATTTAGTTGCCAGCTAAATATTCACAATTTCAAACTAACAAAATCAACTTCATTCCTCCCTGTGTTGCCAGTTTCTGTTGAAAAGTTATAATCTAATGGCAAGTTTAATATTATAGGGTCATTTGTCATTCCTCCTTTTTTATAGCCTTCTCTTATCCTATTCTCTATTGTCCCATCATCATTATCCACACTAGAAGATTTTAGAACAATGCACTAATTTGTCTATATTCTCAAATTTACCCCATATGGTTGGTGCCAGATTAACTTTCTAAAGGACATTTTTGTATATTCACTTTTCATGATCTGGCTTCAGTCCACATTTCTAGATTTGTTCTTTGCCATGTGCATGTCACATATGCCCTTCTCTCTGCTTCTGTGCCGTCACTCTTCAGCTGTGAGTACCTTTATTTCCTATCTGAATCTATGAAAGTCCACTTACAATCTCAAAATCCACTACTGCTTTTATGATTTTTTTCTCCTGTTCACTTCCTACCCCTGTCTAAGAGCTGGAAGAAAATTCTGAATTTCTATGATATGTTTTCTGAACTGCTTTTATAACCTTGTTATTTATCCTTCCTCTCATATTTTTCTATTTCCCTAATCCTCATTATTGTGTTGAGAACTGTAAGTAAATTGTTCTTATTCCTGTAGAAGAGGAGCTAGAAGTATCTTATATGTATCAGTATACCCATCTGCTTTGAATCCATCTAAGCTCTTAGTTGTTTTGTCATGTGTCGATGAATTTGGAAATTTGGGATTTCTTTTTAAGAATTACTAATCAATTTCATTTGCTATTGTTTTTATTACTGTTATTTAAATTTGACCAGAGAGAAAGAAAGGGAAAGTGAGAAAGCAGGCCACCAGGTCCAGGACTCAAACCGCAGTCAGCGCTGTGGGAATCCAGCACCTTTAACCACCATGTCACCTGCCAAATTTGGGGGGTTTTTTGTTTTGTTTTGTTTAAAGAATTATTGTATTTATTTATTTCAATTTGAGCAGAGAGGGACAGAGCGAGAGGGAGAGGAGAGAGAGAGAAAGCAAGCCACCAGGTCCAGGACCTGAACCGTAGTTGGCCATGTGGGAATCCAGTGCCCTTAACCACCATGCCACCTGCCGGCCCCAAATTTGGGATGTTTTAAGCCCCCAAATTTTGGATGTTTTAAGATGGAGAAGAGTGAGGATATTTACACTCTGGTATTAGGAATTAGAACAACTTTATGAAGAAAGTAATAAACATTTTTAATACAGGAATTCATTATAGAATTCTATTTATGTCAACCATGTTTTTAAAAATAGGCTTTACTTTTGGGACCAGCAGTTGGTATAATGGCTATGTCGCTGGACTCCCATGCCTGGCATGTTTTTCAGTCTGTTGGGTCCAGGACTCAAACCACACAGTCAGTCATATGGGATCCGGCCACCTTCACCACACCATTGGCTGTCCCTAGATTTCACTTTTAATTAGCAGTGACAATATTAGTAGTTCTGATTATTGCAAGGTATTTTTACTTAAATGAATTGGTCAATGATTTGATTTCCAGAATTCTGAATTGTTTTGTATTTTATGATAACCAGCTGTACTTGGTTATTTTTAGGTGCAAGGTAAGGACCCGTCAGTGGAAGTCACACAGGACCCCACTGATGAATCAGAAGAAGAAAGATTTGAAGAAATGCCTGAAACCAGTCATTTGATTGACTTGCCCACCTGTGAACTCAATAAACTTGAAGAAATTGCGGACTTAGTTACCTCAGTTCTCTCCTCACCTATCCGTAGGGAAAAGCTGGCCCTGGCCTTGGAAAATGAAGGCTATATTAAAAAGCTACTGCAGTTATTCCAAGCTTGTGAGAACCTAGAGAATACTGAAGGCTTACACCATTTGTATGAAATTATTAGAGGAATCTTATTCCTAAATAAGGCAACTCTTTTTGAGGTTATGTTTTCTGATGAGTGTATCATGGATGTTGTGGGATGCCTTGAATATGACCCTGCTTTGGCTCAGCCAAAAAAACATAGGGAATTTTTGACCAAAACTGCAAAGTTTAAGGAAGTTATACCAATAACAGACTCCGAACTAAGGCAAAAAATACATCAGACTTACAGGGTACAGTACATTCAGGACATCATTTTGCCTACACCGTCCGTTTTTGAAGAGAATTTTCTTTCTACTCTTACATCTTTTATCTTCTTCAACAAAGTTGAGATAGTCAGCATGTTGCAGGTAAGTAAACTGAAATATTCTTCACAATCCTGTTTTTAGATATTTAGTTTAATGATATTAAAGTGTACAATTCAGTGGTATTACGTACTTTCATAGTGCTATGCAGTGATCACCACTATTCATTTCCAAACTTTTTTCCCAATGTTTTTCTTTCTTTCATGAGAGAGAGATAAACAGGGACCCCTGATAGGGTCCTGCCATACCAAATCCTCCCCAACCACCAGCCAGGATCATAGGCAGACTCAGTGTGTTCAGGTAAACCTGGGATAACAAACTCCAGACCTTCCCACATGTCTTCAGGATCACATACTGGTGCCCTGCTGCTTGTACCACAATGGCCAGGCCCATTTCCAGAACATTTTCATCATCCTAAACAGAAGCTGTATACCCGCTAAAGAGTAATTCATATCTCCTCCTATCAGCTGTTGGTAACCATTGTTCTACTTTATGTCTCTATTAATTTAGCTTTGATAAATAACTAATGACTCAGCTGTTTTTAACAGTATCCTTTTTTTTTTTGAGAGAGAGACAGTCATTGGAATATATATTAGTGTGTGTGCTTAAAAGCTTCCCAGATAATTCATATATGCAACAAGGATTGAGAAGCACTCAGTAATTTTCAGGAAATATTAATTAGGTTATTTGCTGTGTTAAGTTGATTTTTTCATTCATTTGAATCATAAAGTAAGTTTAATACCAGGTCTATTAATCCTTTGTACTCTCTAACAGCACGATCAGCATGCTTTTGAAGATTTTTCTGTTATTTGTTATATTAAGACTGTACTCACATTTTCTTACATAATTGCCTTTGTAATTTCCATCAGTCCACTAAGTTTATGGAATAGCTACCATATGCTTAATGTAGTGGTTCTCAAAACATGTGCTGGGGCCAGTTGGTAATGTAGTGGTTAGAGTAGCTGGGTTATGCATGACCAGCTGTGTGGTTTAAGTACCAAACCAGGTGAGGGAAAAACATGCAGAGCACATGAGTGTGAGTGTACAAAATCTCAAAAGAAGAATGGAAGAAAAGGGGTTGTGCAGCCATCCTTCCTGAAGGTGCTTTCTCACACACACACACACACACACACACACTACCCCCCCCCACTGTCTCTGGCAAGCACATATATCTTATACCAAATTTAAAAAATGATAGTAAAGGGATCAGAAGATGGCATAATGGTGGGAACCAGTAGTTAGCGTAATGGCTATGTTGCTGGACTCCCACGTAGTCAACCACGGTTCGCGTCCCAGACCCGGTGGCTTAAAACTCACGCCGGGCGCGTGTGTGTGCGTGCCCAAGATCCCGAGAGGAGAATGGAGGAGAAGGGATTGCGGCGTGACCATCCCCCCTGGGGGGTGATTTCTCACTTTCTGTCTCTATGTCTCTCTCTTGTCTGTCTGGCTAGCGCACGCACCCTATAGCGAAAACCTCTCAAAAAAAAAAAAAGATGATGGCATAATGGTTATGTCACCGGACTCCCATGTAGTCAACCGCAGTTTGAGTCCTGGACCTGGTGGCTTGAAATTCACACTGGGGACATGTGCAAGTGTGCCCAAAAATCCAGAGAGGAAAAAAAAATCCAGAGAGGAGAGTGAAGGAGAAGAGATTGCGGCATGGCCGCCCCCTCTGGGGGTGATTTCTTTCTTTCTGTCTCTCCGCAAGCACACATGCCCTATAGCAAAAATCTCTCTAAAAAATAAATTAATTAATTAATAGTAATAATAATAATAATGATCTGTGAACTGCTGAAGGTTCCTAAAACCATTTGGGAAGAATCTATGCGGTTGGTTTTCTGGGGCCGGCAGGAGGTGTGGTGGTTAAGGGTGCTGGGCTCCCACATGGCTGACCGAGGTTGAAGTCCTGGATCTGGCAGTTTGCTTTCTTACTTTCTCTCTCTCTCTCTCCCTCCCTCCCTTACTCCTTCTCCACCTCTCTGGACAAATTAAAATAAATGGATAAATAATTCTTTAAAAAAAATAGAATCAATGAGGTTTTCCCTTTTCTAGCTTTGTGTAAATGTGAAGCTTTATTTTGTTTTTCTTTGTTCATGTACTCAGAAAAGGGAATGGGAAGTACACCCTCCATAAAGTTTGATCACGTCACAACCTTAGTGCTCCAGTCCTCCAGCTCATTAGATCTTGGGGTCTAGCACATGGGCCCAGCAAGTTTCTGGCTGACTTAGTTGAGGATTTGAGCCATGCTCACCATGTGGCATCTGGCTTCTTCAAGTAGCACACTACTGCAACACCACAGAGCTAGCTGAGGATGTGGGTTTTTTTCATATACTTCAGCCAAATAAGTATATCTCAACAAATGGAATGCTGTTTTCTGTTAAATAAACCCAACATGGGGACTGGCAGATGGTGTGGTGGTTAAGGGCTCTGGACTTCCACATGGCTGACTGCGGTTTGAGTCCTGGACCTGGCGGCTTGCTTTCTCACTTTCTCTCGCTTGCTCGCTCTCATTCTGTTCCTCTCTGGTCAAATTTAACTAATTAAATAATTAAAGTTAAATAAAATAATTCTTTAAATAAATAAGTAAAACCCAGCATGAAAGAGATTTGCAAAAATGTTACAGATAACCACTCTTCTTTTTTTTTTTATTTCTACTTTTTTAGAAACTCCAGATCATTTCTAAGGAGTGTATACTCAATATTATGTTCAGTCAGAAATCATTTTAAATCTTTTTTTTTAAGAATAATTTTAGTTAACTTTTATTTATTATTTTAATTTTACCAGAGAGGGACAAAGAGAGAGAGGGAATACGAGAAAGGAAGCCACCAGGTCCGGGTTTTGAACCATGGTCGGCTATCAGCCATATGGGAGTCCAGCGCCCTCAACCACCACGCCACTTGCTGGGCCCAGTCTATTTTATTTTATTTTATTTTATTTTATTTATTTATTTTTGAGAGGTTTTTGCTACAGGGCGCGTGCGCTCGCCAGACAGACAGAGACAGAGAGATAGAAAGCGAGAAATCACCCCCCAGGGGGGATGGCCACACTGCAATCCGTTCTCCTCTATTCTCCTCTCGGGATCTTAGGCACGCACGCACACACGCACACACGCCCGGCGTGAGTTTTAAGCCACTGGGTCCGGGTCGCGAACTGCGGTCGACTGCGTGGGAGTCCAGCGACAAAGCCATTACGCTAACTGCTGGTCCCCTTTTTTATTTTTTTTAAGAGAGAGATTTTTGCTATATGATGCATGCACCTGCTGGAGAGAAAGAGACAGAAATAAGACATCACCCTCCCCTCCAGGGGAAATGACCACACCTCAGTCTCTTCTCCTCTATTCTCCTCTTGGGATTTTGGGTACACATGCATGCACATGCATCTGGTGTGAGTTTCAAGCCACCGAGCTGGGACTCTAACCTCAGTAGGCCATGTGGGAATCTAGTGATGTACCATTATGCCATCTACTGGTCCCAATGTTTTAAATCTTTTTTTAAAATGTATTTATTTAATCCCATTTGCTATTATTATTTTTTTAATTTGACCAGACAGAGAAAAAGGGAAAGCGAGAATGCAGGCCACCTGGTCCAGGACTTGAACCATAGTTGCTCATGTGGGAATCCAGTGTCTTTAACCACGATGCTACCTGCTAGCCCCAATGAATATTTTAAATCTTTGACTTTTCCAATTTAATAATTTTATCTTACACTCTAAACATTGTATCACCTCTCTTTTTTTTTTTTATTTTTAATTTCCAGAGAGCACATGAACCCACCAGAGAGAGGGAGCATTCCCCAAAGGGGCCTGGTCATACAGCAGTCCTTTTTCCTCCATTTCTTCATCCTGTCAGGATCCTAGACATGTTCACACACTCTGTTGGGGCTGGATTTGAACCTCAGTTAGTCATGTGGGATCCAGCTCCTTGTGCACAGTCCAACTACTGGGCTGTAGGACCAGCCTGGCCACTCTCTCTAACTTCAAAAAAATTTTAATCATAGTTGTTTCTCATGAAAAATATTGTATAAGAATATTATGGCTGATTTTAAAAACTAAATTTTTATGGCTAGCAGATGATATGGTGATTAGAGCTCTGGATCCCACATAGCTGACTCCACCATTCAAGTCCCAGACTAGTGGCTTGAACAAAAAAAAAACAGGTGCATGTGCTTATATGCCCCAAGTCCCAAGAGAATAGAGGAGAAGGGATTGTGGCATGGCCATCCTGCTTTTGGAGATGATTTCTCACTTTCTCTGTCTCTAGTGAGCATACATGCCCTATAGCAAAAACTTAAAGATATAAATTTCTTAATATTTTCATGTCCCGTTTTTTATTTTAATTAGGAAATATAGATAGATAGATTGTTTTTAAGAGATTTTTGCCATAGGGTGCTTACACTCATCGGAGAGACAGAAGCGAGAAATCACACCCCGGGGTCATGGTCATGCCACAGTCCCTTTTTCTCCAGTCTTCTATCAGGATCTTGGGCATGCACCCACACGTGCCTAGTGTAAGTTTTAAGCTATCAGGTCTGGGACTTGAACCAGGATCAACTACATGGGAGTAGAGATGTAACCATTACACCACCTGCTGATCCCTAATTAGGATAAATATGGATAAACATATGATAAAAGCTCTTTAGGATCCTCCATAATTTTTATGTGTTCAAAGGGATTCTGAGACCAAATAGTTAAATTTCTGACTTAACTAGCTATTAGACTCTTATGGCATTTCCAACCAATATTCATCTCTTGTTACTTTATTTTCTTTAAAGGGTTTACTTCTCCCGATCACTTTCCCCTGGCAATTTCCGTTATTCCCTGTTAATGAGTCTCAGGGGGGTTAAACCTACAAATTTTGTTCCTGTTATAATATATGGGACCCATTTTTTAAAAACCATGCTGTAGGACCCAGCAGATGGTGTCGTTATTAAAGTGCTGAACTCCCACACGGGTGACCATGATTTGAGTCCCAGACCCAGCAGCTTGAAAATCACACTACATGTGCAAACACAGGCCCAAAATCCTAAGAGGAAAATGGATTGTGGCATGGCCCTCTCCCCTAGGGGTAATTTCTCACTTTCCTCTCTCTGTCCCGTGAGCACACATGCCCTATAGCAAAAACCTTTAAAAAAAAAAAAAAAAAAAAAACTAAATAATTTAGAGGCTATTTGCTTGCTGACAGGAAAAAAAAAAAAAAAAAAGGCAGTCATACTCTCAGGAGATCAGAAATAGTCACACTCATCATTATAAAGGACCTAGTGACAAAAGCTCAAATACAGTTTTCAAATAATTGCCTTGGCTTTCTTGCAACAAGTTTTCAACCAGAACTCAGATGTATTGGAAACCAATACTAAATCAAAGCCAAAATGGGAAAGAAGGCTCATATTAACACCATTATCACTGGACATACTGATTCAAGTAAATCTATCATTACTGGCTTCTTGTCTACAAAATGTGGTGGGATTGACAAAAGAATCTGAAAAATTTGAGGAGGCTGCTGAGATGGGAAAGGATTCTTTTAAGTATGTGTGAGTCTTGGATAAATTTAAAGCTGATCATGAGTATGGTATCACCATTTATACCTCCTTGTAGAAATTTGAGACCAAGTATTATGTGACTATCATTGATCCCCAGGACATAGAGACTTTATCAAAAACATCATTATAGGCATACCCTTTTGTCTTACACAGTAGATGTGAAATGACTACTTGTTGTTAACAAACTGGGTCATACTGAGCCAACCTACAGTCAGAAGAGAGAAAATTGTTTAGGAAATCAGAACCTACATTAAGAAAATTGTCTAGAATCCTAGCACAGTAGTATTTGTGACAATTTCTTATTGGAATGATAACAACATACTGGAGCCAAGTGCTAACATGCCTTGGTTCAAGAGTTAGAAAGTCACCAGTAAAAATGGCAGTGCCTGTGGAGGAACTACACCAATCAAAGCTCTGGATTGCATTTTACCACCAGCTCATCCAACTGACAAGGCCTTGCGTCTCCTCTTGGATGTATATAAAATTGGTGATACTGACATTGGCCCTGTGGACCAGTTGGAAACTGGTGTTCTCAGACCCGGTATGGCGGTCACCTTTGCTCTAGTCAGTATGACAACCGAAGTCTATTGAAATGCACTACGAAGCTTTGAGTTAAGCTTTTTCTGCAGACAGTGAGTTTCAGTATCATGAACGTGTCTGTCAAAGATGTTTGTCATAACAGCGTTGCTGATGACAGCAACAAGGACCCACCTAATGGATGCAGCTAGCTTCACTATTAAGGTGATTATCCTACACCATCCAGGTCAAATTGGCACAGGCTATGCCCCTATACTGGATTGTCACATAGCTTACATTGCTTGCAAGTTTGCTGAGCTGAAGGAAAAGATGAATCGCTGTTCTAGAAAGAATCTAGAAGATGGCCCTGAATTCTTGAAATCAACTGGTGCTACTGTCATTGATATGGTTCCTGGCAAGCCCATCTGTATTGAGAGCTTTTTTGACTTTTCTTCTCTGGATTGTTTTTCGATTTGTGACATGAGACAAACAGTTGCTGCGGTG
Source organism: Tupaia tana (assembly GCA_026018925.1). NCBI lineage: Eukaryota > Metazoa > Chordata > Mammalia > Scandentia > Tupaiidae > Tupaia > Tupaia tana. The sequence continues at coordinate 179,092,191 of JAKSZU010000003.1, forward strand.
TCATCAAAGCCATGGACAAGAAATCGGATGGAAATGGCAAAGTCAGTAAGTCTGCCTAGAAAGCTTGGAAGGCTAAATGAACATCCCCAATCCCTACAACCATGGTCTTAATTGGTGGAAGAAGAGTCTTAGAACCATTTGTCTTACTTGACCATTTAGTTGTAAAAGACAGATTAATGATAACAGTTTTGTCTCTACTGGCAACTTAAGTGTAATAGTGAAAGGCTGGTTAATGGTAACAGTGCATTGTGAAACCTTGAGAAGGAAAGGAAAAGGACCGTTTTGTATGGATATTAGTTTTTAGTTATTAGTTTTTTTGTGGGGAGTGGTCGCTACAGGGCATGTGTGCTTGCTGAGGGGAGAGAGAGAAAGTAACCCCCAACCCCTGGGAAGCACAATCCTTTCTCCATTCTCCTCCCAGGATTTTGGACATGTGGGCATGAGTCCAGCATGTTTTTCAAGCCTCTGGGTCCGGGGCTCAAACCACATAGTCATGTGAGATCCAGCTGCCTTAACCATCATGCTACTGGCTGGCCCATGTTACTAGTTTTTAAAATCAGTTATTTTTAATGGAAACAACTTGACCAAAAATCTGTCACCAAATTTTGAGACACATTAAAACAAAGTTTAATGAGGAAAGTAAAACAAATCGCTGCTTTGGAATTAAGTAGTGTTTTCAGATCCGTAGTAGTAGATCATAAATGCTTTTTATAACAGAGGTGTTTGGGGTTTTTTTGTTTTGTTTTGTTTTGTTTTGTTTTGTTTTTGCTCTAGGGCTCGCGTGCTCGTCAGAAAGAGAGCGAGAGACAGAAAGTGAAAAATCACACACTCACCCCACAGGGGATGGCCATGCCACAAGCCCTTCTCCTCCGTTCTCCTCTTGGGATCTTTGGCAAGCACTTACACGCACACGCACCGGGCGTGAGTTTAAGCCACCAGTTCCGGGACTTGAACCGCGATCGACTACATGGGAGTCTAGTGACATAGCCATTACGCCATCTGCTGGTCCCCATATTTTGCAATAGGCTTATTGGCAAAAACTATAATTACATGAATTAAGTGCAGCTTTAGAAAAACAATATCTTAACTCATTTCTGGTCCTTGAGATGCATTTTATATAATAGCCAGACATTGTGACTACCTGTTGTTTGAGATTTATCGTTTAATTATCTCTTATGCACAGTGATGATGAATTCTGTTTTCAACAATGTATGAGTAATTAAGATTGTGGCTAATTACTTAACCTGCTCATTTCTTAAAACCTAACTGAGGTTTTCGTATAGAAAATATGGGGCTAAACACTGGGTGATTCCAGATACTCTTCTGGCCATCTAGTACACATATCTGTTGCTTTTTGAAAGAGTATAAAGGCTAACTCCATGGTGCAGATTGTAGGTTCAGTGCCCTGGGCAACGCTCATGATGCTGCCTGTATGAAAAGGTTTGGGGGTAGGTATCACAGTGAAAGACTCTGTTGAAGGTGGATGTCCTCTTTCTCTCTCTTCCTCCATCTCTCACTATCATAAGAAAATATACTTTTTTTTTTGAGAGGTTTTTGCTATAGGGCGTATGCGCTCGCCAGAGAGACAGAGAGAGAGAAAGCGAGAAATCACCCCCCAGGGGGGATGGCCACGCCGCAATCCCTTCTCCATTCTCCTCTCAGGATCTTGGGCACGCATGCACACACACCCGGCGTGAGTTTAAGCCACTGGGTCCAGGACTCGAACCACGGACGACTATGTGGGAGTCCAGCGACATAGCCATTATGCTAACTGCTGGTCCCAGGAAATGTACTTTTTAAAATTTTCTTTTTTTGGGGGGGGAGGGAGAGGTTTTCGCTATAGGGCGCGTGCACTCGCCAGGCAGACAGAGACAGACAGAGAGACAGAAAGCGAGAAATCACCCCCCGGGGGGATGGTCACGCCGCAATCCCTTCTCCTCCATTCTCCTCTCGGGGTCTTGGGCACGCACGCACATACACCCGGCGTGAGTTTTAAGCCACCGGGTCCAGGACGCGAACCGCGTTCGACTACATGGGAGTCCAGTGACATAGCCATTACGCCAACTACTGGTTCCCTAATTTTCTTTTTTATTTATTCATTCATTTTATTTTAATTTGACCAGAGAGAAACAGAGAGAGAGGAGAGGGAAAGCGACAAAGCAAGCCACCAGGTCTGCGACTCGAACCATGGTTGGCCATGTGGGAGTGTCTAGCACCTTAACCTCACGCCACCTGCTGGTCCCAAAGAAGTGTATTTTTTAAAAAAAATAGAGTAAGTTATGCATCAGTTAAAAATTAGAGAGTACTGACTAGCTATTACATGAATTAGATAAGCAAATTAAAACTAGGAATTTGGGGCCAGTGGGTGACATATTGGTTAGGGCGCTGGACTTCCATATGGATGTGGTTTGGTTTTGTTTTGCCTGTGTTTACATTATTGCACAGAAAAGAGTTTTAAGACTTTTAGAAGCAAACCCATTCTTCTCCATAAGTTTTGCTATCTAGAAAAGTAGGCACACACAATTTGACTTATTGTTGTGTTTTATTAAAAGAAAAGCTCTTGGGGCCAGCAGATGGCGTAGCAGTTATGTCGCTGGACTCTCACATGGCCAACCACAGTTTAAGTCCTGGATCCATTGACTTGAAACACACCAGGCACGTGTGTGTGTGCGCGTGTGTGTGCGTGCGCGCGCGCTCACCCACCCCAAGATCCTAGGAGGAGAAGGGAGGAGAAGGGAATGTGACATGGCCGTCTCCGTGGAGGTTCATTTCTCACTTTCCCTCTTACTTTGTCTGTCTCCCTCCCTCTCTGGCAAGCACACATACTCTAAGGCAAAAACCTCTTGAAAAAAAGGAAAGAAAGAAAAGCTCTTAAAATCAAGTGGGGAGAAAGGGATCTAAAGAGATTAGTTTAATTACTTGGAGAACCAGTAATTTAAGAGTAAATATTCAGACTACATGATAGATTTTTAAGTTGTCAGTCATTTGCTTCTTTAATACTTGGGTTGGAACAGAGTCTTTTTGTAGCTTAAAGAATATATTACTTATAATTCTAGAAATCAGAAAAAAAAAATACTACACATCAGAAAGCATTCTCCTAATGGACTATATATATAACACTTGAGATTGCCTCTGTGTATGATATTTTATGCAGTTCTAACTGTCATCTCACAAGTAATGAATCATGTAAGAATTCAAATGGGAAATGGCATTTATCAAGGAATTGGAACTTTTTTGCTATGAAAATATTCTGGAAAAGTTAAAAATCTTCAGACAGGAAAGGAAGAAGATTTAATATTGGAGAGATTCAGGAAAATAAAAATTTATAAAAGGTGTGAATGGAGGTAAATATGATCAAAACCTGAAATGTTCAGACTAAAAATAATTGGAAAAAGTGATTTGAGGAATAAGTAAAAGATTAAATATACATTTGTACTCCTTCAGGAGAATGGTTCAAGCATGGCATATGAAATCTAAAAAGGAGTCATTGAAATAATAATACCATTCTGAGTCAGATTAATGAAATGGCTTATGTTTTATGTTGCCTGAGTAGTAGCACCAAATGACATTTTATGTAAGATAATGTTATACTCTGTGTGATCATACTTAGTAGTTTTCATTCTTTTATTTATGTTTCACATATTTCAGAAAGGATTTAAGGGATCAGTTTCACTTCATGGATGCACAGTAAGAAAATGGGCAGGTATTCGAGATGTATCTTTATATGTTATGGCTTGATCTTACATCAACCATAAAGGTACCTCTGCTAAAATCTTTTTAGAACGTGCTACTTTGAGTAACTAGAATTAATGGAAATTGCATTTCATAAATGAAGATAACTGAAACTTAAAATTATCAAGTAACTTCAATTTTCTTTCAGTAGATTTTAATGGAAATCTTCTCTAAAGAAAATTTCAATATGTATGTCTGTTTTTTCCTTTGTAAATTAATAGTCTATGCATATTATAGACAAGTGTAAAATATAGATAAGCAAAAAAAGGAAATTACCATAGTTATTGCCAAAAGATAACCACACATTCTGTTTTTCTTCTTTTTCTACTTTTTTTTTTTCTTTTGAGAGAGGTTTTCGTTACAGGGCGTGCGCTCGCCAGAGAGACAGAGATAGAAAGTGAGAAATCACCCCCTGGGGGGGATGGACACGCTGCAATCCCGTCTCCATTCTTTCTCAGGATCTTGGGCATGCACACACATGCACCTGGTATGAATTTAAGCCACTGGGTCCAGGTCTCGAACTGCGGTCAACTACGTGGGAGTCCAGCAACATAACCATTATGCCAACTGCTGGTCCCAATAACCACACATTATAATGTCCATTCCTATTAGCCACTAGGCACCCAAATTTATATTAAAAAATACATAATCTATTGTAATTTTTCTGTTTGCCCTTTTAAACAGTGCTTGTGGAAATTAACACATCTGTTGTAATACTGGGTCATCAGAAAAGTCGTGTATTTTTCTGTTTTTCTATGCAAAAATGCTTCATGACTTTTCCCAAGGACCCAGTAGCTTCTTAATAGCTCAAGAGTTATCAGTGTAGGGAACCAGCAGTTAGCGTAATGGCTATGTCGCTGGACTCCCACGTAGTCGACCGCGGTTCGCGTCCCGGACCCGGTGGCTTAAAAAACTCACGCCGGGCGCGTGTGCGTGCGTGCCCAAGATCCCAAGAGGAGAATGGAGGAGAAGGGATTGCGGCGTGACCATCCCCCCAGGGGGTGATTTCTCGCTTTCTGTCTCTATGTCTCTCTCTGTCTGTCTGGCGAGCGCACGCGCCCTATAGCGAAAAACCTCTCAAAAAAAAAAAAAAAAAGAGTTATCAGTGTAAAAAGCAATTAATTGTAATGTTTTGCCATTTAATTATATTCTTGGGGACTGTAAGACTTTACAACAGTTGGCCATAGATTATTGTATTTTGTGAATCGTGTTTGTTTTTAGTTTTGCTACAGGGTGTGGGCACTCACTGAAGGGGGAGAGGTGAGAAATCATCCCCCCCAGCGGGGATGGCCACAATCCCTTCTCCTCCATTCTTCCCTCAGGATTTTGAGTACACACATGCACCCAGCATGTTTTCAAGTCACCAGGTCCAGAATTGAACTGTGCTATATCAACCTTGTGGGATACAGCCCTATCTTTACTTCTGTACCACCTGCTGACCCCCATGAGTTGTGTTTTAATTGGTTTTGTCTTCCAGAATTCAGTCTCCTTTAATCCTGTCCCTGTGCCATGTCTTATTATTCGTATTTACTTAAAATTATTTAATTTTATTCTTTGTTATTATTATCTTTTAATTTGACCATAGAGACAGAGAGAGAGAGAGAGAGGGAAAGTGAGAAAGCAAGTACTCAAACTGCAGTCAACCATGTGGGAGTTCAGCGCCTTAACCACCACACCACCTGCAGGCCTCTATTCTTATTTCTTAAATCTGCTGTGGGATGACAGTAAGACTTTGCACTTGTTTGAATTGTGTTTAAATTAAGAGTAAATAAACCCTGAGAGGGGCCTACAGAAGCTATCTCAGTTGAAGTAAATAGTTTTTATGCAACAGCTCTAACATAACTATTTTTGCTTTCCAGGGTTCTGTATAGCTGAGATTTCTAATTAGGTATTAATGTATGTTTAAGTAGAAGCAAATTATACGATTCTGTTTTGAAAAATTGCAATACAAATATACGCTCGAGTTTTGGGTCTCAGATGAAAATGCTGTTGGGGTTTCAGCTACTTCTAATTTGTATAATCATATAAATTAGTGTAACTTTATACTTTCATGAATATTTCATAGTAATTATTCCTTTTTATTCAGGAAGATGAGAAGTTTTTGTCTGAAGTTTTTGCACAGTTAACAGATGAGGCTACAGATGATGATAAACGGCGTGAATTGGTAAGGCAGTCTTAAAATTCAGACTCTTATTAAAGAGCATTCTTTTGGCATGCACAGTTCTTTAATCTCAAATTTGTCATGAGAGACTTTTTCATAATCAGTGTAAGATGAAAGATATGTATTTAAATTGAACCATAAAATGATTGTGCGAAATTTCTGAAATTTGTTGTTTTATATATTTTAGAAAATTCTTAAGATACTCTGATGTGACATGTTCTTACCCCCTCACACCCAGTAAGGGAATTTGTATGCCTATAAATCCTAAAATCAGATAAGTCATTTATATTAGTATAGAATTACAAACTCGTACAGTTAAAAAAAAAAATTAAGTGTATTTATTTCTTCTGTGAAAGAGACAGACAGACAAGCAGAAAAATATGCATCCCAACAGGATCTTCACACTACTAACTGGCCCCAGTTTTAGGCAGCCTAGATCATGGGCATGTATACCCCAGCGTGCTCATGGAGGTTCTGGGAAATGAACCCAAGACCTTTCTCATATTGGTCCATTTGCATTGTCTGTACACCACCATCTGGCCCAAACTCATACTTTTTTTTTTTGTTTTAATTTTGCCTGATGTTATGTGCACTTAACAGACAAAGAAGAGACAGAGAAGTAGAGAAAGAAAGCACCTTCCAAGAAATGTGGTCATGCTACAATCTCTTTTCCTCTATTTTTCCATCATGTCAGGCTTTTGGGTACACATATACATGCGCCTGGTGTGTTTCTCAAGCTACTGAGTTGAGAATTTAAACAGTGCATGCAGTCAGTCATCTGGGATCTAGTGCCCTTAACCATCAGGCCACAGGCTAGCCCCATACTCATATATTTTAATGGTTCAGTAGATACTCATAAAGATGTTTTCTTTCTTTTTTTTTAAAAGAATTATTTAATTTAATTTAATTTAATTTATTTATTTTAATTTCTCCAGAGAGGAGCAGAGTGTTGAGAGAAAGTGAGAAAGCGAAAGCAAGCTGCCAGGTCCAGGGCTCAAGCCAAGGTTGGCCATGTGGGAGTCTAGCGCCCTTAACCACCACGCCACCTACTGGTCCCAAGGTGTTTTCTTTATTATTTTTTGGAGAGGTTTTTTGCTATAGGGGGCATGCGCTTGCCAGAAAGACAGAGACAGAGAGACAGAAAGCAAAAAGTCATCCCCCCCAGGTGGGATGGCCATTCCACAATCCCTTCTCCTCCATTCTCCTCTCGGGATCCTGGGCGCGCATGCGCCTGGCGTAAGTTTAAGCCACCGGGTCCGGGACTCGAACCGCAGTCGACTACATGGGAGTCCAGTGATATAGCCATTACGTTAACTGCTGGTCCCTCAAGGTGTTTTCTCTTTAAACAAGAGTTAAGGAGAATATTTCTTCAGTAAGTGAATGATAAATAATTTTTTTTTTGTATTTTTTTTTTGCTTTCAAATGTGTTTGTAAATTTTTGATATATAGTCTATTTTGGAGTCAGAGAATAGTGATTGCTATTTGCCAGATATTTGCCATTTTTTTATAACATTATAACCAGATATTTGGGATGCTACAAAATAATGAAAAATTGCTTATTTAAACCATTCAAGTAATCTTTGGTGTAATTATTTATTTTTAGGCTGATACTCAGTTTTCCCATTTGTAAAACTAGCTTATTAGGCTAGGGACTCTCTGATGTCCTTTTCAATTCTTAAGGTTGTACCATGTATTTTGAGGGCACCCTGGGAACCCAAACAGTTTATTATAGGATGGCTTCTATGAATATATGTGTTCTTTTTTTTAAAAAAAAATTTTATTTAACTTATTTATACATACATATATGATATATACATATATATATATATAGAGAGAGAGAGGGAGTATAAGAGAGATAATGAGCATCTCCCTCAGGGTTTTGTCATGTCATACCCCACATTTCAGGCTGACCTGGCTGGGGATTCAAACCATTGTCACCATGTGGGATCTGTGCAGAACAGAGACAGCCCTGAGAGGTTTACTTTTAATGGGTATTAGTTTCTAATACTTGTTTCTTTTTTTTTTTTTATAATTTTTTAAAAGTATATTTATGTATGAGAGAGAGCATGTGTGAGAGAGAAAGAGAGAGAAAGAGAAAAGAGACAGCACCTCCAACAGTTTTGATACCATGATCCAGCATTTAGCCAGAGAAGGAGAGAAAGAGAGCACCTCCAACAGGGTTTTGATACTACAATCCAACCTTCAGCTGGTATCAGTGCATGCCCAGTGTGTTCAGAGAAGTATCTGGACTTAAACCAGGAACCTTCCCGTGGGATTGCCTTACAGACTGTCAGAGCCACCTCCTGGTCCATAGTTTTTAATGTCAATTTTGAGGAGCCACAATGCTCTTGAAAAGATGACTTCCTTCAGAAGGCTGAATTCCACACTGGTGGATCACATTGTAGTGCCCCAAGTTTATATTAATCAACTTCTCACTATCATTTTTTACATTACAGGTTAATTTTTTCAAGGAATTTTGTGCATTTTCTCAGACATTACAACCTCAAAACAGGGATGCATTTTTCAAAACTTTGGCAAAATTGGGAATTCTTCCTGCTCTGGAAATTGTAATGGTAATTACATGGTTTCTTTTTATCTTTTTGAAATTATAAATTTGTTATTGATTTATATTATGAATGGGAAACTATTCATTATAGTAAAGCATATTGAATTCTGTAACTTGGTTTATTATTCACCTGATACTAATTTCTATAAGAATGTTTTCAGTTTTCGGGGACCAGCAGTTAGCGTAATGGCTATGTCACTGGACTCCCACGTAGTCAACTGCGGTTCGAGTCCTGGACCCAGTGGCTTAAACTCACGCCGGGCGCGTGTGCATGCTTGCCCAAGATCCCGAGAGGAGAACGGAGGAGAAGGTTGCGGCGTGGCCATCCCCCCTGGGGGGTGATTTCCTGCTTTCTGTCTCTCTGTCTCTCTCTGTCTGTCTGGCGAGCGCATGCGCCTTATAGCAAAAACCTCTCCAAAAAAAAGAAAAAAAAAAAAGAATGTTTTCAGTTTTCAAATTTTTATGAATTTATCATATATAATCATTTACATATAATTTGGCATCAAGTGAATAAAAACCCTACTTTATTTTTTCAAGACTGTCATCATTTCTATAACAATATTAAATTTATTTCATAAAAACCAGTAAAATATCTTTTCTTTTTGGACCAGTGAGTAGAAGAAGGGCATATTGGACCAAGGGGCCTTATACTGCCATGTGTGGTTAGGACATAGACCTCATACTTTTGTTTATATGACTTTTATTTGTTGGTATTTACTATATGAAAAGCTAAAATTGAGATTTTTTTTCCTTTTTCGTCAGAATTTTGCCATAGGACATATGCACTTGCCAGAAAGAGAGAGAGAGGAAAAGTGAGAAATCACCCTCCAAAGGGAATGGACACGCCACAGTCCCTTCTCCTACATTCTCTCCAGAGATTTTGGGCATGCATGTACACATGCCCAATATGTTTTTCAAGCAACCAGGTCCAGGACTTGAACTGCTAGTCAGCTGTGCAGAATCCAGTACCCCAACCATCACATCACCTGCTGGCCCCAAAACTGAGAAATCTTTAAAATATTGATTTGTTTTAAAATGGCAGCCCATTATTTGTAAGTACATATAACCTTTATGGAAAAAAGTGTTTTCCCTAACCAGAAATATGTAGAAGGATGGCTTTTTTTTTTTTTTTTTTAATTTTCCCTTTAATGTCTGGTTTAACAGAAGATAGATAGATTCTCATTGCAACTCTAAATTTATTAGGTCATCAGGAAAGTCATGACATAGTTTTCTGTTTTTCTTTGCAGAAATGTGACATGACTTTTCTGATGACCCAATGATTTGTTCTTTTTTTTAAAGAATTATTTCATTTAATTCTAATTATTTATTATAGTTTGACCAGAGAGGGCCAGAAAGAGAGAGACAGAAAAAGCGAGAAAGCAAGCCGCCAGGTCAGAGACTCAAACCACTGTCAGCCATGTGGGAGTCCAGCACGCTTAACCACTACACCATCTGCTGGTCCCCCAATAATTTGTTGTTATAATACATGTCACATAGCGTCTGGAAAACCCCACTGTACTTGTCGGCAAGTGAGAACAAAAAAGGCAGAGTCAGTATTATTTATTGTTATGAAAATAGTTTAATTCTTGTGTACTTACTGAAAAAGGTGTTAGACCTCTCATTAGGATTTTCTGGAGAAGATTTGAGAACTGTTGGTTTAGGGAATGTTTTCAGAATCACCTGAAGATTTTTAAACTCAGAATTGTATCTTTCATGCATTGGAGGGGATAAAGCATTTAGGATCACAGCTTTATAATACTAAGTTGTGGAAAAGATTAAAAATGTCCAAAACGTATTTCTACTAGATGAATCTCAGAAGAGGAACACAGACAAATCTAGAACAAAAAGATATTTTGAAAGGCCTTGAAGGTTTAGGTTGGAGATGACATTCAAATTTCTCAATATATTTAAGTAAATCTCCCCAAAATCTTTTACAGCCTATTTTAACACTTTTATTATCCTCTGCTGATTCGTATATTTAAATTTTCTGAATATTCCATTGTGGTAGTAAAAATCAGCAGAAATGTACCATTGAGCTGCCTAAAGTTTTTTTTTTTAAGAGAAATTTTTGCTATAGGGCATGTGTGCTTGCCAGAGAGACAGAGCGAGACAGAAAGTGAGAAATCACCCTGCAGGGGTATGGCCACACCGCAGTCCCTTTTTCTCCATTCTACTCTCATAATCTTGGGCTTGCATGCACACGCGCCCAGCGTGAGTTTTAAGCCGCTGGGTCCGGTACTCAAACCTCAGTTGACTATGTGGGATTCTAGCAATATAACCATTACTCCCATCTGCCAGTCCTCCCTGAAGATTTTAATATTTGTAAAAAGAAAAGAAGAAAAGGCTGAAGAGAGTTCATATTTTGATTGTGGTACAACATCTATATCCAGAAAGTTGAGAGGTAGTACAAGGATTTGGGAAAGAAAAGAGAAGTGCAAGAAAAACTTTTAGTAATAGTCTCTAAGTAACCTGAATTTTCTTTTATCAGGGCATGGATGATTTGCAAGTCAGATCAGCTGCCACAGATATATTTTCTTATCTAGTAGAGTTTAGTCCATCTATGGTTCGAGAATTTGTAATGCAAGAAGCCCAGCAAAGTGATGACGTAAGTAATACGGCAGTTCTGTTTGAAATACCTGGAGTGTAGTATTTGTAAACTATTAGAGAAAAAGCATAGTGTAATCTTAATGTTTTTGGAGAATAATAATAGGTTTTTTACCAGCTGTGACATTGGCAAGCTCAGAATGTGTGGCAATTGATTTGTTCATTGTGAAGAAAAGAGCTATTCAAATTAATATTGAGATAGATTACAAAGGGACTTCAAAAAGTTTATGGAATTCTTTGGCCCTCAAGAAAGTCAGTAAGCAAAATGCCTTGAGCATCTCAAAAATTGTTGTCATGACCTTTGCTCTTGACCAGTCTACTTTTTGCTTTGACTGGACCCTTTCACGTCTTGTTAGCCCCCCCATTGCTTTGATTGTGTTTTGTCTTTAGGATCTTGATTAACCCACTTGTTGAAAATATACATTGAAAGCTCTTCTCTTGTTTACTGATCTTGGAGCAATAGCTTTGGCACCCATTAAGCAGAAAGTCTGCTCAACTTTCATTTTTCATTCAGAATTGTGTAAACTGAACCAGTTCAGATGTCTAAGGTGTTGGCTGTTTCTGTTGTTGATCTTCTTCAATTAGGGCATGAACAAAATATAAGATTTCCTTGTAAATTGATGTGGATTATCTGTCACTACAGGCATCATCTTCAACATCATTTCCTCTCTCTTTTGTTTTCTTTCCTTTTTTTTTTTTTTTTTTTTTTTTTTTTTTTTTTTTTTTTTTTTTTTGCTGTAGGGCTTGAGAGACAGGGAAAGTGAGAAATCACCTCAACCCCCATGGGGGACAGCCATGCTACAGTCCCTCTACTCTGTTCTCCTCAGAATTTTGGGCATGCCTGGTGTGTTTTTCAAGCCACCGGAACTGAGATTTGAACCACAGTTGGCCTTGGGATCTGGATCTGGTTTTCTATGCTAAGCACTTAACTATTGTGCTGTGCCTGGACTCATAGATTCTTAAATATTGGTGTAAAGAAAGTTTCAAGTGCTTTTGAAATGTAATTTTAAGTCTTTAGGCAATTTGCAGATCAGGCACTTACCTAGAATAAGTAAGAAGTTGTTTTTACTTGTTCAGATTGTTTTCTTTTAAGTGGGAATGAAAGTTTAATAATGAGATCAATATTGTATTTTCCCATTAAATAAATATTTAAATTTTCCTCTCAAACAATTTGTGGACAAAATAAACATACAGCTATAACTTAAGGAATTATTTCTCTTGTGAAAAATATTTTATTGTTGTACCAACCCCATGCATGCCTAGTGGTTCAGGGAGCTGGATCTCACATAGCCAATAGCATGGTTCTAGTCCCAGCCCTGGTGGCTTGAAGAACATGCGGGGCAAGTGTGTGTATCCATTCCCCAAATCCCAACAGGATAGACAAATTGAGAGCAGGAATTGCATTATGACCATGCCCCATTGAAGTATGTTTTCTCCTCTCCCTAGCTGTCTTTCTCTCTCTGGCGAGTGTGCAAAAGTCTTCTGACAATTAAAAAATTTTTGTTTTTGTTTTGTTAACTAGAAGATACATTCCTTCTCAAGGAGATTTTTATTCTCAATTTTAATTTGATGCTTTCATGAGTTACTGTTGAATTAAATTACAGTAATTTTGGGACCAGCTGATGGCATAGTGGGTAAGGCTCTAGACTCCCATGTGGTGAACCATGGTTTGAGTCCTGGACCCAGCAGCTTGCTTTCTCATTTTTTTCCTCTCTCTCTCTTTCTCTCTTTTTATCTCTCTCTGATGAGCACACATGCCCTATAGAAATTTTTTTTAATAATAATAAGTAAAAATAATAAATTAAAAAAATTGTTTTTAAAAAAATTACATTTTGTTTACATTTACATTGCTCCATCCTCAGTGATATGTGTAATTATGGGTATTTATCATAAGGTGACCATAAATCTCTCAAACAATAATAATAAATTATTAACTTTCAGAATTTGTATTTTTTTTTTTTTTTTTTAGAGAGAGATTTTTACTACATGGAACGTGTACTCACTGGAGAGACAGAGAGACAGATAGTGAGAAATTGTCCCCTAGGGAGGATGGCCACACTGCAGTCCTTCTACATTCTCCTCTTAAGATTTTGGAAACGCACACTCACTTGGCGTGAGTTTTAAGCCACTGGATCTGGGACTCGAATAGTGGCCAACTATATGGGAGTCTAGCAATGTAACTGTTACACCATCTGCTGGTACCTTATTTTTAATTTTTTTCTAAATTTGACCAGCAAGAGAAAAAGGGAAAGTGAGAAAGCAAACCACCAGGTCCAGGACTCAAACCAGATCACCACGCCACCTCCCAGCCCCAACTTTTAGAATTCTTAACTCTTAAGCTTCTGTTTCTGTTAGAAATGTTTTCTGTTGGGGGCCCAACAGGCGGCACGGTGGTTAAGGCACTGGACTCGCATATGGCCGACCGCAATTTGACTCCCGGATTCAGTGGCTTGCTTTCCCACTTTCTCTCTAGTGGGTGCACATGCCCTGTAACAAGTTTTAAAATGATGATAATGATAAATAATATTAAATAAATAATTCTTAAAGAAAGAAACAGTTTTTGGGACCAGCAGTTGACATAATGACTACATTGCTGGACTCCCATGTAGTCTATCACAGTTCGAGACCTGGACCCGGTGGCTTAAACTCACACCGGGAGCGTGTGCATGTGTGCCCAAGATCCCAAGAAGAGAATGAAAGAGAAGGGATTGAGACATGGTCATCCCCCTGGGGGGTGATTTCTTGCTTTCTGTTTCTCTGTCTGTCTCTCTGCCTTTCTAGTGAGCACATGCGCCCTATAGCAAAAACCTCTCAAAAAAAAAAAAAAAAAGAAAGAAACATTTTTTTGTTGGGGCCAACAGGTTGCCTGGTGGTTAAGGCACTGGACTCCCACATGACTGATCCATAGTACAAGTCCTGGAGCTGGTGGCTTACATTCTCATTTTCTCTCTCTCTCTTCCACTCTCTTTTTCTCTGTGTCTGTCTCTCTGGTGAGCACACATGGCCTTTAACAAATTTAAAAATAATAATAATAATGAATTAAATAATTTGTTGACAAAATTTTTTTTTATTTAGCTGATACTTTAGACTTAGACAAGCAGTTATTGATTATTTTATACTATTGGAAAATAGAATGATTTTTTTCATAAGAATCACTTTATTGTAATTTTAATTGTTGTTATTTTAAAATTTGACCAGAGAAAAAAAAGAAAGGGAAAGTGAGAAAGCAAGCTGCTAGGTCCAGGACTTGAACTGCAATCAGCCGTGTGGGAGTTCAGTGCCTCAACCACCATGCCACTTACTGACCCAGTGAGTATTTTTTTTAACTGCCAGAGGGCATATTCACTCACCAGAGTGGGAAAGACATCCCCGACTGGGGCATGATCATGCAACAATCCTTTTCTTCCATCTCTCCATGTTGTAGGATTTGGGGTACACTCACACTTACACCTGGTGTTTCTTTCAAGCCACTGGGGTCAGGACTCTGGCTGCATTAAGCCTTGTGGGATCCAGCACCCTATGCGTAGCACTTAACCACTGTGCCACAGGGCTGGCCTAGGAAATTAATTCAATATTATCTAACTGTAGTCTTCATTCAGAGTTTGTCAGTTGTCTCAGTAATTTCCACTTTTTTAAAAAATATTTATTTAATTTTATTTGTTATTACTTTTTTTAACTTGACCAGAGAGACAGAGGGATAGAGAAAGTTAGAAAGCAAGCCACCAGGTCCAGGACTTGAACCATGGTCAACCATGTGGGAGTCCAGCACCTTAACCACCACGTCATGTGCCAGCCCTAGTAATTTCCACTTTAAACAAGAAAAAAATAGAAGTTCCTGATCCAGTATCCAAAAATTGGAATTTGTCTGATGTTTTCTTGATTTAAGATTTTATTCTTTTGGGACCAGAAGTTAGCATAATGGCTATGTCGCTGGACTCCCATGTAGTCGACCGCGGTTCGAGTCCCAGACACAGCGGCTTGAACTCAGGCCAGGCGCGCATGCCCAAGATCCCAAGAGGAGAATGGAGGAGAAGGGATTGTGGCGTGGCCATCCCCCCTGGAGGGGTGATTTCTCGCTTTCTGTCTCTGTCTCTCTCTGTCTTTCTGGTAAGCGGATACACCCTATAGCAAAAACCCTCCAAAAAAAAGAAAAAAAAAAGATTCTATTCTTTTGTGGAAGGAATGGTACAGGAGTAATATTTCCTTCGCTATGTCATATCTGGAAATCTTTCCAACTTTTTCAAATGAACTTCAGTTTTCTTCATCTAGACTATTTTGCCATTTCATAGACTTTGGTAGTTGGAACATTAAGTTCTTGTGTAGAATTTGAGGAACTATCATTAGTGCATTCTTCTAAAATTGTCAAGATGGGTTGAAAGAAATACTGGTTTTATATGTACATATGTATACCATATATACATACTACATGGAGATATACACACATATACACATACAGGTGTTGGGGTGTAAACTCCCCACACAATTGAAAATTTGAATATTAACTTTTGACTTCTGAGAAACTTAATAAAATACTAAAGTGCCAGCCATTGACATGAAGGTTAATATGGTTGGATCCCACACGGCCAGCTGTGTGGTTCAAATCCTGCATACAGCAGCTTGAAAGAAATATCAGGTGTGTGTGTGTGTGTTTGCCAAAGGTCCCAAGAGGCAAAGGGAGGAGAAGGGATTGCAGCGTGGCAATGCCACATGGGGTATGCTTTTAGACTTTTCCCCCTTCTCTCTGTTCCCTCTTTTTCTCTGTCCTTCCATTTCTCACCAGTGAGCTCACACACTCTAAAGCAAAAAAAGAAAGCAAAAAAAGAAAAAAAATACTTTAAAGAAAAAGAAACTACTGTTGACCAAAGACCTCACTGATAGCATAAACAATTGAATAATGTGTATTTTGTTCATTGCATGTATTATGTGCTGTATTCTTTTTTTAAATAATTACTTTTTAAATTTTATTTATTATTCTTCAATTTGACAAGAGAGAGAGAGACAGCAAGCTGCCAGGTCTGGGACTCAAACTGTGGTCAGCCATGTGGGAGTCCAGCACTTTAACCGCCATGCCACCTGCCAGCCCCTCTTCTTTTTTTCTTTTTTTCTTTTTTTTAAGAATTATTTTATTTACCTTTATTTATTGTTTATTTATTCATTCTTTTTTTTTTTTTTTTTTTTTTTAATTTGATGGGCAGGGGGCAAGGGTAGTGAGAAAGCAAACTGCCAGGTCCAGGACTCAAATCATGGTCAGCCATGTGAGCGTACAGTGCTCTTAACCACCATGCCATCTGCCAGCCCCTATGTGTTGTATTCTTATATTTACATAAGTTAGAGGAAAGAATGTTACTGAGAAAATCCTAAAGGAAAATACATATATAGTATTATATTCTATTTATGCCATAATCTGTTTATTAGATGAATCACTGGATCAGCAGGTGGCATGGTGGTTAAGGTGCTGGATCCCGGATGGCTGACTCTGTGGTTCAAGTCTTAGACCTCGTGGCCGGGTGCGTGTGCATGTGTGCCTAGAATCCTAGGAGGAGAATGGAGAAGAAGGGATTGCAGCAGGTCACTCCCCTGGGGAGTGATATCTCACTTTCCCTCTCTATATATTTGTCTCCAGCAAGTATATATGTCCTTTGGCAAAAATCTAAAACAAAAAAAGATGAATCATCAAGGCCAGCAGACGGCATAGTAGTTACAACGCTGTACTCCTACATGGCCGACAGCAGTTCAAGTACCAGACCAGTGGCTTAAAACTCACCAGACGTGCGTGCATGCATGCCCAGGATCCCAAGAGGGAAATGGAGAAGGGAATTGCAGTATGGTCATCCCCTCTGGGGGGTGATTTCTCACTTTCCCTCTCACTATCTCTTGTCTCTCTCCAGAGAGCACACATGCTCTAAGGCAAAAAACTCTTATCAAACTAAAAAAAAAGATGAATCATCTATAAGTACCTACATCAATATTACCTTATGTGTACACATATATAGTACTAAAAAAAGAATGTGAAAAAGTATTTTTCCTGAATTGGCTCAAATCTCTAAAAGTTCACATGTAAGTGGGCCTGAGCAATTAAAACCCCATTGTTCAATGGTTGATTATATATGTAATACTTCTAGCATTTGTTTAAGGTGCTACAAAGCAGATTATATGCATGCGCTTATTAATTTCTTGTGTTTATAGTAAAAAAAAAAATTGGAATGTTCCCACAGCATCCATCAGTTATTTTTACTTTACATTTCAGAATATTCTTCCTCCCTTACCATTCTTTCTTTTCTTCTTGTTTATTGTATTCATAGAAGCTAAGATAACATAGATGTTTATGTTTTCTTGATCTTACCAGAAAGTGAGAATAGAAGATTTTCATGTAATTTTTTTTCATAATAATCACTAGTGACTGGAGAATGTCACCCTGTAAGGTGTATCTAATTTTCAAGAATTTAAAATTTTTGGGAAATCTGTCTTAGAATCAATGAAATAGAATATGCTCTTTGTCTTTCCCACGTGTTAAATAGAGATACCAGTTCAGAATGTGCTTAATTTCTGAATTCCATGTGTAGTATCCACAACTTCGTTTGTGGTGGTGTTATTTGGGGCTGAATTGCAGAGTTCTTAGCACATTTAAACATACTTTAAAAACCAAAATATGGGAACCAGCAGGTGCCATAGTGTTAAGGTGCTGGACACCCACATGGCTGGCTGCAGTTTGAATGCCAGACCTAGCAGTTTGAAAATCATGCCAGGTACATGTGTGTGCACGCCCAAAATCTCTAAAGGAGAATGGAGAAGAAGGGGTTGTGACATGGCCATTTCCCCCAGGGAGTGATTTTTTACTTTCCTCTCACTATCTGGCAAGCACACACACCCTATGGCAAAAACCTTAATTAAAAAAAAAAAAATACATACATGTGCTTCTAAGAATGGTTTGAGGTTGGAGTGAATGAAACTTCTGTTTGTTTTTCTTTTTTTCTAATTGTCAGAGAGCATGTGTGTTTAACAGAGAAAGAGAGAGAAGGAGAAAGCACCCCACAATGGAGTGTGGTCATGCCACAATCCCTTCTCTTGCATTTCTCCATCCTCTTAAGAACTTGTGCATTCACGCATATGTTCCTGGCATGTAAAACTTTGATTCAGAGAGAATTAAAACTGTGAAGTATTTCCCAGAAACCATGGTTAAACTCACTCAAGTGTTGCCATTCTTCAAGGGTCACATAGTAGATATATGACTATGCCCCCCCCCCCCATTTTTGTGTAAAACTTTGTTTACAAACCAGGCAACTTGACAGGTAATTTTGCAGTTTTGTGGTTGCCAACTCTTGACCTAGATTCCTTTCTCAGAACATTGGAGGCACATGATAGTGCCTGTTAAAGGCTGTTTTTGAATTGAAAATTATGATGGAAGAAGTTACAGTGCAGTTTGAGAAAAGAAGGAAAACAGACCTTAGGAATAAACAGGCATTAATAGGAAGGAAGTTGTTGGAACTTTTTTTGCCCTAGGTTTTTTTCCATAGGGCACATACACTTGCCAGAGAGAGTTGGAAAGTAAGAAATCACTCCCTAGAGGATCCTTATAAAACTGTATATTTGGGATGGCTCTGAGGCCTGGAGATTGAGGCAACCAGATTCCACGTGGCCAATTCAAGTCCGAGACTGGCTGCTAGAAAAAACATACCGATGCATGCATGCTCAAAATCTCCAAAGGAAGGAGAGAGAGAGAAAAGGAGATTGCAGTGTGACCATTTCCCATGAGAGATGCTTTCACTTCTCTCTGTCGAGCATAGGCACCCTCTAGCAAAAGAAAAAAAAATAATAAAAATATATTGTAAGTTTAAGAGGGGTGTTCTGTAGAGTAGACTTTTAAGTAGTTTGTCTTAACATCCTCATTATTCTGCTGAAAATGTTAAATATGAGTTTTCTTTCTTTTAAAATTTTTTAGAGAGATTTTTGCTGTAGGATGCGTGCACTCCCCTGAGAGAGAGAAAGAAAGTGAGAAATCATCACCCAGGTAGGGTGGCCATGCCACAATCCCTTCTCCTCCATTCTTTTCTCAGGATCTTGGGTACAGATGCACATGTGCCCGGCATGAGTTTGAAGCCACTGGGTATGGGATGCAGCCCACAGTAGGCAGTGTGGGAGTCCAGCAGTGTAACCATTATACCATTTGCTGGTTCTGAGTATGAGTTTTCTTTTCTTTTCTTTTTTTTTTTTTTTGAGAGGTTTTTGCTATAGGGCGCGTGCGCTTGCCAGACAAAGACAGAGACAGAGAGATAGAAAGCGAGAAATCACTCCCCGGGGGAGATGGCCACGCCGCAATCCCTTCTCTTCTATTCTCCTCTCGGGACCTTGGGCACACATGCACACGCGCCCGGCGTGAGTCTCAAGCCACCCGTTCCGGGACGCAAACCACGGTCAACTACGTGGGAGTCCAGCGACATAGCCATTACGCCAACTGCTGGTCCCCTGAGTATGAGTTTTCTAATCTGAGTGATGTGATTATTGGAGAAGCAGATTGAAGGGAAAAAATGGATTTGTAGGGGCAAGGAGGTGATGTAGAAGTAAACCATGACGGTCTGCAAGGCTTACCCACATGGAAAGGTTTCAGGTTTGCATCTGGATACCTCCATGAATACTCAGGGAATACATGTACCTATGATCCCGAGCTGGCAAAAGCTAGCTAATACCCTATTAAGGGTGTTGTCTTTCTATCTCTGTCTCTGTTTCTCACTTACTCATGGAAGAAACAAACTTTAAAAAGGGGTGGGGGAGTAACTGAGGACCAGCAGATAGTGTGGTGGTTAAGGCACTAGACTCCCACAAGGCTGACCATGGCTAATGCCCTGGACCCAGCAGCTTCAAAATCACGCCAGGCACGCATGTGTGTGTTTGTGTGTCTCCAAAATCTGAAGAGGAGACTGGAGAAGTTGGGATTATGGCGTGGCCATTCCCCCAGGGAGTGATTTCTCACTTTCCTTCCCTCTGCTGCTCTCTGTCTCTCTCAGGCCAGCATATGCACCCTATGGCAAAAAAATAAATAAATAAATAAAATAAAATTGAAAAGCTGGGGGTGAGGGGTTGGTTTCAGTGGCAATAGAAGAAATCCAGCAATTAGAATGCTGGCTTGAATTTTGGTGAGGGGGGTCAGACCTCAGTAATCTGTTTCATTCACATCATTGTACTAATGGAATTGTCGGCATGAACGAGTTAATTAGCTAGCTAATTTTCTTTTCTTTTGGAGACGTTTTTGCTATAGGGCACATGCGCTTGCCAGAAAGAGAGACAGAGAGATAGAAAGCAAGAAATCACCCCCCAAGGGAGATGGCCACGCTGCAATCCCTTCTCCTCCATTCTCCTCTCGGGATCTTGGGCACGCATGCACACGTGCCCAGCATGAGTTTAAGCCACCGCATCCAGGACTCGAACTGCGGTCAACTACATGGGAGTCCAGCAACATAGCCATTGCGCTAACTGCTGGTCCCGTAGCTAGCTAATTATTGGCAGTATCCAACTAACTGGGTCTTTTGATTTAACAGCTTCTCACCAGGATTGTCCTCTTAACTGAAAAATGAGATATGCCTTGCAGGCAGCTTAGCTTCTTTCAGTACTTACAGTTCATTGATATATATATTTAGTCCTGTATTATATCCTTTAGGAACTATTTGGTCATTATTTGTGAAAGTATACTGCTTTTGAGTGGATTTAGTCATGAATTATAATGGACATTTTTAATTGTTTGCTGAACTGAGTGTGTCTGATTAGACTCTCTTGCTGTTCTATACATCTCTATTCAAAATGATCTCTAGATCTGTAGTTAATTCTAATGTTTCAGGAGTTGATTTTTACTTAGTATGCTAGAATCCAGTAATGAAGCTAACATATATCATACAACTTATCTCATTCATTTCTCCTGTCTTATCTCTTTCACTGGCTGAGGTCTCATGTCTCACCAGCTGTAGTTTCATGTATTTTATGCATTTTTTTGGTTGTTTCAGGTAGAAGGGTAAATCCATCTTATTCCATCTTGGTCAGAAGTAGAAGTCTGATTTGATTTTTCTTTTTTTCAGGTTTTTACCATAGGACGTGTGTGCTCACTGGAGAGAGACAGAGAGAAAGTGAGAAATCAGCCCCCAGGGGGTAGCCACATCACAATCTCTTCTCCTCTGAGGGTGTGGGCACCTGGGCCAGGGATCAGTTTTCTTTTCTCTTCTCTCTTTTTGTTTTAATGATTGAATTTTATTTTTTATTATCATTATTATTATTATTTAATTTGACCAGAGAGGGAGGGAAAGTGGGAGAGCAAGCCATCAGGTATAAGTGATAGTTTGAATCTATGGCTGGCCATGTGGGAGTCTAGCACCACCTTAACTATCATGCCACCTGCCAGCACCCCCCACCACCACCACCCTCAGTGTGATTTTTAAGGCTCCAGGTCTAGGATTCGAACTGTGATCAGCCATGTGGGAGTCCAGCACCTTACCACCACGCCACCTGCTGGCTCCGTTGATTTTTGTTATAAAGCAAACTATAGTAAATCACTGGCCTTTACTCAGTTTGTGGATTTTATGAATTCATGTCTCTCTTGTATTTTCTTTCATAACTATTCATGTCTCCTTAGAATGAGACTTCAGAATATATAAAGGTAAGCTCATCTGACAGAAAGGTTTAGAAGCAAGCTTGTTTGGAAGTTTCTGTATTCTTCTTATGGCAGTTGGTATTAGTTATTGTGGAAATTTCTATCTTCATCACTTCTTTTCCTAATGTTTTCTTTGTCGATGTCATACTTTCTTGTGTGTGTTTTTTTACCCCTCTTCCCTTTTATAACAAAGCTATCACAACAAAGGCCAGAAGATGCTGTTGAATTTCTGTAATGATTAAACTATTTATTCTGCGCCATATGTCATGGTACTCACTTGCAGCCTCTGGCTACTAAGCACTTAAAATATAGCTAGAATGACAGGAATTGTATTTCTAATTTCAAATTGAAGACCCTCATAACGGTAGATATTGGACTGCCTAAGTCTAGAATGTTTACTACCTATATTATCCCAGTCTAAGGAGAAATATTGTAATGGAGATCTCTAATACAGGAGGATAGGTTTTTTGCATAGTAGATGACATGGCTGGAGAAGAAAGGCCTGACTTATAACAGAAGAAAGGAAAGGAAAGAGGAGAATTGGGAATTAATACATCATTTAGGAATGAGTTTGGCTGTGCATATCAGAATAAACGATTTATAGTTGTTTCACCTAATAAAGATTTTATATTATTTTATTTATGTCACTATAAGTCAGTGAGCATATCCATAATGGTAAAATACTTCAGCCTTTTTAAGTAAGTCATTCTAAACTGCTTTTTGTGTCTGCTTTGAGATTACAAGATTACTGTTTCACTTTTAGGCAGGAAGAAGAGGAAAGGCAGAGGGTAAAAATATGGAGAGAGCCTAGATAGTTTTGTTTCTTCTTAAGTTTTCACCAGAGGGTGCATGTGCTTGCCAGAGAAAGAAATCACCCCCTAAGAGAGATGGCCATACTGCAATCCCTTCTTCTCCATTATCCTCTCAGAATTTTGGGCATGCACACACACATGCCAGGTGTGATTTTTCAAACCACCAAGTCCAGGACTTGAACTGCGATTGACCATATGGGAATCCAATGCCTTAGCCACCATGCTACAGCTGGCCCAGTATTTCTGTTTTATTTTAAGGAGATCATCAGAAAGTTCCATTTAGGGGACTAGTCCTGTAGCACAGCACTTAAGCACTATGGAGAGGAAGCCAGATCCCACATGGCTGACCAGGTTTCAAGTCCTAACCCAGCAGCTTGGAGAAACGTGCTGGATGCATGCTTCACGTGTCCAAGATCCTGATGGAATGGAGAACTGGAGAAAAAAGAATTGTTGTACAGCCAGGCTGCATTGGGATTCTCTCTCTCTTTCATGTGTGCACCCTCTCGCGTTAAAATTGTTATATTTGTCTAGAAATTTGTACTTACATTTCTTTGGCCAAAAGGGAGCTACATGGCTACCCTTACTACAGAGGAGCTAGAGAAATACAATGTGCTTTGGGGTTTTGTTTTGTTTTGTTTTGTTTTTAAGGCTTTCACCATAGGGTGCATACACTTGCTGGAGAAAGACAGAAAGGGAAAGTGAGAAATCACCCCCTAAGAGGGATGGCCATGCCACAGTCCCTTCTCCTCCATCTCCTCTTAAGAACATGCCCAGCGTATTTCTTAGGTAGCTCCAACTGCGCAGTCAGGCATGTGGAATCCAGCTGCTTTAACCACACCACCACTGGCTGGCCTAGGAGATACTCTGTTTTAACTGAGTGCTTTGCCTTTCTAAAGGGAAGTTAGTTCCCACTAATAGGGACAAAATATGAAGAATAGTTTGGTGTCTGGTAGTATCAGCTATGGTCTATTTCTATAGCTGCCTAAACATTTGTCCGTACTCACGGACAAGTTTCATTCACCTGTGCATCCATTGCCAAATTCAGAACATTTCCATGACTTGCAGTCCTCTTCTTCAGGTCTAAATAAGTCTCTTGGTGTTTTAGTAACTTAAAACAAGAAAGTATTGGGTTATCAGAGAAGTCATGAGGCATTTTGCATAGAAAAACAGAAAAAATTTGTTGTGACTTTTCTGACAACCCAGTAATTTATCTTCCCCCAACATCACAGTTAACTTACTTTTGTTTGGAAGAAGGGAAAACATGCATACATACTCAGCCATGATACACTGATCCATCTAATATTTGCTAAATAGCAGTAGCATGGGGAGGTTCCAAGTAAATAAACCATATCGCCAGCCCCTGATTCTGATCTCAGGAGAATCAGTCTTGTATATTGTCTTCCAAAGCCCCAGTTCCCATGTATTGCTACATCTGAGGTGAGCAGTGGAAGATGCCTTTCCTTGATGCTTGAGTAGCCTTTGTAGCAGACTTCCTATTCAGTGAGTTCTTTAGTGGTGGTCTTAAGAGACTGAACATAGATTCTTGATTATTCTGAGTAGCCTTTGTAGCAGACTTCCTGTTCAGTGAGTTCTTTAGTGGTGGTCTTAAGAGATTGAACATAGATTCTTGATTATTCTGAAGTTACTTAATAGTTAAGCTCCTTCAGCTATTGAGGAGGCTTCCAAACTGTATTTCTTATGGAATCTAAAGGTCTTATCTAAACATAAACTTGAAGATAAAAGATTTATTTTTACCTATGGACCTCTGTGCACTTTCCATCTCAAGTTTGGGTGCCTTGAAAAAGTTCTAAGAATTAAATCCAGTGGTGCTTATACCTTTGTTTTACAGAAAGTCTTTTTTTTTTTTTTTTAAACTTACTATAGGATGTGTGAGCTCATGATGGGGAGGGGTGAGAAAGCACTGACCAGCGTGGATGACACACTGTCCCTTCCCCTCCATTCTCTGGATGTTGGGCATGCACACACACTTGGCACATTTTTCAGGCCACCAGGTCTGGGACTCATGGTGCAGTTGGCCATGTGGGATTGATCTGCCTTACCTAGTACCACCAGGTGGCCCCTGCCAGAAAATTCTTATAGAAGGTCTTTAAGAAAGGCAGTTCTTGGGAACCAGCAGTTAGCGTAATGGCTATGTCGCTGGACTCCCACGTAGTCGACCGCGGTTCGCGTCCCGGACCCGGTGGCTTAAAACTCACGCCGGGTGCGTGTGCGTACGTGCCCAAGATCCCGAGAGGAGAATGGAGGAGAAGGGATTGCGTCGTGACCATCCCCCCTGGGGGGTGATTTCTCGCTTTCTGTCTCTAATGTCTCTCTCTGTCTGTCTGGCGAGCGCACGCACCCTATAGTGAAAATCTCTCCCCCCAAAAAAAAAAGAAAAAGAAAAAAAAAAAAAAAGAAAGGCAGTTCTTATCTCCTTAAAAAGCTATAGCTCTCTCTCTAGCCGTTTGTCTCTACAATATATAATTATCTTCTTTGATTTCTGTGAGTTGCCAAATTATGGGACTTTCAGTCAAGACAGGTTTTTCCTTTTTACTTCTGCTTATAGACTGACAGAGTTTAACCACTGGTACTTAAAAGCAGGACTTGTGAACATCTACATTTGAGAAGACAAAGATAAGACTTACAAATTTAAAGAGTATATATTAAAATATCTAAGCATATGAGAAGATTCTTCTTGCCACTTTATCTTTATTTGTATGTAAATTAAATCCATAATTTGTGATTAGTTTTGCTTAGTTTTAAATAAATGAATTTATATAAAAGAATTACATATAATCCAGCAAATTATTTGAGGTCCTCATTAATGGATAGAATCTAACTTGTGCACATTGATATAAAGTAAGTTAATGCCATAGCAATGATCTGAAGAAAATTCACTGGCTTTCTTTATTTCTTTGTAATATCTTCATATTTTATGCAAACTGTGCTGTATGTGCCAGAATAAAAAGCAGAAGCAAATTAAAATGGAATCTGCTTTTTCCCTCTAACTGAAATAAGGCTTATGATTAGATTTAATAATATACCTCTGAATTTTATTTCATAATTCCTCTTTGAAGAAATTCATTGTTTGTGATGCCATGATAGAACTGATTAATTGGTGTTCATACTTGAGAACATGATAGAAGGTAAAGTTCCCATTAACACTTCACAGAATTCTCCCAACTTAAGATATGTATCTTGATTCCATGTAAAATAAGTTCCCTTATTTTATATCCTTCACTTAACACCTTTCTGTTCCCAATAATAGACATACTTTCAAAACCACTGACTTATCAAAACCTTTTCCTTTGGCATGAACAATCACTTTTTATCCTCCTTTAATGGTTAGGATTTCTATTTTTTAAAAAGGGTAAAATGCAAATAACTTTTGTATCTGCAAGCTGCTTCGTAGCTCTTTATACTAAGAACTAAGAGCATGTTACTGATGTAACAAAATATATTTGTTATTAGATCATTATATAACACAATGTTCACCCATTCACCTCCTATGAAGAGTTGTGTACTGGGTTATTTTTTGTCATTTTTTTTTTTTTTGCTAGGAAGGATTTTCTAGTTAGAGGCTGAGATAATCTATGTTTTGGGGTCACATGGTGTGTGATCTTGCTTGTTTAGTCAACCTCTAAATTCATGCCTGAGGCTGAAACCTAGAATGTGAATCTGTTAGAATCTCCAGTGAACAAGAATCACTGGTAAGTGATTTTGTTTTCCACTCCCATGTAAGCTAGTGCATGTTCTGCTTTTCTTTCTTTTTTTACAATTTTTTTATTTTTTGGAATGGGTTTATTTATGTATGTATTTATTTTTGCTCTAGTATGTTTATAGAACGTTGAAAGCATTAGAAAGAGAAAAGTTTAAATAAGCCCGTCAGTTCATTGTTTTTTTCTCTATATGATTTTGTTTTATTTGGTATATTTGTCCTATGTTCAAACCATGTCTAATGGAAACATGTTTTCTTTCAGGATATCCTTCTTATTAATGTAGTAATTGAACAAATGATCTGTGATACTGATCCTGAGCTAGGAGGTGCAGTTCAGTTAATGGGACTTCTTCGTACTCTAATTGACCCAGAGAACATGCTGGCTACAACTAACGTAAGAAATTACCCTGAGATACAGATGTCGTAAGAAATTACCCTGAGATACAGATGTTTTAGCCTTGTCAGTTTTAGGTGGCTTTATAATAAAATTTTGAGAAGTGACAGATAGTAAAGTATTTATGCACTTGGTATTCGAGCAGCAATGGTGTTACATTTCTGTTTTGTTTTGTTTTGTTGCTATATATAGGACACATGCACTTATAGGAGAGAGACAGAGAGAAAATGAGAAATAATTTCCTAGGGGGATGGCCACACTGCAAGGCCTTCTCCTCCATTCTCCTCTCGGAATTTTGGACCCACACACACACATGCCCAACATGCTTTTCAAGCTGCCAGGTCTGGGCTCCAACCATGGCGTCAGCCATCTTGGATCCAGTACCTAAATTACCGTGTCACCTGCTGAGCCAGCAATGTATTTTGTTTTGTTTGTTTTTTTAAGAATTTTATTTATTTATTTATTTATTTAACTTTATTTATTTATTTGACCAAAGAGAGAGAGAAAGTGAGAAAGCAAACTTCCAGGTCCGGGACTCTAACTGTGGTCAACTACGTGGCAGTCCAGTGTTAACCATCACACCACTTGACAGCCCCACAATGGTATTTTTGTAATGGTTTATTTGTGCAGAATGTAAGAGTGTAATCTATGTAAAATGTTAGGAATCCCATTTATGGCCCTTGGCCTCTATATGTTAACTTTTTTTTTTTTTTGGAGAGGTTTTTGCTATAGG
This sequence comes from Tupaia tana, assembly GCA_026018925.1. Taxonomy (NCBI): domain Eukaryota; kingdom Metazoa; phylum Chordata; class Mammalia; order Scandentia; family Tupaiidae; genus Tupaia; species Tupaia tana. The sequence continues at coordinate 179,119,544 of JAKSZU010000003.1, forward strand.
GCACGTGTGCTCGCCAGACAGAGAGAGACACAGAGACAGAAAGCGAGAAATCACCCCTGGGGGGGATGGCCACGCCGCAATCCATTCTCCTCCGTTCTCCTCCCGGGATCTTGGGCACGCTCGCGCCTGGCGTGAGTTTTAAGCCACCAGGTCCGGGACTCAAACCGCGGTCGACTACATGGGAGTCCAGCAACATAGCCGTTACGTTAACTTCTGGTCCCTATATGTTAACTTCTTAAAAATGATAATGCAGGGCCAGCAGGTGGCATGGTAATTTAACACAGTGAACTTCCACATTGCTGACTCAGTTCAAGTCCCAGACCTGGCGACTGGCTTTCTCACTCTCCCTTTCTGTCTCTCTGGTCAAATTGAATAATAATAATAAATAAATCTAAAAAGTTTTTTAAATGATAATGTGACTAGTAATGTGACTAAACTTAATGCTGACCTTTATACTTAAAATGGTAAGTTTTATGTTACATGATATTATTACAAAATGAAAAAATTAATAATCTCAACTGCAGGGGTCAAGAGGTAATGTGGTTAAGGGACTGAGAGACAAGAAGTGAGAAATCACAACCGCCCTGCCCCAGGAAGGATGGCCACATCGCAATCCCTTCTTCTCCATTCTCCTCTCCTCTTGGAATTTTGGATACACACACACATACATGCGCCCAGTGTGATTTTCAGGCCACCAGGTCTGGGACTTGAACTGTGTTTGGCCTTGTGAGAGTCCACCTCCTTATCCATCATGCCACCTGCTGGTCCCCATCATAAGCATGTTTTGAAAAAAGTTTGTCCTGACTGATTTCCTTGGAAAAACGTTTTATGATGCTATCCTGATCTTTTTTCTGGCTTTTGCTTTTAACTATGTAATATGAAATAGACTTAATCTTTAGCTCCTCAAAAATAAGATTAAAAAGTAAATATAACCAGTTTTTGTTTTTTCACAGTATCATAAATTATTTGTTTTTTTGTGTCTGACCTTCACTGCTTTGTTTTGAAGATGTTTTTATTCATTACAAAGGTAATAAAGTATCCTTTAATTCTGTGTATTTCAGAAAACTGAAAAAAGTGAATTTCTGAATTTCTTCTACAACCATTGTATGCATGTCCTCACAGCACCACTTTTGACCAATACTTCAGAAGACAAATGTGAAAAGGGTAGGATTTCTTATTTATTTGCTTGCTTAGGATTTCTGTTTGTAGGAAGGGCAGGATATATATTAAAACTATAGGCTATTTATTTGGTACTTTGTATGACAGGGAAATTACTCCTGAAAAGTTTAAACTGCAGTATAAAATCATGATAGCCCTTGTTTCTTAGTATCTGCAGAAGAAAATGATACAGTTGGGGGGAGGGGGGAATTACACAGTGAGGAAGAGAGAAGTGGACACTTAGCCAAAAAAGAAGATTGTCCCCAAAGTTGTTAGCTAATATCTAGAGTGAGTAATAGCAAACAGTATATAGCCTGCATTAGAAAATTCAAGGGAATTATAATTTTAGGAACAGTTTGGCAGTACAGTAAAGCCTTATTTTATATCAAAACGTAGGTTAAAGCAGAAAAAGATTTCTTAAAAAGAAAACAAATTCTTTAAAAATTGTAACTTAACCTCTAGATGCACAATCATATGCCAGTACAAGGAGGCAAAGCCTTCTTTTAGTATATATTTTTAATTGCATTTTCATATTATCTTTTTTTGCATAAACTACCATAATTCAGCTGCCATTTCTGGTTTTATCTTATTAGAGTGAAAACCTAGGGGTTTTTGTTTTTGTTTTTGTTTTTTATATACCGTCTGAGTACAGAACCCTACTGTGGTTTTAACTATATCTTTCAGGTATTTATAGTTGTGTGTGTGTGTAAATAATTTTCCAGCACTTTTTTTTTGAGAGAGAGAGATTTTTGCCATAGGGTAAGTGCAGTCACTGGAGAGAAAGAGAAAGTGAGAAACCACCCCTCAAGGGATGGTCATGCCACAGTCCCTTCTCTTCCATTTTCCTCTCGGGATTTTGGGCACACCCACACTTGAACCTAGTATGAATTTCAAGCCACTGGATGCAGAACTCAAACCATGGTCAACCAGATGGAAGTCCAGCACCTTAACCACTATGCCATCTGCTGGCCCCACCAGCACTTTTTTGAGTTACATATTTATTTTCACCATAGATGTTGGAGTTTTCTTAAATTTCATCAGTCTGCAGTATTTAAGTCACACTATCACAGTATATTCTAGCATAAACAAAAACTCTGATAAGCATACAACTTAATTGGTATAGTCAGAAACATGGAAGGGCATACTAGAGCATTAGCCATTGTCTAAGTATGTTGGTTAACTGCTGTCAATATAGAGAAGATCAGTTAAGAGTATGTTTACAAAATTAATAAAAGTTGTAGCATGGGTATATCCTATATAATACCATCAATTCTGTTGTAAAGCATGTACCCCAGGGAATGTTTGCACATATGCATGACCGGTATAAGAATATTGTTGCATTGTTTGTGGTTAGAAAATGACAAAGTATGGTATATTCATATAATGGAGTACTACATAACAGTTAAAATAATTGAATTTCAGTGTATCAACTAAATAATTCTCAATAATACAAAAGTTAAATACAAAATAGGTACAAAAACCTATTACAGAAGATTTTATTGCAGTTATTTCTTCCACTTGTGGAAATGAAATAATGCATTTTTAAAAATAATTATTTTATTTAACTTTATTTGTTGATTTTAGTTTGGCTAGAGAGGGACAGAGAGAGAGAAAGAAAGTGAGAAAGCAAGCTGCCAGGTCCAGGACTTGAACCACAGTCATCCATGTGGGAGTCCAGTGCCTTTAACCACCATGCCATCTGCCAGTCCCAAATAATGCATTTTTAATGTTCATTTAAAAATAAATAACAGAAGGGGCCAGTAGGTGGGGTAGTTATGGACTCTCACAAGGCTGACTGCAGTCTGAGTCCCAGACCTGGCAGCTTGAAGTTCATGCCAGGCACATGTGCATGAATGCCCAAAATCCCAAGAGGAGAATGGAGGAAAAGGGATTGCAGCATGGCCATCCCAAGGGGTGATTTCTCACTTTCTGTCTCTCTCCAGCAAGCACATATATCCTATAGCAAAAATCTCTCAAAGCAAAAAACTAAAGAACAGAAATATATAGGTAATAGTGTAATAAATATCCATATTCCCTAGTTACTTTATCAATACTAACTTGCCATATTTTTTTCAATTTTTTTTTTTTTTTTTTTTAGATTTTTGTCATAAGGTACTTGTGCTCACGTAAGAGCAATGGAGAGAGAGGGAACGTGAGAAATCATTCTCCAGGGCAATGTGGCACCACAATCCCTTGTCCTCCATTCTCCTTTCAGAATATTGAGCATGCACACATAATGTACTGGGAGTGTTTTTCAAGCCACCAGGTCTAGGACTCGAACCACAGAATTGGCCATGTAAGATACAGCACCTTAACCATCACACCACCTGCTGGCCTCAGATTTTTTTTTAATGCCAGAGGCTTGTGTGCACATGACAGAAAGAGAAAGCACCCTAACAAGCCTAGTTATGCTACAATCAATCCTTTTTCCTCCAGTCCCTCCTTCCATCAGTAACCTAGACATATACACACATGCTCATCCACTGTGTAAGCCTCCAGGGCCAGGACTGAAATCCTGGTCAGCCATATGGGATCCAGCTTCCTTTGCACAGTACTTAACCACTGTGTTGTGGGGCTGGACCCCAGATTTTTTTTTTTTTAAAGAAAAGAATATTGCAAATAGTTGGAGTTTCATTTGTACCCCTTCACATAACATGGGGGAGGGTTCTTATTTTTATTTTAGATTCCTGTAAAGCATTCAGTCATATAAATATGCTGTAATTTAGCTATGCTGCTAAATTCATTCATTTCTGGGACCAGCAGATGACATGCTGGACACTCCCACATGGATGGTCATGGTTCCAGTCCTGAACCTGGTGGCTTGCTTTCTCACTTTCCCTCTCTCTTTCTGTGTGTCTGTCTCTCTGGTCAAATTAAAATGAATGAGTAAATAAATAAAATTAAATAAATAACTTTAAATAAATAGATTCCTTTAAAAATAAATAAATAAATTCATTTCTTGGTTTTGACTGTTGCAGAAATAATGCTATAATATGCACTCTTGTTTCCCTTTGCAAATTTGCCTAAATGAGCTTTAGGACGTATGTCTAAAAATCAGAGACATACTTGTAATGTCCTACTTACCTTTTAAGAATATTCAAAACATGAACACATTGTTAGCATGTGTTATTCTGAAATTGTAAAAATTCTCATATTTTTTATTTTATTTATTTATTTGCCAGAGAGCATGTGTGCTCACCAGAAAGACACACACACACACACACACACCCTGCCATGGGGGGTTGGTCTTACACAATCCTTTCTCCTCTGTTCCTCCCTTCTTTTAGGATTTTGGGCACACATGCCCAGCATGTTTTTCAAGCCTCTGGGTCCTGTACTCAAACTGTGAAGTCAACCATGTGGGATCTAGCCACCTTAACCACCACATCACCAGCTGGCCCAAATACTTATATTTTCCATTTTTTAAAATGAAATGCAGAGGGACCAGCAGATGGCTTAATGATCCAGAGGCTTGAAATTCATGCTGGGTGCCTATGCGTGTGTGTGCGCGTGCCCCACCCCAGGATAACAATGGAGAAGAAGGGATTGCTGCATGACCATCCCCACAAGGAGAGATTTCTCACTTTCTGTCTTTATCTTTCTCTGTCTCTCCAACACACACCCTATAGCAAAAATTTCTCTTTAAAAGAAAAAAAAAAAGAAATGCAGAAATATACCCTAGTTGTTGGAGAAGGTAAAAAAGATATATCAATTTTGTCTCTGGATGTAATCTCACTTTTTTTTTTTTAAGAATATTTTTGCTACATTGTCTTTTAATAATTACACATCTGGGGCCAGCTGGTGGTGTGGTGGTTTAGGCATAGTTCAAGTCCAAGACCCAGCAGCTTGAAAAACATATGGGGCATGTGCCCAAAATCCTAAGAGGAGAATACAGAAGGGATTGTAATGTGGCCATCCTCCCTGGGGTGTGACTTCTTATTTTTTCTTTCTCTCTGTTGAACACGCTCGCAGAAAATTAAAAAAAAATAATAATAATTCCATATCTGCACCCAATTTTGTAAAACATTGTAGATGAGGTTATACCATTTGGCCAACTCCTGGTGGTTATTATGACATTAAAGGAGATCTGATTAAAGATGTGCTTTGTATATTATGAAGAACTAGGGAAATGAGAGGTGTTGTTACTGAACTGGTTGATTTTAATTTTCTTTTATTAGATAATATAATCAGACCTAACAAAAACAACACCATTTGTCCCGGTAAGTATAAATTCATATTTTATGAACTAACATCACTTATAAGCTTTTTCCTATTCAGTGTATAATGCATGTAAGGAAAGCATATTTCAACATAAAAACAAAATCCAGAATAGATTTCTTTTTCCTTTGAAAAATTCCTTATCCAGTATAAAACTGAAAAACCAGTTGGGATTTTGTATTTGTTTCTTTCTGTAAACTTATTTTCTGACTTTGTTACGAGAATGTGTTGTCTAAAATTTCAGGATTTAGTTACTGTTTTAAAATCTTTTTGTTTTAAAAAGAATTATTTTAATTTTATTCATTTATTTATTTTAATTTGACCAGAGAGAGACAGAGTGAGAGAGAGAAACCAAGCTGCCAGGTCCAGGACTCAAACTGCGGTTGTCCATGTGGAAGTCCAGCACCCTTAACCATCATGTCACCTGCCAGACCCTTGTTTTAAAAATCTTTAAGGCTAGTTAGTTAGGCACTTAAGTCTAACCTAAGTCTAACCTTACTGTTAATGAACCTGAATCTAAATACTATTGCTTCTGTATGGTTGTGCATACCACATTTGAGTCTCACAGCATTGAAGATATGTATACTGTGTGTACTTAGCATCCCATCTTTTCTACTGGGCTCGTTAGAATTTGGAAGAGTGAGTTTCAAAAACAGAGGCTGGAGTCTGGCTGTGGAGTTCTGAACTGTGAGGAGGCTTCGGCAGGAATATTGGTTGCAACATGGCGAGCCCGTTTTTAAAAAACAAAAAGCTTTTGCTCTAAAATACAGGATGTAAGCTTTATGTATTCTCTGTTTAGATCTATTAACAATATTTATGTCATTCTCATTAGATCTGACTTTCTTTTGTAGATAATTATCAAACAGCACAGCTACTTGCCTTAATTTTAGAGTTACTCACATTTTGTGTGGAACATCACACATATCACATAAAAAACTATATTATGAACAAGGACTTGCTAAGAAGAGTCTTGGTCTTGATGAATTCAAAGCACACTTTCCTGGCCTTGTGTAAGTAACAATTTAAATGAGCACTCTTAAAAAAAAGATCTTTTTAATCTTAAGTAAACTGTTTCTTAAACTACCACAGAAAGAGGTGATGTTATGAGTTTAGCACTTCTCCCCACACTTGTTATTACAGTTAACATATGTTTATATTTTATGTGGCCTATTTCTGTTTTATTCTCAAATACTTAAAACCTCTTGTGACAGGCACAACTTCTATTTAATGACTACCGTCCTTGAACAGAGGGTTGAAATTAGAGTCTGAGTTATAAATTGGAAGCCTGGTGTTTTAAAATTTAGCTACTGGTATCTGTAGAATAAATTAAACCACTAAAAGGAAAGGTTACATGTTTAAAGATCAACAAATACAAAAATAAAGATTGGAATGCAGTCCTTTGTGTTAGATAAGAATTTGGCAGTAATGTGATTAAATTTAGCCTTATGGAGCTAGGGAAAGGACTCATTTAAAGGGAATTAGAATATTGTAAAATGTGAAAAAGCCAAATTATACTTCCTACTCTTTCCTCTTACATTTTTGCAGATACGGTCTAATATGCCACAATGCACATTTACCTAAGACAAAATAGCTAGTAAGCAATTGCTAAACAGGGGAATGGTGTCATTATAATATGGATGTAGTGTTGCTTTACAAATGATTTTTCCACTGTATGGAGAGTAAAATAGTGGCAGTAGAATGTAGCCTTCAGCAGAAAAGTAAAAGTCCTTTAGATCTCTTATTATGTTACTGGCAGCAGGAGTCCCTTTGGCTGTAATTTCAGAAAATTAAAAAAGAAACACCTGCCTCCAAAATCTCCCTCTCCCAGAGAGGCAGGGCAGTTTTGGCTCTTGACAGGTTGCACCACTCCTTTGCCTATCTTAGTAATTAGTAACACTCCCCTCTGATTCTGAGCTACCTTCACTGCATTGCCTCAGCATCCACCAGCAATGCCTTAAGTACTGTCCATATTTGCATTCTGTGAGGTTTTCATATTTTTTAATCTCAGTCTACCTGAGTAGATAATTTCCCTGAATATCGGTTCCTGGGTTTGGGGGATTTTTTTGTATCTCTTGATACAAAGTTACATAGGTTTTGAGTGGTCTTCCCCCAACCCTTGTTTTTCTTAGAGCCCAATTGTTTTTAGTGTACAGTTTTACTTTTTCTTTTAGAAGAATGTATATGTTGTTTTATGGCCAAAACGCCTATATGATAATTTATATTATTGGGTTGTCAGGAAAGTTACGTTGCATTTTCGCATAGAAAAAAAAGTCCTAACTTTCCCAACATAGTAATTCCCTGTATTATTTTTAACTAGGTGCTCTTCGCTTTATGAGGCGGATAATTGGACTTAAAGATGAATTTTATAATCGTTACATCACCAAGGGAAATCTTTTTGAGCCAGTTATAAATGCGCTTTTGGATAATGGAACTCGGTACAATCTGTTGAATTCAGCTGTTATTGAGTTGTTTGAATTTATAAGAGTGGTAAGTTTATATTAAAGAACTGTTAGTGATTATATATAAAAGAATTAGGTACCAGACAGTGGTGCAGCAGTAAAACACAATGCTCTGCAAGGCAATTCCACATGGGAAGGCTCCAGTTCAAGTCCAGAGGCCTTCCTAAGTACACTGAGTGCATGTTTGTCCCATGATCCAGGCTGGCTGGAAGTGGATCGTGTGTCAGAACTTTGTTTAGGGATACTGCATTTGTGTCTCTCTCCCTTCCTCTCTCATGCTCTTTCTCAGAAGAAATAAATTTTTTGAAAAAAATTAATTATATGTAAAGAAGTAATTATATTTAAAGTAAAAATATATGTTAAGTAAAATTATTTCATTCCTTTTTCCTAAAATTGTTTATGCATGTGTTTTAGAATTCTAATAAACTAAAATTTCAAAAATCAGTTACTTTTTTATCCTTATTTGCCACATGGTTTCATAATGTTAATATTTTAGGTTGTGAAATTTAGTAGTCTCTTAACACACATTTAGTAGTTTTTCTCAGTTTCTTTTTTTTTGAGAGGTTTTCGCTATAGGGCGTGTGCGCTTGCTAGATAAACAGAGAGAGACATAGAGACAGAAAGCGAGAAATCACCACCCAGGGGGGATAGTCACACCGCAATCCCTTCTCCTCCATTCTCCTCTCGGGATCTTAGGCACGCACGCACACGCGCCTGGCGTGAGTTTTAAGCCACCGGGTCCGGGACGCGAACTGCGGTCGATTATGTGGGAGTCCAGCGACATAGCCATTACGCTAACTGCTGGTTCCCCTCAGTTTCATTTTTATTGGCCAAATGTCTCAGAATCACATTTTGCCTACATGGTCATTTCAATCAAGGATGTCATTCATGTAATCTTTAGGAAACTGGTTTTCTTTTGTAGGAATAGTGATAAAAAATGAATAGAAAGATTGAGGAATAATTCCTTTGGTAGATGTTGTACAAAATGCATAAAAGGTAAGATAGGACCCTGGAATTTTAAGTTGAAAAGACTAGGAAGATAGATGGACTACTCTAACTACCTTATTTTATAGAAGAGGGAATTAAGAAACCCAATGTGATTTTAAGTAACATATTCAAGAATATCCATTTGGTTTTAGTAGCACATACAGCTAGGGCTTAAAGTTATGTCCCATCCCAGTTTCAGTCGATGAAAGATTTGTCTTTAAAAAGATCTGGAGAGAGCTCTATATGAATAATAGGGATAAGACAGATAATTACAGAATCAGTACAACAAATTTACCTCTCCTACACATGTTTACACTGAAACTGTTCCACCAAAGTAATGGCCACAATGTGGGAAGGAACTTGAAACAGTAAAGTCAGAGCTAGAAATGTGTTGTCTAGTTTTGATTCTTAAAAATCAGATTTCTACTGATGACATCATTTTCTTATTAAAATTATCTGGCTGACTGTATTGTTTTTCTAAGAATAGTCTCTTGCCAAAAACATGACTTTTAAAAGGATGAAGAAGACAGAAAGTCTTTAGCCTTGGGAAGAAAGACACGTAGTTAACTAGCTTGCTAGGTATCTTAACGCAGCCTCACAGTATGCTGCTCATGAATCATAACTTCTATCTCTCTATAAACTTTATTTTTTCATTTCTTTCTCCTTAAAAAATGTGGTAAGATACTGATAAAATGCATGGGTTCACAACCCCATTCCTATTCCCATGACTGAACTTATCTTTTTGAAATGTGAATGGTTGATAAGTACACACTGAATCTGGAAACTTAAGTTTTTTACTTTGTATATAACATAGAACCTCTCTACCTAGATTTCTAAGTTTTAGAAAACTTTTTTTGATTGAGAGGTCAAAAGAAACTAGTTTAAAGACTTAAAATCCTTCATGCAACCAGATTATTACCTTATTAGAGAGATAACCTTTGTCATTTCTTACTACTTAACTAGGTCTATCTCTAAAGTCCTGATTCACAACTTTGTTTCAAATAAGGCAGTTTATACCCATGCATTTGCAATTATCATTTAGAATTTAGTAGTAGTTATCATACTATCAGTTACATTTTTTTACAAAGATTATGCCATTGGAAGACTGCAGAAATAGACAAATAGAATTTCAGAGAGTTTATCAGATCAATATATGTAACAGACAAATCTATGTTTATTATTTCAGTAAGACGTCCCAATTTGATAGCAGTTAAAGTCATTAAAATAACACCTGTGTGTTGAAAATATAATTTTAATATCTCTAATCACTTAGCTCTTGATCAAATCATCCAACCTCTCTGAGCCTTGGTAATGTTTTTACTGTAAAATGGGGATAACATAGAATTATGACGATCAAGTGACATATGCAAAAATGTTTTCTTAAATTGTAAAGTATTATATATAAATGCAAAACATAGAGAATACATACTAAACCCAGAGAATACTTTTCAAATGTTCTTTATAGTCCCCTTAAGGGTTCCAGTGAATTACTTCCTTTTTCTAAGTTTTCTATGGAGTCTTGGCCCATGTACAGAGAAACTAGGACATTTATTTTTGGAAGGTGATTTTGGAAAATCTTTTTTTTGATCAGCTTTGGAACTACAAGGGAAAAAAAAATTTTTTAAGTTTTTCTCTTAACAAGTATTTTATTTAAAATGTAACTTTTGTGCTTATACAGGAAGATATCAAGTCTCTCACTGCACATATAGTTGAAAACTTTTATAAAGCACTTGAATCGATCGAATATGTTCAGACATTCAAAGGACTGAAGACTAAATATGAGCAAGAAAAAGACAGGCAAAATCAGAAACTGAACAGGTATTGTTTAAGTGTGTTGCATTTATAGCCTACAGAATTATGTCCAAAATCGTCAGTAGTTTAGATCTTACTTCTGCAATTTACTGAGGAATTTTTTTTCACATCACGAGATACAGAGTTGCATAGAAGGGTAATATGTTCTCCCTACCCTAAATCTTTTATGTGAACTGCTACTCAGTACTATAATTCAGGATGGATTTTTGGCTAAGTTTACACAATTCTAAAATATTTTAGAGTGTTCTCTGGCTACATCTTATATCATGACCAAAGTGATTTTTATATGATTTATATTCAGTTAAAATTACTTCAGTTCTGGTTATACATATATTTTTCTTCAAATTTAATCTGGTCATGACCTATAAATCATTACTCAATATTTGTAACATATTTCTTACAGTGTACCATCTATATTGCGTAGTAACAGATTTCGCAGAGATGCAAAAGCTTTGGAAGAGGATGAAGAAATGTGGTTTAATGAAGATGAAGAAGAGGAAGGAAAAGCAGTTGTGGCATCAATTGAAAAATCTAAGGCAGAAGATGATTTTCCAGATAGTTATGAAAAATTTATGGAGACTAAAAAAGGTATTAAAAGTCTCAGCTTTTATGTAGCACCTCCTCTTAATTAGTACAGGAATTACTCAGTTGCTTGTGAATGTTTGGTCATAGTACTTTATAAACCAAGAAGAAACCCTGAATTTTATGCTAAATCACATCTTTTTAAAACTATGCACTTTTCTAAATCTGTTTAAATGTTCTTAAAACTTGCCATTTTGTGATGCTGTTATTTACTATTTAGAATTTGCATTATCTGCTTGTACTTTGTCTGCATGAGCAATAATGAAATCCCCAATAATAATAAATATAATATGGATCCATAGAAACCTCTAGAGCAGTCTGCCTCTACCTTTTATAGCTAAGAAAACTGAGCCCAAAGAAATAACTTAGCTCTTTGAAATTTTAAAATTATTATCAAGGTTGGCATAGGGGCCAGCAGGTGGCATAGTGGCTAAGGCACTGGACTCTCATGACATGGTCAATCACAGTTTGAGTCCCGAACCTGGCGGCTTGAAATTTACATTGGGCACATGTACATGTGTGCCCAAGATCCCAAGAAAAGAATGGAAGTGAGGGGATTGCAGAGTGGCCATCCCCGCTGGGGGATGATTTCTCACTTTTCCTCTCTCTGTCTGTCTCTCCCTTGGCAAACACACATACCCTATGGCAAAAACCTAAACCAAACAAAAAAGGTTAGCATAAAGATACAATAGCAATAGAAGAGAAAAATTAAAAGTAAAATTTCTCTTGGATTTCAGATACGCTTAACTTTTTTTTTTTTTTTTTTTTTGAGAGTTTGGTTTGTGTTTTTGTTTTGTTTTTTTCCCTTTTCAACTATTTAATAAAACTCATACAGGTAAAAAAAACTTCATTATCAAATCAGAGTTTTCTGATTAACCAAGCTTTCAGATTATTTAAAAAGAATGTTCAGATGGAAACTATCACAAACTGGACTTTTTATTTGTCACTATTAAAAGTCTGAACTTTAAACAGGTTCTTGGACTGGTGGTTTATATCCATCAGCTCGTTCAACTTTGGCGCCCATCTCATCCCCAGTAGCTTTTCCAGAGCTACTACCTTCACCATCAAGCTCCATGAGTTTTCCCAATTCAAACTTGGGCTTCTTCAGCATTTTTATTTTTCTGATGAAGATATCATGGAGAGGGTAGATGGACTGGCAAGTCTTTTCTATGTCTTTTCCAATGCTGTCTGGAATCAGTTTATTGACCACTTCTCTTCAAGACATTTGTCTGCACCTCCCAGGTCATGATTTCCTTCATCATCTTCCAGATTTGGTGGACCTGTTGATGCTGGGCATAAGAGGTCTTCCGTATCTGATTGTTGTATTTTTTAGTAAACCCAACACAGAAGAGATGAAGGAAATAAGCATCAGTAGTCTTGACATCAACATGAGCTTCAATCATGGTCTGCCATTTTTTGACCATAGAACACATTTTGTCACGGGTGAGATCCATACCATGGAAGTTAGTCAGGCAGTTTTTGCCTTGAACGTCCTCAGTAATTAGCTTGAATTTCCTAAATGCAACTTTGTTATTCTGCAGATCTGCAAGGCTCACTTCAAACACACAGCCCTTAAGGCCATCAGACGCAATTTTGGTTCCTTGAGTCCTGGTAACTAGTGTTTTCCCGATATTTCTTAATGTTGAACATAGCAGGTACTTTCACGTCATACCAATCTTTGTTAGAAAATAGATCAACCACTTTCTTCTTGGCTCCCTTTTTGCTGCCTTTTGTAAAGTTGCTTATTCTTGCCAACCGCTAAGGTGCTACTCAGAGAGCCAAAAAAAAGCGAGAGGTTTTTTTGTTATAGGGTGCATGCACTCGCCAGAAAGACAGAGAGACAGAAAGTGAGAAATCACCCCTCCCAGGGGAGATGGCCACACGGCAATCCCTTCTCCTCCATTTTCCTCTTGGGATCTTGGGCAGACACGCACACGCACCCGGCGTGAGTTTAAGCTGCCAGGTCTGGGACTCGAACCACAGTTGACTACATGGGAGTCCAGCAACATAGCCATTACGCTAACTGCTGGTCCCACTTAACTTTTTTTTAAAAATTAAGATCTTACTAGTATCTTTTAAAAGAATTAAATCATTTTAATTCTGTGGCCTAAAAAGTACTAAGTGTCTTCCAAGCTACCAGGGCCAGTGTTCAAACCATGGTCACAGCTACGTGGTGTCCACCTCCCAGTGCACAGCACTTAATCACTCTGCTACAGGGCTGGCCCTGAATGTGACATTTGGCAATTCTCATTAGAGAATTCTTTTAATTTGTTACATTTTCTTTGAAACTATTCTTAGCCTCATTTTCCACTCATTAATGCTGTAAGGTCTATTTGCTTCAGCTTGGAATAGCAATAATAGCCATTAAAATACCCTAAGGAATAGGTATCTTTTGATACAAATTCTACCTTTACTCATTACAGGTACTTCTGTGATTGGAGCCAGCAGGTGGCATGGTGGTTAAGGGTGCTGGACTCCCACATGGCCGACCATGGTTTGAGTACCGGACCTAGCAGCTTACTTTCTCTCTTTCACTCTGTTCCTCTCTGGTCAGAATTATTTATTTATTTATTTATTTATTTATTTAAATAAATAAATAAATTTAAGTGAAATAATTTAAAAAAAAAAAACTCCCTATAGGTACTGCTCTGACTACTGTCAGAGGCAGTCGGGCTATATTTGAAGTCCTACAGCCCGTCATGGGTAACAAACCGTTAAGAATCATTTACAGAAATAGTAGTTGGGCCAGCCTGTAGCATCGTAGCCAAGTCAGCTATATCACACATGGCCAACTACACAGGTCAAGTTCCAGATCTAGTGGCTTGAAAAACACACCAGGCACATGTGCATGCATGCATAAATCCTGAAAGGAGGATGAACTGGAAGAGAAGGATAGGAATGTGATCATTCTTCACGGGGATCAGAGTGCTTTCTTACTTTCCCTCTTTTTCTATCAAGCAACACATGCCCTCTGGCAGCAATCAAAAACAAGTAATAGCAACCAAATGTTAGAAGGGATTGGACACCTGTGTTATAAAAGAGACAGACATAGGAACTCAGGATACTAAGGAATAAAGTTTTATGGACTTGATCCTTTAAGCATTTGAACTACTGACTGGTGACAGAAGTTAGTAGGTTTTTACAAGGAGCAGGGAAATATGGGGCCAGTGAGTAGAAGTGGCAGGGAGACAATAAAAGGAAGAGTCAGACAGTTATGAGTCTTTGGAAGTATATACTAGATACAGCAATGTAGAATTCTAGCATAGGATGGCCAGTTTGCTATATGATTGTTAAACTTCTAATAAAGGCTTATCACAGTACACATCATGCTCTCCTCTTTTAGCTCTTGGAAAGCAAAGGCAAGGCCAGCAGGTAGCATGGTAGTTAAAGGGGCTGTATCCCACATGGCTGGATGTGCAGTTTGAATCCTGGACCCAGCACCCTGAAAACATACTGGGTGCCTGTGTATATGTGCCCAATATCTGAGAGGAGAGTAAGAGAGTAGAGGGGAAGGGATTGTAGTCTGGCCATCCCCCATGGAGAGTGATTCCCCCCACCCCCACCCCCGCACATGTGCCCTGTAGCAAAAACTAAAAAAAAAAAAAAAAAGCAAAGGCATTGTTCTGTGAAGTTTTAAGTTTTTGGTCTTTTCAGGTGTTTTGACTTAGCGATATTTATTGATAATAGGTTCAAAATTTTACTTTTGCTTTAGCAAAAGAAAGCGAAGACAAGGAAAACCTTCCCAAAAGGACATCCCCTGGTGGCCTCAAATTTACTTTCTCCCACTCCACCAGTGCTGCTAATGGGACAAACAGTACGAACAGTAAATCTGTAGTGGCTCAGACACCACCACCAAGTTCTAATGGATCCTCATCTAAAACTACAAACTTGGCTACATCAGTCACAGCCACCAAGGTATGTGAAACAGCACCACAGACAAACTTTGCTTTTTCTATCTGGCCCCCTGTTGGCACCAGCAGTTGGCATAATGGTTACATTGCTGGACTCCCACATAGTTTATCAGGTTTCGAGTCCCAGACCAGCGGCTTAAAACTCATGCTGGGTGTGTGTGCATGCATGTCCAGTATCTTGACAGGAGACACATTGTGGCATGGCCATCCCCTCTGGCTGTGGTGGGGGGTGGGGGGTAGATTTCTCACTCTTTTTCTTTTAAGAGGTTTTTGCTACAGGGCATGTGCGCTCACCAGACAGAGAGAGAGACAGAGACAGAAAGCAAGAAATCACCCCCCAAAGGGGGGATGGCCACACTGCAATCCCTTCTCCTCCATTCTCCTCTCAGAATCTTGGGCACACATGTACACGTGCCCGGCGTGAGTTTTAAGCCACCGGGTCTATTACATGAACCGTGGTTGACTACATGGGAGTCCAGCGACATAGCCATTACACTAACTGCTGGTCCCTGGATTTTTCACTTTCTATCTCTCTATCTATCTCTCTCTCTCTCTCTCTCTCTCTCTCTATCTATCTCTCTCTCTCTGACAAGCACAGGAAGAAAATTCTTTAAAAAAAAAAAAAAGTGCTTCATATTTACTGAAGAACATCTGGATAATCAAAACAATAGCAAAGAAGAAACAAAGTTATATACTCTGTCTTCCAGAACATAACTGCTAACATTTTATTAATTTTTCTTTAGGTCTGTGGGTTTATCTGGCATATAACTGAGATCCTCCTATAAACACAGTATTGTATTCTGCTTTTATTTATAAGAACTTTTCTATTATGAAAGTATTGTTGATGACTGTAGAAGTTCATTTTATTTAGCTGTATCGTAATACATCTAAATATCCTTCCTTGCCCCTCACAGTTCTACTTTGGAATACATAAATCCATTCTGATATTTTACTGATCTCTCCACTAGTGTCAATGCATTTAAAAAAAATTTTTGAGAAGTTTTTGTTATAGGGCACGTGTGCTTGCCAGAAAGACAGAGTCACAGAAAGCAAGACATCACCCCCGAGGAGATAGCCACACCGCAATCCTTTCTCCTCCATTCTCCTCTGGGGATCTTGGGCACGCACGCACACGCGCCCAGTGTGAGTTTAAGCCGCCAGGTCTGGGACTCAAACCACTGTCGACTACATGTGAGTCTAGCAACATAGCCATCACTCCAACTGCTGGTCCTGCATTTAAAATTTTTTAAAAAGAATTATTTAATTTGTTATTATTTTTAATTTGCTATAGGTCATGTGTGCTCACCAGAGAGAGAGAGAGAGAGAGAGGAAAAGCAAGAAATTAAGCTGCCAGATCTGGGACTTGAACCACAATCAACCATGTGGGAGTCCAGCACATTAAGCTGGCCCCCAGTTTTTGTTTTAGTTTTTGGGGTTTTTTTTAATAAATGAGTTGTAGAATATCTTCACACATACTGTCAAAATTTTCCTCTCAAAGTCTGTACTAGTTGATCTTCCTGTAAGTAGTATGAGTACTTGGCTCACTGCAGCTTTCCCAGTGTTGTAATTATTTTTCATCTCCTGCCAGTTAGGTAGGGGAGATGATAAATAATATCTCATTCTCAATTGTGTGTCCTTTGTTATTAGTACGGTGAATATTAGCCTTTTAAATTAGCTTTTTATGAGTTGTTTGTTCACAATGCCTTTTTAAAATAGGCTTTTTTTCCTTTTTATTTAAAATTAATTGATTTGTTTCATGAGGCAGACAAGAGAGATACAGGGACCCTATGCATGGTCTTGGCTCATCACAATCCTCCCCCTACCCCCGCAGCCAGCCAGAAAGAACTATGGCTATGCCTACATGTGCAAGTCAATCCTGGATTCAAACCCCAAGCTTTCCCATGTGGCTCTAGTGTTGTGCACTGGCATCCTTCCATCTGTGCCACTGTGTTAGGCCTAAAATTGGCTTACATTTTTCTTTCTTTTTTTCTCTTTTTAAATAATTGTTTACATATATCTTTTTTTTTTTTAAGTTTGACTGGAGACAGAGAGAGAGAGACAGGGAAAGTGAGAAAGCAACCTGCCAGGTTTAGGACTCAGACCATGGTCAGCCATGTAAGAGTCTAGCACCTCAACCACCACACCACCAGCTAGCCTTAGCTTACATTTTTCTTAATGTGAGTTACTCTTTTTTTTTTTTTTTTTTGAGAGTTTTTTGCTATAGGGTGTGTGCACTCACCAGACAGACAGAGACAGAGAGACAGAAAGCGAGAAATCACCCCCCAGGGGGGATGGCCACGCCGAAATCCCTTCTCCTCCATTCTCCTCTCGGGATCTTGGGCACACGCACACGCGCCCGGTGTGAGTTTAAGCCAGCGGCTCTGGGACACAAACTGCGGTCGACTATGTGGGAGTCCAGCGACATAGCCATTCGCTAACTGCTGGTCCCAATGTGAGTTAATCTTTAAAGAAATTAATTTTTCTGTCATTTTCATAGCAAATATATTTCCCACTGATTTTTTTTATATGAAATTTTTGTCTTAGGGCACATCCACTTGCCAGAAAGATAAAGGGAGACAGGCAATGAGAGGATAAGTGAGAAATCATCCCCCGCAGGGGGTGGCCGTGTCGCAATCCCTTCTCCATTTTTCTCTTGCAATCTCAAGTATGCATGCATACACACCCAGCATGATTTCTCAAGCCACCAGGTCCAGGAGTCAAACCGCAGTCAGCCATGTGGAAGTCTAGTGATGGTAACAACTATGCCATCTGCTGGCACCCCCACACTGATTTTTTTTTTAATAAACAAGTTTAAATTTTATGTGAAACTTTTTTCTTGTTCATCTGTTTTTTCTATTAGATGAAACCAGAAAGGACTGGGCTTAAAATAGCAAGGCATATAGAGGGGCCAGCAGATGGCAAGGTGGTTAAGATACTAAACTTGGTTAAGATACTGGATTCCCACATGGCCGACCACAGTTCAAGTCCTGGACCTGGTGGCTTTAAAATCACTCCAGGCATGTGTGCGTGCATACCCCAGATCCCAGGAGGAAAATGGAGAAGGGACAGTAGCATGGCCATCCCTCCTGGGGGATGATTTCTCACTTTCCCTCTCATCGTCTTGTCTCTCTCTTGTGAATGCACACACCCTATGGCAAAAACCTGAAGAAGAAAAAGGCATATAGGATAACTTCTTATAAGGGTAGAAGGACAGTAAGAGGGAAATGCCATAGAAGTACAAAGCATAAGTGCAGGAATGCATCATGTTTGAACATAAAATATTTCAAGTTTGGACTTACTAGTTTAAAAAATATCAGTAATTTTAGTATTGTTGTGAGGTTGACTTTTTTTTTTTTTTTTTTTTTTTTTTTTTTTCTCTATAGGGCATGTGCACTCACCAGAAAGACAGAGAGAGACAGAAAGCGAGAAATCACCCTGCAAGGGGGGATGGCCACTCCTCAATCCCTTCTCCTCCATTCTCCTCTGGGGATCTTGGGCACGCACACACACGTGCCCAGCGTGAATTTAAGCCACTGGGTCCAGGACTTGAACTGTGGTTGACTACATGGGAGTCCAGCGACATAGCCATTACACCAACTGCTGGTCCCAAAGATTTTTATTCCTGATCTTTTTTATGTGATTTTTATTTTCTTCTTTCTGGAAGCATTCAGGGTTTTATCCCTGTACTCTAAAATTTTATGACTATGTGCTTTGGGCATTCTGTAATTAAACAGTTATTTCCTTCAGTTCTGGAACACTTTCTGCTCTTTCCCTGTAACTTACTGTTGTGATGGAGCCTTCTAGGTTGATCTTCTGATTTTCATAACTTTTCTTTTTCCCATTTTTTAGTTTTCTTGACCTAATTCCTGTGACATTGCCTTGAAATTTTAATTTATTCTTTCAGTTCATTTTTTATTTGTGAATGAGCAAAATAAAGTGTAAACCTGGAGAAAAGCAGATGGTATAATGGTTACATCACTAGGCTCCTATGTAGTTGACCACAGTTCGAGTCCCAGACCTGGCTACCTGAAACTCATGCCAGGTGCATGTGCATGCATGTCCAAAATCCCAAGAGGAGAATGGAGGAGAAGGGATTGCAGCATGGCCATCCCCCCAGGGGCTGATTTCTCGCTTTCTGTCTCTGTCTCTGTCTCTGTCTGTGTCTGTCTCCAACGAGCACATCTACCCTATAGCAAAAATCTCTCTTTAAAAAAATTTTTAAAAAGTGCTGACCTGAACACATTTTTCATCCTTTTTTCATTATGTATGTTTAAAATTTTCTTATTAATTCTTCAATAGGGAAGTTTGGTTGGCTTAGTGGATTATCCAGATGATGAAGAGGAAGATGAAGAAGAAGAAACATCCCCCAGAAAAAGACCTCGTCTTGGCTCATAAAATATTTACAGGAGGGCCTCAACGTGTGGTCTTAATAGAATGCTGCAACTGTTCAATGAGCTGAAAATCTGACTCAGAAAGCTTTCTCACTTGAACTTATACAAGGAATAGCAAAAGACAGCATATCAGCTAGGAGTGTTTAGTTCTATAAAAAAACCAGGCTTCCCAGGAACTTGATCGCTTGCTAGTAATTAAGGGGGCTGCCTTTCAGTCTGTCAGAAACTAAAAGAGGGGGAGTGGAGAGGTTAGTAGCCAGAACCTTGGGAGGTAGCTTCTCAGCAAGGAAAGTCTCAGGTTTTAGGATGATATTGGAGAGGGGAAAGATTGGTAATATTAATACAGCTTGCTCCATGGTGGGTATCCAGTCTAGAAACTATTCTAAAACTTCAGTTGCAAATCCAATAACATTACTTGTATAATGGTGCTGGCCATGTTGTTGTTTTAATCAGTTGCCTCTTTTTCTTTTTAGAAGAAATTTTTATGAAAAACAAATTCAACTATTATTTTAAAAGGATGTTAAGCTGTTGGGACCATTTCTTTGGAGATTTCATAGAAATTCTGCCTTTTAGGTCATTGGAGGGACGTATACCCTGTATTACAACGGCATGTGTTGAGTTTTTACACCAGAAATTTTCA
Source organism: Tupaia tana (assembly GCA_026018925.1). NCBI lineage: Eukaryota > Metazoa > Chordata > Mammalia > Scandentia > Tupaiidae > Tupaia > Tupaia tana. The sequence continues at coordinate 179,139,702 of JAKSZU010000003.1, forward strand.
ATACATTTTTGACAGAAACAAGCTGGATTCAAAGATGGATAGTTTTGTTCAAAAACCATTAAAAAAAAAAAAAAAAAAAAAAAAAAAGCACATTCAAGATAACAGAGGCCAAGAATCAGTATAGTCGTATTCCAAATTTTCTCTAGAAGCTTGGGTATAAACAGAACAGAATATTTTCAACTGCCTATCAGTACAATCTTATGTGGAGGATGATTTAGAAGTCATTTTCTACCTGGTTAGTAAAGTTGTTTCTCCCCAAAGCTGGAAGGAGGTCTTAAAAGACAATTTTGAAAACTAACCCATAGTACTGAATTAAGTGGCATTTAATATCTAGAAGCCATTTTGATACAAGGAGTTAAGTTTAGAGTCAGCATGCAGTACATGAAGCCTTTTCATAAACAAGGGTATAATAACAAAGCTGCTTTTTGAAAAGAATAAAAGCACATTCCATGTACGTAAATGAATTTAATAAATGAGGCACACAGTTAAATTTTATTTTTAGAACAGCAAGTTAACTGTAAATATTTTAATGTTAGTTTGCTCATCTATGGTCTGAGATCATGCAGAAGTAAGAAAAATGTCCCCAAACTACAAGTTAATGCCTTGGGAAAAAAAAATCTAAAAACAGTAATTCCAATTACAATCCTTATATCACCCTTGTAATGTGTTATGGGTCCATTTTTCCTGGAATAGCTTAAACTGAAGCAGTTTCCCCTGTTACGGAGATTTTGTAGTTAATTTTAATTTTGGCTATTGTTTGGAAAAGATGGGCTGTCCATGTAGATATGAAGTATAGTTTTTCCATAAAACAGATGTTTATTTTGTATTAAAAATACCACTGTACTTGTTTTACACCATTTGTATACATGTGGTGATTATTAATGCTAAACTGTAAAATTCAGGAATTAAAATGTGACCCTCTAATTCCATGCTTGATGCTTGTGTTTGATTTATTGTAAATATGGTTGATTCCATTTTGAGATATGTCTTTTTTTACCATAGCTTTAAAAAGCCATTAAAATTAGTCCACATTTATTTATTATAAACCATTAGGGTCATACCCCGATCTGAATGAAAGAATTATAAACAATGAGGGTCAATTGCACTTTAAATATCACTGACTACTTATAGAAAATGAGCCTTGGGCAAGTGAGATCTCAGCACCAAAGCCTCACAGCATGGAGCTATTTTCACCTCTCTAATTAAAGATGCACATATAATTAGAAAGGCCTTTCACCTCATAAGGCAATAACTCAGGATATCTTAAACCAAAATCAGTGAAGTTATATAAATACACTCTTTCAAGAAAGTTCTTATCATGCCTCTTCTCTCTCCTTAGCTTTCACTAAATTTCTTACAATCTCAGAAGCCCAGGCCTAAAAACATTACCCTGTTTACTCTTGACCATCTTAAGTAATTTTAAGATTCCAGTAGAAAGTATTATCTTTGTATCTTTCAAAGACTTCCTTTAATGTTCCTTTCTGAAAAACTGTCATGAATCTTAAACATTTAAGTCCTCATTTTGGAAACTTTTCCTACAGCAGAAATGTGAATATTTTCTTAAAATATAGGATGATAGTTTTCATTGTACATATGCTTACCCATAAACAATGATATGGGTTCAAGACTCAAAATACCCCTTGAAGAACAACTATGAAGACACATTAGCTGCTATCATAAATGAGTGCCCTCACACAAGATCTGGGTTTTTATATCTTCACTTAGTGAAGCAAGCCAGAGCCCACATTTGTATGCCTTAGGACCTTTTAAAATGGTATCTGTAAACATGTATCCAATATAAAAATTATTTTTAATAAAAAGTTACATGAAACATATTTCTGTGTTTTAATCACCAGTTATTCTTTTTGTCCATCTAGTGATGAAAATATTACAAATACAGAATAAGAACCAGTTTTTCTACTGGTTAAAAGTTGAAACTAAAATGAGCACATTTTAAGCTAATTTTGATAGGCTTTTTTGAAAGTTAATAATTATGGATTTAAGAAGAAGAATGGGGATTTTAAATTAAAACTCAAGAGTGTCCTGTAACTAGAAAAACGTGACTAACACTGGAAGTGTTACAACACTGGAAGTTTCTGAAAGGTCTCTCTCCTATTCTGGTTATCTTTAAGCAAACAGACTACAGAAAATGACTCCTGGCTCATTTCATACAAAAGAACTACACCCAATGGTAACATTTCCCTCAATAGGCTCAGTCAGTTGTTCCTTTGTTTAAAAAATAGGTTTTCTACAAAGAATGGGTCTTCCCTGCTTTAAACCTTAGTGACTTCCCACTGCCTGTATTATAAAATATTAAATCCTCACTTACCTACAAAGCCTTGCGCAACCAGTCCTCACCAATCTCCAGTTTCATATGCTGGCCTTTTCCATGCATTCACAAGTGCACCAGTTCCTCAGTATGTGCTTGACTCTTTCCTGCTTAGTGCAATTACCCTTCCAATCAGCTTAAACATCACTTTCTCAAAGAGGCTTAGCTAGCCCTGCCTAGAGTGCTCTTAACTTTTCCTTTCTAACAATTTGCTCCCTGGGCCTTCTTCCCCAGCTCCATAAAGGCAGCAGCAACCCTGTCAATCTAGTTCACTATCCTTGGCACATAGCACAAACAGTAGATAACCCACTTTGAATAAATGCATTCTCAACTAATTTATTTCAAAGAGAAACATCTACAAATGAAATTGGCCAATATAAGTAGCTGCCTTTTTCTCAAATGTTTAAAATAGTAACAGCTTATGTTTGTATGTATAAAGCAAGTCTTAGTTCAAACTAACAGGCTTGGTTTTAGGATTAAATAATTTATTTTTAAGAAAATTTGAACTTTTGTTAATTTTTTAAATTATTACTTATTAATAACTTCTTCTTTAAGTTTCTCTGCAAGCAATCTCCTCTTCAGTAATGTTTGCTTCTCTTCTGCTGTCATTTCTGTTTTCTCTGTCATTTCCTTTAAAAAAGAGGGGGAGGAGAAGAAAGGGAAAAACATTGGCTATAGAATAAAATGGACTCATTTGTCTAAAATTCCTAACATAATGTCTCAAATGAGCAAGATTGAAGAGATTTTTTTTCAGGGGTGGGGAGACCCAAAACAGACTAGGTTCCCTTCTTCAAAAAAATCTCTCCTTGGTTTAGGTCTCTTGGAGGTAGTGGCTGAGAACTGTTAGTGCTCTATGATCCAGCATTTCAGAAGGCTCATATAAAACAGCCTTCTGACCTGATTCATGCAGAGCAAGGCAAGTGAAGAAACTGAAGAAAACAACGTATATGGAAATTGCTATCATCTCTACCTCACAAGATTCTCACTTCTTAGAAAAGTTAGCAGCTATTATGCTAACAGTCTGATTAATACGAATAGACTATGAGCAAAATTCATTAGAGGCTTTCTTGTACATTACTGAGATTTTGAAAACTCTCGATTTGCAAATTTTGACAGTAACGCTAGCCATACCTCTGTCTCTCCAGGAGATTTTCCTTTCTGTTCTGTATTTGGTATCTGCTTAGTTCTTATATCCTTTCTCATAGACATCAACTTATCTCTCTTCTGCTTGAGATAGTGTTCTCGTTGCCGGAGCTCTTCTGTTCCAAGTGCTGATAAGTTCTGCGTCAAGTAAGAAAAGAAACTACCTAAATTCAAGTCCACATAATAAGTGGCACAGATACCCACTGACCGATTGAATTACAAGCTGGCATTCATGATCATAATAAAAGCCAAGTGCAGAGTTTGTTCCCAGTGCCTTGTCATTTTGCTCGTAGTTCTTAAAAAGTGATGTCTTACTTACTGCTATTGGTCCTTCAATGCTTGCATGTTCTAAGCCAGGAATCTTCAGGCTTTTTTGTGGGAGGGAGGAAGTTTCAGGCAATGCTTCCACCTTTCGTGCCAAAGGTTGTACTGACTGATTAGCAAAATGCACTTTAACTTCTGGCAGTAATTAGATAATGAGACCAATTAGAATATTCTAAGAGATACTAAGTATTAAGCTAGATTCACCAACATGACCTAACATTAATAATACTTGCTTTTTCCCATATTCATTCAATCAACACATTCAGTGCTTGCATTATGCCAGGTACTAGAGAATGATAAATATGGTCTTGGTCCTTAAGACTGAACTATAGCTTTTCATCTTATAAATACGAAGTTCCTAGTATTTATACTATAGCTAAAAAAAGATATAATCCTTGTCTGAAGATTAGAACTACACTGTAATATAAGGTTGCTGCATAAATCAAATGAATAGTACACTAATTCCTCACTAATAATGTTAATGGTGTCCAAATGTTTGCAGAAATGGGGTAGCAGGTGGCACAGTGGTTAAGGTGCTGGACACTTTCACGTAGCCAACCACGGTTCAAATCCTGGACCTCATGGCTTGCTTTCTCACTTTTTCTTTCTCTGTCTCTCTCTGGTCAAATTAATAATATTAAGTAAAATAATTCTTTAAAAAAAACAACAAGTAGAAACTGTAAGTGACCTTATATTTTCAGAACAATTAGTGTAAAGCTTCAATTTCTTTTTCTTTCTTTCTTTTTTTTTTTTTTTTTGAGAGGTTTTCGCTATAGGGCGCGTGCGCTCGCCAGACAGAGAGAGATATAGAGACAGAAAGCGAGAAATCACCCCGCAGGGGGGATGGTCACGCTGCAATCCCTTCTCCTCCATTCTCCTCTCGGGATCTTGGGCACGCACGCACACGCGCCCGGCGTGAGTTCTAAGCCACTGGGTCCGGGACGCAAACCGCGGTCGACTACGTGGGAGTCCAGCGACATAGCCATTACGCTAACTGCTAGTTCCCAAGCTTCAATTTCTTATAAAAAGTACCAATAATATCAATAATTTTTGTCTGTAATTATATATTGAAGATAACTACAGATTAAGTATCTCTAAACCAAAGATCTCAAATCTAAAATACTTAAAAACCCAAAACTTCTCAAGTGTTGACATCCTGCCACAAGTGGAAAACTCCACACCTGACCTTGTGATGGGTCACAGTTAAGGTGCTACAATATAAAAACACCGTAAAAAAGCTATGCATTTAAGATATGTATGAAACAAAGACCAGCAGATAGCATACTGGTTACGTTGCTGGACTTCTACGTAGTCGGCACGGTTTGAGTCTCAGACCAGGTGGTTTAAAACACACCAGGCACGTGTGCGTACGTGTGTGCCCAAAATCCCAAGAGAATGGAAGAGAAGGGATTGCAGTGTGGCCATACCCCCTGGGGGATGGTTTCTCACTGTCTCTCTGTCTCTGTCTGTCTAGCAACTGCACGCACCCTGTAGCAAAAATCTCTTTAAAAAAAAGATGTGTAGGACCAGCAGTTAGGGTAATGGCTATGTTGCTGAACACCCATGTAGTCGACCGCAGTTCATGTCCTGGACCCAGTGGCTTAAATTCATGTCGGGAATGTGTGCGTGCGTGCCCAAGATCCTGAGAGGTGAATGGAGGAGAAGGGATTGTGGCGTGATCATCCCCCTGCGGGGTAATTTCTCGCTTTTTATCTCTCTGTCTCTCTCTCATCTTTCTGGAGAGTGCACGTGCCCTGTAGCAAAAACCTCTAAAAAAAAAAAAAATAAAAAGATGTGTATGAAACATAAATGAATTTTATGTTTAGATTTAGATCCCATCACCAAGATATATCATTATGTATATACAAATATTCGCAAATCAGAAAACATCTGAGATCTTAAACACTTCTGATCCTAAGCATTTTAGATGAGGGCTACTCAACCCACATAAGCCTGCCAATGCAGTAAGAAAATGTAAAGCATGCAGAATTTTTAAGTACATATAATGTGAATACTTTCCAGGTACTATATGTGGTCATTGACACCAAGAGATAGGATTGGCATTTGTTTTACTATAAGGTGATTTTTTTTCTTTTTCTTTTTTTTTTTTTTTTTTTGCTATAGGGCAAATGAGGCTAGCTGAAGAGAGACAGAAAGCAAGAAGTCACCCCCCGAAGGGGGATGGCCACACCAAAATCCCTCCTCCTCCAGTTTTCTCTTGGGGTTTTGGGCATGCACACACACACACACGCACAGCATGAGTTTCAAGCCTCCAGGTCTGGGTCTTGAACCACAGTCGACCACTCAGAGCCCAGTACACCTCAACCACCACACCACCTGCTGGCCCTCTGAGGTGATTTCTTTTAAAAAAAGATAAAACAGCCCAATTGTAGTAGTGCACGCAAGACACTTGTGTGCTGCAGGCTAAGTAATTGGAGATCTGGGTTCCATTCCCAACCCACCCTGAAAAGCTGGTGCATTGGTATGTGCCTATCATCTTGGGAACCTGAGGCAGGAGGATTGTAACACAGCAAGATGAGGCCACCCTCTCTGGTGAGTGACTTCTCACTTTCTCTCTCCCTTCTTCTCCACTGTCTCTCACATTCTCTGGTGAGCACACATGTCCTCTAGCAAAAACGAAAAAAATAAAAAATTAGGTCACAGATATAAATGTAAAATGCAAAACTATAAAATTCCTAGAAGGAGACCAGCAGGTGATGTGGTTAAGGTGCTGGACTCCCACATGGCCAACTGCAGTTCAAGTCCTGAACTCGGTCACGCACAGGTGCGTGTGTGCCCAAAATCCCAGGATGAGAATAATGAAAGAGAAGGGACTGCAGCGTGGCCATCCCCACTGTGGGGTGATTTCTCACTTTATCTCCCATTGACTCTCTCTGGCAAGCACCCTATGGCAAAAAACTAAAAACAAACTCCTAGGAGATAGGTAACAGGAGAAATCCTAGATGACCTTGGATATGGTGATGACATTTTTAGGTATGACACCAAAGGCACAATTCATGAAAGAAATAATAAGCTGGACTTAATTAAAATTTTTGCTCTGCAGAACTCATGAATGAGAAGATAAGCCACAGACTGGGAAAAAATATTTCCAAAATGCTTATCTGTCTGATAAAGGACAATTATCTCTTACAAAAACTTCTTTAAGGGGCCAGCAGGTGGCATGGTGGTTAAGTGTACTGGACTCTCACATGGTCAACCACGGTTGGAGTCCCAGACCTGGTTGCTTACTTTCTCACTTTCCCTCTCTCTCTCTCTGTCCCTCTCTAGTCAAATTAGAACAAATAATAAATGAATAATTTTTAAAAACACTCTTTATAATCAGCAATAAGAAAATGAAATTAATGGGCCAAAAATATTAATGGACAGATCACAGAAACTATACAGATGACAGATAAGAATATTAAAAGATGGTCCACATCATATATCATCAGGGAAATGCAAAGAACAGCACAGTGAGATACCACTACATACCTATTAGGATGGCTAAAGTCCAGAACACTGACAACAAATGCTAGCAAGGATAAGGAGCAACAGGGACTCTCCTTCACTGCTGATGTGAACAGAAAATGGTACAACCACCTTGGAAGACAATTTGGCTTTCTTACAAAACTAAACATACTCTTACCATATGATCCAACAATTATGTTTCTTTTTGTTTAAAGAATTATTTTATTTAACTTTATTTATTTTAATTTGGGCAGAGAGAGACAGAGTGAGAGAGAGAGAGAGAGAAGGAAAGCAAGCCGCCAGGCCCAGGACTCAAACTGCAGCCAGCCATGTGGGAATTAAGCACCCTCAATCACCACACCACCTGCTGGCCCCAACAACAATCATGTTTCTTGGTATTTACCCAAAGGAGCTGAGATCTTAAGTCCATACAAAAACCTGCATGTGGGGACCAGCAGTTAGCGTAATGGCTATGTCGCTGGACTCCCACGTAGTCGACCGCGGTTCGAGTCCCGGACCCGGCGGCTTAAACTCACGCCGGGCGCGTGTGCGTGCGTGCCCAAGATCCCGAGAGGAGAATGGAGAAGGGATTGCGGCGTGGCCATCCCCCCTGGGGGGTGATTTCCTTCCTGCTTTCTATCTCTCTGTCTCTCTCTGTCTGGCGAGCGCACGCGCCCTATAGCAAAAACCTCTCAAAAAAACAAAACAAAAAAAACTGCATGTGGAATGTTTATAGCAGCATTATTAATAACTGCCAAAACTTAAGTGCAACAAAGGTGTTCTTCCTTCAAGTAAATGGATAAACTTTAAATTGTGGTACATCCAGGTGATGAAACATTCAGTGCTACTGTAAAAAGAAATAAGCTATGGAGCCATGATAAGACAGGGAACTTTAAATGCATATTACTGAGTGAAAGAAGCCAATCTGCAAAGACTACCTACTATATTCCAACTACATGACATTCTGGAAAAGTCAAAAGTATGGAGACAGTAAAAAGTGGTTGCCAGGGTTTACAAGAGGGGGAAGGAATAGGCAGAACACAGGATTTTTAGGGCAGTGAAACTATTCTATGATACTATAACTATAGAGCTACATCATTACATATTTGTCCAACTCAGTAGAAAAGACACAATCAGGAGTAAAAGCTAATGTAAGCTATAGATTTGGGGTGGTAATGCTGCAACAATGGAGGTTCTCAAATATAACAAATGTACTATTCTGGTGGGGGTATTGATAATGGGAGAGCTTATGCATCTCTGGGGATGGGGGCTATATGGAAATATCTGATATACTGTTCAATTTTATTGTAAATTTAAAACTGTTCTGAAAAATAATGTGTACTAAAAAATGTTGTTCTCAAACTTAAAAAAAATTAATGGGCAGGGATCAGCAGATGGTGTAATGGTTACATTGCTGGACTCCCAGCGAATCCCAGACCCAGCGACTTGAAACTCATGCTGGGTGTGTGTGCATACATGCCCCAAATCCCAAGAGAATGGATGAGAAGGGACTGTGGCATGGCCATCCCCCTGGGGGGGGGGGGGGGGGGGGGGGTGATTTCTCACTGTCTCGTCTCTCCTATGAGCACATGTGCCCTATAACAAAAATCTCTTTAAAAAAATTAATGGGTAAACATCAAACTTATCTCAATTATAAAGTTCCTCTAACATGTAACAGTATTTAGAGTCTGAAAACCAAGGTAAATCACAGTTTGACCATTTAAGGGTTGAATGATCTTAGAAAAGCCACTCAAATTCCTTGAATTTCTCATATATATTTTTAAAAAAGAAGATAAAAATAAGGATCACAGTATCTATCTCATGAAGTTATGTTTTTTTTTCTTTTTGAGAAAAGGACTTTTATTTAAAAGCAAAGATACCCAAGATAAAATGAACTAAATTTGTGATCACGATTTGATTTCTATTTCAGAATGACTTGTTTTGTTATATACAAGATCAGAGCATATTAACAATGGATCTGCCACCTATTGAACATATTTATCTGCTAATATTTCCTACAAGGATTCTTATCAGGTTTTGCTTCAGACACAATTTCTGACTAAACATCTAGATAAACTGGCTACCATGGCTACCATTTATTTTCTAGTTGTGTCTTAACTAATTGGGAAAGTCATTTCATATTGTCTTTCCAAGTTCAGCTTCTCATTCACAAATACCATATAATGGCAAGAAGGATGAGAATACTGGATGTTATGTGAGCATGTCTTTAGTGCTACTGCCATGGCACAAAGGTTGCTGATTCACTCAGGCATTGCACTCACTCACTGTTCTGGGTTTACTTGGACACATGGGGACTGCACTCTCTTTCAGTTGGGCATTTCTACCTGCAAATCTTTAACGAAATTCACAAAGAATTTTAAAAGCCAAAGCCCTAAATATTCCTTACCAGGATTTTATAAGGTTTAACACATTTAAGAAAGTAACATACTCTGTACAGTGTTTACATATTCATATTATTAGAGAAAGCTCAGTACACCTCAACCTTACCTGAGGGTGGATGTGCAAAGGGTTCACAATCCCCTTGGGAATTACTCATTTTTGCAGCTTCACTAGTATGTACTGGGAGTTCTTCTGTTTTAGCCTCTGATAACTTCAGGATTCCATGACACAATTAACAAAACACACAATACAGATTAATTTTGACTAATTCACTACCTAAGGGATATAAAAACACTATTTAAAAAATTACTGCCTACTGACTAAATAATAAACTCTACTGGAACCAGCAGTTAGCGTAATGGCTGTGTCGCTGGACTCCCACATAGTCGATCGCGGTTCACGTCCCGGACCCGGTGGCTTAAACTCATGCCGGGCGCGTGTGCGTGCATGCCCAAGATCCTGAGAGGAGAATAGAGGAGAAGGGATTGCGGCGTGGCCATCCCCTCTGGGGGGTGATTTCTCGCTTTCTATCTCTCTGTCTCTCTCTGTCTGGCGAGCACACACGCCCTATAGCAAAAACCTCTCCAAAAAAAATAAATAAATTAAAAAGAAATAAACTCTACTTTTGCAAGTTCTTAAGATGTTGCTACTATTTGTTATCTCCTACTTTTTGAAGTAGATAAATACTTCATTTCAAATCATGCAGTGCTAAGAATAATCAGTATGGTTAAGACTTCGGAGTTAGCAAGAACTCTGTTCAAACCCAGACTTCAGCCTTACTACTCATGTGTTCTTGAGCAAAACAATGATACATACTCTTTTTTTTTTTTTTTTGGAGGAGTTTCTGCTATAGGGCATGTGCTCTCGCCAGAAAGACAGAGAGAGAGAGAGAGAGACAGAAAGCAAGAAAACACCTCCCGGGGGGATGGCCATGCCACAATCCCTTCTCCTCATTCTCCTCTCGGGATCTTAGGCACACACGCACATGCACCTGGCGTGAGTTTAAGCCACCGGGTACGGGACTCGAACCACGGACAACTACGTGGGAGTCCAGCAACATAGCCATTACACCAATTGCTGGCCCCAGAGATGTACTATTAAGAGAAATCAGACCACAGAATTATGAAGTGTTTTTCCATTTAAAATAACGTATATACTACTACTACAAAATGCCTGAAGTCGCCACAAATTACTTTATTTCCATTTGTAAGACGTAAGTAGTATATTAAACCATAGAAATCTTGGAAAGAAATAAATTAGTATTCACTTTTCCCTAAAAATTGGAGAAAATGCAATTACACATAGCTTATTTGGCAATCCACGGATATCTAAATTATGAGCCCCTATATTCTGGATGCTAAGTATACCTGGGGGTTCATTATTATTACCATCCCTACTGCCAAGTGTTTGAAAAATTCCAAAATAAAAAGTCTTAAAAAGAAAAAAATTCACAATTCCTAAAACAAACCATTCAAGAAATCTGAATGCAAAATGTGTCATGACTTTTCCAATGACCCAATAATATAGGGCCAGTCCAGTAGCCTAGTGATTAAAGGGAACCAGATCCCATATGGCTGACCATGGTTTGAGTCCTAGTCCCAGAAGCTTGAAAAACATGCTGAGTACTTGTGCAAGTGTGCCCAAAATCCATGCAGGAGGAAGAAAGGGAAGAAAAGCAATTACAACATGACCACGCTGCATGAGGAGTGCTTTCTCTCTTCCTCTCTCTCTGGGGTGTGCATGCTTTGGCAAAAAAAAAAGAAAAAGAAAGAAGAAAGAAAAAACAGAAATCTAATATGTAGTTTGCAAATCAGAAAGTTAGTATCAAAGTCTTCTGATTTAAACCAAGTTCTGTTCTATATACTTTTTATTTTAAAATCCTTAATATTTAAGAACTTTGCCTCCATTTAGTAAAATATTTACTTTAAGATACAAAATCAACTCTCAATTCTAAAACATCTTTCTTCTGTTCTTCATTGGGTACCCTATAATAAAATAGGTTTTTCAAAAACGGTGAAATGACACAAGCATATAGCATAATGATTTGAGATTTAAAAAAGGAAAACTATCTTTAAATAATTGAGATAATATTTATATTAGGTTTCCCTTTCCTTTCAGAGGGCCTGGGAAAATACAGAAAAAGAGAGCAGCTAGAAAAGAGGGGAGGAAAGAATAAATATCATCTTCCCTCACACATGTTTAATTTACCTTAGGATAAATTAGGCACTTTATGGAAATGGTTTTTGGAGGAAGGAAATGTGACAAGAACTCATTCTGCTTCAAGCTGACAATAATATCAAAGGCCATAGGGGATCTTTGGCAAGTGTAGTTGCTATTTCAATACAGTAAGTCAAGGAAAACAGAAAAACAATGTATTTTTCCTTTTTTCTTTTAAAGAACTATTTAATTTTATTTATTTTATTTATTTATTTTAATTTGACCAGAGAGGGATAGAGTGAGCAAGAGAGAGAAAGAGAGGGAAAGTGAGAAAACAAGCCATCAAGTTTGGGACTCAAACTGTGGTTGGCCATGTGGGAATCCAGTGCCCTCAACCACCATGGCACTTGCCAGCCCAGAAAAATAATAAATTCTTCTTAATTTTCTTTATTTTATAAAATTAAGGGGAATTTTATAAGGAACCCCAAAATATGAATGGTATTAAAGTTTTTGGAGTTAATAATCTTGATCTTTATTGTGTAATTTAAAAGGCAGGTTGCTGGGTAAACTATAAAGTAAAAAAGGTTATCGAAAAGGTGTGGTTTTTTTTTTTTTAGAATTATTTCATTTTATTTATCATAATTGTTATTTTTTTATTTAACTATACAGAGAAAAAGTGAGAAAGCAAGCCACCCAGTACGAGACTTGAACCACAGTCAACCATGTGAGAGTCCAGAGCCTTAACCATGACACCACATGCTGGCCCCAAAGGTAATTCTTTCTTTAAAAGAAAGTATAAAGTATATATTCTTATAACAAAGTATTAATTTTCTATATAAAAAGTAGAAAAATTAAATATAAATGCTTAGACTCGCCATGAAATATGAATACTCTGAAGAACTAGATAGTTCTACATAACCTTATTATTATTTTTTTTTTGGAGAGGTTTTTGCTATAGGGCATGTGCATGTGCCAGAAAGACAGACAGACAGAAAGTGAGAAATCACTCCCCAGGGGGTATGGCCACACTGCAATCCCTTCTCCTCCATTCTCCTCTCAGCATCTTGGGCACACATGCACACGCGCCCAGCATGAGTTTAAGCCACTGGGTCCAGGACTCAAACCACAGTTAACTATATGGAAGTCCAGCAATGTAGCCATTACACCATCTGCTGGTCCCAAGCTTAAATTTTAACAGCAAAAACTAGGTAAAAACTTAATAAGAGAAATAGTGAAATACTTCTGTTACATTCACAAATTCTGTAGGCACCTGGTTTTTCCTCTTTCTTTCTTCCTCCTGGTCATATTCCTCTTTTGATTTTCTGAAATATATGAAAATAAGGTAGAAATTAAATTTTCTTTTTTTGGTCAAAGCACAAATATGCTGTACATGTTCGTAACTAAGTTCTACTACTTACACAGTAGTATGTACCCCAAATAAACTCTTAGAAAATAAAATCCAAAAGTATAGCACTAAGTGGTTTTCAGATTACCTATCAAAAAATGCAACCCGTCCAAGTTTTAAAAAAAAAAAAAACTTCACTAGTCTTCTGAATCAAGTATCTTTTGCAATCAAACCTGTGAACTCAAAACATTCTGTGTTGTCTCAAGCTCCAATTTTTCTCTGCCATGGAAATTAATATCCAGGAAGAAAGGGCTGAGTTTACCTACAAATCTGCTTCTCTCCACAACCACTCAAATCTCTTGAAATTAAGCACTAAATCCTAGCACTTCAGCCATAGTTTTGCACTAAGCTCATCCTCATGAACAGTCATCCTGCTTATTCTCTCTTCTGCTTTGGATGTAGAACAAGGTAGATAGGTGTGCAGACTACAGGCAGCTAGAAGATACCGTGTGTGATGATACAGCTGAAGAAGTGCCCCAAGGGCCAAGGTTCTATTCTGCAGGTGACACAGTGACCTCAGGTTTTCTTCTTCCCTAAACCTTGTACATTCTCATAGATTTAAAAATTAGGTGTTGCAATTGCCCCTCCCTTTCAAAACTCCCCTATGGGTCAGGGGACAACAGACCCAAAAGAAAAAGAAATGCCCACTAACCTTTCCTAGTTCTAGGTGGGCCCCTTTTGTGGGCTGCATACTGCATGCCAGTCATCTGATTGGGATTCATGTCACTAGGGAGAGGAAGTGACCAGCCAGGTACTCATTTGTGAGAGACACCTGTGTCCCACTGTCCTCCCTCCCTTTCCAGTTACCTGTCACCCAGGCAGCTATTCAGTATGTGGAGCGGATGCCCAGCCCCCTCCTATGGGGTATCTAGAATGAGCCATCCAGAAGCCATAGAGTATTCTACTTATTAGCTCAAGTCACTACGTCCTTCTCCTTAGGAATCAGGCTGGGTCTGCTTAGGTTATTCCCCACTGGTGGCTAGTTTTCTATTCCTGTGTGGGGAGGGAAAAAGACTTTCTCATTTAGGCTGATGTGGTAGGAATCAGCTGAAAATAACTCTTTCTGTCCAGTAAGAAGTACAATATATTCATAGCTATAATGATAAATCATTTTCAATGTCATCAGTAGAGTTCAGATATTTTACTAGCTCATAACATTTTATGGATAAAAAGATATGTACCAGTCGTATTATAATTAATATTTCTAATGATTCATACAAAAAATAAAAGTACCTAAGAACTTCCCTCAGGATTTTCATCTCTTCCTGTTCAAGGTCACTGACCACATCAGAACCATCTGTTAAGCAGTCAGGTAATACACCTGTTCAAAACCAAAGACCACATAGAACAATATCAAATTAACTGAAAACATTTATTTCCCACTGCTTTATAATAGCTTATCAGATAGAAATTAGTTTAACAACTTAAAAATTTGAGTTTCAACTTATTATCTTTTAAACTTTTTCTAATTTATGGAATAAGCCCCACCCCAACTCCATATATTTTACCTAAAAATCTCTCTTAGAAATCATTTGGGGGAACCAGCAGTTAGTATAATGGCTATGTCGCTGGACTCCCACATAGTCGACCGTGGTTCGCGTCCTGGACCCGGTGGCTTAAAACTCACGCCGGGCGCATGTGCGTGCGTGCCCAAGATCCCAAGAGGAGAATGGAGGAGAAGGGATTGCGGTGTGACCATCCCCCCTGCGGTGTGATTTCTCGCTTTCTGTCTCTATGTCTGTCTGTCTGTCTGGCGAGCGCACACGCCCTATAGTGAAAACCTCTCCAAAAAAAAAAAAAAAATCATTTGTATTGGCTAGTAAAAATAATAATGATATATTGCAATATACATTAATTGATATGTTACTGTCTTCCATAATCATATAGTATCTGAGGACTTACTACTGAAAGCAATAAAGTAGGGTTAATAACAAAACTATGCTCTTGAATGGTTCTCTTAAGCAGGAAAGATTTTATCAAATAAAATATTGTTAACTGAAACAGTATCTAATACTCTTTATTAATACTACAACAAATGCCATGGAAAAAGGCCCTACTTATGGTGTGCAATGAAAACTTGCAGCTAAACACTTTGGAAGAGTTTAAAGAGGAATAAAATAATTGCTGCCCTTGGAGCATTTATGTTCAGAAAATGGGCTAATAGCTACATACCAGAGAGCTACCAACTTTGACCCCAGGCAAATAAACAGCCGTGGTGAGTAATTTTAAATAAATTGCCTTTATTGCTTAAGTAACCTTAGAAAAGCAGGGTAGGCTGGTAATAAATGTTCTGTTCATATCTACAATTATTACATTCTACAAAAATCAGCAGAATATCTCTTAATTTTTAATTTCCATTTCTTTATCCACATACGGTAATGGGATTTTGGATCTGCTCTAAAGTAGCTTTCTTTTCTAATGTCCTTCATGTTTAAAATTAAACATTTTATTTTGAGATAACTATATATTCACATTCAATTAGAAGAAATAATACAATATGATGCCAAATATCCTTTATCTAATTTTCCTCAGAAATAACATCTTGCAAAACTATAGTACAATATCACAACCAGAAAACAGGTCTCTATAAAACCCATCAATCTCTTTGTGTGTGTGTGTGTGTGTGTGTGTGTGTGTTTTAAAGAATTATTTATTTAACTTCATTATCATTATTATCCTTTTTCAATTTGACCAGAGACAGACAGAGAGAGAGAGAAAGAAGGATATTGAGAAAGCAAGCCCCCAGGTCCAGAACTTGAACCATAGTCGGCCATGTGGGAGTCCAGCGCCTCAACCACCACACCACCTACTGGTCCCAAAACCCATAGATCTTATGCGTGTTTTTGTTCAATAATACAAAATTTCTATTCTCCTAATAATCAAATTAACATTTAAAGTTCTAAGGGCCCAGCCTTTCTGGCATAGTCAGTAGCACACCAAACTGCAGTTCAGATCCCCACCCACATCAACCTGAGGCACACCAGGTGTGCGTGCATGTGCCCAAGATCTTCATGAGCTGGAGGGCTCAAGAGAAGGATCACAGCAAGACCAGACCCTGTTGAAAGTGCATCTCCCTTCCCATCTACCTCTCATATGCATGCGTGCTATGATAAATAAAAAACAAAATTTAAAAAGCAAAAATAAAAGTAAAGCACTAAGGGAAGAAAAATATAACAGTATGAAAGCACTTTTTGTTAAAATTATTTTTAGGAACCAGCAGGTGGCATGTTGGTTGAGGGTGCTGGACTCCCACATGGCCAACCATGGTTCAAGTCCCAGACCTGGCAGCTTGCTTTCTCATTTTCTCTCTCACTGACCAACCACGGTTTGAGTCCCAGACCTGGCAGCTTGCTTTCTCATTTTCTCTCTCACTCTACTCTCACTCTTGCTCTGTCCCTCTATAGTCAAATTAAATATTAAATAAATAAAGTTAAATAAAATAATTCTTTTTTAAAAAAAGAATTCTTTTTCATTGAATTTAGTATCATCATTATTATTTGTTTAATTTGACCACACAGAGAAAGAGAGAGAAAGGGAAAGTAGGAAACCAAACCTCCAGGTCCAGGACTTGAACCATGGTCAGCCACGTGGGAGTCCAGAGCATTACCATCATGCCACCTGGCAGCCCCAAAAGTACTTTAAAACCTTTTAGGAACCATCAGATGGTGTAATTGTTACGTTGCTGGATTCCCACATAGTTGACAGCAGTTTGAGTCCCAACCCAGTGGCTAAAAACTTACACCAGGCGCATGTGCATGCGTGCCCAAAATCCTTAGAGGAGAATGGAGAAGGGACTGTAATGTGGCCATCGCCCCTGGAGATGGCTTCTTGCTTTCTGTTTCTCTGTCTGTCTCTATCTCTCCGGCAAATGCACATACCCTATAGCAAAACTCTCTCTCCTAAATAATGCTCTGATTTACACTTTCTCCAAATTCCTTGATAAAATATAACCAGGAATTCAGAAACCCTTTAAATTCTTCTCACCACAAAGATAATTTTCTAACAGTCTGCAGTTTTGAGTAAAACAGGCATTAGCTCTAAGTAACATTCCTAAGTACAAGTATTAAAAATTCTGTGACATGGCTGGCCTCATAGCAGTATTAAGCGCTGTATGCAGGGAGCTGGATCCCACATGACCGATCACAGTTCAAATCCCAGTCCCAGGGGCTTGAAGAATATGCTAGGTACATGTGCAAAAGTGTCCAAAATCCTCACAGGATGGAGAAATGGAGAAGGGACCTGATATGACCATGCCCCATTGGGAGGTGCTTTCTCACAAGCACGGATGCTCTCTGGCAATTAAAAAAAAAGTATCAGAAACTATGTATTAGTTTATATTTAAATGTAACCAAACTGTCCCATGTTGTGGTCTGTCAGCAGCCATTATTCCACATCATCCCATTCCTCCCTTGCTAAATATAAACCAAGTTTTGAGCAGTTTACCAGGCAGCTAACTACTTAGACATAGGGTCCTCCTCGATCCCAGAAGAGTGATTCATGACTGGTTTAAGCCAACCATAGTGATCTCATTTCCCCCTACCAGATGGTTTAAGAAAGACAAGTGATCCCAATCTTCATACATAAAGGGAACATTCCTAGAGGGCTTCCATGATAAGTGCTGTCTTGCTAACAAAACGAGATGTACAAGAAGTATCCCTTCTCATGAGACACTATTGAATCTGCACTGGATGTAGCCAGAGTACAGTCATGAGGAAGGTCCTGAGAATAGCAGAGTATAAACATGGAAAGTGTCAGGTTCTTAATAAGATCACTGAGACACTACATTAACCACTCCTGGATCTGTCTCCCTTCTCCACTTCCTCTGGACTTCTTGTTCTGTGAAATGTTCACTTCTAATGACTCAGGCGATTTTCATTGGGGTGTTCTGTTACTGACAGCCTGAAGCACCCAGCTGATAGAAGATATATGCACTTGCTCCTTTTTATTTAAAATATAAAAGAGTTGGGGCCAGCATGTGGTGTGGTGGATAAGGTGCTAGATTCCCACATGACCAAATGCAGTTGGAGTCCTGGACTTGGTGGCTGGCTTTCTCACTTTCCCTCTCTCTTGCTCTGGTGAGCACACAAGCCCTATAGCAAATTAAAAATAATAATAAATAAAATTGAATAAATAATGCTTCTTAAAAATATAAGTTTTCAGTTAAGCTCCAAATTAAAACTATGGCATGTCAATAAATTCACTATTTCTTTTGTCAAAACTTATTCCTTCAAGGGACCAGCAGTTAGCGTAATGGCTATGTCGCTGGACTCCCACGTAGTCGACCGCGGTTCGAGTCCCGGACCCGGCGGCTTAAACTCACGCCGGGCGCGTGTGCGTGCGTGCCCAAGATCCCGAGAGGAGAATGGAGGAGAAGGGATTGCGGCGTGGCCATCCCCCCTGGGAGATGATTTCCTGCTTTCTATCTCTCTGTCTCTCTCTGTCTGTCTGGCGAGCGCACGCGCCCTATAGCAAAAACCTCTCCAAAAAAAAAAAAAGAAAAAAAAAAAAAAAAAACTTATTCCTTCAAAACATATCTTACTAACATAAAATAGTTATTAATATTTTATATCCCACATATCAAAATAAAGCATAGTTTCAGGAAATTTAAAAGAGAAGATTTTATAAAGCAAACTATGGCAGAAAGACAAAGATGTCTTTAACAAATTTATTGACACCAAAGTCTCGGCGCTGTGTTATATGTTCTTCAGGGTTAGGGTGGTGCTCTCTATCTCCTACCCCAGACAAGGGCTCCATTACTTACTGTGGAAAGCATCTTGGGATTTTAGAGAGTGGTTCTAACAGTAGCTGGCTTTAAAGGACAGAGACACATCAGACAAAGAAGCAGAATCCCCAGCACTGGCCCTGCCACATTCTGATGTCTGCCCTGCAAACAACAGAAGTCCTACTGTTCCATGTTCCAGATTCTTATGAGCAATTAAGATAACTCAATTATAGCTCTAATATCTTTATGCATGCCCAAAATCCAGAGAGTAGAATGAAGGGAAAGGGTCTGCAGTGTGGCCATCCCCCTTGGGGGGTGATTTCTTTTTTTCTTTTTTGGAGAGGTTTTTGCTATAGGGTGCGTGTGCTCATCAGAAAGAAAGAGAGACAGAAAGCGAGGAATCACCTCCCAGGGGGGATGGCCACGCTGCTATCCCTTCTCCTCCATTCTCCTCTTGGGATCTTGGGCACACACGTACACATACCCGGTGTGAGTTTAAGCCAGCAGGTCTGGGACTTGAACTGCGGTCGACTACATGGGAGTTCGGCGACATAGCCTACGCTAACTGCTAGTCCCTTGGGGGGTGATTTCTCACTTTCTGTCTCTGTGTCTTTCCAGCGAGTGCATGCATCCTAGTAGCAAAAATCACTTAAAAAAATAAATAAAAATTCTAGCAGTTGTTACCTAGCAACCTGCCCACCCAAAAGTCTTTTGGGTATATTTCTTTTCTAAAATCTTTCTTTCCTATTAAATTCTCCTTTCTACCTACAAAAAAAAAAAAAAAAAAAAAAAAAAATTCTGGCCGGCTTTCTTTGAGTTGCCAAATAAACACTGATCAAGAAGTTTGCATTCTTGGGAACCAGCAGTTAGCGTAATGGCTATGTTGCTGGACTCACACGTAGTCGACCGCGGTTCGCGTCCCGGACCCGGTGGCTTAAAACTCACGCCGGGCGCGTGTGAGTGTGTGCCCAAGATCCCAGGAGGAGAATGGAGGAGAAGGGATTGTGGCATGACCATCCCCTCTGGGGGGTGATTTCTCGCTTTCTGTCTCTATGTCTCTCTCTGTCTGTCTGGCGATCGCACGCGCCCTATAGCGAAAACCTCTCCAAAAAAAAAAAAAGAAATTCTTTTTTTTTTTTTGTTAAAGAATTATTTTATTTGACTTTATTTATTTATTTATTTATTTATTTATAATTTTTGACCAGAGAGAGAAAGAGGGAAAGTAAGAAAGCAAGCCGCGAGGTCCAGGACTCAAACCGTGGTTGGCCATGTGGGAATCCAGCACCCTTAACCATCACACCACCTGCTGGTCCCTAGACAAAGACTTTCAAACTTAAAATAAGTGCATATAAGGCGGTTACATTTCAGACCATATTAGAATCAAACTAGTCGAAACTGCAAAAAAAAATACATTAGTACTTAGAATTTTTAACTTCAATATATTACCATTTCTCTCTTGAATTATTCGAATGGCTTGCAGCTGCATTTCAATGTTTTTCTGAACCATCATTGCTTTAAAGATAGTAAAATCTTCTGCTGCCAATACGGGTTGCAAAATGGCCTGTCAAAGAAGACTGGAGGTTAAACGAAGATTTAACTTTTAAAAATATTTCCTACCCATTCAAATAATTTCCACTACAAAATGATGAGTTAATTCAAGAATACTGTATTATCATTTGTAATTAGATGACTCAAAAAGGACAATTTTATTTTTAAAACCGTTAACATAGGGTTCTTAAGAGGTTACGTGTCCAAATTCCCAAGCCTTCAGGTTCTAAGGTTGTCAGCAATACATTTTCCAATTGACCTAGTACTGAATGATTCTGAAAAACAACACAGGAATCTGACTTCCTTTTTAAAAGTTACCATTTCAGGATTTTGATTTCTTAAAAAGCGTTTGGATAGGGTGCATGCACTTATCAGAGAGAGAGAGAAAGAGACAGAGGAAAAGTGAGAAATCACCCCCATGGGGAATGGCCATATTATAATCCCTTCTCCTCCACTCTCCTCTAGGGATTTTAGACATGCATGCACACATACCAGTGGCTTGCAAAACAGGCTGGAAGCATGGGAGCATATGCCCCAAATCCCCACAGGATGGAGAAATGGAGGAAAAGAGATTGTGGCATGACCACATGCCATCAGGGATGCTTTCTCCCTCGCCCTTCCTCCCTCTCTGTTTCTGTCTCTCTCATGTGAGTACACATGTCCTCTGATAATTGAAAAAAAAAGAAACCGATTCAAACATGTTCATACTTACCTAAGTTTCCTCTATTATTAACTTTGCTTAGAGTTAATCATACCATATTCTAAAAGATAAAGGTGATTACACAATATGTGCTGCTCCATTAAGAAATCTATATATTGCCTATTTCTGAAAACCCAGCAAATAATACTTATTGCTATTACAAAAGAACCATATACGTAAGCTAACTTTCTATTACTTGGGCTAATTCATTTCATTCTTCCCTCCAACCTTTCAGATCACATGTAGCCCAGATGATGCACAGTGGTAATGCCCCTGGATCCACATGGGAAGGTACCAAGTCTGCATAATGGGGCATCCCTGAACACGTCATGTTATTTATGTGTACCTGTGATCTGAGCTGACTGAAGCTGGGGTGGACAGAGATATGAAGACCTCTTTGAGGTGCCTGTCTCTCTTCCTCAAGAAAAAATAAACTTAAAAAAAATAAATATGGGAGCCAGCAAGTGGCATGGTGGTTAAGGAAGCTGGACTCCCACATGGTCCTCCATAGTTCGAGTCCCAGACCTGGTAGCTTGCTTTCTCATGTCTTCTCTCTCTGTCACTCTCTCTGATAAAAATGAAAAAATAAAAATAATAATAATTAAAGTTAAATAAAATAATTCTTAAAGAAAGAAAGTAAGGGGGACCAGCAGTTAGCATAATGGCTATGTCGCTGGACTCCCATGTAGTTCACCGCGGTTCAAGTCCCGGACCTGGTGGCTTAAACTCACGCCAGGCACGTGTGCGTGCGTGCCCAAGGTCCTGAGAAGAGAATGGAGGAGAAGGGACTGCGGTGTGGCCATCCCCCCCGGGGGGGTGATTTCTCGCTTTCTGTCTCTCTCTGTATTTCTGGCAAGTGCATGTGCCCTATAACAAAAACCTCTCCAAAATAAAAAAAAATAAAAAATAAAAAAAAAAAAGAAAAGAAAAAGAAAAGAAAGGAAAAAATCTGGTATGTGACAGCAAATTAAGAGTTTTCTATACTGCTCAGTGACACATTATTTTTTTCAAAGAATTATTTACTTACTTTTATTTATTTATTTTTATTCGGTATAGGGCACGTGCACTCACCAGAGAGAAACAAAAAGAGAGAGAAAGAGAGAAGAGAGAGAGGGAAAATGAGAAAGCAAGCTGCTAAGTCCAGGACTCAAACCATGGTTGGCCATGTGGGAGTCCAGCACCTCAACCACCACACCACCTGCTGTCCCCAGTGACACATTATTTCTTCAGGTTGCATAAACAGATTCTTAAATGAGATCTGACTCTGTCTTCACAGCCTTCTCAAAACAGTTATGATTAAAAATTCTGAGAGACAACTTAAACATCATTAAAACTAAAAACTTTTGTACATTAGGTACAAAATGCCCAAGTGAAACCCTGGGTATTCTTGTTAATAATGTATTAGCAGAATAACACAAAAGCAAAAACCTGTGATGTACGGGTCTTTGCAAGAGGAGAAGTACATGCTTCTTGAAATTGATCTTCATTAATCCCAATTTCTTTGAGGTAGCTTTCTAACAGTTTTTCAACCTAAAAAAAGAAAGTTTAACTTTTATAATTACATAGAAAAATTCTAAATGGCAGTTTGCATATTAAGTATTGAGTTTAGAAAAGTATAATCAATTTTATTTTTAGGTTTTTGCCATAGAACATGTAAGCTCACCAGAGAGAGATCAGGAAAATGAGAAATCACCTCTCAAAAGTGGTAGCCACACTGCAATCTCTTTTCCTCCAATCTCCTCTCAGCATTTTAGGCATACTCGCACACACTCCCAGCACGATTTTCGAGCCACCAGGTCCAGGACTTGAACTATAGTCAGTTATATGGGAGTGCAGCACCTTAACCACCATGCCACCTGCTGACCCCCATCAATTGTTTTGTAAGTATTTACATATCACATGGTAGTGATGCTGTCTTTCACCAAAAAGTTCATTTTTAGCACAGGTGTACATAAATTTTATTTCCTCTCTTAGAAATAAAATTTATGAAGTCAGAATTATGAAGTTCGACATGACACAACTCTTCTGCTACCCAGAGGCATTTCTTAAGAAAATCAGAAGATAACCATGATTAAACAGGTAACTATTACTTCCCTAAATGCATCAGCAGAATAAGAATAAAATTGAAAGATTATGTGCAAAATCCATAAATACTTGTTTTTTGTTTGTTTGTTTATAGACCACAGATTAGTTTATTTTTAACACCCATCATGCCATGAATTCATAGGGAATAGGTTCCAGCAGCTCAGGCTCCTTTCTATTGGTTCTCACAAAGTGTGCTTCTCTGGGTGGAGCAGGCTGGCGCTTTAGTTGAACCCAAGGTACCTTTTTCTTTGGCTTCTTTCTTTTTCTGGTCATGTTCCTTCACACGTTTTAGTAAGCTATCTCTGCTCTTAGAGTGCTTAATATGCTCAATACGCACATTGATTCTCTTGGCAAGAATCTTGCCCTTAACTTGTTTGTTCACAACAATGCCAACAGCATGCTGGGTAACATTGTAGACTCTTCCAGTTTTGCCATGGTAACATTTGTGGGGCATTCCTTTTTGAATAGTACCCATTCCCTTAATGTTTACAATATCACCTTTCTTGTAGATTTGCATATATGTTGCCAAAGGAACAACTCCATGTTTTCTAAAAGGCCTAGAGAACATATATCGAGTGCCTCTCCTCTTTCCCTTTGTGTTCGTCATTTTGGTTAATTACTGGAAGATGGCGGTTCCATAAATACTTGTTTTAAAACCATTCCTAAGATTCTAGGGTAAAGAGGTAAGTCATATGAATAAAAGGGTCAGATAATTCATATTGTTAGGATATACTGTATTTTTATAAAATTAAAGAATTGTAATTTTAAAAATCCATTGTTTTAATTTATAAAAATTGTAAGTAATGTCCTAATTAATTTTTAAAATCAGAAAAAAAAAATACTCACTAGTTCTTTGTATTCCTGATGAATCTCTGTATAGGTCAATTTGCTTTCTTCTTCATCGTCAAAAACTAAGAGAAAATATTGCATAGTGTAAATCATCTCAATGCAACAAAAATCCATTCCTTAGGGGCTGGCAGGTGGTGTGGTAGTTAAAGGCACTGGACTCCCACATGGCCGACAGGTTCAAGTCCTGGACCTAGTGGCTTGCTTTCTCACTTTCCCACTCTCTGATCAAACTGGAAAATAATAATAAATAAATAAAGTCAAATAAAATAATTCTTTTTAAAAAATCCATTCCATTCCTTATAAACAAAATTATCATTCTTACAACTTAGTTCTTCACCTTTAAATTGTTGTTTTTTCC
The DNA here is from genome assembly GCA_026018925.1 of Tupaia tana. Classification (NCBI taxonomy): domain Eukaryota; kingdom Metazoa; phylum Chordata; class Mammalia; order Scandentia; family Tupaiidae; genus Tupaia; species Tupaia tana. The sequence continues at coordinate 179,164,190 of JAKSZU010000003.1, forward strand.
CTATAAAAAAAAACTAATTGTAAATAAATCTTTTTCTCCTACTTGAGAAAATATTTAAGACAAACATTAATATATAACTTTTAATCAATAATTTAAGGAAACTATTTCTTTGTCTTTTTTGTATTTTTGCCATAGGATGTGTGCTCTTGAAGGAGACACAGAGAGAGAGATGGAGATGGGGAGGGAGAGGGAGGGAGGGAGGGAGAGAGAGAGAGATAAATTACCTTCTAGGGGGAATGGCCACACCAGAATCACTTCTCCTCTCAGAATTTTGAGCATGCATGCACATGTGCCCAGCATGTTTTTCAAGCCGCCAGATCCAGTACTCTAACTACAGTCGGCCATGTGGGAATCTAGCACCTTAACCACCATCCCACCCCTTGGCCTAACAAAAATTTATTAGAAGTTTTTTGTTTTTCCCAGAATTACTTAATTTTATTTATGTTCATTTTAATTTTTTAAAAATTTGACCAGTGAGGGGCCAGCAGTTAGCATAATGGCTATGTCGCTGGCCTCCCACGTAGTCGACCATGGTTCGTGTCCTGGACCCCATGGCTTAAACTCACGCCGGGTGCGTGTGCGTGCATGCCCAAGATCCCGAGAGGAGAACGGAGGAGAAGGGATTGCGGTATGGCCTTCCCCCCTTGGGGGTGATTTCTCGCTTTCTGTTTCTCTGTCTCTCTGTCTGTCTGGCGAGTGCACGTGCCCTATAACAAAAACCTCTCCAAAAAAAAAAAAAAAAAAAAAAAAAAATTGACCAGTTAAGAGAGAAAAAAAAGTGAAAAAGCAAGCCACCAGGTCCAGAAATCAAACCGTGGTCAGACATGTGGGCTCCAGTACCTTAACCACTATACTACCTACTGACCTGGCAACAATTTTTTTAGAATAATTTATTTAATTTTATTTATTATTTATTATTATTATTAAGCTAGAGAGAGACACAGAGAGAGAGAAAGTAAGAAAGCAAGCTGCCAGATCTGGGACTTGAATCATTGTCAGCCATGTGGGAGTCCAGTGCCTTAACCACCATGCCACTTGCTGGCCCCTCTTATAAGCTTTTAATGGAATATTACTGTAACTGTTTTTAAACATTTAAATTTTTTTATTTTTCTGTTTTTTTCTAGAGGGCACATATACTTGCTAAAAAGAGAAAAAGACAAGTGAGAAAGCAACTCCCCAGGGGGAATGGTCACACAGAAATCCCTTCCCTTCCCCCTTCCCTTCCCTGCTTCTCCTTTCAGGATTTGGGGTTTGCATATGAATGCACCTGGCATGTTTTTTAAGCCATGGCGTGCAGAACTGAACCAAGCAGTTGGCCATGTGAATCCAACAACTTTAACCACCATGCCATCTGCTGACCCAAAACATTAAATTTTTTTCACAATAGTCTCCAGATTATTTTATTATATTGGAGGTTTGCTGATGTAGATTTTACGAAAAAAAAAAAAAAAAAAAAAAACTAGGATATTTTTGTTACTGTAGATCAGTAATAAGATTAAAATAAATATAACCAAAACAAATATTTACTGAATGTTTGAAATAACGTAAATGGACTACGTGGGGTAAATGGAATCAAAAGTAATATAATGTTTTCTTTCTTCTAAATGAGGTCAAAATCCACATGTCTCAGTCTCACAGTAGCATTAGTCTTTACGAGAGAATGTGTGAAACGATTTAGATTAAAAAGATTCCCCCAACAAGCTGTAATGTAATTAGGGAAACAGGACAAATTCATGAATTGTGAACAATAAACATTCTTTTATTCCACCAGAATGATCCTTCTAAAATGCAAGATTAATTTCTATAATTTTCTATTTAAAACTCTGCATAGACTGTTCATTGCTTAAATATTAAATACGAAATCCTTAGAAGGCTAGACAAGATTCCAAATCTCATATTCCACCACTCAAAAACCCAAACCCAAGGCCAGCAGGTGGCATGGTTAAGGTGCTGGATTCCCACATGGTCAACCACAGTTGGAGCCCTAGACCCCATAGCTTGAAAAACACCAGGTGGGGACTGGCAGATGGCATAATGGTTACATCACTGGACTCCCACGTAGTCAACCGCAGTTTGATTCCTGGACCTAGTGGCTTAAAACTCACACCCAGCACAATGCATGCAGCCCCAAAATCCCAAGAGAAGAATGGAGGAGAAGGGATTGTAGTGGACATCCCCACTGGGGGGGGGGGGGGTGATTTCTCACTGTCTGTCTGTCTGTCTCCCCAGCAAGCGCACACACCCTGTAGCAAAATATCTCTCTTAAAAAAATAAACAAACAAAAACAAAAACAACAAAACAGGTGTGCATGCCCAAAATCCCAAGAGGAAAAAGGAGAAGCAATTGTGGCATGCCCATCCCTCCTGGGAGATGATTTCTCATTTCCCCTCTCTCTGTCTCTGTCTTTCTCCAACAAACACACATACCCTATGGGGGAAAAAAATAAAAAACACACACAACACAAAAACCTCATATTCCTAGCAATACGCGACTACTTGAAACATCTCCAAACACACTGCTTTAAACCCCCATGCCTTTGCTCAAGACATTCCTTTACTTCACTCTCTGTCTCCTTTCTCTCCCAAACAGCCTCCAAGATATGGCCAAATGGCACATTCTCGACTCACTTGCAACTCCTAGGCTGGTTAGATCCCTTCCTCTGAACTCTTTCATGTGCCTACTTATACCTGTTTTCCTTCCCCAACTAAACTATAAATTTTTTAAACCCAGGATTTTGTTTTATTCATCTTTCTATCCCCATCTTCTGACCCAAGAACACTCAATAAACATTTGTTGAAAGAAATGCTGATGTGACAAAGTTGTATAAAACAGCACACATTTCAGCATTTAGTTTCAGTGTGGTAAATGGAATCAAAAGGTAACATAATTTCTTTCTTCTAAATGAAGTAAAAAATCTACATGCCTTAGTTTCACAATAGCATTAATTTTTTTTTAACTGTATTCATTTCTTCCACAAGACAGAAAGAAACATTCCTGAACAAGGTCCTCACCCTGCAATCCACTCCCAGACTCAGCCAGCCAATGTCACCAGCATGAAGCCCAGCATGCACAGGAAGACTTCAGGATGCCAACCTGGGACCTTCCATGTGGGGTCCAGCATTGCAGAACACTGTATTACCAATGTGCCCCTGAACCTGGCCCTGCATTTTGAATTAAAAGGACTACAAATCAAAGTTATTATTGAAAACTACCTGTAAAAACAAAATAACTGTTAACTTGAATTATGGCAAGAGAATGTAGTGAAAAGATTCAATGTACAAAAGTTATGGAATCTTAGGGTTGAAAGAAGGCCTCAAAAATCATCCAGGATAACCACACTTTTAGTAATTGAATCCCCTTTAAATATCTCCCTTAAGTAGCTGTCAGATCCATTTAAACACTGCTAGTGCAGTGGGGGGTGGGGGACTCACTACCTTCTGAGGCAGGCTAGCTCATCTTGGGATCTTGGGTACATCCTGCTATGAAGCACTCACAGAAATTTGTTTCCCTGTAGCTTGTACATACTGACCCCAGCACTCGCTGAACCTTACAAATCTAATCCCTACAACATAAAACAGACGTTCAAATGACTGATGGATATTACTACCCTCAAAGTCTTGCCTGATTAAATAAACAACCACGATAATGGCTAGACACTCATTCATAGGGCCTGATTTCTGGTTACACCTTTAAATGGGCTCCAATTTGTTTCCAGAACTGAAAGCAGAACTCCAACCATGAACTGATCAGAACCTGAAGGTGTCCATCCCTCATAGGGGGTTCTTACATATGCCATGTATTATTTGTTAGACTAACAAATGCAAACAAATCTTCTCCCCTTTTTAGATCAGAATACAGGCCGCCCAGATCATTGATTCTGGGCCTACTGGAGCAATCACATGCCCTCCTTCGCAGGAAATTGCTGGTGTGGGGTGAATCATTTCATTTCTAAATTGACTTACAGGCGGGAACGGCAATGACAAGGATCAGAGGGAACTCGGGGGCAAATCGACGCTTCTCTTCCCAAGTCACTGGGGTAGCTGTTGTTCTAGAAGCCCACCCAAACGGCCCACATGCCCAGGGCCGAAACGTGCAGGATGGGAACAGGGGATTAAAGTCTAATGTTTTTCGAACACGTACTTGGGCCCTGGGCGGGAGAGTCTCGATCCCTATCTTCAGATCTGCGAAGGAAAGCAAGGTCGGGGTGAAAGCGAGTCCTCCCACATAACTAGCTCTAAGCCTGGTCGACAGGGGTGGCGACCCGGGAGATGAGAGGCGGTCAGCGGTGTCCATCTCCCTGCCAACAACTGGTGAGGAACGAGAAAGGGTTGTCAGTCCGGGCTCTGGTTTTTACCTTCACATTTCTGCTCTACAAAGTCCAAGATGGGGATGGACCAGTCCGGGCCTCGCAGGAACCCCGCGATGCTCTCCACCACCCACTCCACCTCGTCCTCTTCTTCCGCGGCCATCCTGCACTCGAGGGGCAACGAGGTTCTCTAGACCAGACCCCGGAGCCTGCTGAGGCCCTTCGGCCTCAGGGAACGGACACCGAATGCGGGAAGCGTTGCTGCCACAGTCGCCCAGCCACTTGGATAAAAACAACAAGCCAGTTAACGTAAAATGGTCGTTATGGCAACGTGCGTAGCCGCCCGCGGCTGCGGCCCGGAAGTGAAGCCCGCTTTTCTGGAACCTGAGCACCTCTTGGGGGAGAGCAATTGAAGAACATTTCTGATTGGCTAGAAAGAACAGTCGCGGAGCAAAAGCTAGCCCTGCTCCCATTGGCTCGGAGTTGCTAGGCAGGGCAGACGTGTAGACTGGCTGGAGATCCCAGAAGGAACCTCGGCGTTGGTCTTCTGAGGAGAGCGTGGGAGCCCAGGCTTGGCGTTGGCGCCTTGAAGACCCGCGGCGACTCGGCCTCCAGCTGGTAGGGGCCCAAAGGTTTCAGTTCACCGTTGTGTCCCGGCCCCTCGGTCCCAACCGTTTTCAGACTCTATGGCCCAGAACCGTTTGTAATTAAAGGGATGTCTGAAAATACGAAGCTGTGCAAAGTGGTCTGTAATCGGACTTACTGGCCCTGCAGTCGTTTACACCGTGTAGCCCCAGCCGGGTCTCTAACCTCTCAAGCCTAGATAATCAGAATGAGGAGTTTTTCCATGGCAAAACCAAAGTTAACTTTCGTTTAAATAAATGTCTTCGTGACTAGATCTTAATGTCAGATAACTGCAACGCGATTTTTAGATCTAGGTCCATTGAGGAATTAAGTCTTCAGAAGTCATTGTATTTGAAGTCAAAGTGTTTGGAGTCCTGATCTAACGACCTGATCTGTATCTACAATGGAGGTCATTGTACGTGCACTAACAAAACTTTTTTCATTTAATGTATCTTCATCTTTTCATACAAAAGTATAATACTGCTTTCCTTACAATTGCATAGTCTGCTATAAGCATCGTATAGTTCACTTTTATTTTATGTGTATGCACACACAATATTTACTGGAATGCATAAATATGGTCACTGGTGTGCAGCTTTTTTCTCTTTTCTCCCTCCATGATGTGAGTTTGCCATAAACTTCAACTATTTTTTGCTTCTGCAAACTGCCAAAATAAACATTGTGGGTGGCCAGCAGGTCGCGTGGTGGTTAAGGGCACTGGAGTCCCACATGGCGGCGCAGTTGGAGTCCTGGACTTGGTGGCTTGCTTTCTCACTTTCTCTCTCTCTCTTTCTGTCCCTCGCTGGTCAAATTAAAGTGAATAAATAAATAAGTAAAGATAAATAAAATAATTCTTAAGAAAATTGTGTCTCTTAAGAACCATCAGTTTTATATACTATTCCAGGGGATAGATTCTAGCAATATTGCTAAAGTAAAGAATATTCGCGTGATTTACTTGACTGGTTTTCAATTCTTTTTTTACTTCAGTTTTTTAAATCACAAGCAGTTCTGTAATGCACATAACTTGTACATATGTGTTTGAAGTTCATCCTCATGATTTCTTTTGAATAAATTTTCAAAGGGAAAATTATTGAACAATTTTTTTTTTTTTTTAAGGAGAGTTTTTTTTTTGTTGTTTTGGTTTTTTGCCATAGGGCACATGTGCCCTGGAGAGAGACAGTAAGAAATCACCCCCCCACACACACACACCCTGGGATGATCGCACTGCAATCCCTTCTCCTCCATTCTTCTCTCAGGATTTTGGGGACACAGGTACACATGCCTAGTATGAGTTTCAAGTCTCCAGGTCCAGGACTTGAACTGCAGTGGGCCATGTGGGAGTCCAGCAACGTAACCATTACACCATCTGCTGGTCCAGAGCAGTTTTATTTTAATTGGCCTGTATGTTTCTTCCTGTGTTGCTCTTTCATATCTTATTGGGATATTGAGGGTTTTTTCCTGATTGATTTATAAGACCTTTTTGTAAGAATTTAAAGGCCACATAGTGGTATACAGTGGTACAAAATGTGACACTCTGCAAGGCTCAGCCACCTGAGAAAGTTCTGGGTTCACATCCTGAGGCTTTTGCGAATATACCAAGCATCCACATGCTAGTAATCCTCCCTGAGTAAGCTGCACACACACATGATGATCTGAGGCTGGCTGGGGGGAAGGGGGGTAGGAAATAGCAGCAAGACCCTGTTGGAAATGCTGTCTCTATGTCTTTCTCACTCATTGGAAGAAGGAAAATAAGGAAGAAAGGAAGGGCGGGAGGAAAAATAATTTTTTTTTCTTTTTTTTTTGGAGAGGTTTTTGCTGTAGGGTGCATGTACTTGCCCAAAACAGAGAGACAGAGAGACAGAAAGTGAGAAATCACCCCCAGGGGGATGGCCACACCGCAATCCCTTTTCCTCCATTCTCCTCTTGGGATCTTGGGCATGCACGCACACATGCTTGTGTGAGTTTAAGCCACTGGGCCCAGGATTTCAACCATGGTCAACCACATGGGAGTCTAGCGACATAGCCATTAACACCAACTGCTAGTCTCAAAGAAAGAAAATTTTAACCTCTATTTTTTTAGGGGTTTTGCCATTGGGCTTGTGCACTCACTAGAGAAAGACAGAGAAAATGAGAAATCACCACCCCTGGGGGCACAGCCACATAGCAGTCCCTTCGCTTCCATTCTCCTGGGATTCTGCACATGCACACACATGCGCCCAGCATGATTTTCAAGCCACCAGATCCAGGACTTGAACTGTGGTCAGTCATATGGGAGTCCAGCACCTTAACCATCACGCCACCTGCTGGTTCCTGTCATATGTTGTAATGACATGTGTCTCATTCTTTGTTGACTCTTCAGAAAGTTTTCTTTTTGCAAACCTGTTTTTGGTTATTTTAATTGACAAAAATTGTATATATTTATTGTGTACAGCATATCGTTTTAAAACATATATACATTGTGAAATGACTAAATCAAATTAATTAAAATATATATTACTTTTATTTGTAGTGAGGGTCATTTTTCTTTTAATTTAGTTCCTTGTATCTTTTGCTTTTGAGAATATTATGCTTTCCATGTAGACTGTAAGTGGAAGATAATAAGTTAATTACTTTGCATAGTAGATAGCTATTCTCCAAAAACCACTTGCTGGAAATGGATGTGGTAAAGTGTTGTGGTTTTTTAATTACTGAAAAGAAGTAAAAGGAAAGAAGGACATCATTATCCTGGTTTTTTTGTTTGTTTGTTTGCTATAGGATGCATGTGCTCACCAGACAGAGAGAGACAAAGACAGAGAAATCACTCCCAGGGTGGATGGCCTTGCTGCAGTCCCTTCTCCTCTATTCTCTTGGGATTTGGAGCATGCACACACATGCCTATGGCATGATTTTCAAACTGCCAAGTCCAGAACTCGAACCACAGAATTGTCCTTGTAGGATCTAGCACCTTATCCTCCATGCCACCTGCTGGCCCAACATCATCATTCTTACACTGAAATATTTTGACATCCATGGTGGATTACTGTCATTCATTAGTCTGTTTTTCTGTCTTAAAAACTGGCTAAAAATTGGGAACCAGCAGTTAGCGTAATGGCTATGTCTCTGGACTCCCACGTAGTCACCCGCGGTTCAAGTCCCGGACCCGGTGGCTTAAAACTCACACCAGGCGCGTGTGCGTGCATGCCCAAGATCCCGAGAGGAGAATGGAGGAGAAGGGATTGCGGCGTGACTATCCCCCCTGGGGGATGATTTCTCGCTTTCTGTCTCTATGTCTCTCTCAGTCTGTCTGGCGAGCACACGCGCCCTATAGCGGAAAAACCTCTCCCAAAAAAAAACTGGCTAAAAATAGAACTCTCACTTTCTTCTTCTGCCAGTTTCCTCCTTCCATAAAGAAGCCATATAGTTTCTGAGGTCACAAAGTGCTATCCAGTGCATTCTCTTAGAGTCTTTATCCTGAACTTCTTCCAAGTGTTTTGGGATTCCATTAGAAGCAGAGGATAACTGTGATGTACAACTCTCCCTTTTATTTTCTTGGCCTTATTCCTGAATGTGACCAATGTGGATTCCTTCAGGCCTTCAAGTTCTCTTATTTATTTCAAAATATTTTATTATTTCGATGTTCTCCTCAAAGCTTAAAGCTTTTCATTATTCACTACTTGGATTCTTAAATCCAAGATGCCTACACAGGTTTGAGAAGATAAGACTATTCAATATGCTTATCATGAAGTAAACACAAACCCATGAGGAAAGGGTGCATAATCTTAGGGCAGTGCATGTGGATACACTGGAGTAAGAATAAGAAAACAGCTTGGATGTGTTATATATTTTTCCCCAGGTCCCTCCATTCAGTTGGCTAGTGTTTTCAGTGCATAACGCACTGCCAAAGCCTACTCATCTCTAAGAAACTCACAAACCCATCCTGGCAATTTCGTTTATCTTTTTAGCTTTTGTGTATAAAAATATTTTTAACATTAAAGATACATGTAATAGAAAATATGGAAATAGAGACGCACACAAATAAACATATATATATATATATATATACATACATACAAAGGGACTTTAAAAGTTTCCAGAAAATATTGGGACCAGCATAATGGTTACATCACTGGACTCCCACATAGTCGACCGCAGTTCCAATCCCAGATCTGGTGGCTTAAAATTTACACCAGGCATGTGTGCATGCATCCCCAAGATCCAGAGAGGAGAACAGAGAAGGGATTGCAGTGTAGTTATTCCCCTGGGGGGTGATTTGCGCTTTCTGTCTCTCTGTCTCTCAGGCAAGCACATGTGCCCTATAGCAAAAATCTCTCTAAAAAAAAAGTTCATGAAAAATGTGTATTACAGAAAAGTGCATGAATTTCAAAACCTTTTTACACCCAAATAAACTCATACTTTAATTCCATTTTTCCATGAACTTTACACATTACACCGCACACACATACACACATGTGTGCACACACACACCTACATCATTTTCACCATAGAGTTAATAAAAGGTTTAATTAGAGGGACCATCAGTTGGCATAATGGCAGTGTTACTGGACTCCCATGTAGTTGACCACAGATCGAGTCCTGGACCTAGTGGCTTAAACTCACACTAGGTGCGTGTGTGTGCGTGCCCAAGATCCCAAGAGGATAATGGAGGAGAAGGGATTGCGGCATGGCCATCCCCTCGGGGGTTGATTTCTTGCTTTCTGTCTCTCTCTCTCTTTCTGGCGAGCACACGCGCCCTATAGCAAAAAACCTCTCCAAAAAAAAAGAAAAAGATTTAATTAGAGATCACATGTAAAAAGTACTTCGGGGCCACCTGGTGGTGTGGTTGTTTAGGTGTCTGGATCTCACATGCCAATTGCATGGTTAGAGTCCAAAACCCAACACCTTGAGAAACAATGCTTGGTGCATGCATGCCTAAAATACTAAAAGAAGAAATGGAGGAGAAGGGGTTGCAGTATGTCCATACCTCATGAAATAATGGGGGGGGGAGTTTCGTTCTCTCTCTTCTCTCTGTCTTAGTGAGCACATGCACCCTCTAACAAATGAAAGTCTTAAGATCAGACTTGATAATTCTCAATATATATTAGCTATTATAAGTACAACATGTGATGTTTCATAAGCAATGTCTGAGATACATGCTTTTTTAAACTTATTTTTTAACTTTATTTATTTAAAAGACTTTTTTATTAATTTAATTTTACTCATCATTGTTATTTATTTATTTATTTATTTTAATGTAAGCAGAGAGAGAGAGACAGAAAGAGAGAGAGGGAAACTGAGAAAGCAAGCTGCCAGGTCCAGGACTCAAACCACAGTCAATCATGTGGGAGTGCAGTGCCCTTAACCACTACACCATCTGCCTGCCCCCTGTCTGAGAAACATTCTGTGAAATGTATCATTAGGCAGTTTAATCATTGTGTGAACTTCATAAAGTGTATTTATAGAAAACCTAGATGGTATAGCTTACCTGGAGACTTAAAAAAGTTCAATGACAAAAGAAATTCCGAGTTTATTTTGGTGCAAAAAATTGAAATCTATGCATAGTTTGTTTCATCATATGCATTGTCTATAAACTATTGAAGACCAATTGTACTACACACTAGGCTATAAGAGGATATAACCTATTATAATCTATGAACCCACTGTCATGCATACAGTCCTTCACTGACCTAAATTTCACTGTACGGCTCATGACTGTATTAGGTATTTAACAACTTTGCAGTGTGAATATGAGGAGCTATTCTCTTTATTTTGTTTCTCCTTTCATGTTAAGGATTTTTTTGTCCTTTACTGCAGCCCCGTTGAAATTTTCTTCTCTCCATCCTACATACTGGCACTGAGCCTCTGCCCTATTTGAGGGCTATAAAATTCAGTCATCTTTTTTTTGAAGAGACATTTGCTATAGGGCACATACACTAACCAGAGAGACAGAAAGCAAGAAATCACCACCACCACTACCACCCAGCTCACCAATTTTCCTCTCTGGATCTTGGGCATGCACGCCTGCCCAGGATATTTTAAGCTACTGGGTCCAGGACTTTAATCACAGTCAACTCTGTGGGAGTCCAGCAACGTAACCATTATGCCATCTGCTGGTCCCAAAATTCAGTCTTAACAAGATGACTGCATTTCTCTTAACAAGATGACTACATTTCTCCAGGTTTCTCAGGAACCAGGTGAATGATTACACACAGTTCTGTAGTGCATTAAAGTTTACCAAAGAGATCACATCTATTTGATTCAGAGCAGACTTGTAAGCTACATAAATACAACACTCAAATTTTCCCCAGCTTCTAGATGGTGTATTAGTTGGCTAGTGTAGTCCAGCTGTAAGAACAAAAGTGACTACTAGCCTTTAAAGATGTTTTCCTTTCCTTTTATTGGGTGGTCAGGAAAGTCATGATGTATTTTTCTGTTATTGTATGCAGCTGACCTTGCTGTACTGTTTAACTTGTAGCTTGGGAGAAGAGCCTGAGTGCTTGGGAGAAGAATGAAGGATAAGAGATTGCAGCATGGCCATCCCCCCCAGGGGGTGATTTTTTACTTTCCCTCTCACTGTCTCTCTCTCTCTTTCTTTATGGTGATTGCACACACCTTATAGCAAAAAAGAAAAAAAAAATCTCCCCAATAAAAGCAAAAACAAACAGATATGTGTGCATTCATGTCCAGAATCTGGAGAGGAGAGTGGAGGAGAGGATTGCAGTGTGATCATCCCGTCCCCTTGGGGGATACTTCTCATTTTCCCTGTCTCTCTTTGGCAAGCACTGCACCCTATAGCAAAAACCTTAAAAAAAAAACCCCACTCTTTCAGGGGTAGATCTGGGAACCAGTACTTGTGTGGAAGATAGTACTGGATTGGGCTTAATAAAGGAACTTTTTCAGGAATGGCAGAGAAGCACATATTTAGTTATTTTTTTAAATTTATCTTTATTGCTTTTTCTGTTGGAAAAGTATGTCTACATTGAAAATAAATTCAAACATTATAGAACTATACAATGAAGTGACTGTCTCCCATTTTTCCTACCACCCGAAGGAGACCACTATAGTTGGGTTTTTGTTTGTTTATTGATTAATTTTGTTAATTAACATTTTTGATAAGGATGTTTGTATCTATATTCACTAGGGATATTGGTTTACAGTTTTATTTTGTACTGCCTGATTGTGGTTTCAGAATAATAACAACTTTATAAAATGAATTGAGAGGTATTCCCTCATCTTCCAATTTTTATAATAGATGTAAAATTGATATTGATTCTTCCTTAAATATTTAGTAACATTCTTCAGTAAAGACATCTGGGATAGGAGACTTTATTTTGGGGAGTTATAAAATCATACATTAAATGTTACTAAAAGTGGGACTAGCAGTTGGCGTAACGGCTATGTTGCTGGACTCCCGTGTAGTCAACCATGGTTCAAGTCCCGGACCCGGTGGCTTGGACTCACGCTGGACACACATGCGTGCGTGCCCAGGATCCCGAGAGGAGAATGGAGGAAAAGGGATTGCAGTGTGGCCATCCCCCCTGGAGGGTGATTTCTCGCTTTCTGTCTTTCTGTCTCTCTCTGTCTTTCTGGTGAGCGCATGTGCCCTATAGCAAAAACCTCTCCAAAAAAGAAAGCAATATATTACTAAAAGTTACAGGACAATTCAAATGAACTATTTCTTATTGGGTGTATTATGAGGATGGTATTTCTCGTCAGTTTTCAGAAATTTGACTTTGATTTGCCTTGGTGTGTATCTTTTTAAAAATTATTTATTGCCATAGGGTGCGTGTACTCGTCAGAGAGGGAGAGAGAGAGGAGGAGAAAGAAAGCACCCCTTAGTGGAGCATGCTCATGCTACAATCCCCCTCCCTCATTTCTCCCTCCTGTCAGGATTTTGCGGATGTGCACATATGTGACTGGCATGTTTTCTAAGCTGTCAGGGCTGGAATTCCAACTGCAGTTGACCACATGGAATCTGACTTACTTAACCAGGCCATAGAGCTTAGCCTCTTGGTATGAAATTTTGTAATTTATTCTATGTGAGGTTTATTCAGCCTTTTTTTTTTTTTTTTGTTAAGAGAGCGATTTTTGCTATAGGGCATGTGTGTTCATCAGAGAGACAAGAGAGACAGAAGGCAAGAATTCAGCCCCCCCAGGGGGAATGACCACATCACAATCCCTTCTCCTCCATTCTCCTCTCAGGATTCTTGGCACGCACTCATACGTGCCCAGCATGAGTTTTAAGCCACCAGGTCCAGGGCTCAAACTGCAATTGGCCATGTCGGAGTCCAGTGACATAACCATTATGCCTTCTGCTGGTCCCTATTCAGCTTTTAAAAATGTGTTTGTTCATATTTTCTGCCAAATTTTATATATTTTTAGTCATCATTACAGTGAATTTTCTCAGATATTTCAGCCTATTTCTTTTCACTTATTTTTCCAGTACTCCCATTATACAAAAGGTAGTTTTATTGTTATAATTTCACAGGCCCCTGGGGTTCTACTTTTTTTTTCTGTCTGTTTTCTCTGTGTTGATAAGATTGTTTAATTTCTACTGTTTTATCTTCAAGTTTACTGATTCTTACCTCTGTTCTGTTCATTCTGTAGGTCACTGAGAAACTTTATTTTTTAATTTTAATTTTTGCATTTATCAGCTTTAAAATTTGTTTTATCTTGATATATCTGCTCATTTGCTGAGACTATTTCTTTGAGAAGATTATTTTTGTTGACCTAAAGTCTGTTTATAATTTCTTCTTGATACAGTGTTGTACTGACTACCTTAAAATTCCAACTGCAGTTGACCATGTGGGATATGACTTATTTAACTTATTTTATTAAATAATTTTAAAATCTCTTTCATTTTTTTTACTGTTGTCATCTATCAGTAGTCTTTTTTTTTTCATTTATTTTGCCAAATTTTGGATTTTGGTTAAAAAAACTGATTTTTATTAAAGTATGATCATATCAGTTACTATGTTATGAATCATGGCTTGCTCTGTAGAAGAAATGGGGAGAAGGATGTGCTGCTTCCTTTCTGCAGGTGCAGTCAAAAGTTCAGGTTGTTGGGAACCGGCAGTTAGCGTAATGGCTATGTCGCTGGACTCCCACGTAGTCGACCGCGGTTCGCGTCTCGGACCCGGTGGCTTACAACTCACGCCGGGCGCGTGTGCATGCATGCCCAAGATCCCGAGAGGAGAATGGAGGAGAAGGGATTGTGGCGTGGCCATCCCCCCTGGGGGGTGATTTCTCGCTTTCTGTCTCTCTGTCTCTCTCTGTCTGTCCGGTGAGCGCACGCACCCTATAGCGAAAAACCTCTCCAAAAAAAAAAAAAAAGTTCAGGTTGTTCACTCAGCCTCTGCTGACATTCAAGGTTGGGGGTAGGGTCACTTATTTATTGCCAAGCAGGCATGGAGATTCTGGCTCACCCTGTGACTGCACTGATACTGTGTAGGTGAATCATATTCTTAGTACACCAGCAAAGATGAAAGTTTGGGATTTTTATCTGGCCTTCTTACACTACAGCAACAGTGGAGAGGATATGGGGATAGAGCCATGTTTGTCATCGTTGTTGTTTTGCTCTGGTGTTTGGTTATATTTATCAGTTGTTGAAAAAATAAAAAAATTCTGTGATGCTAGGCTGGACCTGTTTCGTGGTCCTTTGCTTAGAGAGAGCAGACTTTCATCCAGCATTTTTCAGAGGACTGGGTGGCATTCCTCCCGAGATTTTTGCTATAGGGCGCATGTGCTCGTGAAATCACCCCCTCCCACCCCCCCGGGGGCATGGCCACGCTGCGATCCCTTCTCCTCCATTCTCCTCTCGGGATCTTGGGCACACACACGCGCTCGGCGTGAGTTTAAGCCACCAGGTCCGGGACTCGAACCGCGGAGTTCAGCGACATAGCCATTACACTAACTGCTGGTCCCCAACTTAGCAATCTTCTCCAAGCTTCTCTAATGTATATGGGGCCAAAAGGAAACTCAAGTGCTGCTCTTCAGATGACATCACACCTGCGACAAAGGTGACAGTTCATCTTCCAGGATCTGCTTCATGTATCTAACGTGCCCAGGAATTTCAGTTGTGCATTCCAGCCTCAGTAAAGTATGTGAGCTGATATGATTAATACCCAGAAGATGTAAGTTACAAGTGTTCTCTTCTATGTGACCACTACCTTTGCCTCCCGTCATTAATGGAGGGGAATGACATCCAGCATCTAAAGTCCCGGAGAGAGGTGAGCTTTGCAGGTTGCTCCTCTGTAGACCATCCTGAGGTGCGCTCATCGCTCAGTACGCCGAATCTCACAATGAAGGACCGATGGTAGACTGTGAGCCCCAGGACCTCTCAACTTCACCTATGCCGGCGCTACACACTGCGGGCTCCATCTCCCTTCCACCGGAAACCACTGTCATTGCTGTCAGCCTCCAGATTTTAAAATTTGAGATTCTTATTTTTATTCAGATATTAACATACATTATTCTCTTTTTTAAGTAACAAAATGAGACCATTGCCATTTATACGAGTTGTTTTATTTTTTGAAAGTCAAGAGTAAACTGATTTAATGGCATCTAGAAAATCTTTACAGTCTTCAAATCAGTAGGCACTTAGAATAAAAGTCAAGAAAGGATTACAGCTGGTAATCAATTTATTAAAATAGTTGATTTAAGCATCTGCAATGGTGACTTCTACCTCAACTCCTAGTTCAATACTGATGGAAGTAATCTTAACAATCTCAGGACTGTGCAAATCAACAAGTTCCTTGTGCATTCTCATCTGAAAACCATCCCAAGTCTTAGGACCCAACACCACAAGGCGTTTTTTCTTGTAGTGATTCTCAAAGTCTGAGTAAGCATCCAAACTGGTCCTTTCACTTTGAGATTCTTTTCCTTTCCACCTCTGATAAGTCAGCACACATTTTCTCCAAGGACTTCACATTGCCGTTGGTTAAAGTAATTCTAATTCAGTGAATGGCCACTTCTACCTCCATGGGTGTTTTTCCAGTATCTTTTTTTTTTTTTTTTTTTTTTTTTAGAGGGAGAATTTTCCCTTAGGACACACACGCTCACCAGAGAGACAGACAAAAAGCGAGAAATCACTCCCTAAAGGGCATGGCCACACTACTAGTTTTGATTTGCATTTCCCTTATAATAAAAGATGTCGAGCATGTTTTCATATGCTTTTGGGCCATTTGTATGTCCTCTTGGAAGAATTACTTGTTCAGTTCATTTTCCCATCTTTTAATTGGACTGATTTGTGTGTGTGTGTGTGTGTGTGTGTGTGTGTGTGTGTAAGCTGCTTGAGTTTCCTGTATATTTTGGTTATCAGTCCCATATCTGAGATATAGTTTACAAATATATTCTCCACCTCTGAGGGTTGTTGTCTCACTCCACCTATTGTTTCTTTTGCTGTGCAGAAGCTTCTCAGTCTAGCATAGTTCCATTTGTCTATTTGGGGGACTATTGCCTGTGCTTTGGATGTCTTCTTTAAGAAGTCTTTGCCTACTCCAAGGTGACCAAGAGTTTTTCCTATTTTTTCCACCAGTATTTTTATAGTTTGGGGTTTTATGTTTAGATCCTCAATCCATTTTGAATTAATTTTTATTAGTGGTGAGAGATAAGGATCCAGTTTCATTCTTCTGCCAGTGGATATCCTGTTCTCCCAGCACCATTTGCTGAAGAGATTTTCTTTTTCCCACTGGATCGTCTTGTGCCCTTTGTCAAGGATCAGTTGGCTTTATGTTTTGGGGTTTATTTGGAGGTGCTCAATTTTATTCCATTGGTCTACCTGTCTGTTTTTATGCCAATACCATGCTTTTTTTTTTTTTAATTATCACAGATTTCTGATATGTTTTCAGGTTGGAAAGTGAGATGCTTCCTACTTTATTCCCTTTCACAGTATTGCTTTGGCAACACAGGGCCTTTCATGCTTCCAGACAAATTTTGTGATTTTTTTTCTATTTCTGTGAGGAATCTCTCTGGTACTTTGACTGGGATTGCATTAAATTTTTAGATTAATTTGGGTAGTATTGACATCATGATTCTATTAATTTTTCCAATCCAGGAACATGGGATACTTTTCCACTTTTTTGTATCATTTTAAATTTCTTTTTCTAGTGTTTCATAGTTTTCTTTGTAGAGATCTTTGACAAGGTTTATTCCTAGATATCTTATTGAGTTTGTGGCTATTTTAAGTGGGATTTCTTTCTTCAATTCTGTCTCAGTTTGTCTACTGTTGGTGTATAAAAATGCTATAGATTTTTGTATGTTGATTTCGTATCCTGCCACTTTACTATATTAGATTCATTTTTCACTTCCAGGAGTTTTTTTGTGGGTTCTTATGGATTTTCTATGGATAACATCTTATCATCTGCAAATAGAGATAATTTCACTTCCTTTAGTATTTGGATGCCTTTTATTTGATGCTCTTATCTAGTTGCACTGACTAGAATTTCCAGTACTATGTTAAAAAGGAGTGGAAAAAGTGGACAGCCTTGTCTTGTTCCAGTTTTGAGTAGAAAAGCTTTCAGCTGTTCTCCATAAATTACGATGTTAGATATGAATTTTTAAAAATAATTATTTATTTATTTAATTCCATTTGTTATTATTTTTAATTTGGCCAGGGAGAAAGAGAGAAAAGGAAAGGGGGAGAAAGCAAGCCACCATGTCCAGCACTCGAACCACAGTCAGCCATGTGGGAATCCAGTGCCTTTAACCATCATGCCATCTGCTGACCCAGCTATGGGTTTTTCATAGATGGCTTTTATTGTGTTGAGGAATGTCCCTTCTATGCTGATTTTACTGAGAGTCTTTTTTTCTTTTTTTCAGAATAATTTATTTTATCAATTCCATTTGTTATTATTATTATTATTTTAATTTGACCAGAAAGAGACAGAGAGAAAGGGCAAGTGAGAAAGCAAGCCGCCAGGTCCGAGACTTGAATCATGGTCAGCCCTGTGAGAATCTAGCATCTTTAACCATCATGCCACCTGCTGGACCTTGCTGAGAGTCTTAATCATGAAGGGATTTGTATTTTCTTGAATGCTTTTTCTGCATTGACTGATATGATCATATGGTATTTATCTTTCCTTTTGCTAATGTGATGTATTACATTTATTGTTTTATATATATTGAACCATCCTTGCATCCCTGGAATAAAGTCTACTTGGTCACAGTGTATAATATTTTTAATATGTGGTTGAATCTGATTTCCTAGTATCTTGTTGAGAAATTTCACATCCATATTCATCAGGAATATGGCCCTGAAGTTTTCTCTTTTTATCATGTCCTTGTCTGGTTTTGGAATTAAGATGATGAAGGCTTCATAGAATAAGTTTGGGAGGATTCCTTCCTTTGGAATTTTTAGAAATAGTTTAAGGAGAATTGGGATTAGTTCTTTAGAAGTTTTGTGGAATTCAGAAGTAAAGCCATCAGGACCTGGGTTCTTCCTTGTTAGATTATTTATTACTAATTCAATCTCATTGCTTGTTATGGGTCCATTCAGAGTTTCTATTTCTTCCTGGTTCAATCTTGGTAAGTTATACATGTCCAGATGCCTACTATTCCATTAAATGATGCATTTTAACCCTTACTGAATACCTTGTTCGTACACATTTCCAATGTTTTGCTCTTATAAGCAATACTACAATAAACAGTCATTTACATGTATTTTTGCATTCTTATCTGAGCAGGTTCATAAAAAAGAAGTGAAATTATGGTTATAAGGATATGAAACATTTTTGTAATGATAAAAATTTTCATTTATTTTTTACTAAACTTCCCTTCAAAAGATAGGAGTGGGACCAGCAGTTGGTATAATAGCTATGTCGCTGGACTCCCATATAGTCGATTGCAGTTCGAGTCCTGGACCTGGTGGCTTAAACTCATGCTGGGCGTGTGTGCATGTGTGCCCAAGATCCCGAGAGGAGAATGGAGGAGAAGGGATTGCGGAGTGGCCATTCCCCCTGGGGGGCGATTTCTCACTTTCTGTCTCTCTTTCTGGTGAGTGCACGTGCCCTCTAGCCAAAACCTCTCAAAGAAAGAAAGAAAAAGAGATAGGACTATAGGGCCAGCAGGTGGTGTAGTGGCTAAGGCACTGGACTCCCTCATGACCAACCACAGTTCAAGCCCCAGACGTG
Organism: Tupaia tana; assembly: GCA_026018925.1. Taxonomy (NCBI): domain Eukaryota; kingdom Metazoa; phylum Chordata; class Mammalia; order Scandentia; family Tupaiidae; genus Tupaia; species Tupaia tana. The sequence goes on from JAKSZU010000003.1 coordinate 179,183,225, forward strand.
GCGGCTTGAAAGTTACATTGGACACGTGTGCATGTATACCCAAAATCCTGACAGGAGAAAGGATTGTGGTGTGGCCATGCAGAGTGATTTCTCACTTTCCTTCTTTCTAGTTCTGTGTATCTTTCTCTGGAGAGCACACAGCCTATGGCAAAACCTGGGGAAAAAATGACATACTGATACTCTCACAAAAAAATTAAGTATTATTTTCCTAGACCATCTTCAGCACTAAAAACTAGTAGTTTTTTCTAAAAAATATTTATTTTGTTTATTATCACTAGTTTTTAATTTGCTATAGGACACATATGCTCACCAGAGAGAGACAGAGAGAGAGAGAAATGGAAAGGGGGAAAGCAAGCCACCAGGTCTGGGACTTAAACTGTGGTTGACCATGTGAGAGTCCAGCAACTTAACCACCATGTCACCTGCTAGCCCAAAAACTGGTAGTCTTTTAATTGCTCTTTTTGCTGAAAGATAAAAAGTATTTACTTGTTTTAACTTGTCTTCATTTAATTTTTAAGAAGATTGGTGATTCATACATATATTAATATTCTTGCATGTATTATTCTTGGACATTTGCATTTGTGGGAAGAATGATTTTGTTGTTGTTTTGTTTCCATTTTTAACTTTTTATTATGGAAATTAGCAAACATATCCAAAAGCATATTATACCATGCTTCAATAATCATCATTTTTGCCAAATCTGACATCATGTCAAATAAGTGCGACTGATAGATGTCATTTAATACTTTTTGACCCACTCACCTCTAAGTTTTTGGTTAGCCAAAAAGAAGCTGCAAATAACAGCCAGAACTCTAGGGCATCTTTGCAGCAGTAGAAATGTAGTTGCAGATTCCGGCCTCCAGATGGCAGACTAGTGTAAAAAGAAAAGAAATCTGTAACAACTACCAAGATGCTGCTTCCACATGGCCCAGTTTCTTGGGAAACTTTCCCATTAGTACTGAGGGGAGGAGAGACTCGTAAGAGGCATTGTTTTACATTGTAGTAAAAATCTTAATTATTTGATAGTAATGTATTTTGCTTTATTTTATTATTAGATAAAATACCTTAATGGATTTTGGATTTTGTTTTTCTCCTTATAAATTTTATAATTAAGAAAGTGTATTTAATTTCTTCATAAGAATGAAAGACAAAGAAAGATAAACACTTTCAACAGGTTCTCATGGTTCCCCCTTCTCTGCCTTCCCAGACGGACAAGATCTTGGGTTTGGGAGCCCAACATATACAGGTAGAACGGGGAACTGAACCAGTCATCTTCCATATAGATGCAGCATCACTTGAGCTGCACATAGCCACTGTGCTACCAAGCTGGTCCATGAATTTTATTACCATTCTTAAGGTCTCCAAAAATAATTAGTTAGAATTTCATCAAACTAATAATTTGGAAAAATTCAAGATTCTTATTATATTTATTTTTCCAATTAAAAAACATGATGTTGGGGCTGGCAGGTGGCATGGTGGTTAAGGGCACTGGACTCCCGCATGGCCGACCGTGGTTCAGGTTCCAGACCTGGCGGCTTGCTTCCTCATTTTCCCTCTCTCTCTCACTCTGTCCCTCTCTGGTCAAATTAAGTAAATAAATAAAGTTAAATAAAATAATTCTTTAAAAAAGGAAAAAATGTTTTTCTCATTTATTTAAGTCTCTGTATTTCTCAGTCAGTATTGCAGTTTTCTGTTCCTTTTAGATTTTTGCCATAGGGTACATGCACTTGCCAGAGAGAAAAAGTGAGAAAGCACTCATCAGGGGAATGGCCATGCCACAATCCCTTTTCCTCCATTCTCCTCCTGGGATTTTGGGGCACACACACACATGTACTCTGTGTGAGTTTCAAGCATCTGGGTCCAGGACTTGAATAATGGTTGGCCATGTGGGAGTCCAGCACCTTAACCACTACACCATATGCTAGCCCCAGTAAAGTCCTCCTTTTTTTTTTTTTTTTTTTTTAAGAATTATTTTATTTAACTTTACTTATTTATTTATTTATTTTAATTTGACCAGAGTGGGGGGAGGCTAGGAAGGGAGGGAGGTGGGGGGAGAGAGAGAGAGAGAAAGTGAGAAAGCAAGCCACCAGGTCCAGGACTTGAACCACGGTCAAGAATTACATTTCTTAGTAGCTAGGAGATAATATTCTAAGAAAGTCTTCTCAGAAACAAACAAACAAAAAAAAAAAAACAGTAAGGATTTTGACCCTTGTTTTATCTAGTTACATATTTTTTCCTGTAACTCATGACTTGGATAATTTAAATTAAAAAAAAAAAAGAAGGAGTTATGGTAAACTTCCACAGGAATAGTACTGATAGAGCTTAGCTGTGACCCTTCCACTCACAACTGGTCATGCTCCAAGTGGCATTTTTCAGCAGAACTTTCTGCCATGATGAAAGTATTCTATCTCTGTGTTTCTAAGTGTGTCTCCGTGTTGACTGTGGCTCCTGAGGACTTGAAACTTGACTACTGAAATTGAGAAATTTTTCTTTTCTTGTTTAAAAATTTGCCAGACAGAGCGTGAGCTTATCACAGAGACAGAAAGACAGAGGGAGCTAAAGAAAGTACCCCTTTTGGGGCACAGTCACACCACAATCTCTTCCCTTCCATTTCTCCATCCTGTCAGGATTTTGGGCATGCACACACACACGCACCCAACACTTTTTCAAGCCATTGGGTCCAGGATTTGAACCACACATGTGGAATCCAGCTTTCTTAACTACTGGGCCATAGGCTGGCCTAAATTCTTCTTTTTATTTAATCTTAATTCATTTAAATATAAACTTAAGTAGCCACATGTGGCTAGTAGTTGTTATATTGGACAATGCAACTTCTAAGTATGAAATTTATTCAGTATAGGTACGTTAAAACCTGGAACATTTCACCACTAAATGCTTCTTTATGCATAAATAAATTTGACTTGGCAGCATTTTGACAACTGAGAATCAGTATCAGTTTCTGCTCATTTTTTGAAACCTGGTTTAATAGTTACCTCCTGTCTGAGCCACCTTCTTCTGCCATTATGAGAAATACCTGTTGTCCTTATCATTGGTATTTTGTTGCTACAGTTCCCCTTACTCACATGTCACTTCTGTCTTTGTAAGGTTGCATCCAATCCTGTTGAAGTGTTGCATAGGTAATTTGGTTTAAATGTTGGATATAAATATTTTGCCAAGTATAAATTATGGATAATTATGTCAGTAAAATAGTCAGGGATAAAAATGATTAAGAAGATGGGCTAAGGACAGCCCATTTTTGGGGACCCCTCCCTTCTTCTTGGGAGCTCTGTTTTTCCTTCCCTCTCCAATAAACTCCCCGCTTTGCTATACCTACCCTCTGTCCACATCTCAAATTCTTCCTGAGCATGGGACAAGAACTCATGTCTCATTGCAAGTGCTGGGCCCAATCCTCCCCGCTCCCCTGCATTCCTGTGTCACCAGTGTGTTGCAAAAAGCACAAAATCAATTCACAGAGGCTGTAAAACGTGCTGAGAAGACATAACACACAAAAACAGTACCATTTAAAGCAGCACACAAAGTAACTTGAGTATGTGTAAAGAATTTAAGCGATGTTGGGGACAGCAGGTGGCGTGGTGGTTAAGGGTACTGGACTCCCACATGGTCTACTACAGTTTGAGTCCCAGACCTGGCGGCTTACTTTCTCACTTTCCTGCTCTCTCTCTCTATTGCTCTGTCCCTCTCTGGTCAAATTAAAATAAATATATTTTAAAAATTTAATCAGTGTAGTACAAGAATTATGTCAGATATGATAATAAATATACCTGAGTAAATTTTTGGCTTTAAGCTATTTTGAGGGACTAGCAGGTAGTGTGGTGGTTGACTCCCACAGGGCTGACCGATTGGAATCCCAGACCTGGCAGCTTGCTTTTTCACTTTCCCTCTCTCCCTCTGTCTCTCTCTAGTGAATGCCTGTATCAATTTTTTTTAAATGATGATGATGATAAATTAAAATTAAAATGTTTTTTAAAAAGAAAGAAGAAAATGGGCTGGCCCTGTTGTTTAGTGGTTATGGGAGTCAGATCCCACATAGCCAGCTGACACATGGCCAACCTCGCAGTTCAAATCTCAGCCTCAGCAGCTTGGAAGACATGCTAAGCACATGTGTGTGCCCCAAATTCCTGACAGAGTGGAGAAACGAGATGGGATTGCAGTGATTGCAGTGTGACCCTGCCCCATTGAGGGGCGCTTTCTTCTTCTCCTCCTCCCTCTCTGAGAAGCACACGCCCTCTGACCAAAAAATTAAAAAGAGGTTTTGAGACCAGCAGATGGCATAACCAGCAGATGGTTACGTTGGTGGACTCCCACATTGTCAGCCACAGTTCGAGTCCTGGATCCAGAAGCTTAAAACTCACACTGGGCACTTATGTGTGTGTGCCCAAAACCCCGAAAGGAGTATGGAGGAGAAGTTATTTTTGGCATAGCCATTCCCCCTGGGGGACGATTTCTTACTTTCTGTTTCTTTGTCACTCTCTCTCTGTCTCTTCAGCAAGCACATGAAAAAAAAAAACATGCTTTTAATGAGAACTATAAGAATAGAATCAGCACTTTAGCATGGAAATTGCAGTTATATTGTTAAACTACTTTTCAAAGATGGGAATCCATTTCACTGAATCCATTACTATAATTACACTTCAAACCTGCTAAATATATGCACTTAGTATAACTAGTTGTACATGTAGTCTCTACTTCCAGCTCCATTATTTTAAAACTTTAAGATTTGGTGGTTATTCTATTTTAACAATCCTGCACATGTCGCTTCTTGTATTGCTATAGGAACAGTTTAAATGTATATTTAGAAAACATTATGGTTTCAAATGACCTAATAGGATCAAGGAATAACTTCTATAAATTATGTTTAGGTTAACAGATCTCGAACTATTAATTTTAGAGAGTTTAGAACAATTCATTTGAAGTTAAAGTTTCATCATTTAAGTCATAATCTTCAATAGGCAAGAATAATAGCAGTTGCTAAGGTATGTTTTAAAATGTTAATTTTAGGGGCCAGCAGGTGGTATGGTGGTTAAGGGCATTGGACTCCCACATGGCCAACCAAGGTTTGAGTCCTGGACTTGGAGGCTTGCTTTCTCACTTTCTCTCTCTCTCCCTCCCTCCACCTCCCTCTCTGGTCAAATTAAAATAAATAAAGTTAAATAAAATACTTCTTTTTTAAAAAATGTTAATTTTAAATTAAATTATCTGACCTTGAAAACATTGAAATAGTGGACTGGCTGCATACTTTAAAATTAAAGTTTTTTTTTTTTTAATAATTATTTATTTATTTATTTATTTATTTTTATTATTATATTTTAAATTTGACCAGAGAGAGGGAAAGTGAGAATGCAAGCCACCAGGTCTGGGACTGAAACTGGTCGATCATATGGGAGTCCAGTGACTTATCATGCCACCCACCAGCCTCAAAATTAAAATTTCAAAATTTTCTTTTTATTAGGGAGGAAATTGCCTATGAAGATGCTGAGTCTGGGGTGAAGGTTGTTCTTTCTTTTTAAGTGCCAGAGCATGTGTGCACTCATTAGGGTGGAGTGGGGGGTGGAGAGGAGGAGAAAGCAACCTCCAAAGGAGCATGATCATGCCACAATCCCTTCTCCTCCATTTCTCCATCCTGTTGAAATTTTGGACATGCACACACACATGCCAGCAGATTCAAAATACAGTTGGCCATGTGGGATCCAGCTCCCTTAACCACTAGGCTTCTAAGCTGGCCCAGCGGTAGAAGCCATTTTAACTTGGTGAAAGAGGTGACTCATTAAGTCTTCAGGAAGGAACAGATAACACATGCTATCTACTCAGATCAGTAACTGAAGTGAGTCAAATGTCTTTTTCTTCTTAAAGAATTATTTTATTTAACTTTATTTATTTGCTTGTTGTTTTGTTTTGTTTTGTTTTGTTTTGTTTTGTTTTTGACCAGAGAGGAATAGAGCTGGGGGAGGGGGGGATGAGAAAACAAGCCACCAGGTCCAGGATTTGAACTGCGGTTGATCATGTTGGAGTCCAGTGCCCTAAACCACCACGCCACCTGCAGCTCCATATCTAATGTCTTAATAAAATATACTCTTGGGACCAACAGATGGTGTAATGGTTATTTTGCTGGACTCCTGTGTAGTTAACTGACCATGGTTCAAATCCCAGACTCAATGACTTGAAACTCACGCTGGGTGATTTCATGTGCCCAAAAGCCCAAGAGGAAAATGGAGGAGAAGGGATTGAAGTCTGGCCATCCCCCCTGGGGGGTGATTTCTTGCTTTCTGTCTCTCTCTCTCTGTCTTTCTGGCAAGCGCACACATCCTATAGCAAAAACCTCTTCAAAAAAAAAAAATATCTGCGAACCAATTTACAAATAACAATTTCTGCCTTGAGATTCTAGGATAAGCAGGGAATATCTTCTTAGAAGAAAAGTCACCTTAAGAGTGTTCAAAATTTGTTACCATAAATTTCTGAAACTTTTGAAGAGGTTATGCTACTGTTATGGGAATAAAATAGGCATATTATATTTATTGATTGAATGGAGAACTGATTAATAGCATCTGTGCAGCACTTTGCTATGCCCTGAGGATATAACGATGAGCAAAAACAGACCTCCAGGGGGAGATAGACATTAAGTCAAAATTCACCCAGATAAATCATCATCTGGTCCTGGAGGAGAGAATTTTGAGGAGTCCAGAAATCATGACAGCCATAGGCATCCTCTCTAGTGGGGCCCTAATCACCCACAGGAAATCTAACCCTAATTAACAGCATTCCCTTTGGGATTTTCCATTTTGGTCTGTGAAACAAAAACTGGAAATAGTCCCACTGGACACATTTGTCAAACACAGATCTGGTTAGGACAGTGCCTAAATCACCGCTTCACCTCTAGTTAGGTACTTGAGACATCTATTGCCAGCCAGCTTTCTTTCTCACTTACATATTACTAAACACATTTTGAAGCAAGGACCAAAACCAGAGACTGCAGTCTGAGGTGCACCTGAACAGCAAATAAGCCTAGCTTTCTGTATTATCCAAAGGCCAAGGACGTTCACTCCTGCCTATAGCTGCTTTCCAGGGTGCTCAGACTATACACTGTATTATCATGTGTACCCCTGAAACAGGAGCCAAACTACATAACCCATTGCATTCAGGTGGAGCCCCACATGCTTAGGACTAAACTGTATAAAATCCTTCTGCTAACAGTTTGGGGTGGAACGGTTTCCAGAGGTTACATGATTCTGGGACTTGAACCATGGTCAACTACACAGGAGTCCAGCAAAATAACCATTACATCATCTGCTGGTCCCAAGAGTATATTTTATATACGGTTCAAGTCCCGGACCTGGCAACTTGCTTTGTCACTTTCCCTCTCTCTCGCTCTCTCCCACTCTGTCTCTGGTAAAATTAAAATAAATACATGAATAAATAAAGTTAAATAAAATAATTCTTTAAAAAAATAAAATTCTATCTCCAATTATGCTTTTTTATACACTACAAAAGTTACTGTGACCCAAATGAAAAAAAAAGTGTATTTGTGCCAATGTTAAATTATTTGCATGTGGTAGAAAAGAAATGCTTTGGAATCACTTTTAGAAAAATTGAGTCTCAGGTTAAATCTGTGACTTTTCTTATTTATTTATTTATTTTAAAGAATTATTTTATTTAACTTTATTTATTTACTTATTTTAGGTTGACCAGAGAGGGACAGAGAGAGAGAGAGAGTGAGAAAGCAAGCCACCAGGTCCAGGACTAGAAACGCAGTCAGCCGTGTGGGAATCTAGCGCTCCCAACCACCATGCCACCTGCTGGTCTCTATTTATTTTATTTTAAAGAGAGGTTTTTGCTGTCGGGCATGTGTGCTTGTCAAAAAGACAGAGACAGAGACAGAAAGGGAGAAATCATCCCCCAGGGGGATGCCATGCTTCAATCCCTTCTCCTTCATTCTCTTCTCTGGATTTTGGGCATGCACATACACAGACCAATCTAGCATGAGTTTTAAGCCACCAGGTCCAGGACTTGAACCGCGCTCAAATACATGGGAGTCCAGTGACAGCCATTACGCCATCTGCTGATGCCTTTGTTGCTTTTCTATTTAAAATATATTTACTTCTCATGTACTTCTACTAAAAAGAAAAAGTGCTGAGTATTGCCACAATAAAAAAAAAAAAATGATCGGACTTTCTGACATGTTGAAATTTTATGGGAAACATAAAAAATTGTGTTAATGACTGTTCCAAAATTGTATGAGATTCTTAAATATTTGTTATGTATTAGTATGTAATTAGTCATACTTGTAATGCTAAATAGCTCTCATGTAGTTTGTCACAGAAATTATCAAATTTGTCAATTTTCGGTTATAGTAAAATCAGAACTCAAACCATGGCCGTTTTAAGTTTCATTTTCTATAATTAATTACTTTATTCTGATGCTCTTTCTAAAACATTTTAAAATAGGCTACAATTCAAAATTGCCTCTTTTTTAAGGAATTAATGAAAAAGACTCTAATAAGTACTCTTTTTTTTTTAAATAAGTACTCTTGAATATAGGTTTTTGATAACTTTGAGATCTTATTTCTTAATGTCCAGGATTTAAATGGAAACATTGGACCACAGTAACACTGCAAACTCAGAAGAAGAGAGATTAATTACATGAGACTGAGCCGGTGAAATAGAATTTCATGACTTTTGACTAAAACATTACTGATTTTTTTCTATGCTTTGTTTTTTCAGATTTAGGAATTTTGGTTTCCTTTTGAGCTATTGATAGCTCCAGCATTTGTTTAAAAAAATTTTTTTGAAAATGTAATTGAAACATAAACTTTTCTCCCTTCTTGACCCCTCCAAGATTGGAAAGTATTTTTGAATATTCTTATGTTGTGGCTGAATGGTTATTTGCATAAGTTCAATAATACCTGTTGCCTTACATCAGAAATTGGAAACACTGGTTATTGCCTGGGCTTTGACTGGAATGTCATATCTGAAGATATGACCAGAAAGCTAAAGATTTAAGGTTGCTCTCAAGAGAGCCAACAGAAGCTCTTGGAAAGATTGCCTGGTACCATAAACAGTTCCACCTGGCAGGTAAGTAAAGAATGTTACTTCCTGGGCCTGCAAGTGACGTAGTAGTTAAGGGCACTGGACTTGTACATGGCTGACCTTGGTTCAAATCCCACACCTAGCGGCTAGCTAGCTTATTTTCTCTCCGCTCCTCTCCCTTCCCTTCCCCTCCCCTCCCCTCTCCTCTCTCTCTCTTTCTCTCTCTCTCTCTCTCTCTCTCTCTCTCTCTGTTCGTCTCTAGTCAAATTTAAATAAATAAATGTTAAAAAAATAAAATAGTTCTTTTTTTAAAAAAGGAGAACGTCATGTCCTGACAGGCCTGAAAACCTCCAAGTACAGGTACTTAAAGGCACAGTCAGATGGTGAATTCCTGACTTGGCTCAGTAGCTTGGGAGGCTTTTTGAAGAGCCTAATCTGGGGCCAGCAAGTGCCATGGTGATTAAAGGTACTGGACTCCAACATGGCCAACCACGGTTCAAGTCCTGGACCTTGTGGCTTGCTTGCCCACTTTCTCTCACTTGCTCTCTTTTTCTCTGTCTCTGTCTGATCAAACTGGAAGATAATAATAATAATAATAAATAAGGTCAAATAAAATAGTTCTTTTAAAAAAAGAGTCTAATCTGGAGTTCCTTGTAAAAGGTTCCAGAAAAACCAACTAAATCAATTAGTATTCTTATAGGGCTTTGTGCAAATAACAGACCAAATTGAAACTAAACTTATTTTTTTAGTTAGTTTATGCTTCTCTTTAGTAAAAGGAGGAATAGAGAGAGGAAAAAAATGTTTCAGAAGAAAACTATAGTGCAGTTGTTACTAGATTTTAGCTCTGTCCATATTTGTTTTTTAAGTCTTTAGTATCAACCTACTGTTTGAATAGAATCCTAACCTGTTTCTTAGCTTTTAGTCTTAAGCATATTTATCTTAACTTTGTTTGATTTTGATTCATTAAAGGTAAAACTTCTTTTCTTGAAATTAAAAATAATAATAATTATAGTAAACTAAAGACAGTGCAGGAGAATGGTGGACAATGGGGAGGTCGGGAGGGAATCAAAGGGGAAAAAGGAGCAGAACATTTAATGGATACAAAAATGGAAAATTGCTAATAATAATGTGTATGATAATATCTTTGGACCAATATGCAGTATAATCCATGTGGAAAAATACATCCTGTATGCTGTAAAGATGTACAGTAATTAAAAAAATAATAATTAAAGAATAATATTTTTTAAGTTAAAATTAATTCACTGTTTACAAAAGGCAAAAACTGAAAGTCACCTGAAGCCCCTCAACTATAGTATGCATAAATACAATGTGGCAAATAAATGATGAAAAAGTTAAAAAAAAAAAAAAAAAAAAAGGAAGAAGAAGAAAAAGTGACACAAATGGCTGGTGTTCAATGTGCTTGAGTTCCGGGCTCAGCAGTTAGCGTAATGGCTATGTCGCTGGACTCCCACGTAGTCGACTGCGGTTCCTGTCCCGGACCCAGTGGCTTAAAACTCAGGCTGGGCGCGTGTGTGTGCGTGCCCAAGATCCTGAGAGGAGAATGGAGGAGAAGGGATTGCGGCGTGGCCATCCCCCAAGGGGGCTGATTTCTCACTTTCTGTCTGTCTCTCTCTGTCTGGCGAGCGCACGCGCCCTATAGCAAAAAAAAAAAAAAAACTCTCAAAAAAACAAAACAAAACAAAACAAAACAATAAAACCACAAAAAAACAAATATGCTTGAGTCACTACAACTGGTGCTGGACCAGACTGGCTTCTTTACTCCCACCAGTAGCTTCCACTGGCCAAACATAACTGGAAGCCAGTTGGTGAAGGATTCTGGGAAATGACGTATAGTACAGGCTTCCAGGCCCTGCACTTAAAAGAATGCAGAGGGAGAGTGTGATAGTAAGCAATAGAAAAATGACTGGCACACTACTATCAATCAGGTGGATGCTAAATAATTTATAATCAGTTACATCTGATAGAAAATTACTTCTGAGTGAATAAGACAAGTAAATAGCAGGAGTCTCTTTCCAATTATTTTTAAGAAACCTTGCTTGTGAGGCTCATGAAGATGGCAGTGGCACGAGACTGAGCTAGGGAATCAGAGGTCGTTGAGGAAAGGGACCAGCAGTTAGCACAATGGCTATGTCACTGAACTCCCACGTAATCGACCGTGGTTCAAGTCCTGAACCCTGTGGCTTAAACTCACGCCAGGCGTGTGTGCGTGCGTGCCCAAGATCCCAAGAGGAGAATGGAGAAGGAATTTCAGCGTGACCATCCCCTCTGGGGGGTGATATCTCGCTTTCTGTCTCTCTGTCTCTCTGTGTCTTTCTGGCAAATGCACACGTCCTATAGCAAAAATCTCTTAAAAAAAAATAAATAAATAAAAGGAAAGAAAAAAGAACTCGTTGAGAAAGTAGAGTAGGCGGAAAGGGGAGAGTAGGCATTGCAGGACAGGTCTGGGGCAGGCGGCCAGATATTTAATATGATGAAAAGCCAGCCTGGATTTTGGAAAAGACACCTTCTTTCCAGTTAGAAAGTATTTTGTCTTCAAAATCAGACGGAATTAAGGGAACACAAATAAAAAGCCTTCCCTTGTGTCTAGTAAGAGCCAATGCAATTGATAAGGAGAAAAATCTTACTAATTATATGTAAAGTTTCTTTATATTGGAAGAAAACATCACTAAAAGTACAAAAGCTACAGAAATTAGCATCCTTCAATATCTTTAGACAGCTGAGTGAATCAGCGTAATAGAGTTATGTCCCAAAATTAACTTCTTTCATATATCTCCCAGGCATATTCACAAGCATTTGAAAAAGGCTCACATTACCATCATTTGATACTTGATGCAAAAAAATTTTAACTTCTTTATATTTTCTCCACCCTCCCTCTGATTCATAAATTGCTTTGTTGGAGTTCACTGGGGATTATATGACTCAAAGATGAGTTAATTCCTATTTTGTTAGTTGGCATGAAAAACATTCAATGAGCAATGCGAAGCAAGATGATTGCTCTAATAGTAAGCATGCATAGAGTACTTTAAAGATTGTTTTGAGAAATCTACCATAAGATACAGCACATTTAATTTAAAAGGATCTTAAAAACACTAGTTTTTAATGTGAATTCCTCACTTTGCCAGTGTATATGTATCCATGCACAGACTCTTTAAATTTATGACTATATTTTGTGAGGTACCACTCTGAAATGCTGCTCCAGACACTTTTTTCTAGAATTATGAAGTGGTTTAGAATTACAAAAGATGGGAACCAGCAGTTGGCACAATGGCTATGTTGCTGAACTCCCATGTAGTCGACCACAGTTGGAGTCCTGGACCCGGTGGCTTAAACTCATGCTGGGCACATGTGCATGCGTGCCCAAGATCCCGAGAGGAGAATGGAGGAGAAGGGGTTGTGGCGTGACCATCCCCCCTAGGGGGTGATTTCTCGCTTTCTGTCTCTCTCTGTCTTTCTGGCAAGCGCACGCATGCGCCCTATAGCAGAGGGAATAAAAAAAAAAACTCTCCAAAAAAAAGAATTACAAAAGATGGTATTGGTATGTCTTTCTGAAACTTTTTTTTTCTCTAGGGTGCTGGGACCCATGATCACCAGCTGCCCAGTTACCAAAAAATTGTGCTTCTGAAATCTCTTGATGTCAGTACCGTCCACAGGGCAAGCAAGCCACTTACGTGTCGCACTCATGACAAAAGCCGTTTTGTGAAACTTCATTTTTAATCTTATTTTCTTTTTTTAATTTGCCAGAGGGAGTATGTGTATGCCAGAGAGAAAGAAAGAGAAAGGGGGAATGCAGAAAGTGAGAAAGCATCTTCCATGGGGTGGTCACACCGCAATCCCTTCTTTTCCATTTCTTCTTTCAGGATTTTGGGCACACACACACACACGTGTGCCAGGCATGTTTTTCAGGTGACTGGGTCCAGGAATTGAACTGTACTGTCAGACATGTTGGTCCATGCCACCATCTGACCTTGGAATTTCATTATTTTTTTAAGAATTATTTTTTATTTATTATTATTTTTTAATTTGACCAGAGATAGAGAAAAAGTGAGAAAGCAAACCACCAGGTCTGGGACTCGAACTGCAGTCAGCCATGTGAGAGTCCAGTGTCTTTAACCACCATGCCACCTGCTGGCCCTGGAACTTCATTGTTTATAAGCTACCACTTGTTATTATGATATACATACTATATAATCGAAGGTAATTTTTTTAGAATTATTTATTTAATTCTATTTGTTGTTGTTGTTGTTATTATTTAATTTGTCCAGACAGAGAAAGAGAGAGAGACAGAAAGAGAAAGTGAGAAAGCAAGCTGCTAGGTCCAGGACTTGACTGAGGTTGGCCATGTGGGAATCCAACACCTCTAACCACCATGCTACCTGCTGGCCTCAGATAATTAATATTTTTTTAAAATAAAGTCTCCTTTATATTAGAAGAAAATGTGGCATGGTGGTTAAGGTGCTAGACTCCAATACGGCCAACTGCAGTTTGAGTCCTGGACCCAGCAGCTTAAAAGTCACATCAGGAATGTATGTCCAAAATCCAAGAGGAGAATGGAGGAGAAGGAATTGTAGTGTGGCCATCCCCCAACGGGGTGATTTCTCACTTTCCCTCACTATCTCTCTCTCCAGCAAGCTCATGAGACTTATGGCAAAAACCTAAATAAATAAAATAAGGTCATATACATTGATTCAATTTAAATATCAGATAGGTTGAAGGCAATGGATTGAGTTATATTAGCTTGTGGAGCTTAAACATTTTCCTCTCTAATCTTAGAGGTGATAGGTGAACATTCAAGATGCACTCACAAGGACCAGCAGATGGCACAATGGTTACTTTCTTGGACTCTCACTTAGTCAACTATGGTTCAAGTCCTGTACCCAGCGGCTTGAAACTCACACTGGGCACATGTGCATGCATGCCCAAGATTTCAAGTGGAGAATGGAGGAGAAGGGATTGTGATGTGGTCACCCTTCCTGGGAGGTGATTTTTTTGCTTTATGTCTCTGTTTCTCTGTCTCTCCGGCAAGTGCTTGTGCTCTGTAGCAAAAATCTCTCTAATGAAAAGAAAAAAAGATGCATTTCCAAAGGGCCCACTCCTTGATGCACTGGTAATGTGGTGCTCAAGAGAAGCCAGATAGCCAGATTCTACATCGTGACTACAGTTTGAATCTTAGCCCAGGTAGGCTGGAAGACTGGTGGAAGAGGATTGCAGCAAGGCGATCTCTTGTGTATGTGTACACGTTCATCATGAATAAAACAAACAAACAAACAAAAACACAAAGGAAAACATAGTTCACAGAGTAATGCAAAGACTCCAAAGGGATCATTTCACAGATGACTTCAGTCCCAAGAAGTAGTATGTCCAAGTATAGGTCTGGTTGTTCAAATATCAGTTCATGGGGGCCAGCAGATGGTGTTGCAGTTACATCACTGGATTCCCACATGATAGATCGTGGTTTGAGGCCCGGACCTGGTGGCTTCAAAATCATGCCAGGCATGTGTGCGTGCGTGCTGAAGATCCCAGGAGGAGGATGGAGGAGAGGGAATTGCGGGGTGGCCATCCCCTCTGGGGCATAATTTCTCATTTTCCCTCTCACTATCTCTGTCTCTCTGGCAAGCACATGTGCATAAGGCAAAAGAAACTCTTAAAAAAAAAAAAAAAGTTCCATACCCATTGTGGTACGTAAAACAATGGCCTCCTAGTCCCTAACCCTCTGGAACCTGAAAATGTTACTTTACATAACAGAAGAGACTTTGCAAATATGATTAAGGGTAAGGATCTCGAAATGAGATTACTCAGGATTATCCAGGTGGGCGCAATCTAATTACGTGGACTACACAGATCCTTAAAAGCTGACGACCTTTCCCACAAGCAGGAAGAAAGCACCAGAGGGAGATGGAACCTTGCTGGCTTTGAAGGCAGAGGAAGGGAGCCAAGGGTGGATGGCCTCTAGAACCCAAGGCAAGAAAGCAGGTTGTTCCTTAGGGACTCAAAAAGAGAACACAGCCATTTGACACCTTGATTTTTTTGTTTAAAGCATCTGACTTCTGATTCACAGGACTGTGAGATAATATATTTCTGTCTTTTTGTGTTTTTTGTTTGGTTTTTCAATTTTTATTAGAGGGTCCATGCACTCATCAGAGAGAGAGAGAGAGAGAAAATGAGAAAGTACTCTCCCAGGGAGATGGCCACACTGCTTTCTCCTTCATTATCTTCTTGGATTTTGGGCATGCGTGCACACGCACCCAGCATGTTTCTCAAGCCACGGGTCTGGGACTTTAACTGTGCAGTCAACCATGTAGGATCCAGCTGCCTTAACTACCACACCACCAACTGGCGCAAATTTCTGTTATCTTAAGCCATTAAATTTGTGATAATTTGTTATTGCAACAATGAAAATGGGTACCCAGCTGCCTTAACTACCACACCACCAACTGGCGCAAATTTCTGTTATCTTAAGCCATTAAATTTGTGATAATTTGTTATTGCAACAATGAAAATGGGTACCCTCGTAAAGCCACTGCCCGAAGCCCACCGCTGCCTGGGTCATCCTGTTCCTTCTCTTGGAATTTACAATCCAGTACAAAAGGGGTAACCCCTCTCATAATAGGGTTCCAACACTTCAGCCAGCCTTAGTTCCAGTGAGGCCATGACCAAACTTTCCCAGTCATGAAGTATTTTTGAATATTACCTTTGATTATAGGAACCTAAATCAGTGATTAACCATTTCTTTTTTTTTACACCACTCCACCTACAATAAAATATGAAATTTAATCTCATTCTAGAAGACATGCATGTATTATAGAACTAAAACTCATGTTCCAGGAAATAGTACTCATGCATTGCACTCTGATATTTTCACTCTGGCTTTATATTTTTTAATGTAAATTGTAACCCACAACACTGATTTTGTGATTTACTACTAATAGGTTGCAACCCTCAATTGAAAACACAGACTAAGATCATGACAACTATGTGGTCAAGATGTAGAGTGCCTGATAGAGAATATTATCTCTTTCATTTTTTAAGGAGCCATAAGTATTTGTTCAGAATGTAAGTAATTTCTAAATGTAACTTAATTCATTGTTGAATAATATTTACCAGTGTGCCAAAAATATATTTGTTTTTTCAAGGTTAAGATCAAACCCAGGATGATTTGGAAATTAAGCCTACATGGACCACAGCAGGCTAGAAACAATTTTTAAATATATATAGCAATTGGACACATGGTTTTCATGTTCTGCTTTTCTGTTACTCAATTTGTTCATTTCTGCTTTTATTTTTCATATTTCCCTTTTTCTCACTTGCCTTTAAGAAATTACCCATTTTCTTTTTTTAGAGTCCTTAGGTTTATTTATTGCATTTCTCTTTTTTCTGGTTACTAGTTAGAGTTCTGGCATTGTTTTAAGAACTTGCACATGTGCATGCGTGTCCAAAATCCCTACAGGACAATAGAGAGGAGATTGCAATGTGGCCATCCTCCTGGGGTGATTTCTCACTTTCCTTCTCTCCCTGTTTCTTTCTCTCCAGAAATCACAAGTGCTTTTGGGGAAAAAAAAAAAATCTTAAAGAACGTGCGCTTTGTTTCAGTATCCACTTCATTTAAAGGTCCTGGAGATTTCTTTTACTTTCTTAGGAGTTTATGCACTAAAAATTACATTTGTTAAAATTTAATTTGCTTTGGGAACCAGCAGTTAGCGTAATGGCTATGTCGCTGGACTCCCACGTGGTCGACCGCGGTTCGCGTCTCGGACCCGGTGGCTTACAACTCACGCCGGGCGCGTGTGCGTGCGTGCCCAAGATCCCGAGAGGAGAATGGAGGAGAAGGGATTGCGGCGTGACCATCCCCCCTGGGGGGTGATTTCTCGCTTTCTGTCTCTATGTCTCTCTCTCTGTCAGTCTGGCGAGCGCACGCGCCCTATAGCGAAAAACCTCTCAAAAAAAAAAAAAAAAAAATTTAATTTGCTTTTCACAATATTGGTAGCAAAAACAGTTTTAAGATTAGGTTGTAAAATAGGTTTCACTAGGTTATGTTGTGAAACAAACAACTCCCCAAATCTCAGTGACTTGACAAAACAAAGACCTATCCTTCGTTGGCTGTACATGTTGGCTCCGTCTATGTTTCAGGCGTTCATTCCAGGACATAAACTAAAGGAGCAGTCTCTGTGCAAGACACACTGTCCTTGGGTCTGAACCATGGGATGGCTCTTACAACTTCTGCTCAGATGTGGGGCATACGTACCTTCTGTGCACATTCCATAGCCGATGGAATCCATAAGGCTAAACTTGCGAACATAATCCTTTCATAGGGAGGGCTGCAAATAGGGAACGACAATATAATCTACCCTACGTTATCCCCCATAATGCTGCAACCAGAAAGGTTTATCCTTGCATCTCCATCAATTCAAAACTCTATTTTATTACTGGATTATATTTGAGACTTATCATTATAGCATTTATGTTTTCATTTTTAAATGTATCTTTAATCATGATAAATCACTATTTGTCTCCCTTAATGCTTTTTGCTATAAGATCAGCTGTACTGGTTGTGTTTTAATGGGCCATACCAGGCTGTAGCTACTTTGGCTCATAACATTAAAAAAATAGTTTTTTAAAAAAGATTGAATATATACACACACACACACACACACACATATATATGAAAAATTTTTAATAGAGATTTTTGCTATAGGGCACATGTGCTCACCAGAGTGACAGAGAGACAGAAAGCAAGAAATCACACCCAAGGGGGGATGGCCAGGCTGAATCCCTTCTCCAGTCCCCTCTCGGGATTTTGGGTATGCACTTACATACAACTAGTGTGAGTTTTAAGCCACTGGGTTTGGGACTTGAACTGCGGTTGATTACATGGGAGTCCAGTGACGGTAACCATTACCAGCCATCTGCTGGTTCCTATATATTCGATATTTACAGAGAATGTATGTGCTTACTAGAAGGAGACAGAGATAGAAAGAGAGAGAAATCACTCCCCAATGGGAGTGGGTCACATTGCAATCCCTTCTCTTCCCTTTCTCTTTGGGGCACGCATGCACATGCACCTTCAAGTTTCAAGCTGTTTTTTAAGCTGCCAGGGCCATGACCGAGACTGCACAGTTGGCCATGTAGATCTGGCTGCCCTAACCACTAGGTCATGGGGCCAGTCCCCAAACAATATTTTTCTAGGTTAGCCTTAACTTACAGCAGGGCAAAGCCTCATTTCTCCCTCAGAATTCACTGGGTGTTATCTGTGCTTCCACGAGGAGTGCCCTGGTGCTGAGGCGGATTCTTCTAAGCATGTATCCAGCCTGAGTCTCAAGTCTGCTGAGAGGATAGCAGTGCCCTGTACCTCCAGATGTCCACAGAGCAGTGCTGCTGCTGGGTGCATTTCACACCCTCACATTCCAGGGATCGCGCTCCTTTCTAAATTAATAGCCATCTCTCCCAGAGCTTTGGCCCATGTTCCTAGTTGCTTGGACACAGTCAGAGAATAATCTGATTATTTGACTGTGCCACAATCAAAATGACCTCTGACAGCCAAATTATGTATTTAAATAAGCTCCTCTCTTTCTCTCGCTCTCTTGCTCTTCCTCCCTTTACATAAAGCCTCTCTGCTGTTTATATTGATAGATCCTCTAATAACCAATCCCACCCTGGAACCTCTGGGAAAGCTGTTATGATTTAAACACTGAGTTTTTTATTGTGTTTATACAGGCATTACAAATTGTGCATCCTTCTTCTTCATGAAAATTTCCTTATTTTAAGACACTTTTTGGGGTCCGCAGGTAGCATAGTGGTTGAGGCAGCTGGACTTCCTTCCACATAGCTGACTGTAGTTCGAGTCCTGGACCTGGTGGCTTACTTTCTCATTTTCCTCTCTCTCTGGTCTGTCATTATTTTATTTTATCTATAAAATAAAATATTTATAAAATAAAATAATGACAATTAATAAAATAAAATTTTAAAAATTTTATCACAACAATTATACTCTGGAGAAAAACAATAACATAGTAAGGCTTATAACCAAAGAAAGTATCATCTATCGCCACACCCTTTTCTACCCCGAATTGGACTTCCCAGAGGGAACCATTTTTAACCATTTCTGTGATGGTTACTTCTCTAATTCTACACAATGAGCTTTACTACTAATTCTGAATGTACTAATAAATCACCATATTAGATGAGATTAGCTTCTCATTTCTTTTTCCCACTCTTCTTCCTCTTCCTCCTGCTTTCTATACTTTGACCTTTATTTTCATCTTACAGCATTTACAATTTTTTTTTAGAATATTTAAGTTTTCCATGTCTTTTCATAGGGTGCTACTAAAAATTAAAAATGAATAATAATCATTGATATAACTATGTAAATAATGCTAGAAAAATTACATATCAGGATTTCATTTTCCTTTCTGCAGAGACTCTACCGGTCCCATAAACAACTGTTCAGATTTGAGGTGGCAGTTCTGTTCGGCTGGTTTGATTTTACTTTTCCATCTCTTCTCACTTATGCTGAAAATCTTGGTGCCAATGCCATTAACATAGTGATCAGTGTTCACAGGTCTCTTACTTCATTTTCCTCCTAAAGTTTCATTTTTAAAACTATCAAACCTACAGAAAATTTAAAGAAAAGCACGATAATCACCTGCATATCTTTTATCTTGACTCACAAATGGTTAAAAGTTTTGCCGTATTTGCTGTAGTCGCTCTTTTGTTTTTGCTGAGTCATTTGGAAACACATTGGAGACAGCGTAATTCACCACCTGCATGTTTCTCCCAGAACAAAGACATTTTCTTACAAAACCACAGTCTCATTGTCAGAACCAAGAAATCTAATACTGACTCTAAAATACCGATTATATGGTCTATATCCAAATTTCCCCAGTAATCCCCTAAAATGTCCTTTATAGCCTTTCGTACATCAAATCAAGTCTTACTCATTGCATGCAATAGAAATGTCTCTTTAGTCTCTTTTATTGTACCTTGCTTTTTTTCTTTTTAAGTCTTCATGGAATTAACATTTTTTAAGAGTATAAGCAATTATCGTCTTGTAGAATATCCCACAGTCTGAATTTATCTAATTGTTTCATCATGATTAAATTCAGGTTGGAGATTTTTTGGAAGAACATCATAGGAAGAAATCAGAACATCATTATCAGAAATTATCCCTGAGGGAGAATGGCCACAGAGCAATCCTTTCTTCTCCATTTTCCTCCATTCTCCTTTCAGGATTTTGAACACACACACACACACACACACACACACACTTAAGTGTGATTTTCAAGCTGCTGTTCTGGGACTTGAACCATGGTAAGCCATGTAGGAATCCATGCTTTAACCATCACGCCACATGCTGGCCTTTGTGTGGTGATTCTTTGAGACATTGTGAATATCCTGTTACCTAATCACCTTTCACTTAGTGGTTTTGGCATCCAATAATGACACTTAATTGTGTGGCAGGTTTTTTTTTCCTGGAGAGGTTTTTTTGCTATAGGGCGTGTGCGCTCGCCAGACAGACAGAGAGAAACAGAGAGACAGAAAGCGAGAAATCACCCTCTGCGGGGATGGCCACACTGCAATCCCTTCTCCTCCGTTCTCCTCTCGGGTTCCTGGGCACGCACGCACACATGTCCAACGTGAGTTTTAAGCCACTGGGTTCGGGTCACAAACCGCGATCGACTACGTGGGAGTCCAGCGACATAGCCGTTATGCTAACTGCTGGTCCCCAATTGTGTTGCAGTTTGTTCAATGGTGACTTTCTGAATCATGCTTTTGTAATGGCTACATAGTATACCAGTGCAGAGATGTTATCACTCTATTTATTAAATCCCCTATTGGTGGTTGTTTCTAGTTTTTTGCTGTTACAAACAGTGCTGCAAGGGGCTGGCAGGTGGCACGGTGGTTAAGGGCTCTAGACACTCACATGGCCAACTGTGGTTCAAGTCCCAGACCTGGCAGCATGCTTTCTCACTCTCTCACTCTATCCCTCCCTGGTCAAGTTAAATAAATAAAGTTAAATAAAATAACTCTTTAAGAAAAAAGAGAGAGAGAGAGAGAGAGAGAGAGAGAGAGCGAGCTGGATTCCAAATGGCTGACTTCACCTCAAGTCTCAACAATGGTAGCTTGAGGGACATACCAGGCATGTGTGTGTGCATATCCAAAGGCCCACAGGATAGAGAGAGAGAGAAGGGATTGCTATGTGACCATTCCCCATTCGGGGATGCTTTCCCCCTCTGTTTCTCTAGTCTGTTTCTGGTGTGCAGAGTACAGGTACTCTCTGAAAATAAGTAAACAAATAATTAAACAGAATTTATTAAATTTTAAAATTTTGCCAGGAAAAAAGGCATTTAACATTTTCTTTTTTGTTTGTTTTTGTTGTGTTACAGGGTATATTTACTCACCAGTGAGAGACAGAGGGAAAATGAGAAATCACCACCACCCGCCGCCCCAGGGACAATGGCCATGCCTCAATTCCTTCTCTTCCAATCTCCCCCCAGGACCCTGTCATGTGTGCACATGTGCCTGGTGTGTTTCTCCAGCTGCTGTGTCTGGGACTCAAACCACAGGTTGGGTCATGTGGGATCCAGCACCTTAACATCTATGCCACCTGCTAGACCAGCATTTAACATTTTGATACATATTTCCATGTTGCCCCCTCAAAAAAGTTGATACCAATTTACAATCCCACTATCAAATACGTAAGACTGCGTATTTTGGGGGCCCACAGGTGGTATGTTGGTTAAGGTGCTAGACTCCCACCCGATCAACCATGGTTTGAGTCTTGGACCTGGTGGCTTGAAACTCACACTGGGTGCATGTGTGTGCGTGCCCAAAATCCTGGGAGGAGAACGGAGGAGAAGAGATTGTGGCGTGACCATCCTCTTCGGGTGTGGGGGTGGGGTGGGGTGAGGTGGGGTGGGGTGGTTTCTTATGTTTTTTCTCCTGGTCTCGCTTTCTGGTGAGCTCATGTGCCCTCTAGCAAAACTCTCTCTCTCTCTCAAAACAAACAAACAAAAAACAAAAAACAAAAAAACAGCTGCGTATTTTCCCAACCCTCTTATTTTTAGATTACATATTTTGCCTTAAATCTCTACCGCCTTCTATTTTTCTAGCTCATCCTCACTATCCCTTGTCTCTCACAATTCTTTTATTCTACAGGCCATTATCACCTTCTCTCTTCTCATCACTTGCCATCATACAATTGTTTTTCGTACACACTCTCAAATCCCTTCTCTCTTGCTTCACTGTACTTTATGGCCAAACTCCAAGCCTGGTTAAATCCTGCTCTCTCCCCGTGTCACACCCAGGAGTTAAATGTGACTGGAGAAAAACAGCCATGCAGAAGATACTACAAATTCATGGCCCCACCCTCAAACATGCCTTTAATATGTTCCAGTACATTCCTTGACCTGTTTACTCTCTAACTCCCCCAGAGGGTTATTTTATTCCCTTTCCTCTCTCTTCCACTATCTGAAACTCTCCTAATTCCTCTGCTGATGACTTTGCTTCCTACTTCACCTCCACACTTGCTGGCCTGACAGGGTCAGTAGACACAGTCTTCTCTCCTGTTACTGTGGGTACACTGTCCATGCTTCTGTCAAAAGCCACCCTTGCAGTTGTGCACTGGATTCTATTCTTTCTCACATACTCAAGGCCTTCTCTTTAGCAACTGTTCTCTCTCCTGAACCCTCAACTTCTTTCCCTGCTAAATTGTTCCCATTAGTATCACACATACTGAGGTACTTTCCATTTAGGAAAAAAAAAAATCACCCATTGGTTCCACATCCTCTCTAACCAATGCCCACTTGTCAGCTCCCCTAGATGAGAAAACTTCTCTACAGTTGTCTGTCTTTGCTGCTTCCCCTTTATTTCCTCCTGTTTGCTCCTGAACCCATCCCAATCAAGCATTTACTTCCTTCACTCCACAAAAGCAGCTTTAATTAAGGTCCCTGATGATCTCCATTGCCATATCCAAAGATCAATTTTCAGTCCTTACCTCACACGTAACCCACGTGCAGCATTTGACACAGCTGGTTGGTCATGTTCTCCTTAAAACACATTCTTCCAATCTTTGCTCAAATGTCACTTTATCGTAGACTTCCCTGTGCATTCTGGGTTACATCGTCTAGTAACGGAACCCTTCCATTTTGTACTTCTCCCCCCTCGATTCTGCAGTATTGATTACTGCCTGACATTTAGGTGTGCGTATCGACTTTCTCTTTTATTTCCACCTTAATATGAACAAAACCATTATAAAATGGCATCTGTGAAATAATTAGAAGTATTCAAATACAGACTAGGTAATAGATGATATTAAAGAATTACGTTAATTGTGTTAGGCATTACATTCATGTGGTGGAAAAAAGTCTTTTTCAGTTAAAGATATGTAATGAAGTATCTATAAATTAATTGACATAACATCTAAAAATAACCCAGGAATGAGTCCATGATTTTTGCCTTGAACAATCGAGAGAGTGGGCTGTTAATTGTGGAGATTTGAAGACAGGAGGAGGCAGTTTTGCTGGGAATGGGAGTGGGAGAAAATAATGGGTTTGCTTTAAACATGTTAAGTTTGAGATGCGCATAGACACCCAAGTAAAGACGTTGAGTAAGCATTCGGGCGCAGCAGTCTAGAGTTCAGGGACGTGATAAACATCTGTGAGTCATCAAGGTATACATGATATTTAAAGCCATGAGACTGGATGAGAACATTTTAAAAAAAAAAAAAAGTAGATTTAGTAGATTTAGTCTGAGGACTAAGCCTGCTAATGCACTCCAAAATTCAGAGGCCAGAGACAATAAGAAGTCACCAGAGAAGACCAGGAAATATGGCAAGAGAAGTAGGAGGGAAACAAGTGGGCACCCAAGAGCCAAGCAAAAGGTGCCACCCCCGGGACCAGCGGTTAGCGTAGTGGCTATGTCGCTGGACTCCCACATAGTCGACTGCGGTTCGAGTCTCGGACCCGATGGCTTAGACTTGCGCCAGGCGCGTGTGCGTGCGTGCCCAAGATCCTAGGAGGAGAATGGAGGAGAGGGGATTGCGGTGTGGCCATCCCCCCTGGGGGGTGATTTCTTGCTTTCTATCTCTCTGTCTCTCTCTGTCTGTCTGGCGAGCGCACGCGCCCTATAGCAAAAACCTCTCCCAAAAAAAAGAAAAAAAAAAGTGTCACCCCCCCCCCCCACCCAGGCTTCCAAAAATGGTGGTATAATTAGTGTTTAACAAAAGAATATAACATAATGATTTATTTCCCTATATAAAAATAGACAACAGCTGGCGATATAGTAATTGATAAAAAGTGCCAGAGCTCTTTCGATAAAGTAATGACATTTTAGAATCTTTTAAACAAAATATCCATTATTATGCAAATTATTGTTTGAATAGTAGCTAGGTGTCACTAATTTTCTCAGTATTTAATTCTGTTTCATATTATTGCAGTGCATACTGTCATTTGCTATCAAGAGTCCTTTCTCAGGACCAACACTCACCTCCTGGTTGGGAATGTCAGCTGCTATTGTCTCACAGCTGCAGCCCTCTCTGGGAACACCTCTTTCCTCCAAGGAAACACCTCTCCTTCATACTTCCTACCAGTGTTGTAGTCTATTTAGCGAGAAATAAGAGGACATCCAGACATAGTCAAATTTATTGGAGTTTATTGATTAAGCCGGCAGCATATGGCGGGGGGAGGACTCATGTCTCTCAAAACCCCACAGGCCCAAGTAAAGGAGAAAGGAGCTTATATAGGCCAAAAATGCACAATCATGTCTGGGATGACTTGATGATTTACAAGGACAGAGTAGTGGGCTTAAAAGGGTAGGGGGTAGGGCTTTATAATGTAAAAAGCAAAAGTACATTATAGAAGCAAGAAAAAGCAGGTAAGCAGGTTAATCTTCTTTAAAGGAGGTATTTGGTCATAAAAATTTAACAGTTCATAATAGAGGTGTTTCTCTAAGATGGAGTCCTTCTGTTTCACTCCCCACTTCTCTTGGAGGTGCTCTTCCAAGATGGAGTCATGTCTGCTTTTCTAGGAGGCAGCCCATATGTAATGACAGGTTGAGGGCAGGAATATGTTGTCTGATCCCCTTCCCTCAATTTAGGATAGCTCAGAAGGGCCATCCGCACTCCAGAACTCTCCATAGAATTGCTGAGGCCTCCGCTGAAACCTCACTGGGCTCAGCTTCTGCAGGGTCCAATCTCACCTTCCTTATGCCTCACAGAGATACCCCTCAAATAAATGTGTGCGTGCAACTCTCAGCCTCAGAATGTTTATCTAGGAGAACCAGCATATAACAATGTTCTACCAGAGGAGCATGGTCCTCCAGTGTAATTGTGCCATTTACAAAGTAATTCTAGAATCTATTTGTTGAAAAAGTCAGCCAGGTCATTAGTTTTGTAGAATTTTCCACAAGATTCACTAGTATTTTTCATATCATACCTTGGCTGATTTATCTCTGTGTGCCTTCTTTATCAGATACTTTCTGTAAATTGTAATTAACTCTAGAGGTTTGTTTAGAGTCACCTCTACCCTTCAAAGCCTAGCATGTTCTGAAGTCCTCTTTCCCTTCTCATTTTCTGGTTTTTTTTTTTTTTTTTGTTTGTTTTGTTTCTTAGAGATTTTTGCTATAGGGTGCTGGAGAGACAGAGAGACAGAAAGCAAGAAATCACCCTCCATCCCAGGGGTGATGGCCACACAGCAGCAATCTCTTCTCCCCATTCTCCTCTTGGGATTTTGGGCATGCACATGCACCCAGCAGGAGTCAACCACATGGTAGTCCAGCGATGTAACCATTATGTCATTCACTGGACTCTTCTCTTTTTCAACCTTGCGAATTTTAAACATTGAGTATCTGATGCTAAGAGGAAGACAAATCGAAGCTCCCCAGCATCAGGGGAGATGCTTTGTCTCTCTCTCCTCCTCCTCCACCAACCTCTTGATATTTGCAACCAAAAAGACCTTTGGGACACACACTCAGGGCTGGGAACAAATAACCAGAAAATGTGTTTACAGCTTTAAACACTAAATACCTTCCTCCTTAGGGTATGATTATCTTGTTCTCATCTAGGAAGAAAACCAAAGATAGCAGCACTATCTTGGGATTATTTGCATGTAGAATTCCAAGTTGTTACTAATTTAAAAAGCCATCCTGGCTTTCTTCTGTCAAATGGTTTGATTGTGGATCACATTCTTTCACTGACAGCTGGTGTGTTCTAAATCAATTAATCAACATGCATTTATCAAACACCTGCTGTGTGATCAACGTCATTCTTGGAGAATTCATGCTGATTAGATTCTCTGTAAAACAAATAGGAAGCTGTATCTTGTTTTTGCTCTGCCCCAATCCCCACTCCCAATTCACACAAATACACTTCAAAATCCAATAAGTGCTCCTTTGTATCAATTTACTGTTTTGAATTATCTATGCTATGCTCCATTCTGTTAAGAGTTGATAACACTCAGGCCAATTATGATTTTTCTAAGGTATCAAAATAGTTTTGCATAAATGTATATACATTTCTGCATAATTATGTTCTATTATGTATCTTCAAGGAAGTGTATTTGCTAAGATTTTTTTTATTATGTATTTAAGTTAATGTGTTACCAGTAACAGAAGCCAGCCTGAGCTGGCTTAAGAGGGAAAATAAACTTATTGGAAATATGTTAGGCTCTCTCACAGAATCCAAGGAAGAATTGAACAACTCACCATGAAGAGTGAAGGCCAGGGAAGCTCTGGGGACCCTAGCAGCAGCTGCTCACAAACCTTTCCTTTGGAATTTTGCCACTAACCTGACAGTGCCAAACTTCTATGGTCTCTGTGTATCTCAGTTCAAAATTCAAAATTCAGAATCCTGAGTTGGAGGAGAGAATCTGATTGGCTCAGCTATGTTTCCAAGGCTGCTGCTGCCCCAGTCGGGAACAGCCTGGAAGTGGAGTCCCACGGCTGAATCCTGCACTGAATCCTAGCACAGAAGCCACACGGCCATATGTGCCTATGTATTTAGCACTTGTAATGTGGCTGAATTGACTGAGGAACTGAATTTTTTATTTTCCTTAATTTATATTAATTTAAATTTTAAAACGAGGACAATGTGAAGTGTTTTCATTATATACAACTTAATTGTTTTGGTAGAACTACGTTTCACTTTAATTGTTAAAATTTAGCATCTAAGGGGGCCAGCAGATTATGTCACTGGACTCCCACATAGCCAACCACAGTTCAAGTCCCAGACCTGATGGCTTAAAACTCACGCCAGGTGTGTGTGCATGCGTGCCCAAGATCCCGACAGGAGGATGGAGGAGAAGGGATTGCGGCGTGGCCATCCCCCCCTGGGGATGTGCTTTGTTGCTTTCTGTCTGTCTCTATCTTTCTGGCAAGCCACCCCACGCGCCCTATAGTAAAAACATCTTGGTGGGGGGAGAGAACATGAGAGAGACAGACGCATGCCCCCACCTCCAACAGAGGGTCTGCTAGGACTACCCTCACAGAATACCACAGACGATGGCTTAATGGGAATGTATTTTCTCAGTTTTAGAGGCTAGAAGTCCAAGATCAAGGTGTCAGTGGGCTTAGCTTTTTCTGGCCTCTCTTCAGCTTGCAGCTCTCCATCTTATCCTGTGTCCTGATGTGGCCTTTTCTCTGATGTCCTCAACCCTGATGGCTCTCTGTGTGTCCGAATTTACTTTTCTTATGAGGACACCAATCATACTGAATCAGGGCTTAAACTAAAGGCCCTCTCTCCCTTTTTTTTTTTTTTTTTAACAAATAACTATTTATTTAATTTTATTTATCATTATTATTATTTTTAAATTTGCTATAGGACATATGCACTCACCAGAGAGAGAGAGGGAAAGTGAGAAAACAAGCCACTGGATCTGGGACTTGAACCATCTGCCATGTGGGAGTCCAGCGCCCCAACCATGATGCTACCTGCTGCCCTCTCTCTAAACATAATAATAGTGAGAAACTGGGGGTTAGGGCTTCTACATAGGGATTTGGAGTGGGGTAAGGACACAATTCCATCTATAATGCTATCGTTATTTTTGTTTTGTTTTTAGAGAGATTTGTGTTATAGTGAGAGATGGAGAGAGAGAGAGACAGAAAGTGAGAAGTCAGCCCCCAGGGAGGATGGCCACGCCGCAGTCCCTTCTCTGTTCTCCTCTCGGGATCTCGGGTATGCATACACACACACCCAGTGTGAGTTTCAAGATGCTGAGTCTGGAACTCAAACTGCAGTTGACTACGTAGGAGTCCAGCAACATAACCACTATGCCATCTGCTGGTCCCAGATATTGGTTATTTTTTATGAATATAAAAAGTTGAATAAGAGCGTCCCTGAAAGAGGTGACGATGTCATAAGCGATATAATAAATATGTGTGAAATGAATTAGTCAAGTATCTTTTTTTTTGTCAAGTATCTTGAGAGGATAGAGAAGAGACAGTATAGTTTCTGCCTTGATGTTGAATCTTGGAGGAATCAGAATGCTTCACAGAAGAGGTTATATTTGAAATGGCTTTAGAGGACAGTTAGTCTACTAATTGCCTACAATGGTTTACTCTGTGCCAGCACACATGGTAGCTGTACCTAAAATATTGTTATAAAATCGCCGGTTAACTATTCAAGATATTGGGACCAGCAGATGGAATATGGTTAGTCACTGGACTCCCATGTAGTCGACCGTGGTTCAAGTCCTGGACCTGTGGTTTAGAACTCATGGAAGGTTGGGATCAGCAGTTGGCGTAATGGCTATGTTCCTGGACTCCCATGTAGTCGACCAGGGTTCGAGTCCCGGACCCAGTGGCTTAAATTCACACCGGGTGCGTGTACACGTGTGCCCAAGATCCCAAGAGGAGAGTGGAGAAGAAAGGATTGTGACATGGCCATCCCCTCAGGGGATGATTTCTCACTTTCTATCTCTCTGTCTTTCTGGCAAGCGCATGTGCCCTGTAACAAAACCTCTCCAAAAAAACCCTCATGGCAGGCATGTGTGTGTGCATGCCCAAAATCCTAAGAGGAGAATGAAGGAGAAGGGATTGTGGTGTGGCCATCCCCCCTGGGGGGTTGATTTCTCACTTTCTGTTTCTCTGTCTCTCCTGCGAGTGCATAGCCCTATAGCAAAAACCTCTTTAACAAAACAAAACAACAACAAACTATTCAAGATATTATACATAAGCAACTGATTAAGAAGCAATAAGGTATGGGATCGGCAGATGGTATAATGGTTACGTTGCTGGACTCCCACATAGTCGACCACAGTTCAAGTCCCAGACCTAGCAGCTTAAAACTCACACTGGGTGGGCTGGCAGGTGGTGTGGTGGTTAAGGCAGCTAGACTCCCATGTGGCTAACTGTGGTTTGAGTCCTGGACCTGGCAGCTTGCTTTCTCACTTTCCATCTCTCTCTGTCTCTTTCTGGTCAACTTTTAAAAAATAAAATAAAATAATGACAATGAATACATATGCATCCAGAATCCCAAGAGAATAGAGGAAAAGGGATTATGGTATGGCCATCACTCCTGGGGGATGATTTCTCACTTTCTGTCTGTCTTTCTCTGTGTCTCCCGTGAACGCACACACCCTATAACAAAAATCTCTCAAAAAGAAAAAGAAGCAGCAATAAGGTACAATGTAAGTCTTCTGCTTTTCTTTCTTTTTTAAAGTTATGAGTTGAATTACTATACAGTATTTTTTATTTTTCCAGAAAACAAATTGCTAAATGAAAACCTAAATGCATGGCAATTTCATGTACCTTCTTTATACCAGTGCCTAGCAAAATGTTTTGGTTTTCCTCATTGTATTCTCGTCTGTCTGCTTTCTTTGAGTTTTACAAAGTTACTTAGGTAAGTCCTGATCCTGCCCTTCAACTCCGAGATGGAGAGTACAATAGTTTGAATGTGTCCCTCAAAGTCCATATGTTGTTAACAATGTACTAGTGTTGGGAGGTGGGGCTCAGGAAGAGCTGATAAGGTCACTAAGGCCTTCTGCCATGGGATGACCCAGCAGGAAGTCCCTCACCAGGGCTAGCCCTGTAGCACAGAGGTAAGTGCTGTGCATAGGCAGCCACATCCTGCATGACTGAACTGCAGTTTGAATCTTAGCCCTGTGAACTTGAAAAACATGCTGGGCCTGCATGCCCCAAAATCCTAATGGGATGGAGAAATGGAGAAAAAGGGATTACAGTATGACTACACCCCATTTGATGATGAGGGGTTTCTCTCTGTCTCTGGTGAACACTTACACCTACCAGCAATTTAAACATTTTTTTGGTTTTGAAGAGGACTGTTGGGGCCAGCAGGTGGCATGGTGGTTAAGGCACTGGATTCCACATAGTCGACCATGGTTCGAGGTCTAGACAATTGAAAAATCACACTGGGTGCATGTGTGTGCGTATGTGCCCAAATTCCTGAGAGGAGAATGAAGGAGAGGGGATTGCAGAGTGGCTATTTCCCTGTTAGAACGTGAGTTCTCACTTTCCCTTTCTGTCTCTTTCTCCAGTCAGTGCACATACCTTATAGCCAAAAAAAAGAAAAAGAAAAAAATTAAGTCCCTTACCATATGGAGCCTCCTTGACACTGGACTGCTGAAGCTCCAGAATTTTAAGAAATAAATCAGTTTGTTGTTATTGTTGTTGTTGTTTTGAAGAGGTATTTGCTATAGGGCACGTGCACTTGCCAGAAAGACAGAGAGAGACAGAGAGACAAAAAGTGAGAAATCACCCCCTGGGGGGGGATGGCCACACCACAATCCCTTCTCCTCCATTCTCTTCTCGCAATCTTGGGCACGCATGCACACATGCCTGGAGTTTAAGGCACCGGGTCCAGGACTCAAACCCCGGTCGGTTACATGGGAGTCCAGCGACATAGCCATTATGCCATTTACTGGTCCCAATAAATAAATTGGTTTAAAAAAAAGTTTTCTTATTTTCCCAGAGAGAGAAACACAAGTACCCGCTACAGAGTCCTCACACTCTGATCCACCCCAGCCTCACACGGCTCAGATCACAGGCCTGCCCCCATGTGCTCAGTGTATATATGGAGGTCTTGGGACATGAGCCTGGGATTTTCCCATGTGGATCCAGCGTCACAGAACATTATGTTACTTCTGAGCTACAGGATGGACTCTGCTTTCTATAATTAGCCAGGCTCAGGTATTCTATCATAACAGCACGAAATGGACTGAGAGACAGAGTGCACGCCTTCTGTGAGAATTTTCTATGTCGTCCTGTAGTTGATGAGAGCACCCGAAGGTAACTATTAATCATGGCAGGTAGAAGATAGAATATGTACTTAGCAAAGTTCTGTATTAATCTCTTGAATTGACTTTGAGTAGAATTCTTCATAGCTCTTTTGTTTTAATACCTAAAGTATTGATGTCTGAAAATGAAAGATATATAAATTCTTTTTGAAAGAGTCTTGAATACAAGATAGCCTCTCCAGGTGTGAAATGTCTTTATTTAAGATTGCTAAGTAACCCTTACTTCCCCCCAAATTACTCCAAGTATTGCTCCTAAAGAGAGCTTTTAGATTTTGTTGGCACATGTCCTTCCCCCTAGAGTGGTTGGTTGGATGGCAATCCATTTCTGCGGTCTTATGTGGTTTCTGTGGCTCAGACTGTGATGATTGGATTGAGCCCGTAATGTATTAACATATTATATTGACACTATCCTATACTATGACATGAGAATAAAATTCCAGCTCTTTTAATTATGTTAGAAAGAATAAGATTGTTTTCCATAAGAATTAGAATGCTTTGAATTGTTTGTACTTCTCTCAACTTTTGCTGCTGTGAAAACTATGTCCTCTAAAGAGGGTATGAAACTATATATAGCTAGAATGTGCCAAATGAATAATAGACTCTTCTCAGAGGTGCTCATAATCACAGAACAAGTGGCATCTTGACAACTCATGTTGTTTTTGCTAATGAATAGTTTATCTTAAA
The DNA here is from genome assembly GCA_026018925.1 of Tupaia tana. Lineage (NCBI taxonomy): Eukaryota > Metazoa > Chordata > Mammalia > Scandentia > Tupaiidae > Tupaia > Tupaia tana. The sequence goes on from JAKSZU010000003.1 coordinate 179,215,209, forward strand.
TATTAAAATGCCACATTCTTTAAAATTGTCATAGCTTAACTGGAAATTATTTTGAAAAATAATTTGTTTAAAAATTAGCAGACTAAATACAATGTGCTATCTTGGATTGGATCCTGGAATAGAAAAAGAACATTAGTGGGAAACTGGTGAAATTCATATAATCTGGAGTTTAGTAAACAGTAATGTGCTATGTTAATTTCCTAGTTTTGACAGGTGCATCCTGGCTAGGAAAGATACTAACCTTAGGGAACACAGGATGAAGAATAGCCAGGGACTCTTTTTGTGCCTATCCTTTGCAACTTTCTGTAAATCTAAAATTATTCTGAGATTAAGTTTATTTTTGAAGACCAGAGGACAGCATAAAGGTTACATTGCTGGACTCCCACATAATCGACCGCAGTTTGGGTCCTGGACCCGACAGCTTAAAACTCACAGCGCACAGGTCAGCAGCCATGTGCAAAGAGATAAAGAGAGAGGAAATGCACTTTTCCATTTCCTGTGTCTGTGCCACCCACATTCGCAGCTGATTGAATGTGCCCGTCCATTAGGCCCCACCACTCTAAGATCTCACCCCCTCCTGAAACCATTACACTGGGGACCAAGCTTCCAGAGCATGAGCTTTAGGGAGACAAATCATTACACAAACTGTAGCATAAATCTTTTTTATTTTTAAATTTTATTTATTTATCTATTTACATTTGATCACTATGTATCATTACAACTGTACCATTCATTGTCACACAGGCAATGTCCAAGAATTCCATTTCCCCCATCTCCCCTATCATCTCCTTGATATTGTCAAGTGTGTGATAAATAGCTCATTGTGGCTTTATTTGACATTTCCTTTATAATTTGTGATATTGACCATCTTTCTATGTGCTTATTGGCATTTGTATATCTTTTTTTGTGTGTGTGAAGTGTCTTTTTTATTATTTAATTTTATTGTTGTTATTATCTTTTTTATATTGCATTGAATCACATATATCTTTACAATATATTACATTTCTTTTTCCAGCAGGAATACCATGCATATCAGTCAAGACAACAACATTACTATCCACATCATCATCATCAAATAGCTTTTCATCTTTTTTTTTCAGATTATGATGATTATTCTCATTATTTTTTTAAACATTCAATCACTTATATATCATTTGGTTTGTAAAAAGAATTTACCCAACATGAAATACTTCTCAGACCAGTCCAGTTGAGAATACTATACATGTTATCATCCATACGTAATAAACCAATTCTGTGTCCCACTTATGTCATGCCTCTCTATTTGTTCTCTTACTATCCTTCTCTATACTCTTCCCTTTTTCTGCCCTGTTTCACACTGTCTTCAGCATCCAATTTTTATGTTTTTAATGACTTCTAATATTTTAATTTCTACCATAAAGTGTAGATAATTGGTATAAAGTGGATACATACAATACCTTTCATATCCTGACTTGCTTCACTTGGCAATATATCCTCCATATTCGATCACTTTCTATTAAATGCCAAGGTCTTGTTTTTTTATGGCTAAGTAGTATTCCATAGAGTATTTGTGCCACACTTTTTCCATCCATCCGTTTGTGGACATTTAGGTAGGTTCCATGTTTTAGCAATCATGAATAATGCTGCAATAAACATTGATGTGCAAGCACTTTTCCGAATGAACATTCCCCTGTCCTTTGGGTACATACCCAAAAGTGGGATTGCTGGATCAAATGGTAGTTCTATTTGTAGCTCTTTGAGGAACCTCCATATTGCTTCCCACAGTGGCTGAACCAGTTTACATCCCCACCAACACTTATCACTTTTTGTATTTTTAATCTTCGCCATTCTGACGGGTTAGGTGGTATCTCAGCATAAATCTTAAAATGAGGTTTTTTATAACAGGTATTTTTATAAGAACAAAACATATCTGTAGATAAAAATGATGGCTATAACACTGAAGTACCACCTAAAAGTATGTTCTTTTAAAATTTAGACTTTATGTGTTACATGTTTGGAAGCTGCCAATTGACAAAAGCTAAGGAAGTCACTGAATACAAGATTGACTCTTGTATTTCTGAGAGTATAAAGACAGAGTTACCAAAGTCTTCTGCTATCCTCCTTGCTGTCTGGATCTGCCTTTCTCACTTTGTAATTTTTGAGATCACTTAGTAATTTTTAAAGATTAGGGTATGATCTTAAGACTCTTTCCATTCATACATTTACAATTTTGGCTTGGAAGATTTTTGTATGAAATACTAAATTCTTTTTTTTAATATTTATTTAATTTTATTTATCCATTCACTTGTTTTTTAATTTGACCAGAGAGAGATACAGAGAAAGAGAGAGAGGGAAAGTGAGAATGAGAAAGCAGGCCACCTGGTCTGGGACTCAAACCGTGGTCAGCTATGTGGGAGTGTCCAGCGCCTTAACCACCACACCACCTGCTGGTCTCAGGAAGTACTAAATTCATTTTTTAAAAAATAAAGATTAGTGGTCAGCCATATAGCCTAGTGATTGAGGGAGCCACATCTCACATAGCCAGCCAAGGTTGAATCTCAGCCTCGGTGTATTGAAGAACTTGACAGGCACATGTGTGCGCGTGACCTAACTTCCCACAGGATGGAGAAATGAAGGAGGAGGGATTTCAGTGTGACCACATCCCATTGAGTGCTTTCTCTCTCTCCCTCTTTCCTTCTGACAAGTGCACATAATTAAGAAAATAAATTTAAAAAATAAAGATTGGACTATAGCTTGTAGTCTACTTGGCACGTACTCCCAGTCCTCCTCCCTTTCTCTAATAAATTCCACTCCTACAGAGGTGGGCACATACCCAGTCCGTTCAAACATGGTACCCCATTTCCCTGAGCCTATGGCCAAACCTGAATGAGATAAACATTAAGCCATTAGCAGATAGGCCTGCAAGCTAGAAGAAAGGGACAAGCTTGAATTTAAGTTCACGTCTCAAAACAGAAAGGCAACATCAACAGGGAGGCCATTCTGCCTGTAACCCACTAACCCACAATCCAGGAACAATGAGGGACAAATAATAATTCTGGCCGAGACTAGAAAAAGCTGAACTTTATGCTTCAACCTGAAGTTAACATAAAGAAGGGAGGCAGGAAATGCACTGGGGCTTTGGTAAGAGCTTGGAGTTAGGGAACCTTTGTCTCTTACCCTTTCTGTCAGAGAACTCTGTTATTCCCTACTGCCAAACAATTAAAATGTATACCTGTAAAAAGACACTACTTAAGATATAGCCAGGGGGACCAGCAGTTAGCGTAATGGCTATGTCGCTGGACTTCCACGTATTCGACCGCGGTTTGCGTCCCGGACCTGGTGGCTTAAAACTCACACCGGGCACTTGTGCATGCATGCCCAAGATCCCAAGAGGAGAATGGAGGAGAAGGGATTGCGGCGTGACCATCCCCCCGGGGGGGGATGATTTCTCGCTTTCTGTCTCTATGTCTCTCTCTGTCTGTCTGGCGAGCGCACGCACCCTATAGCGAAAAAAAAACTCTCAAAAAAAAGAAAAATAAAAAAGATATAGCCAGAAGCACGTGAGTCACTATGGCAGGCAATATGATAGGTAAATTGAGAGCCTACTATGGGGGCAAAGCTGAGATTTGTTGCTAAGAGATAGAAACTATGCAGGTGGGGTAAGATACCCGGTTTTGGAGCCCAGTTTATGGAATCCGAAGGTACAAAAATTGGCAATAAGCCAACTGAAGTCTGAGGGAGTTGTAGGGCCAGAAAAGCCTACCTTGGTGAGCCTGTGATTATTCAAAGGCTAAGGCAATACCTGGACTCCGTAATCATGCCAACTAAATGTTGGTGGCTAAAGTGGAGCGGTCCTGGCAGATGGCGGGTGAGGGGGATTTGCTTCTCACAGGTACAAACCCAGGGCAGCAAAAATGACACATCCAAGAATTTATTTCTCTGCCGGGGAGCGAAGGTAGATGACATTCGCATTGCAGGACCATGAGGAGCTCCATCTGACAAAGGGGAAGGCATATGGCCCAGAGCGCCTAGATGTTAAGACAAGGCCAGTCACTGGATGAGACTTGGGATTGTCTTACTGCGAAATAAACTCTACCCCAAAGGGAGGAGGAGTGGGAATACATGCCAAGTAGACTACCAGCTACAGTTCAATCTATTTTTTTTTTCATTTATTTTCTTAATTGTCGAGGGTATATGCACTTGTTCAGCATTAAGCTCAGTAAGGGACGTTTTGGAATTGCTTGTATGGAAAGGCAAGAGTGTGGGTGATGACAGGGAACTGTGGTGGCATACTGTGCTGCCCCATACCTTTCCTGATTTGGCTGGCCATGCTATTTCTCTTCTACTTCCAGATTCTCTTTACTAGGACAGATGTGAACATGTGTCACGAACCTTCCCAACCTAATACTCCATTCACCAGATGCTGATTAGTCTGGGCTGAGCATGTGGTCCACACAGGGCCTATAACAGTTCTTCTCTGGAACTAATATAGAGACATTGGGAAAGAGAGAGGTCTCTTTCCACTGAGATTCTTAAAGCAGACGATGTAAGCTGAGAGCTGTGAGCAACCTACTTCTCTGGCAGTCTGGAAGATGGAAGAAAATGAGGTCACTACACAGAGGAGGCTTAGCTTAGATAATGGGGGAGGGAGGAAAAAGCGACTTAATGATATAATTCCCCTCTGGGCTGGAAGCCAAATCCATCAGGAACTAATTCTCTCTCTGACTCTCTCTCCTTAGTCTTCTAAATTCCTCTCTCTTTTTAGCTTAAATTAGAGTTGTGTTTCTGTCAATTTCAACTGAAAAAGTCTTTATATATTTTCATTTTTCTAAATATAGAAAGAATACATGCTCACTATAGAAGAAATTTGGAAAATACAGATAAGTGTAAATGAAAAGAAAATCATCTATTCTCTCATGCTTCAAGTAAATCCAGGTTAACATTTTATAGTATGTACAGTATTTTAAATGCCTATTTTTCATAGTTATTGATATAATAAATTTATATTCCATAGTTATGACCATAGTAAATACTCAAACTTACATACTATTTTTATTAAATATTTTAACATTTTCTTATGCTTTTCAACTACTTTATAAACATAATTTTCTTAAATTTCCTCTATTTGAATAATTTAAAATATTAAAACCATTTTAGATTATAATTCTATCATTTATTTTTAGAAATATAGCTACTGTGTCTAAGCATTAGAACATTTTAAAGGCTCCTGATGTGTTTTAGATATGATTCCTTATTTGAATAAATACAAGTACATTAAAAATGTATTGGAAGGGGCCACAAGTGGTGTGGTAGTTGAGGTGTTGGACTTCCCCATGGCTGACTGCGGTTAAATCCTGGACCTGACAGCTTGCTTTCTCATTTTCCCTCTCTCTCTTTCTGTCTCTGATGAGTGCACAAGCCCTATAGTAAACTAAAAAACAATAACAATGATAAATAAAATTAAATAAATAATTATTTACAGAAAAACATACTGGAAATTTGTCTTTTTACAGGCAATTAATTAAATGAATGAAATATATAGGGTTAAGTAAAATGAACTAATTTAAGACAGCAGCAGAACTTTTTTTTTTTTAGAGAGAGAGATTTTTGCTATAGGGCACAGGTGCTGGCTAGAGATACAGAGAGACAGAAAGCAAGAAATCACTCCCCTCCCCCCAGAGGGATGGCCACACTGCAATCCCTTTTCCTCTATTCTCTTCTTGAGATTTTGGGCACACATGCACACACGCCTGGTGTATTTTATTTCTTTTTTTAATTTTTTTTTTTTTTTTTTTTTTTTTTTGGAGAGGTTTTTCGCTATAGGGCGTGTGCGCTCGCCAGACAGACAGAGAGAGACATAGAGACAGAAAGCGAGAAATCACCCCCCAGGGGGGATGGTCACGCCGCAATCCCTTCTCCTCCATTCTCCTCTCGGGATCTTGGGCACGCACGCACACGCGCCCGGCGTGAGTTGTAAGCCACCGGGTCCGAGATGCGAACCGCGGTCGACTACGTGGGAGTCCAGCGACATAGCCATTACGCTAACTGCTGGCTCCCATCTTTTTTTAATTTTTTTGAGAGGTTTTTGCTATAGGGCGCATGCGCCAGCCAGAAAGACAGAGAGAGAGACAGAGAGAGAAAGCAAGAAATCACCGCCCAGCAGGGATGGCCACACTGCAATCCCTTCCCCTCCATTCTTCTCTCGGGATCTTGGGCACGCATGCACATACACGCGCACCTGCACCCGGCTTGAGTTTAAACCACTGGGTCTGGGACTCAAACTGCAGTCAACTACATGGGAGTCCAGTGACGTAGCTCTTACGCCATCTGCTGGTCCTGCCCAGTGTCAGTTTTAAACCACTGGATCTGAGACTCAAACTGTGGTTGACTCTGTGGAACTTCAGCAATGTAACCATTATGCCATCTGCTGGTCCCCAAGACACCTGCTGGACTTTAATGAGTAGTTCTTGAAGCAAACCAATAGAAATTTATGCTGCATGCAATTACAGGAAATAAAAGAAAAACATTGATATTCAACTGTGGCACCTGTGTACATCCCTTTTTAATTTACATCATCTTTTTTTTTTTCTTTTTTTTTGGAGAGGTTTTTGCTATAGGGCGCGTGCGCTCGCCAGACAGACAGAGAGAGACAGAAAGATAGAAAGCAGGAAATCACCCCCCAGGGGGGATGGCCACGCCGCAATCCCTTCTCCTCCATTCTCCTCTCGGGATCCTGGGCACGCACGCACACGCGCCCGGCGTGAGTTTAAGCCGCCGGGTCCGGGACTCGAACCGCGGTCGACTACGTGGGAGTCCAGCGACATAGCCATTACGCTAACTGCTGGTCCCAATCATCATCTTTTTTTTTTGACATCATCTTTTAAAATACAACTTTGGCACTTTATGATACTATTGACAGCTATTTTTTAAATGATATTGTCCATTGTCATTAAAGGTACAAGTATGGGGGGCTTCAAAAAGTTTATGGAACTTTTTTTTTTGTTAAATATTTTTGTCGTAGGGCATGTGCACTGGAGAGAGACAGAGAAAGGAAAGTGAGAAATCATCCTCCTGGGGAGATTGCCATGTCATAATCCCTTCTTTATTCTCCTCTCTGGATTTGAGGCACACATGCACACACATCATTTTCAAGCTTCTGGGTCCAGAACTCAAACTGCAGTCAGCCAGGTGGAAGTCCAGCACCTTAGCCACCATGCCACCTACTGGCTCCTTCTTTTCTTTTCTTTCTTTTCTTCTCTCTTTTCTCTTTTCTCAAATTCCATGAGTTTGGTTTAACCAAGATGGAATGTCTTCTGAGTCCAAAACTAGGGCAGGTAGGAATGAAATGGGGCTGCATAGTATAGGGCACCTAGGCCTCTTCTATTTTGTTGCTATGTAATATTTGACTTCTGTTCCTAAAGTAGAAGTCATCTAATGGTTCAGATTAGCTGCTTTAGAGATGCCTTATAGACAGCAGGAAGAAGAAATGGGGAAAGAAGAAAGGAAGGACAAAGCATAAAACAGTTCTTGCCTAAGGGGGACTCCCAGAAGTTGGCATATGACACTTCACATTTTATACAATTGGCCAGAACTTAGCCACATGGCCACAGGTGGGAATCTGGGGAATAGTTTTATTTCACAGAACTATGTGCTAAACTTAAAGAGAGAGAGAGAGAGAGAGAGAGAGAGAGAGAGAGAGAGAGAGAGAGAGAGGAAATAAATACTATCTCTTTGATGGAGAAAATAGATACAACAGGGATAGTAATTTTTGCTTTGTCACAAATGGGGATGGTAATTGCTACCTTTAGAGTTATTGTAAGAAATTGAAGAAACAAGCTGAATAGCCGATATTTACTTAATATTGCTTTCCTAACTAGTTTGGACTTTCTCCTGAAGATATAATTGTGTCTTCCTTTTTATTCCTTCAGAACATTTTTTATAGTTCTCTCAAGATTCTTATGACATTAGAACCTTTATTTACTCCATATGGCTCGCGTTCCACCAGGCTGAGAGTACAAATGTTACCACGCTATCTTTACAAAGCACAGTATTTCTATTCATGCTTCCGCTTGTATATGTAGGGCCATCTCCCCTGCATACTCCTCTGCCTGAAAATCCCTGGAAAGGAGGACCGCATATGCTTACCAACAACTGCCGAGCTCTAGTCACCATATGGCATCATCATGCTTTTCCAGGATACTTTTGCATCTTTTAACTGATTTCTATTTGCCTGAAAGCTTTTTTTTCTTTTTTCAAAATCAAGGTGAAATTCATATTACGTAAAATTATCATGAACTATTTTAACACATAAAGTGTATAGTTCAGTGACAGTGTATTCACAGTGTGTGCAACCATCACTTTCATGTGGCTCCAAAACATTTTTTTCACCCTCCACCCAAATCTTAATTAAAAAAAAAAAAAAAAAAGAACTTAGTAGTTGTCGCTCATTGTTCTCCTTTCTCCCAAGCTCCTGACAACTGCTAGTCTGCTTTTCATTTCCATGGATGTACCTATTTTGGATGCTTCACATAAAAGGATTCATAAGTATGTGACCTTTCATGTCTGCCTGCTTTCACTTAGCTGAATGTAGTCAAGGTTTGTTCATATTGAAGCAGGTATCAGTACTTCATTCTTTTTATGACCAAATAATATTCCATTGTATGGATTATACTGTATTTTTGTTCATCCATTTATCAGTTGATGGACATTTGGATTGCTTTCACCTTTTAGCTATTGTAAATAGTTCTGTTAAGAATATTTACATACAGCGAGGAGGGATGGGAAAAAGAAGAATATTTACATACAAATATTTGTTCGATACCTGTTTTCAATTCTTTTAGATGTATGAAGTGGAATTGTTGGGTCTTTTTTTTTTTTTTTTCTTTTGGAGAGGTTTTTTTGCTATAGGGCGCGTGCGCTCGCCAGACAGACAGAGAGAGACATAGAGACAGAAAGCGAGAAATCACCCCCCAGGGGGGATGGTCACGCTGCAATCCCTTCTCCTCCATTCTCCTCTCGGGATCTTGGGCACGCATGCACACGCGCCCGGCGTGAGTTTTAAGCCACCGGGTCCGGGACGCAAACCACAGTCGACTACATGGGAGTCCAGCGACATAGCCATTACGCTAACTGCTGGTTCCCAATTGTTGGGTCTTATAGTAATTCTATGTGTAACTTTTTGAGGAACTGCAGAACCCTCTTACACAGTGGCTATACCATTTTACATTGCTGCTATCAATATATGAGAGTTCCAGTTCCTCCCATCTTCATCAACACTTAGTTTCTGCTTTTCAAAAAATATGGTCAGTATGGAGAATATGAAGTAGTATCTCATCATGGTTTTGATGTTCATTTCCCTAGTAGCTAATGAGGTTGAACATCTTTTCATTTGCTTGTTGGTTATTTGTATGTCTTTGAAGAAATTTATGTTCAAATCCTTTTTCTAAAAAATATTTATTTATCTGGGACCAGCAGGTGGTGTAATGGTTAAGGGCACTGGACTCCGACATGGACGACCACGGTTCGAGTCACGGACCTGGAGGCTTGCTTTCTCACTTTCTCTTTCTCTCCCTCACTCTCTTTTTGTGTCTTGTCAAATTAAAATAAATAAGTAAATAAAAATAAATAGAAGTGAAATAATTCTTTAAAAATATTTATTTATTTAAATCCATTTGCTAATTTTTTTTTTTTTTTTTTTTTTTTTTTTTTTTTTTTTTTTTTTTTTGATGAAAGAGACAGAGAGAAAGATAAAGGGAAAGTAAGAAAGCAAGTCACCAGGTTCTGGAACTCAAACCATGGCCAGACATGTGGAGAGAGATTTTTGCCATAGTGCTCCTGTGCTCACAGAAAAGAGAGACAGAGAAAGCAAGAAATCACCCCCCAAAGGGGATGGCCACGCTGCAAATCCTTCTCCATTCTCCCCTAGGGATTTTGGGCATGCACGCATGTGCACCCAAAATGAGTTTTGAACCTCCATATCTGGGACTTTAACCGTGGTTGGCCATGTGGGAGTCCAGCAAATTAGTCACCATTCCAGCTGCTGGCCCCTCAGTTCTTTTTTAATTAAACTTTTGTCCTTTTGTTGATGAGCTATAGGAGTTTTTATGTAACCTGGAGACTAGATACTTGTCAATATATAACTTACAAATATTTTCTTCCACTTGTGATTTGTCTTTTTGCTCTCTCGTTTTAAATAAAAAAGAATTATTTTCTTATTATTTTTAAATTTGTTTTTAAAAAAGAATGATTAATTTTATTTAATTTATTTGTTCATTTATTTTAATTTGACCAGAGAGAGATACACAGAGAGAGAGACACAGAGAGACAGAGAGAGAGAAAGGAAAAGTGAAAAAGCAAGCCCCTAGCTCTGGGACTCAAACCACTCTTGGTCATATGGGAGTTCAGCACCTCTAACACCAAGCCACCTGCCGGTCCCTTATTTTTTACTTTGACCAGAGAGAGCCGGGGGGGGCGGGGGGGGGGGGGGGCATGAGAAAGCAAGCTGCTGGGTCCAGGATTGGAACTATAGTCAACCATGTGGGAGTCCAACGCTTTAACCACCATGCCACCTTCTGGCCCCTTTTTGTTCTCTTAATAGCATCCTTTGGCACATACAAAACAATTTGTTTAAAGTTATTTATTTAATTTTATTAGTTATTATTATTAATTTTTAACTTGCTGTAGGGCTCATGTGCTTACAGAGAGAGAGAAGGAAAGTGAGAAAGCAAGCTATCAGGTCTGGGACTCAACCTGTATTCACCCACGCGGAAGTCCAGTGCCTTAACCATCAGGCCACCTGCTGGCCCCAACACATAAAATTTTTGATTTTGATAAAATCCTATCTACCTGTTTTGTTTTGTTTTGTTTTTCTAATTTTGATGTCATATTTAAGAATCCATTGCCAAATCCAAAAGCCATGACGTTTTCTCCTATGGTTTCTTCTTAGAGTTTTATTGTTTAAAGTATTATAGTTTTATAGTTCTTACAATACTAATAACAGAAATATCTAAGTATAAGTGATTTATAAAGAATAAGGTTTTGGAGGTCCACAGTCAAGGGGCTACATCTAGTAGGAGTCTCCTTGCTGTTAGATGCATGGTGGAGGGCATCAGATGGCAAGACAGGAAGTGTGTCTGTGTCCATGTCCACATCTCTACTCCGGTCTCTCCTTGTAACAACAGTCAATCAGTGGGGTCCCACACTCATGATCTTAATGTTCCCCAAGATCCTCCCTCTTAATCCCATATTCAGATTAAGTTATCATCCTTTTAATTCCATCACAATCAAGTTTCATCACATGAATTTGGGGAGAAGGGGGACACTTTCAAACCATAGCAAGGTTTTTATCTATTTTGAGTTCATTGTTATATATAGTGTGAGGTAAGTGCCCAACTTCATTCTTTTGCACATGGATATCCAGTTCTTAGTATCATCTATTGAAAAGACTGTTCTTTCCCCTACTGTTTTGGCACACTTATCAAAAATCAATTGGGGGAACCAGCAGTTAGCGTAATGGCTATGTCGCTGGACTCCCACGTAGTCGACCGCGGTTCGCGTCTCGGACCCGGTGGCTTACAACTCACGCCGGGTGCATGTGCGTGCGTGCCCAAGATCCCGAGAGGAGAATGGAGGAGAAGGAATTGCGGCGTGACCATCCCCCCTGGGGGGTGATTTCTCGCTTTCTGTCTCTAATGTCTCTCTCTGTCTGGCGAGCACACGCGCCCTATAGCGAAAATCTCTCAAAAAAAAAAAAATATCAATTGGTAATAGATATATGTGTGAATTTCTGGACTCTCAATTCTATTTTATTGATCTATATGTCTCTTCTATACTATATTGTTTGATACCCCTAATTTTGTAATAAACTTTGAATTGGGAAGTGTGAGTTCTTCACCTTTATTTTTTCCTCAACCAATTGGAGTCACCTGGGAGCGTAAAAACTATTGATCTCTGAGTTTTACCCTAGAGGTTTTGATTTAATTGGTTGTATCTAAATATGATCTGGGCATTAGGAGTTTTTAAAAGGTGATTCTATGGGACCAGCAAGTGGCATAATGGTTAAGGCCCTGGACTCCCACATGGCTGACCGCTGTTTGAGTCCTGGACCCGGCAGCTTGAAATTCACACTGGACACGTGTATATGCATGCCCCAAATCTTAGGAGGACAATGGAGGAGAAAGGATTGCAGCGTGGCCATTCCTCTGGGGGAGGTGATTTCTTGATTTCTCTCTGTGTTTCTTTCTGTTTCTCTAGTGAGTGCACACATCCTAAAGCAAAAAGCTTGCTTGCTCTCTCAAAAAAAAAAAAATTATAAAGGTTATTCTAATATATATTCAAGGGACCAGTAAATGGCATAATGATTACATTTCTAGAATCCTACATGGCTTACTGTGGTTCAAGTCCTGGACCTGGAGGTTTGGAACTCAAGCTAGGCATGTGGGCAAGCATGCCCAAAATCCCAAGAGGAGAATGGAGGAGAACAGATTGCTGCGTGCCATCCCCCTGGGGGGTGATTTCTCACTTTCTGTCTCTCTACATCTCTCCAGCAAGTGGAATGCATGCGTCCTTTAGCAAAAAATCTCTCTAAAAAATTATATATATATATATATACACACATATATATACACACACAGTTACAATTACATATACACACACACACACACACACACACACACACATAGTTAAGATTACATATATTCAAGATGAGAACCTCTGGTCTATAACATAAGAGTACTAATTCCTTCTACATTCTACTTGTAATGCATCTCTGAGGGTTTCTTTCTTTTTATTTTTATTTTTTATTTTTTTGCTATAGGGTGCGTGTACTCGCCAGAAGGACAGAAAGAAACAGAGAGACAGAAAACAATAAATGATAAATCACCTCCCAGGGGGTATGGCCGCACCACAATCCCTTCTCCTCCATTCTCTTCTTGGGATATTGAACATGCATACACACACACCCAACATGAGTTTAAGTCTCTGGGTCCGGGACTCGAACTGCCATCGACTACATGGGAGTCCAGTGACATAGATATTATGCCAACTGCTGATCCCTCTGAGGGTTTCTTCTAAGATGTTTCAAAGAACAAATTTTGTGAGACCTGAGTGTTCATTTCCATACATATTAGTAATCAGTTTAGGAAAATACTAACACATGAGGTCTAGCAGAGGTCGGGGTCAACTCCAAAATGTGTTTGTTGGAAGAGTTACTAATAATCTTATGTGGAAGGGGACCTGCATCAGGAAGTGAGGAGCATGGTTAGATGTGAGAAAAGGCTTGGTAAACTAGGAATTCTATTGAATTCCTTAGTCCACGTCAAGGATCTCAATGCTGGCTATACATTAGAATCATCTCAAGGACCAGCAAATGGCATAATGATTATGTCGCCGGACTCCCACATGACTGATCCATCTTGAGTCCTGGACCTGGTGGCTTGAAAATCATGCCAGACACATATGTGTACATGCCTAAGATCCCAGGAGAAGGGATTGTGCCGTTGCCATACCCTCTGGGGTGTAATTTCTTTTTTTCCCTCTCATTGTCTATGTCTTTCTGTTTCTCCAAGAAGTGCACACTCTCAAAAAAAAAAAAAAAGAAAGAAAGAAAGAAAGAAAGAAAGAAAAAGAAAATGAATCACCTCAAGTGATATATTTACTTGGGCTTCCCCTTGAGATTCTGATTATTTTTTCTATGTCAAACTTAATTTTTTAAAATTTCTTTAAAATAATTGTTTAATTTTATTTATTGCCATTATTATTTTAAAGAATTATTTATTATTTTAAATAATTATTTATTTAATATTACTACTATTATTATTATTTTATAATTTGGCCAGAGAGAGACAGTGAAAGAGAGAGGGAAAGTGAGAAAGCAAGTCACCAGGTCCATGACTTGAACCACGGTCAGCCATGTGGGAGTCCACACCTTAACCACCACACCATCTGCCAGCCCTTATTTTATTTCATATTTTATTTTATTTGTAAGAGAGGCTCTCACTATATTGTCCAGGCTGACCTTGAACTCACAGTTCTCCAACCTTAGCCCTCCTAGTGGCTGAGATTATAGGCACACACCACCATATCTGGCTCAAGATTCCTTTTTTTTTTTTTTTTTTTTAAGAGGTTTTTGCTATAGGGTGCGTACGCTCGCCAGACAGACAGAGAGAGACAGAGAGACAGAAAGCGAGAAATCACCCCCAGGGGGGATGGCCACGCCGCAATCCCTTGTCCTCCATTCTCCTCTCGGGATCTTGGGCATGCACGCACACGCGCCTGGCGTAAGTTTAAGCCACCGGGTCTGGGACCCGAACCGCAGTCGACTACATGGGAATCCAGCAACATAGCCACTACGCTAACTGCTGGTTCCCATGGCTCAAGATTCTTAAACTTTGATGTTCATCTAAACTACCTGGAGGAGGAACCAGTAGATAACGTAATGGTTACATAGCTGGACTCCCACTTAGTCAACTGCAGTTTGAGTCTCAAACCCAGAGGCTTAAAACTCACGCCGGGCCCATGTGTTTGCATGCCCAAAATCCCAAGAGGAGAATGGAGAAAAGACTACAGCATGGCAATCCCCCCTGGGGGGTGATTTCTTGCTTTCTGTCTCTGTCTATCTGGCAAGTGCACACACCCTGCACACACCCTATAGCAAAAATCCCTCTCTAATAACAAACAATTAATTAATTAACTAATTAATTAATTACATGGAGGGCTTGTCAAAACAGATTGCTGGGTACCAGCCTCAGGATTTATGATTGTGCAGATCTGAGGTGGTACCCAATAATTCACATATCTAGTAAGTTTCCTACTAGTAAGTTGCTGCTGCTCCTCTGGTGATCACATTTGAGAATCACTGGTTTAGGGTAAGACCTACACAACGGACTATGGGGGTCAGGAGTGAAATTCTCCAAGTAATGTCACTGTACAGCCAGGGTAGAAACTCATTCCCTCACACTACTTACTTACTAACTACAGGGTAACAAAATATAGAAAGATCGGCCTTCTTGAATCAGGATATTTCAGATGAGGGATTGAATGATGAATCGACTTCAGATAGAGTCCCTGGGTGGATCAGATAATCTATGGTAGGTCTGACTTTCATGGAGGGAGAGAATAGTTGGACTAAATTTCTAAATTTTACTATACTGCTCAGTTCCTAAATTTTACTTCTGTTTATCCATTACTTTCCATTTTTCTATGATTATGGAACTAGAAGAAAATATTTCTGGAATACCATCTGCTAGCTTTACTTCTGGATAGAAGAGCTATCCAGAAAATTTACCAAGTCTATAATGTCATGAGAACTTAGATGACTCCTGAGCTGAATCTTGCTTTTACTCTGTCTCCGTCTCTACATCTGATGAAGTCTTTCTTTCTCTCTCTCTTTCTTTCTCTCTCTCTCTCTCTCTTTCTTTCTTTCTTTCTTTCTTTCTTTCTTTCTTTCTTTCTTTCTTTCTTTCTTTTTTCTTTCTTTCTTCCTTCCTTCCTTCCTTCCTTCCTTCCTTCCTTCCTTTCTTTTTTTTTTCTTCTTTTTTTTTGGAGAGGTTTTCACTATAGGACACGTGCACTCACCAGACAGAGAGAGACATAGAGACAGAAAGCGAGAAATACCCCCCAGGAGGGATGGTCACGCCGCAGTCCCTTCTCCTCCATTCTCCACTTGGGATCTTAGGCACGCACGCACACGCGCCCAGCGTGAGTTTTAAGCCACCGGGTCCGGGACGTGAACTGCGGTAGACTACGTGGGAGTCCAGTGACATAGCCATTACGCTAACTGCTGGTTCCCCTTTCTTTTTTTTTTTAACTGTCAGAGGATATGTGTGCTTCTCAGAGTGACAGAGAGAGAGAGAGAAAGAGAGAGAAACCCCCAATAGGAAGGTCACACCATAATCCTTTTTTCTTAATTTCTCCATCTCAGCAAGATTTTTGGCACACATGCACACACTCCTGGCATCTTTCAAGCTATCAGGGCCAGTATTCACACTGGGGTGGGCCGTGTGGGATCTGGCTCCCTTAACCACTGAGCTATGAGACTGGTCCCAGAAGTAAAGAAATTAAAAGCGAACAAACGAAAACACAAGACGGTGACACTGAAGTAAAGAAGTTCTAGACTTTTGGAGCTACTTCAAATATCGTTAGACAACTGGACTGCTAGATTTTTATACTCCATATACCAGGGTGCAAGTACCTAAGAGATGTTACGTTTTTTCACACTGAAATGAGTGATGCTCCTCTCTCTCTCTCTCTTTTGTCATAGGACATGTGTGTTCACCAGAGATGGTTTGGAAGTGAAAAATCATCCCCCCCAGGGAGGATGGCCACACCACAGTCCTTTCTCCTCCCTTCTCCTCTCTTTCTTTCTCTCTCTCTCTCTCTCTCTCTCTGTCTCTCTCTTTTGAGAGATTTTTGCCTTAGGGTGCATGTGCTCAAAGGAGAAAGAGACAGAGACAGAGACAGTCAGAAGGAAAGTGAGAAATCATCCACCAGGGAGATGGCCATGCAGCAATCCCTTCTCTTCCATTCTTCTCCTGGAATCTTGAGAATGGATGCACATACACCTGGCATGAGTTTTAATCAGTAGGTCCAGGACTCAAACTGCAGCTGGCCATGCGGGAATCCAGCACCTCAACCACCATGCCACCGGCTGGCCCCAAGTGATGTTCATTTCTTTTGATGCAGGCTGAAATAGTCATCTTATACTAGCCTTCTCTGGAGGGTGGACTACTGATGAGAGTCTTTCCACTGCTCGCTCTTCACCTTTGTCCCAGATGTGGGACACATCTCTATTTTCTCTCTCCTCTGTGTGTGTATCTTCCTCACAGGTCTAGTTCTCTCTACACTTTGGCCTCATTCTGTTTCTAAGAGTTTTATCACGAGGCATGAAAGGCTTTCTCACTTTGCTTTTCTTCAAAAAGTTCATGGAAAACATGTCTTATAAAGACTATACACAAATTTCAATTTTTTTTTAAGAGAGTTTTTTGGTGTAGGGTGCACAAGTACTTGCTGGATAGATAGAGAGAGACAGAGAGACAGAAAGCAAGAAATCAACCCCTGGGGAGATGAGCATACCACAATCCCTTCTCCTTCATTCTCCTCTTGAGATTTTGGGGACACAGGTACACATGCCTGATGTGAGTTTAAAGCCACCAAGTCTGGGACTCAAACCGTGGTCAACCACGTGGAAATGCAGTGACATAACCATTATGCCATCTACTGGTCCTAGATTTTAATTTTTTTGCATGAAAATAAACTTGTGGTTTAATTTTTCCACCAACTTTTTTAAAAAGAATTATTTATTTAATTTTATGTATCTTCATCATCGTCATCATCATTATTATTCATTTGACCAGAGAAGGACAGAGAAGGAAAGTGATAAAGCAAGCTACCAAGTCAGGGACTCAAACCATGGTTGGCCATGTGGGAGTCCAGTACCTTAACCACCCTTCCACCTGCTGGCCTCCCACCAATTTTTTAAAGTCCCCTCTTAGTTCCTGGACCTCAGAGTCAAGTAGTCCCTTGAGTATTTGCTAGTGAGTGACTTGGATGGCCTCCATTTGTTCATTTGCTTTGATAATTATCCCTGGACAGTCCCTCTGGCCAGTAGAATGAGGTACTCTGTCTATCTCAGTGTTGCTTGCTTGTGATTTCTGGGTGGGAGAGGAGTTACCCCAAAAGGTGGTGTGCTTGCTCCAGCACATATACTAATATTGGAGCAAAACAGTAAAGTTAGTGTAGCCCCTGGGCAAGGATGAAACACGAAGTTTTGAAACATTCTATATATTCTAATATTCTACCTTAAATGTTCTCACCACACCACACACACACACACACACACACACACACACACACACAAAGTCATTATGTGAGGTAATGGGCGTATTAATTAGCTTCTTTATAGTGATTGTTTCACAATGAATACATATATAAAACATCAAGTTGTGGGACCTGCAGGTGGCATGGTGGTTAAGGTGATGGACTTCCACATGGCCAACCACAGTTTGAGTCCTGGACCCAGGGGCTTGTTTCCTTTGTTTTTGGAGAGGTTTTTGCTGTAGGGCACGTGTGCTCTCCAGAAAGACAGAGAGAGACAAAGAGACAGAAAGTGAGAAATCACCCCACAGGGGGGATGGCCACGCCACAATCCCTTCTCCTCCATTCTCCTCTCGGGATCTTTTTTTTCCCTTGATCTTTATTTATTTATTTTTATTATCATCATAATCTTCTTTATATTACATTGGATTACATATAACTTTATAGTGTATTACATTGCTTTTCCAAAAGGGAATGCCATGCATGTCAGTCAATACAGAGACATTAATCTCCCCACTTCATCATTCAATATCTTTTCAATGTTTTTCTCAATCATTATTATTATTATTCTAATTATCATTTTTTAAAACAGTCAATCACTATTTCTCATTTTGCTTGTAAAAAGATGTTACCTATCATGAAATATTTCTCAGACCAATCCAGTTGAGAATACTATACATGTCATCATCAACAGGTAATAAGCCATATGTTTCCCACTGATGTCCTGCCTCTCTATTTGTTCTCTTGCTCTCTTTCTCTACCTCTCGGGATCTTGAGGATGCATGTACACGTGCCCAGTGTGAGTTTAAGCCACCGGGTCCGGGACTCTAACTGTGGTCGACTACATGGGTGCCCAGCGATATAGCCATTACGCCAACTGCTGGTCCCTGGGAGCTTGAAACTCACACCGGATACATGCACATTTGTGCCCAAAATCCCAAGAGGAGAATAGAGGAGAAGGGAATGTGGTGTCACTAACTCCCCTGGGTGGGGGATGTGATTTCTCACTTTCCCTCTCATTGTCTCTCTCTGTCTCTCTCCAGCGAGCCTAGCACCCTATGTCAAAAGCATTAAGAAAAAATCAAGTTGTATACATTAAATGTACAATTTTTGTCAGTTATATCGCCATGAAGCTGAGGGAGAAAAACAAGAAAGGGTGACACCAACTGCCCAAAACTATGGTTGCCACAGTCTCCTGTTCTTGATACATAGATCTTTAGCTTATGTGTATTAAATTGAACATTATATTGTTTAAAAAAGGGAACCAGCAGTTAGCGTAATGGCTATGTCGCTGGACTCCCACGTAGTCGACCGCGGTTCGCGTCCCGGACCCGGTGGCTTAAAACTCACGCCGGGCACGTGTGCGTGCGTGCCCAAGATCCCGAGAGGAGAATGGAGGAGAAGGGATTGTGGCGTGACCATCCCCCCTGGGGGGTGATTTCTTGCTTTCTGTCTCTATGTCTCTCTTTGTCTGTCTGGCGAGCACACGCGCCCTATAGCGAAAACCTCTCAAAAAAAAAAAAAAAAGAGAGAGATAGAAGGCTTTGATATTTCTTGTTCTTTGGTTTTTTTTGTTTTTTGTTTTTTTTTTTTTTGAGAGGTTTTTTTCGCTATAGGGCGCGTGCGCTCGCCAGACAGACAGAGAGAGACATAGAGACAGAAAGCAAGAAATCACCCCCCAGGGGGGATGGTCACGCCGCAATCCCTTCTCCTCCATTCTCCTCTCGGGATCTTGGGCACGCACACACACGCGCCCATCGTGAGTTTTAAGCCGCCGGGTCCGGGACGCGAACTGCGGTCGACTACGTGGGAGTCCAGTGACATAGTCATTACACTAACTGCTGGTTCCAAAGCCTTCTATATCTTAAGAGTTTTTTTTTGAGAGAGAGATTTTTGCTATAGGGTGCACGTGCTTGCTGGAGAGACAGAGAGGACATTCACTTCTTGGGATTTTGGGCATGCATGCACATGTGCCCAGTATGAGATTTTTTTGGGTTTTTCTTTTTTTCCGCCCAGTATGAGTTTTAAGCCACCAGTTCCAGGACTCAAACTGCAGTCGACTACATGGGAACTTAGCGATGTAGCTATTATTACCATTTGCTGGTCTTTCCATGTCTTAGATTTTGCAGTACATATTTTTCGATAGATGGAACTATATAGAACAACTGGCATTAAGAACGTTCTGAGTTTTTTCCTGAAGTGATACTGACATAAGAAATCTGAAGTTGTTTTTTTTGAGAGATTTTTGCTATAGGGTGTGTGCACTTGCCAGAGAGACAGAAAGCGAGAAATCACCCCTGGGGCGGGGGGGGGGGGGGGGCAGATAGCCACACAGCAATCCCTTCTCCTCTTGGGATTTTGAGCATATATGCACACACACACAATGTGTGTTTCAAGTCACCGGGTTCAGGACTTGAGCTACAGTCAGCCACATGGGAGTCCAGCACCTTAAAAATACTATGCCACCTGCTGCCCCTCCCCACAAAGTGAAGTTTTTTGAGCAAATATAGACTAGAAAAAGGTGCCAATGTGTCATCGCAGTGAATATCAAAACCAAAATAAATGTTCTTAATCAAGGCAATTAGCTGAATTTGGGGGCTAGGAAAATCAGCCTGTTTACACATTTAATCATCTTCTGTAGGTAAGAAGCTGAGAGATTTTCCAGGTGAATGATGGTCCTGATAAATATATCTCTGTCTTGTGGACAATGAAATGATTCAACAAATGCCATATGTAGTGTTTAACTCTCAAGGAGACCGACGGCCTAGTTGGAACACATCCTATTTGATGTGCCTACTGGAGGGTAGAATGAACAGATTGCTGGTAATAGCTCACTCCACATAGTGTCTGTCAGACAGACAGTGCCAGGTCAAGTACTGGCCACATGCAATATGAACACCATTATTTTCCTACTTCTCTGAGTCACTACAAAGCTTCAAAGAGGAACAAAGAGAATGAGTTACAACAACCCTATCCATGACAATAAATTGTGGTATTATATCTGACCATTTTATTATGATGACTAATTTAGAGTGGTGCTGATTTTAAAATGGACAAATAATATTAGTTGCAATTTTAAGTGTTTATAACAGAAGCACTTTGATGCAATTACCAATGATTTTCCGCCATGAAATTTTATAATTCAATATATTCTGAAGAGGCATGCTATTGTAGCAATATATATATGTATTAAACTACTCTTAGATGAGAGATACTGCCCTCGTGTAGGTGATAAGACTGAAATGAAGGTGGAAAAATGGGTGATAAAGTCCAAGTTCTACTAGTGGTCTAGTTGATTGCTGCAAGTTGCAGTTAGGGTACTGAAAATGTATACCGTTGGGAATGCATGAACGATGCAGTAACACTACATGAAGTGTGGTATGTGGACCTGCAGAATCTGCATCACCTGGGAGCTTGTTAAAAATGCAAATTATTTGGTCCCACCTCAACCTACTAAATTAGAAATTCTGGGAGCTTGGCCAGAAATCTGTGTTTTACAAGCCTTCCAGGTGCTTCCAGTGCATGCTAGAGTTTGAGAGGGACCATCCTAATCAGTTATGAGCACTCTCCTGATGGCTTGTGAAACTGCCCAAGAAATAGGACTTGAGGATATAGAAGTACATATCTCTTCTAGCAATAAACCAACTTAATAGACCTCCACTATTACAATGACTTCTTTCACCTAGACCTCAAACCTATTATTTATGTTTGCTGAGTTGAAATAATCCCAGTTTGCTCATCAGGTTACTTTTACTTCTAGAGTTTCATATTCAGTTATATTTAAGTAATGCCATGTAACATACATGATGCTTTACAAAGGTATTTCTGCTGTATACATATATTCTTCTTTCAAAATTCATTTTTTCATCTCAGTCACAGTGGCACACTCTATGATGCTGTGCTCCACAGGCCAAGACCACATGGGAGGTCTGGGTTTGATTTCAATGAGTCCATCCTAAAAGCTGTACATGGTGGCATGTGCCTATATTCCCAGCTGGGAGGCTGAGGCAAGAGGATTATGATAGTGGGATTCTGTCTAAAAAAAATTTCTAGGGCCAGATAGGTGGCATGGTGATTAAGGTGGCTGAATCCCATATGGCCAACTGTGTGGTTCAAGTCCCAGACTTGGTCACCTGAAAAACATACCAAGCATTGGGGCTAGCAGGTGGCATGGTGGTTAAGGGCGCTGGACTTCCACATGGCCAGCCCCAATTCAAGTCCTGGACCTGGCAGCTTGCTTTCTCACTTTCTCTTTCTCTTTCTCGCTCTCTCTCTGTCCCTCTCTGGTCAAATTTAAACAAATAAATAAAGTTAAATAAAATAATTCTTAAGAAAGAAAGGAAAGAAGGAAGGAAGGAAGGAAGGAAGGAAGGAAGGAAGACAGGAAGGAAGACTTACCAGGCATGTATGTGTGCATGCCCAAAATTGACAGGAGAATGAAGGAGAAGAAACTGTGGTGTAATCATCCCCCCCGGAGGTGTTTTCTTACTCTCTCTGTTTCCAGTGAGTGCATGTATGTACCCCACAGCAATTTTTTTTTAATTCTCTTTTTTTTTTTTTCACTGTTTTTTATCTCCCCTCCCACAAAGCTGGGAGGCTCAATAGTCAGGCAAGTAGTAGTAAGGCAAGTTTCTTTCAGCATGTTCGTTAGCCAAAGCTGCATTCGCTCTTTATTGTTCATAAATTAAATTGTAGGAGGATAGTTTTTGGATCAGTGATTGATCAGAATTGGAAAATATTTAATAAAACTATATTATAATCAATGCCCTTTTCTAGGAGCACCCAAGGGACCAGCAGTTGGTGTAATGGGTATGTCACTGGACTCCCATGTAGTCAACTGGGTTCAAGTCCCGGACCCGGTGGCTTAAACTCACGCTGGGCATGTGTGCGCACATGCCCAAGATCCTGAGAGGAGAATGGAGGAGAAAGGATTGCAGTGTGGTCAACCTCCTGGGGGGTGATTTCTCTCTTTCTGTCTCTGTCTTTCTGGTGAGCACACGTGCCCTATAGAGAAAACAAACAAACAAACAAACAAAAAAACTCTCCCCCCACCCCCAAAAAAATGGCGACCTGAAAGTTGATAATAATTTAGCATCTAGTTAAGGATAACGTATAAACTTGAAAAAATAAATTACGAAATCAGATCTTAATACAAGCGGTATCCCTAGGCACTATATTTTTAATTGGAAAATTCCGTGAAAAGAAAGCGATCACTGGAGTGGTAGTCTGGTAAGACTTCATTCAAGGTTTCTTCCCTGAGCATATGTTCAGGGAATATCTGCTCTAGGAAGGGCCCTGTGCAAGTGCTGAAAAGGTTTTTGAGAAGGCAATTCAAGGGGCAGGAACAGAACAAGCACAGATAAAATATGACAAGTTTACACACCAGATCTGGTTGCCTTCTCTTTGCACATCTCCAAGGAAATTTCAACTCATGATTGACCACTTGCCAAACCCTGGATATGAGGCCCTTGGAAGGTCTTTATGTTAATGTACTAGATGGATGATTTTGTTGTTTCAGCTTGGAGCAATGGGTTATGCCCTACCAGCTTGTTAGAATGGCTTTGCATAAACATCAAGACTGATGATCAGGCCAGCTGGTGGCAGCTGGATACCACATGGCCAACTGCATAGTTTGAATCTTGACCCGGTGGCTTAAAAAGCACACTGGGGGACCAGCAGATGGCATAATGGCTATGTCGCTGGACTCCCATGTAGTCAACTGCAGTTGGAGTCCTGGACCCGGTGGCTTAAACTCACACTGGGTGCGTGTGCGTGCGTGCCCAAGATCCCAAGAAGAGAATGGAGGATAAGGGATTGCGGCATGGCCGTTCCTCCCGTGGGGGTGATTTCTCGTTTTCTGTTTCTCTGTCTTTCTGGTGAATGCACGCACCCTATAACAAAAACCTCTCAAAAAAAAAAAAAAAAAAAAAAAAAAAAGGCACACTGGGCACATTTGCGTGCATGCTCAAAATCGAGAAAAGAGGGAGATATGGAGGAAAAGGGATTGCAACATGGCCATTCATCATTTCTCACTTTCTCTCTCTCTTTATGGAGAGTGCATGTGCAAATTTGAAAAAAAGGATTGGGGATGAGCCCCAGCTTTCATGATTAGGGTCCTGAGTTTCAGGTGCCATGGATGGTCACATAGCAGAAGGTAACCCATGTGACCAGATGTCCGTAAAAGCTTTGAACTCTGAGACTTGGACTAGGTAGAGACATTCAACAAATGATATCTGCTAGACAGATAGCATGTCTGTGTGGCTCCAGATGGAGAAAAACTGGAAAGCCTGTATCTGATCTCTTTAGATTCCACTCAGTGCATATCTTTTTTTTTTTTTTTTTTTTTTTTTTTTTTTTTGCTGCTTTTGCTCTGTATCTTTTGTTGTAATGATATAATCTCATAATGACCGTTATGATTCCTGGGGCCAATAGGTGGAGTGGTGGTTGAGGCACTGGATCCCACGTGGCCTATTCCAGTTCTACTCCCAGGCCCAGCAGCTTGACAAACACTCTTGGCACATGTGTGTGTGCATGTCCAAAATCCCGAGATGAGAATGGAGGAAAGGAGACTGGAGAGTGGCCATTCCCTCCAGAGGGTGATTTCTCACTTTCCCTCCCCCTCTCTTCCTCTGTCTTTCTCTCTCTGGTGAATGCACATGCCCTACAGTAAAAACTAAACAGACAAACAAAAAACCAGAGTCTTATAATTCCTGCTAGTAAATACCAAATGTGGGGTGGTCAGGGGCCCCTGAAACCTATTATCATATGACAAGATGCAAAATGCATTTTTCTTGATTGATGAATTCAGGTAAGAGTATGTAGATGCTCATTGCACTAGTCTTTTAAGTGTCCTCTAAGTTAGAAAAAAATTTAAATATAAACTTATAGGGGCCAGATGGTGGTGCAATGATGGTGCAGCTGGACCCACATGGGAAAGTGCCCAGTTTGCGTCCCAGGGCCTCTCTTGTGCATGCTGACTAAGGGTGCATGTCTGTAGCCCAGGCTGAGTGAGGCTGATGCTGGGGGTAAATTACAGCTTGAAGACCCCTGGAGTGCCTACCTCTCTCCCTAGCTCTGTGTGTGTGCCTACCTCTCTCCCTAGCTCTGTGTGTGTGTGTGTGTGTGTGTGTGTGTGTGTGAGAGAGAGAGAGGGGGGGGGGATAAATAAATTCAAAAGGAAAGAAAAGATATATACATTTACAGAAATATGAATAATATCAGATAAATAGTTCTCAATAAAAGTTAGTAATTAAAAAGTCAATTATCATATGCATTCATGGACATATGTTTACAAAGAATTATAGAATCGTATGTTGTTTTACACTTCACTGTTTAAACGAATCTATCTCTTCTTATTTTGTCTATATGTGTGTTTTCTATTACTCTTTGACCACAATCTCCTGCCTCAGACAGATGGGGGCCCTGAGTCCCTGGGCTGGAAGTGGGCATGAGGCCATGTTGAACGGAGCCAAGAGGATGATTACCAGGTCAGTTTCCTATGGAGTTTCTGGGTCAGTAGTGCCAAGACCAATAGTCTGAGGTCAGGGTGCCAAATTTGACAGGACAATGAGAAGAGGAAACTCTAATTCAAAGCTGATCGGTTTGACAGAGAGGACATGCAAAGAGAGTTCAAGCAGGGAGGAAGACAGACAAGCCAAGAATGGTCCCTTGGGGTAAAAAAAAAAAGTACACAGCAGCACTTTTTTTTTAAAGTGATTCCTGACACATCTGAAGGAGGGAGTGTGTCCTCAGTGAGTGACACAGCTGGAGAGTGGACAAATGAAAGCTTGTAGAGTTTTTACCCAGCCTGAAATTAAATGAATATTCATGTTTATTTTCTTTCAGCATTTTTTATTATTTGAAGTTTTATGTTTAATTAATATCTCTGTTAGAAAATTACATAGGCTACATATATAGGTAAGATTGGTTTATATTATGGTAGCTGCCTTAGGTTTTACAAGTAAGATATGTATAGTGGTTAAGAACACAAATCTGAGGGCCAGCATGTGGCATGGGAGTTAGGGCACTGAACTCCCACATGGCTGACCATAGTTCAAGTCCCAGACTTGGTGGTTTGAAAATCATGCTCGGGCCTGGGGCCCAAGAGGTGGGGAATGGGGGACATGGGGTGTGGGGACGGTGGGGGGGTGTGTTATTTTTCATTTCCCCCCTCTGTCTCTTTCTGGCGTGCATACATGTCCTATGACAAAAACGAAACAAAACAAAACAAAGACCCCCACAAATTTGGAGTAAGACTGCTAGAGTCCAAATTTTGGCTCTAGCATTTCACAGTAATAGTAGTAGTATTTTCATATTACTTAACCTCTTGATGTAGCTCAATTTTTCTCTTCTATAAAATGCAGATTAAAATATTACCTACTTCAGGTCAGCTAGGTGGCATAGTAGCTAAGGTGGCTAGATCCCACTTGACAATTGCATGGTTGGAGTTCTGGACCTGGTAGTTTGAGAAATGTGCTGGGCACATATGTGTGTACCCAAAAATCCCAACAGGAGAATGGAGGTGAAGGGATGGTGGTGTGGCCATCCTCCCTGGGGGATGATTTCTCACTTTCTCTTTCTCTCTCTCTCTGCTGAGTACATGCATCCTATAGCAAAACTGAAATATATATATATACATATGTATATACACATACACATATATACATGTATGTTTATAAAATATGTTAATATGTATATAACTATATACATTTAGCTCCAGGGAAATGAATTGTGGCACAGAATTAACACAACCTCTGCAATGTTTATTTCTTCTGAGAAAGAAAGAGAGAAAGAGAGACAGGCACCCTCAACAAGGTCCTCATGACATGATCTAGAGAGAGAGGGAAAGTGAGAAAGCACCCCTGCTCCCTGTGGGAGATAGTAATGCCACAATCCCTTCTCCATTTCTTCTTTTGGAATTTTTAGACACACGCGCACACACACACACATATGTCTGGTGTTTTCCTAGCTGCCAGGGTGGGGACTCAAACCACTCAGGTGGCCACGTGGGATTCAGCTGCCTTAATCACCATGCCACTAGCTCGCACTAAATTTGTACTTGAATTCCATTTTACCATAAACTTTTTGAAGTTCCCTTGTATAATTGTAACATAATGTTGGTATATGTTTTTATGTTACCAAAGATATCAAAATACCATTGACAAATGAAATGTGAAATAAATGCCCTTGACAGTAATTTATGTTCCTTTCCGCCAACTGAGGACAACAGGAATAAGTTGCTGGATTGATGATAGTGTTCATAACCTGACTCAACAAAGTTTAAAAAAAGTCAGTACTAAACTTGTAACAAGCAAAAGTAGTACAAGTTGAAACAAGGCGTCTTCAAAAATTTTATGGCCATGTGTATTCTGAGAAAACTATGTGAGGATTTCAAAACTATTTTCACCAAAATATTTTAATTCCATTTTTTTCCATGAGCTTTTTGAAGTTCCCTCATAAAACTTTATTATAAGGAACTTTTCTCTGTAGTTTGACCTTCCTTCCCTACATCAGTGCTGTTAGAATGTTATTTTGAAAAGAGAAATCTGATATCATTCCCTTGATTGAAAAAAAATGAAGTTCCATTGTTCCATCTTGCCTATAGGATAAAGGCCAACTTTGGATTTCTTCTCAATAGGACTTCAATTTTCATTTTCACCACTGGCCATCTTAGCAAACTAAGGCCTTTAGCCACATGAAATTACTCATGCTTCCCCAAATGCTCTATACTTTTCTATACTTTGATGTTTTGCTTCTGTTTTGTTTGTTTGTTTGTTTGTTTTTTCCACCTGAAATGCCCAGCACTTCATTTCCCCATTGAACACCTACTTTTTTATCAATGTCTGTCTTTAAAAATCACCTTTTGGGGAAGCCTGTCTCGACTTTCCAGTATAACTGAATTTTATTTCTCTCGCAAATAGCACATATCTTATTATGTTTTAGAGTCATCAGACTGAAGCCCTTAGCAGACTTATGAAGTCCCTGAGGGTTTATGTGTCAAAATTGTTATTCACCTTATCTCCAGTGCTTGGCGTGTAGTAAATACTCAAGATGTGTATTCGTTGAATGAACAAAGAAAAGGAACTAAATAAACAGGAGGTTCTTACACTGGACAAAACACCTTGGATAAAATTTTAGACTGACATTACAGCTAAAGCACGTGAATATAGCACTTCTCATAACCTCAGGAAGCATCAGATGCTACTAAAAGATTATTTTTGAAATATACAAAACTTGTTGGTAAATGTTAATTTTCTTTTTTAAGAGAGATTTTTGCTATAGGGCACATATGTTCACCAGAGAGGGACGGGGGTCGGGGGGGAGAAAAATGAGAAAGCAAGCCTCTAGATAAGGGACACGAACCGCAGTGGGTGTCCAGTGTCTCAACCCACATGCTACCTGTTGGCCACCACAATGATTTTTGAAGAGGCTAATTGAATTTTATCAAAGATAAGTGAACGGCATAAGTTCTGATTTGGTATCCATTTTGCTTTTATTAAATAAAATGAGTAGTTTCAAATGGTTATAGGATCTAAATGTTTATTGATTGAGTGTTAGTGAAAATTGGTTTGTGTATAGAGCTTCCAGTTTTTGCTTTTAGTTGGGGACACAGATAAGAGAAGCACAAGTAACAGGTGCTCCCATAGTCACTTTAATTTTATTTTTTCTTTTAAAATAATGCCAGAGCTAGCAGGTGACATGGTGGTTAAGGCACTGGACTTCCAACGGGCTGACCAAAGTTTGAGTCCTGGATCTGGTAGCTTGAAACTCATGCTGTGCACATGTGCGTGTGTGCCCAAAATCTCAGGAGAAGAATGGAAGAGAAGGGATTGCGCCATGGTCATCTCCTCTGAAGGGTGATTTTTCACTTTCCCCTCTCACTGCCTCTGTCTCTTAGGTGAGCATACACTCCCTATAGTGAAAACCTAAAAAGTAAATAAATAAAAGTAGGGGCTGCAGGTGGTGTGGTGGTTAAGGTGCTAAACTCCCATACGGTTGACCGTGGTTCAAGTCCAGGACTTGGCTTGCTTACTTGCAGGTTTATAACACAAGTATAGCAGGCATATTATATTCTTGCTCATATCTTGGGCTGCTGAAGCTGAGGCTGAGGCTGAAGCTGGGAGGTGGATTGCAGGATCAAGACCCTGCTGGTTGTGCTGCCCCTTTGTCTATCTCTCTCTGTCTCTCTCACTCATCAAATAAATAAATAGATAAACTTTAAAAATATAATGTCTTTTAATAAGTTACATTTCTCCTTTTTTGTTTTTGGACTTTTTGCTATAGGCACATGTGCTTGCTGGAAAGACAGAGAGAGATGGAGAGAGAGAAAGTACATAGAATAGTATCATGATTGCCACACTGCAATCCCTTCTCCTCCATTCTCCTCTTAGGATTTTGGGCACACATGCACATGTGCCTGGCATAAGTTTTAAGCTGCCAGGTCCAGGACTTGAACCATGGTTGGCCATTTGGAGCCCAGTGCCTTGACCACTATGCTGCCTGCTGGCTCCCATTTCTTCTTAAAAATCAATTTCTGAGGTTGGCCCTGTGGCCAGTTGTTTCAGGGAGCTGATCCACATGGCTGACCATGTGGTACAAATCCTGAATCTAGTAGCTTGAAAAACATGTGGGGCACATGTGTGTGTGTACCCTAAATTCCAACAGCATGGAGAAATGGAGGAGAGAGGATAATGGTGGAGAATGCCCTATTGGAAGAGGCTTTATCTCCCTTTCTTTCCCTCTTTGTCTTTCTCTGGCAAGCACGTGTGCCCTCTGGCAAATTCATCTTAAAAAAGATCAAGTTCTGTAAATGAAAGCTATGAAACATTAATTATTTGGGGATGCCCTGTAGCACAGAGGTAATGCGCTGCTCAAAACAAACCAGATCCCACATGTCAATCACCGCAGCCCAGTCAGCCTGAAGCTCACAGGGCATGGACATGAAAGTCCAAGATCCCATGGGCTGGAGGATTGGAGAAAGGATAGTGTTATGAGCAGATCCTTTGGAGGGTGAGTGCACAGTTCTCTCTCCTTCTCTTTCACTCTCTCTCATGCTCACACACTCTATCATAAATTTTGAAAATTAATTGTTTGAACACTGATGCTGTTCGCTCCAGTAATATAAGGTATATACTATGTGCAAGACACTGCAGGTCACTGATAATATGTATTTCTCAGTTAAAAAAATTAATTAATACCTTGCATTAACAGACCATAGAAGTCAAACTACATGGAACAATTTTATGGCAGGTTGTTAATATACTTATCAGTTCTGCTTCTTCATGATATTCTACCAAAAGCTTAAACTCCTACTAGTTTGAAAATAATTGCTATCTTGAATGACTATTGAAAAAAAAAGAACTTTAGAAATGGTTCTAGGCATGATCTACACTTTTCACATGCAGTCCTGTACTGCATAGCTGGCTTTTTAATTGCCCAAATCTCTTTCTTTCTCTCTCTCTCTCTCCTTGGCTAGCACACATGCCCTATGGCAAATTGAAAAATAAAAAGAGAAACAGGTTAGGTGTTGAGAAGGATAAATGTCATTAAATGCTGGCTGAGAAAAGTAAGATTATGTATTCCTCTATGTTCTTCTCTGAAAAATAAATTATATAGACTTGGGGAAAAGTTATCTTGAGTGCTATTTATTTCATGACCTCAATGTCTTGGAGCAAATCCTATAGTTTTTCAAATTCACTGGTGAGCAAGAATCTGGTTATTATCTCCTCAAGGTCATTAGTTAATTGGAATAGTTCTCAGAAGTTACTCCACTGTGCGCACTTGCCAATCGTAGCTATTTAAACTAGCCACCATGATAGAAGGAAGACTTTGATATATTGACTGAAGAGTGCCCATCATTGCAAGGCACTGCCCCAGACCCAGGGATAAAAGGATGAAGGAAACAATCATTCAGGAGCTGAACATAGAGGCAAATACATGCCTTTCAGAGCAAGTTACAGAAATAAATGAGAGATAAGATAATATGCAGGCACAATGGAGGGAGTGGTCAACTCCACCTGAGGTAGAAGAATGCTTCACAGGGAGATAACACTTGACTCCTGAGGGACAGTGGAGGGGACCTGCTAGCAAGCAGGAAAGGACATTGTTGACAGAGATGGCAGAATGTGTAGAGACACAAGCACATGGACTAGTACCATGATTTTGAGATGGTTCATTTCATCTGGAACACAGAATTAGGGCATTTGAGAAGAGTAATTGATACTGGCCTGAAAGAAAGATCCCCTCTCACTTCTCTGCCATCTGTTTTCTGACTTTCCTTTCCCTTCACAGTTGAGACTTAGGACGACAGAGCACCAAGTCTACTGGTCTAAGCAGATGTCCAGTAGGGGATGAAACCAGTAAGCCCATTTTACAACCAAAAAAACTAATGCTCAAAAAATTACGCAACCTACCTAATTTCTCTCTCTCACTGTGTTACGTTTTTCTTAAAACTATGATGGGTAATTAACTTATATACCTTCTGTGTTCTTAGTTGAGTTTAAAAATTTTGTAAGCTCCAGAGGACCTAAACTCTTCTCTCTCTCTCTCTCTCTTTTTTTTTTTTTTTGGAGAGGTTCTTGCTATAGGGTGCTTGCACTTGCCAGAAAGACAGAGAGAGACAGAGAGACAGAAAGCAAGAAATCACTCCCCAGGGGGGATGGCCACACCACAATCGCTTCTCTTCCATTCTCCTCTTGGGATCTTGGGCACGCACGCACATGCACCCGGCATGAGTTTAAGCCACCAGGTCCAGGACTCGAACTGTGGTCAGCTACATGGGATTTCAGCGACATAGCCATTACGCTAACTGCTGGTCCCAACTCTTTACTTTTCTTTTGACAAATTTTTGTTATAGGACACATATGCTCCTGAGAGACAGAGAGAGAGAGAGAGAGAGAGAGAGCGAGCAAATCATCCTGAAGGGGGATGGACACACCTAAAACTCTTTTCCATTCTCCTCCATTTTGGGCATGAGTGCACACATGCCCGGCCTGAGTTTCAAGCCTCCAGG
Source organism: Tupaia tana (assembly GCA_026018925.1). NCBI lineage: Eukaryota > Metazoa > Chordata > Mammalia > Scandentia > Tupaiidae > Tupaia > Tupaia tana. Next base: position 179,247,010 of record JAKSZU010000003.1, read on the forward strand.
TCTGGGACTTGAACTGTGGTTGGCCACATGAGAGTCCAGAGCCTTAACCACTATGCCACTTGTTGGCCCGAGAAGGCCTAACATCTTATTCATTAGATCAGAGAGCCCTGTAAAAAAAATCTGTGAGTGGCCAGCAGGTGTGTGTGTGTCCAAAATCCTGAGAGGCGAATGGAGGAGAAGGGATTGTGGCATGGCCACCTCTTTGGGGAGGTAATTTTTCACTTTCCCTCTCTCTCTCTGTCTCTCTCCAGTGAACACACGTGCTCTATGGCAAAAAAAAAAAAAAAAAAAAAAAAAAAAAAAAAAAAAAAAAACCTTAAAAAAAAGTGTGAGAGGTTGTATATTTTTATGACATTAAAAAACAGTCTTACAGGGACCAGCAGTTAGCGTAATGGCTATGTCGCTGGACTCCCACGTAGTCGACCGTGGTTCGAGTCCCGGACCCGGCGGCTTAAACTCACGCCGGGCGCGTGTGCGTGCGTGCCCAAGATCCCGAGAGGAGAATGGAGGAGAAGGGATTGCGGCGTGGCCATCCCCCCTGGGGGGTGATTTCCTGCTTTCTATCTCTCTGTCTCTCTCTGTCTGTCTGGCGAGCGCACGCGCCCTATAGCAAAAACCTCTCCAAAAAAAAAAAAAAAAAAAAAAACAGTCTTACAGGGCCAGCAGATAGCTTGGTGGTTAGGGTGGTGAATTCCCACAGAGTTGACTGCAGTTTGACAGCTTGACTCCAGACATGACAGCTTGAAAATCACTCTGGGTGCATGCGCATGTGCGCCCAAAATCTTGAGAAGAGAATGGAGGAAAAGGGATTGTGGTGTGGCCATATACCTGGTGGTGGGGCAGGGGTGATTTCTCATTGGCAAGCACATGCGCCCTATGGCAAAAACGTAAAGAAAAGAAAACAATATTCCAAAGGCAGTGGTGCCATTCTTTTTTTTCTTTTTCTTTTTTTTTTTAACTTTGTTGAGACACATTTCACATTTCATACAACTCAAGTTATTTTTCAATGGCTTTTTTTTTTTTGGAGAGGTTTTTGCTATAGGGCGCGTGCGCTCGCCAGACAGACAGAGAGAGACAGAGAGATAGAAAGCGAGAAATCACCCCCCAGGGGGGATGGCCACGCCGCAATCCCTTCTCCTCCATTCTCCTCTCGGGATCTTGGGCACGCACGCACATGCGCCCGGTGTGAGTTTAAGCCACCGGGTCCGGGACTTGAACTGCGGTCAACTACATGGGAGTCCAGCGACATAGCCATTACACTAACTGCCAATCCCTTTCAATGGCTTTTAATATATTCAGAGTTGTGCATCTATTACCACAATCAATTTTAGGATATTTCAATTTTCTCAAAAGGAAACCTTAAGTTATCACTCCCATCCCCTGTTTCCAGTCTCTCCAGCTGTAGGCAACCACTAATCTAGTTGTTTTTTTTTTCTCTATAGATCTGTCTCTTCTGAATATTTCATATAAATGGAATCACAAAATATGTTGTCTTCTGTGACTTTCACTAAGTATAATGCTACCAAGTTTCAAACATATTGTAGCATATTTATCAGTACTTGATTTTTTTTATTGATAACTAATATGGTATGTATATACCATACTTTATTCATTCATTAGTTGATAGACATTTAGATTATTGCCATTTTTTAAAAAAAGATTTTTGCTATAGGGTGTGTGCGCTTACCAGAGAGACAGAAAATGAGAAATCACCCCCCTGGGGGAATGGCCACACAGCAATCCTCTCTCTATTCTCTTCTCAGGATTTTGAGCATGCACGCACACACGCCCAGTGTGAGTTTCAAGCTGCAGGTCTGGGACTCAAATTGCAATTGACCATGTCAGAGTCCAGCTGCCTTAACCACACCACCTGCTGGCCCTATTTCCAATTATTTTTATTTTTTAAATTATTTCATTTTTAAACTTTTATTTAGTTTTTTTTAAAATAATTATTTTATTTAACTTTATTTATTTATTTGACCAGAGAGGGACAGAGTGAGTGAATGAGTGAGTGAGAGAGAGAGGGAGGGAAAGTGAGAAAGCAAGCCGCCAGGTCTGGGACTCAAACCACAGTCAGACATGTGGGAGTCCAGCACCCTTAACCACCACACCACCTGCCGGCCCCTATTTCTTTACTTATTTTTATTTGACCAGAGAAGGACGGAGTGAGAGAGAGAGAGGGAAAGTGAGAAAGCAAGCCTCCGCGTCAGGAATTCGAACCATGGTTGGCCATATGGGAGTCCAGGTAACCACCATACCACCTGCTGGCCCCAATTTCCAATTATTTTTAAAGTTTATTTTTTCCATGAGTGAGAGAGACAGGGAGAGAGAGATAGATGAAGACAGAGACAGAGAGTCAGCATCCCTACTAGGGTCTTCATGTGGCAATCCACCCTTAGCTTCAAGCAGTCTCAGATCATGGGCACACACTCTTGTGTGTTCAGGGAGGTCTCTAGATGTGAACTCAGAACTTTCCCATATGGGTCAGCTTTACAGAGTGTTGCCTTTTGCTGTTGTACCATCATCTGGTCCCCTGTTTTTCTACTTTTTGGTTATGATAAACAATGGTGCCATTCTGCTCTATATTTGTGGTAGTTTTATTGTATTAGCTTATGATTAACTTTGCAAATCCATGCTTAAAAATATTTGTCAAGGGGCCAGGGGATGGTGTAGTGGTTACGTCGCCAGACTCCCACATGGCAGACTGCTGAGTCGTGGACCTGTTGGCTTGAAAATCACACTGGGCACATGTGTGTGCATGCCCAAGATCCTGGGAGGAGAATGGAGGAAAAGGGATTGGAGTGTGGCCACCCTGCTGAGGGGGGGTGACTTCTCACTTTCCCTCCCACTGTCTCTGTCTCTCTCTCTCTCCAGTAAATGCATATGCCCTAAGGCAAAAACCTCTTTTAAACAAATTGTCAAAAAGGAGCCTGGTTCAGAGTGATTCTATTATCTCCTACAGTGTAGATCAAGATAGGGTAGAAAGAGATATAAGAAATTTAGGTATATGTAGTGTTGTGAATGTATAACCTTCCTTGGGGAAATCCTGTATTCTAAAAGGGAGAATCTTTTTCTAGTAATTTCTAGATGGGACCATGGTCCATTTCAACCATTTAGTTTCAGCCTTTAGCTAAGGCAAATAACTCAGATCTTAACCAGATGTGTGTGATTTTTCCAAGTCCCTTCCTGCTAGATTTAACATTCTAAGAAAGGATGACTTCAGGCCAAATAAATGACTACAATGTATTAATACAAGAGTACGTTAAAGAAATCTTGAGAAATCTTTCTAAGTGAAAGGAGAATAGGAAACTTTTGGATTTAATCTTACAGGACATTACAATTCAAAGACCATTAAATGGTGTCTAATGTACAATCCCTCTTTTGCCAGACAGAGAAGTTTCCTGATTGTACTCTTGAGATATTATAAAACATTTTTAAGGGCGGCGGTTAAACTAGAGAATCGTGAATTGGTAGATTTTCAAACAAGTTCCTCCAGACCTCAGTCTGGTCTAAAGTTTCCTGTTTTTACAATTAACTCCTCATGTTTCTTTGTTGGGTATGTGTGTGTGTGTGCATGGGTATGTGTGTGTATAAAAACTAAAGATAGACTAGGAAGCATCTGGGGCCATCTGGCTTTAGAGGGGAATCCAGATTTCTGTGAGATCTGGGTACTAAATGTAAATTGGATAAAGAATAAAATATTAACAGAGGAGTCCTGAGATAACCCGTCAGTCACCAGTGTCCAAAATGACTTTAACCTACTTTACTTAATGTTAATGCATTATGGGGTTTCATCCATGAATGAAGCACGTTAGTCTGTCTTAAAATAAACCTCAGTGTAAGTGTGAATACTTCTAGGTTGTTTTGTCAAGCTTTTTAGGAATTACAAAGAAAAGTGCATGTCAGGCACTGGGCTGCTCCTGAAAGCAACGCTCCTTTTTAGTGCTTACTCTGCCTCTGTCTGCACTTCATTCACCAAATCCTCCAAAAGATTATAATGAAGAGCCATTAAGGACAGAAGGAGAGCCAGCAGGTGGTGTGGTGGTTAAGGCACTGGATTCCCATATAGTAGACTGTGGTTTAAGTCCTGACTCAGTGGCTTGAAAGTCACAACAATCAGATGAATAAATAAATAAATGCTTTAAAAAAAAAAAAAAAAAAAAAAAAAGAGCAGAGGAAAGAATTGTTAGCAACTAGGGTGATTCAAGGCTCCAGTACTGGCTGGGTCACTGCATGGTTCTACTCCATACTACTTAGAGTGCCATATGAATATATTCTAACTTTAATTATGATGATTTCAGAAGGGCATTTATTTCTTTACTCCCCAAAGCAAGATCCTATCTTCTGCACTGAAGTAAAGTATAAGTTACATTTCAAGTTTTTCCTGAAGATTTCTCATTTGGAGGGAATAATGATGAGAACATCATTAACATTTACAAAACACTTACTAAAAAGCTGCCATTTCATTTTACCCTATTCTGTCCCTGCTTTACACGTGTAGTAAATGAAGCACAGAGAGGTTCAGTAGCTTAACTAGGCTCTCACAGCTGGTAAGTATTGGAACCAGGCAGGAAGATTCCAGAGACTAGGCTCTTGGCTACCTAATTAAGAAATCATGCTGTTTTGACAAAAACATTTTTACTGCTAATTTAAAATATCATATAAGTACTCCAGACTTGAGATTTATGTAAATGTAAACAGCACATATTGTAACACTATAATACTATATTTATTTTCTCCAAAAAAAAAAAAAATGTTTTACATGCCCATTTTATCCCTGGAGAAAGATCTTGTTTTTTTCTTCAAAATGAGGCAGAATAACGTTGATTTTGCTAGGGAACTGTTAGAATTATTTTGATGGTTCCAATCGTGCATAGCATAAAGATTTATCACAAATATGTAATCTGTTTATTTGTCACCCAACTTGGATGACTTCCAAATGTTTCCTTGTTTGTAGCTCTTGATTTTGTTTGGATTTTTTTTCAATGGCCAAGTAGTCAAAAAATAATGTCCGAATCACGTTTGTTCCAGTCAAGGAATACCAACATGTTGAATGAAAGACAGCTTTGGTTATTTAAAATTCTACTACATTTTGCCTGCAACTTTGAAGAAAATTCACGCTGTAGTGGATTGAATTTTATTTTTTAAGAAGGAAAAGGAGAATAAAAAAGAAAAGAAAGGAGAACCAAGTTGTGTCTCAATCCCTTTGCCATTTGCAGAAACGAGTTTTCCTATTCCATTTTGCTGGGGAGGACGCATGCTTTAACTGATCAAATCAAACCGTCCAAAAAAGGCTGTTTGCATCCTTCAAGTTTAAAAAAGATGGGTCTCGTTGCCTTTCCTTCACACATCAAAGAAGGCATTCGGGGAGGAAATAAACCATAATTAGGTACGATTTAGTGGGCAGACCGACCCCTTCTTCTGCCTCCCCACCCCCGCCCCCCAAGCCCTGGCAACCGTCCTGGGCGCGAGCGAGGCGCCGTCCGCCGCAGCAGCTGCAGTGAGCGCGCTCCCACTGCCGTGCCCGCGCCTGCCACCGGGATCTGGGCGGCGGCGGCGGGGCCGAGCCGGGGCGCGCTCGCTCGGGAGCGCGCTCATGCAGCGGTTTTCTTCTCCCACAATCCAGAGGCAGCGGCGCGGGAGGGGCGGGGAGTCGGCGGAAGGATATCAGCGCGGAGGGAGCAGCGCCCTCCTTTGACGGCGGGCCGGCGGCGCTGGTTGGGCAGCACGGGTGGGGTGTGCTGCGGCACTGCGGTTCTGAGGCCGTTACTCCGGTTCCTCCAGAGAGGGTGGAGGAGGAGGCTGGAGAGCGGCGGTGATTTTTGCCAGGGCTTTCCCGGGGCTCGCTGAAGAGGCTGGAGGGCTCCGGAAGCTGGGCGCGTAGGGACGCACATTCATGCCCCTCACCCCCGGGGAGGGGAAGGGGTCTGCTGGCCAGGCGTGAAGGCGGCGGAGGGATGGTGTCTGCTCTCGGGGAAGGGGCGAGCCCTGCCTGTCTGTGGTGAGGGGCTGCGGTCAGGGGAGGCTCCGCGGGCGAAGCGGCTCCATGCCCACTGGTGGGTGGAACGTGTAGAGCGGAACGCGGAGGGCGAGCCTGGCGGCCCCTCGGAACCCTTAACGTGGTGTCCCTTTAGCCCACGGTGGGGTTAATTCACCGGGCGGTTCGGCTGGTCCGCTCCTCCAGGAGCTGGGCAACCTTGACGGGCTTTTTTGTCTTGTGCTACAGCCCCTTCTCCCTTCCTCCTCCTCCAGATGCCTTTTCTCTGCCCCTCCTCGCCCGGTACAGACATTTCCAGCGCAGGCTGCCGCTCCTGGCGGCTGTCGAAGCCACTTCTGGGGATTTCGTCTCGTTTCCCTCTGGGGTGTTTTTTGAGGAGGGACCATTCGCCCCCCTCCACGATGGGATTTTCCTCCTTTGCCAAAATGGACTTTCATTGATCTTTACTTACTTCTGCAACATTTAGTTAATCAATTTCTTAGGCGTATTTTTTTTGGTAGTTCCTTTTTTTCAAATAATCTGTAAAATGGAGAACGAAATTTTTACTCCCCTTCTGGAGCAGTTTATGACCAGCCCTTTGGTAACTTGGGTGAGTGTCCTTTATTGTATATTTTGCTGCATTATTTGTGGCCGCAGAGATGGAGGTGGGCGTTCTTGTGATGAACGTTTTCTTGTAGGTTAAAACGTTCGGACCTCTGGCTGCAGGAAATGGGACCAACCTGGACGAATATGTAGCTTTAGTGGATGGGGTATTCCTGAACCAGGTCATGCTGCAAATGTAAGTGTTTTCTTCTTTTCTAGGTAACTTGTTTTCTTTGAAAAACAACATACTGTGAACTTAAAGATTGTGTTTTTAAGCCTCATTTGGTTCTTTGGCTAGAAAAATTCTGGTGGTTTAAGAATTTGGATCTTAAAAAGGAGTGATAGTCTTACATGCCTAGGCCATTTAACACAGCCCAATAATTATACCTGTTAAAACTGGGAAACTTTATAATTTTTTATTTCGCCCATCGTGTATTGTCACCTACTGTATTCAGTGCTGAAATCCAAACCACATTGTGCCCTCTTTGATAATTTTGGAAAATAGAGAATGAGAATCTAGTTTCCTAAGAGGGGGGAAAAAGATTTCACTATGTGGTTTTGTGCATTTGGTGTAGAAATATTTCATATTAACCTCTGTGTCTAAAAATAAAAGACTCACAATTTGAAACTGGTAAAGTAATAATGGATTCAGAAAAGAGAATTTCAAACAGCAGTCCTAATTGGTGAGGAGGACTGTTGCTGAAGCAAGTAACTTAAATGCCCACAATAACTGAAGTCTGCTGAGAAGATTTGTGTGAATCATTACATTGTTTAATAGTTAGGGGATTATCTTAAGGTATTCTTAGAGGTTTTGAAGTGGAGGTAACTACAGTCATGGTGACAATTAGGTGATAATTTAGTAGGGAAATCTTTGTCTTGTATTTATAATACTGGGTTTGTATTCAGTAGGAATGTTTGTTTTTTGAGATACAAATTGAATATGAAAAGCATATTGATGGTTAGTGAAATAAAAACTCCATTTTTATCTTTATAGGTGTTAAGCATGCATTTAAAAAATTATTTTATTTAACTTGATTTTAATTTGACCACAGCGGGACAGGGCGAGGGCAGGAGGAGGGAGGGAGGGAGGGAGGGAGGGGGAGAGAGAGAGAGAGAAAGAGAAAGAGAAAGAGAGAAAGCAAGCCACCAGGTCTGGGACTCAAACCACAGCTGGCCATGTGGGAGTCCAGCACCCTTAACTACCATGCAACTTGCCAACCCCCTATACATACATTTTAAGTATTTTACTGTAGGTCATCAAACTCAATATTATAATTGTGCTTAAAATAATGTGTATGTAGCTTTTTTAAAAAAATAGATTATTATTTCAAGATAAGTTTGGAACTTTTGAAGACCTTATTTTTTATATATGTGGGAAATTAGTACATTATAAATAAATAGTTGTTACTAGAGGTTAAGTTTATTATTCTGCTTTGGTAACTTTCCATGTAAAATACCAATTCTGTATTTTATTGGAATTTTTTTCTCTGTTTAGGTTCTTTTGTTTAAAGAGAGTATAAGTCATATTCATGAATAATTGTTCTAATGTTAATTTCTATGCTCTCAAAGAGGTTTGTGTGCTGTTTTTCACATGTTGATTCTACAAGGAAGTGTTACACTGTTACATATTTTCCCAAAGTGTTCTATTTGTGTAGGTACCCAAAGAAATGCATATGTTGTCTAAATGTATGTACATATTTTTTTCTTAAAAAAGGAAAAAAAATGTAGACATTAATTATTTCTAGGGTTAGTATAAATATATTTTGGCAGCTATCTTATGGAATTATTTTTTTATCTTTGAAATAGCCCACTATTTCCTACTCAAAGTGGTAAAATAATTGAATTGATTTCTATTTTAGGGAACACACATGACAGGAAGGGTAGTATATTTTCAGAACTTGTTCCCTATGTCTCTTGCTTGTTTTTAGACAGAAAAATTTGAATTTGTTCTCAGAAATATCAAAATTAAGTATATTCACAGAAGAAAATACTTTAATTTTCCACATTAATGCTTTTTATTTGAATGATTCCGTTTTCAGAAAAAATAGATTTTTTTTTGAGTCCTAGGTAGTTAGCCAGGATCCTTAAAAATAAACATATTTGTTGTTTCCACTTTGAGTATACTTTTATACTTAAAATAGTATATTTGTTTATTTTTAAAATAATGGTGTACCAAAATAGTGGTTGCCAGGTTGTTTTTTTGGGAGGACAGCTTTTTTCCAAAGCTCAAATCTGCTTCTGTGTTTTTCAGTTCCACCTCTTAGTTTCTTTAAAAGTTTTTTCAGTGTCCTGATTCTGTTCTGAATGACCTATATAAATTAAAGAGAAAGAAAATTAAGGAAAAAAATAGAATGCTTTTGCTTCTTTTTAATCATTTGCTAAAATAAGATCATACACATTTGTTTTAATAAACTGATAGGGTGACAAATACAAAATTGTGCTAATTTTGAAATTAGTAGGATTTCTGTTCAGTGTTTTACTCCAATTAATGTGATTAATGTACTTTATTAAAGTGTCAGTTGCAATTCTGTACCCAGTAAGTTAACCTATATAAAAATCAGCCTTAATCTAAGTAATTTCTAGAATATATTTGGTAATATAAAATCTGTGAGCAAGAACTCTTTGTAAATAAACCATTTATGCATTTTGCTTTATATTTCTTGTGCTTGGAGTTTGTTGAGCTTCTTGGATCTATGAGTTTGTATTTTTTATCAAAAATGGGAAAAATTACAGTCATTTCTTCAGATACTTATGTATATTATACACATATGTGGATATAGTGTATGTACATGTATGTGTGTGTACCCTATATATATTTTTTTTTCTATTCCCCTTTGGAATTCCAATTACATGTATGTTAGGTTACTGGACATCTTAAAACTTCTGATGTTCAATTTGTCTTTATTTTTTTTCCCTTTTCTTCTTTGTTTCATTTTGGATAGTCTATTGGGATATCTCCAATTTCATTGATCTGCTTTTAATCCCATCCAGCATAGTTTTCATTTCAGACAATGTAGTTCAATGTCTAGAAATTTAGTTTTTTATATCTGCCATGTGTATATTTCTCATGCTCTTGTCTTCAGCTTCTTGAACATATGGAATACAGTTATAACTGGCTTAATGTCATATCTACTAATTCTGTGTCTTTTCTGGATTGGTTTTGATTGATTGATATTTTTCCTCACTGCGGTGGGGTTTTGTTTGTTTGTTTGTTTGTTTGCTTTTCCATGCCTGGTAATTTTTTTTATTTGGTGACAGACATTTGAAATTTTACTTTCTAGTTGAGTGCTAGGTATTTTTTATTCCATTAAATACAGAAATCCTGAGCTTCATTCTGGGATGTTGCCAAATTACTTGGAAAGTTCTATCTTTTTTGGAACTTGCTTTCACTTTGTAGAACTTTGGAGGCAGTTAAAGCTGTTTAATATTATTCCCTCTAATCTTTTTTGGTGGTTCTTTTACTGTCCTTGGGTCGTTTCCTCACACTTACATCGTGATAAGTAATACCCAGCTGTCGAAACCCTCTACAGATCTTTCTGTAGCTCTGTCCTCCCAGGCACTCTGTGCTATTTTTTTTTTTTTAAGGATTATTTATTTATTTAATTCCATTTGTTGTTATTTTTTAATTTGTCTAGAGAGAGAGACAGAGAGAGATAAGGGGAAAATGAGAAAGCAAGCCGTCAGGTCCAGGACTTGAACTGAGGTGGACCATGAAGGAATCCAGTGCTTTTATCCACCATACCACTTGCTGGCCTCCTGTACTGTGTATTCTAGCTACCTTGTTATTTCCATACTTAGTTCCATCTGAACTCAGAGAATCCACTGCTCCATCTCTTTTTTTGAGAACCGGGAACTCTCCCGAAGCAGTAAGCTGGGGCAGTTATTGAACTCGTATTTATTTCCTGTCCATAGAACTCATTGTCCTTTGTTGCTTGATGTCTAATATTTTGAAAAACATTTTATGTATTTTGTCCTTTTTTTTCTAGTTGTTTCAGGCAGGTAGGAGGGTAAATTTGGTCCCTGTTATCCATCTTGGGCAGAAGTGGAAATCTGTTTAATATACTTTTGGTTACACTTTTGCCCTCTAGTTTTACATTACCGCTTTCAGATGTTACACAGATTTTTGTAAAAGGAGCCTTATTGTAGAATTTTTTTCATCTAAAATGTTTATTAAGAATAAGAATATTGATTAATTTAGTGACACTAATGTTGCCATTTTGGACCCAGACTCTGAGAATGAAGACTTGACCTTTTCATGACACTGTTTATGATCTCTGCCTTGTAATTTGGGAATTTTCACTGATTTGGGATTCATTGTATTAAAAGATGGACCCTGGACTTTACTGAGCAGCTTCTTGAATCAAAGAATCTCAACTAAGAGCTTGTGACATGGCATCAGTGGTCTTTAAGTAATGGGAAGCGGGAAGCTATTTAAGAGACCTGGAAAGCCAGCCCAGCTCTTCTGCATGCTGCAGGGCATTTTCCTACTTTAACCAAATGAAGTCTTTTTTCCTCAGTGCTAGTTATCAGATGGAGGGCTTGGTAACAGTGAAGTAGAAATAATTGTTTTCCTGTTGGAGATGTCTTTTGTTCTGTAGCCAATTGTGAATATTTGCTGCGAATTTTTAGGGAATTTGTGTAGTCAATTTCATAAATCTAAAATTCAAAAAGTGTGCTATTCATGTTACCTTAAACAGATGGAAATAGAGATAGGTTAGGGTTTTAAGTACTGAGAAAGTTATTGGTATATCAGATATTGCTTGGAATCACTCTCTAGTTCAACCCTACTAGATAACTATAGAGATTACTTGGTTATTGTAATATACTTGTTACAGCTTTTCTTCTTTTAGAACCTTGAGTTTGAAAAACTTTGGAAGTCATTTACTATGAAAATTCTTTTTAATTAAAGTCTCAACACACGGTCATTCAACTTCCACCTGAATATTTCCTTAGAATCAGCTTCATAGCTATTAGATTAAAAAGCCATTTTATCTAATAGAGGCAGTCGACTGAAAAGTGTTTGTTCTGTCAGTGTTCAAAATTTCAGACATAGATTGTGCTAATGTTATGATTCTGAACTAACACTAAAACATTTCTCAGGCTTGTCCCTGAGTTTTGAATTAGTGCTAGAGCTTCTTTCCTTTGGGTTTGTCTCTCTTTTGGTTGTCTTTCCATCTGTGATCATATGAAACTTTCTAAAATACAAATTTTTTTGCTATAGGGTACGTGTGCTTGCTGGAGAAACAGAAAGCCAGAAATCAGCCCCTAGGGGCATGGCCGCGCTGTAATCCCTTCTCCATTCTTCTCTCGGGATTTTGGGCACTTATGCACACTTGCCCGGCCTGGGTTTTAAGCTACTGGGTCTATGACTTGAACTGCGATCTACTACGTGGTAGTCCAACGACATAACCATTACACCATCTGCTGGTCCCTAAAATGCAGATTTTTATCATCACTCCTTTCTTTAAAATGATTCAGTAGCTCTGTGTTGACTTCAGAGTAAACACATTACTTAAGCATCTAGACTCCTTTATGATCTGGTTGCTGCCACTTCTCCAGTTCAGTACAATTACTCAATGTATTTCTTAAGATTGAGCAGACTTATAGATCTCAAAAACAAGCTGTCTTTTCAGATGTCTCTGTGCCTTTCTGTATACCCTTCCCTTCCCAGAATACTTTTCCAGCTCCTCATTATTACTTTGTTGTACTGACTCCTATTTACCTTCATTCCTCCTCTGCTATTTTCTGGTATATCCTAGGCTTCATCCTCCTTCTTGTGTTTCTATAGGACCATGTATTAAGTTGTCAGGAAAGTCATGATGTATTTTTCTATACAAAAGTGTGTCATGGGTTTCCCGATAACCCAATATATATACCTTGGTGATACCATTTATCTCCCTCTGTTGCAGTTCTTAATTTGCTTGACCCTACTAATTAACCTGTAAGATTTTTGAAGCCAGGTGCTATACCTTACATCTTCGTATTCCTAGCACAGTGCTCGACCCATAGTAGATTATTGATATTTACTATAGAATGAATAATAAAGAAGTGTGTAGTAAAGTGGATTGATTTGGGGTTTTGAACAAGACAGATTTGGGTTCAATTCTATTATAGCTGTGCTACTTACTTTTGTGTAAACTTACACACTTACCATCTCCAAATCTCAGTCCCTACATTTCTAAGATAGGAGATAATGGTTCCTCCCAGAGTGGCGAGTGTGTGCTGGTGGGAAGGATTAGATATAAACATTTGTCTCAAAAAAAATAAAAAGATGAGGGAACCAGCAGTTAGTGTAATGGCTATGTCGCTGGACTCCAACGTAGTCGACCGCGGTTCGCATCCCGGACCCGGTGGCTTAAAACTCACGCCGGGTGCGTGTGCGTGCGTGCCAAGATCCCAAGAGGAGAATGGAGGAAAAGGGATTGCACCCTGGGGGGTGATTTCTCGCTTTTTGTCTCTATGTCTCTCTCTGTCTGTCTGGCGAGCGCACGTGCCCTATAGCGAAAAACCTCTCAAAAAAAAAAAATAAAAAGAACATACAGTGCTTCCAGTTTGGTTTCTAGTACTTTTCTGGATGATGTCTAATATGTTGAGAATGTTGTCCATAGCCTGACATTGGACTAATATGTTCAAGAAAAATCCATAGTGATTATCTGATTCTCAATATGACTTAAATCTAATTAAACTATAGAAATGAAGAGAACCTAGAAAAGAAGAGGTGAACTAGTTGCTACATGTGGGGATATTTAAAACATTTTTTTAAACTGAAAATTCTCTCTGTAATATGTAATTAATTACGGGGAACTAATTCTCATAGGACAAACGGAAAGGAAGACCAGTCCCTAACTGCTATTTTAGAATGATACCAGTTGTTCTTCTTTTAGAGTCTATGAAACAGTTTGATACTGGTCTAGACAAAGTGTCAGTAAAATTTGAGATTTTACTTGATATTGAGACATCTGTCTAATACTCAATTTAGTTGTTGGGAAACTAGCTTCTTTTTTAGAGAATGTGATATGACAAAAACATGGACTTGAGAGTGTGAAGTTTAAACCCTGGATTGTTCATTTAATGTTTGTCTGTTTTATTTATTACTTATGACTTATGTATTTTATGGTTTTTGCCATACAGCGGGAAGTGTAGTCACCAGAGAGAGACAGAGAAAGGGAAGGTGAGAAATCACCTTTCAAGGGGGATGGCTATACAGCAGTCCCTTTTCCTCCATTCTCCTCTTGGGATTTTGGGTATGCAAGTATATACCTGGCGTAATTCTCAAGCTGCCAGGTCTGGGACTCGAACTGCAGTTCGTCGGCCACGTGGGAGTCCAGCGCCTTAACTCCACACTATCTGTTGGCCCTCGTTTAATGTATTATTAAACCAATTATTGGAATTGGAAAATAACCTTATATATTCTGTATTTTTAATTGTATTCCCATGCTCTTAGTCCTATTTTGCTAGTTCAATAATTAAAAAACTGGATTGATGAAGTGCATCAATTTTATTCTGAGTGATAGGAGGCCTGCCTTAACATTTGTGGGATCCAGGGTAAGCATTGATTTACCACAATAGATCTGTATATTTAAAGATTATTAAAAACATGGAGCTAGTGGGTTGCGTGGTGGTTAAAGCTGCTGGATTCCCACATGGTTGACTGCAGTTCGAGTCCTGGACCTGGTGGCTTGTTTTCTCACTTTCCCTTTCTCTCGCTTGCTCTCTCTCTGGTCAAATTAAAAAATAATAATAACAAATGGAATTAATTAAATAAATAATTCTTTTTATAAAGAGAAAAAATATAAACCAGGCTAACAAATTATTAAATAGATCTTAGTCATTTTTCTTGAAAAAATATACCATATTTTTGTTGAAAAATATTCAGTGACATGCAATGTTCAAATAATAGAATTTGTTTAACCTAGAATTCATACATTTAAAGTAATCACAGTAGAATTTGGTGCAGCTCCACCTTTTTCCCTCATTCTTGGCTCTGTCTGGCACCACAGAGAGGTCCTATGCACATGCCTGTCAACACCTCCATGTGTGCCTTAAGTTCAAGCTCTTGTACTTCCTTCTCCAAACAGCTGTCCCTTGGTACAAGGGTACAGACATTTGTAGCCAAGTCCATCCTTTGGACAAACCTGGGAAAGAGGCCTGTTCAGGCCCTGAAATTGTGTTTAAAGGTATTTGGGCAAGAAATTCTAGAGTTCCAGGTAACTGGAGAATCATCTAGAAGAGGGGACTGGTAGTGTGTAGGTATATCTTTTTGTTTACGTGTATTGGTTGCCCAGTGGAAGTGTGTGGCCTGAAAAGGACCAGAGTGGGAATCAAAGCAGAGACCCCACTTGCACTCAGTTAGAGAGATGAAAGAATGATTCATTCAAAGATCAGTTCATCCAGTGAGTAGTTTCTCAGTACTTACTCTATAACAAACTGTCTGCTAGATAAGGGACATGATGCTTTTTTGCCCACTAATAAGGGAAATGGGTATGTAAATAAATAGCAGTGTGATATCTATGCTATCAGTGGAATTATGTTCTTGCAACAGTGTTGGCACAAAGAGGCAAGTGATAGGACCAGCAGAGGGCATAATGATTGTGTCGGCTGGACTCCCATGCGGTCGGCCATGGTTTGAGTCCTGGACCTGACGGCATAAAATTTACGCTGAGTGTGCGTGTGTGTGCCTAAAATCTCAAGAGGAGAATGGAGGAAAAGGGATTGGGGCATGGCCACCACCTCTGGGGGGATGATTTCTTGCTTTCTGTCTGTCTGGCAAGTGCACACCCCCTATAGCAAAAATCTCTCTTAGGGAAAAAAAAAGGGGGGGGGAAGTGATAAAGGAGGAAAGGCTTCTTGGAGGAGATAATGTTTGAGCTGGATGCTAAAGTTAACTTGAAACCAGAATCATAAACAGTGGGGGAGCTGAAGGAAGGGCTTTTTTTGTTTGTTTGCTATAGGTCATGTATGTTTGCTGGAGAGAGCGAGCCAGAGACAGAGGAATAATGAGAAATTTGCCAGGGGGTGATGGCCATGCTGTAATCCCTTCTCCTCCATCTGCCCTTGGGATTATAGACTCAAACTGAAATCAGCCATGTGAGAATCCAGCCCCTTACCCACCATACACTGGTTGGCTTCAGGAAGGATATTTTAAACAAAAAATAGCATGAAAAGAGACATGAAAATGTGAGTAAAAGTCATGAAATCAGGAGGTCTGAACAAAGTGGAAAGATTTCACAAGGCTGTTGGGAAGGAAATCACAAAGGGAGTCAGTTAAAGAAGAATACAAGTATTGTTGTGCAGGGTTGAAGGCCTATTTGAGATTTGGAAACCACACAGTTCTAGTGGAACCAGTCAGCAAGGTTAAATAACCAGTAATGCTTAGCTGTTTAGAAGTTGACAAGAAAAATCCATAGAATTTATTCAGAATCGGAGATTGATAAGTAGATGTTGGATGAAAGATGTTGAAAGCAGTCAGACTTCTGTCCACAAAGAAAAAAAAATACTAAAGATTCTTTGGTGAAGAGTTGAATGGCATGTGTGCATTAAAGAGTGAGGAAGAGAGCCAGTGTCATCAAGAGGAAGCTGACAGACTAGTTGGATTAAGATCAAATAGCAGGGGGGGCCCAGCAGGTGGTGTGGAGGTTAAGGTGCTGAACTTTTCCCACATGACTGACCACGGTTTGAGTCCTGGACCTGGTGGCTTGCTTTCTTTATTTCCCTCTCTCTCACTCTGTCCCTCTCTGGTCAAATTAAAATAAATAAATAGATAAAGTTAAATAATTTTTTAAAAAACAAATAAGAAAATTATGCCTGGTACGTGTGTGTGGGCACCCAAAATCCTAGGAGGAGAATGGAGAGAGTATTGTGGCATGGCCCTCCCTTCTAGGGGGGGTGATTTCTCACTTTTTTCTCTCTCTCTCTTTCTCCCCTTAGAGAATGCACATGTCCTATGGCAAAAAAACAAAACAAACAAACAAACAAAAAACAGAAACTGGCTGTTAGCTTGATTTATTTTCTCTTTATGTCCATGTAAGAGAGACAGTGTTTATGTGTATGTGTGTATGTTAGTGGAAATAAATTAGGGAAATATTTACAGGCAAGGTTTGGCCACTGAAGGTGTGGATAGTCAGGACCACCTATATGTGGAAGAATTTGATTCAAACCTTGAAGGGCAATTGGACTTGAGTAGCTATACATGAGGAAAAGAGAGGGTGTTTTAGGATTGGGAAGCAGGTTGAGGAAGAAGCATTAAGTAGTAAATGTGAGTTGGATGGTGGGAAGACTAGCCTTAGTAGAGGATCCAAGTTGGGGAATAGTAGGATGTGAAAGTTCCATAGGCAGAGTAAGCTAGATTATGGCGAACTTGAAAATTAGCTCATATAAATTAGGCTATATATGGCAGGAATTGAAGAGCTACTTTAACCTCCTTGTTAGGACATTATTTTTTAGAAAAAAATCAATTTAGTTCTTTACAGAATAGATTGAGTATGGTACTAATTTCTTCATCCAATAGTTTACTGAACATGAACACTATTATTAATGCTGAAAAAATTTCAGTGAGAGCAACTTAAATTGTAGTAGTGCTTGGAGCAAGGGTCGGGAAAGGCAGGATAAGTAGGAAGGATGGGTGGGAAGTGATGGATGATACCTAAGCTTATGATAATGAGATCCTAGATCAAGTTGGGCTATATGATTGGCAAAAAAGAAAAAAAAAAAATTCAAGAACTACCACAAAACAATTTATGGAATTCTACCGGGACCAGCAGTTGGTGTAATGGCTATGTCGCTGGACTCTCATGTAGTCGACTGTGGTTCGAGTCCTGGACCCAGTGGCTTAAACTCACGCTGGGCGTATGTGCGTGCGTGCCCAAGATCCCAAGAGGAGAACGGAGGAGAAGGGATTGCAGCGTGCCCATCCCCCCTGGGGGTTATTTCTCGCTTTCTGTCTCTCTGTTTCTCTCTGAAGGCAAGCACATGTGCCCTATAGCAAAAACTTCTCCAAAAAAAAAAAAAAAAAAAAAAAAATGGAATTCTAGATATAGTGTCTGAAAGACAGGAAAAAATGAAAGACAATGTCAGGGTTAAGGCAGAACAGACAGACTCTATTTAAAAATAAGTATTTGTGGGACCAACAGATGGAGTAATGGTTACATCACTAGACTCCCACGTAGTCGACTAAGATTCAAGTCTCGGATCCAGTAGCTTAAAACGCACTGGGTGCGTGTGTGCATTCCCAAAATCCCAAGAGGAGAATGGAGGGGAAGGAGTTGCGGCGTGGTCGTCCCCCCGGAGGGTGATTTCTTGCTTTCTTTCTCTCTCCATCTCTCCAGCAAGTGTATGTACTTCATAGCAAAACATCTCTCAAAAAATAAATTAGTAAGTATTTGTAGGCCCAGCTGCTATGGTGCAGTGGTAATGCTAGTGCCTCGTAGTGCTGGAAACTATCTGGTGACCTTGGTTCAGATCCTGAGGTCAGCCTGAAAAATATGACTGTTGTGTATGGGCACCCAGGGTCCTGAGGAGCTAGAGGACTGGAGAAAGGAGGTTGTATTGTGATAAGACACTGTCAAGGGTACTTTCTCTCTTGTGTGTACATGTGAGCATGCACATGCTTTCTTTCATGAAAATAAAAGGGAAACATATATTTTCCAATTTTTAATTTTTTTTGAGAGGTTTTTGCTATAGGGCGCGTGCGCTCGCCAGACAGAGAGAGAGAGATGGAGAGACAGAAAGCGAGAAATCACCCCCCAGGGGGGATGGCCATGCCGCGATCCCTTCTCCTCCATTCTCCTCTCGGGATCTTGGGCACGCATGCACACACGCCTGGCGTGAGTTTAAGCCACTGGGTCCGGGACTCGAACCGCGGTCGACTATGTGGGAGTCCAGCGACATAGCCATTACACTAACTGCTGGTCCCCAATTTTTAATTTTTTAAATTTGCTGTAGGACACATGTACTCATTGGAGAGAAAGAAGTATGATGGTACCTCCCAGGGGGTATGGCTACTCTACAGTCCCTTCTCCTCCATTCTCCTCTCAGGATTTTGGGCACACAAGCTCAGAGGCAGAGTATATTTTTCAAGTCACTGGGTCTGAGACTTGAACTGCATAATCAGCCATGTGGGATCCAGCTGTCTTAGCCACCATATCATTGGCTGGCCCAGGAAAAATGTATTTAGAAAAATGTATTTATAGGGGGACCAGCAGTTAGCATAATGGCGATATCGTGGACTTCCACATAGTCGACTGCGGTTTGAGTCCTGGACCCGGTGACTTAAACTCACTCCAGACACGTGTACATGCGTGCCCAAGATCCCGAGAGGAGAATGGAGAAGGGATTGCAGTGTGGCCATCCCCCCTGGGCGGGGGTGATTTCTCACTTTCTGTCTCTCTGTCTCTCTCTGTCTTTCTGGCGAGTGCATGCGCCCTATAGCAAAAACCTCTCCAAAAGAAAAAAAATGTATTTATAGGAAAAATGTGAGATGTGGACCCTTAGTTTTCCATGAAAAAGTAAAAACATTTTAATTATCCTTATTTTTCCTAATTTGCAACAAAAACATTTAAACGTATAATATAGCAGTGTGTTTTGACAATGATGCTTAATTTTGTGTGAGAAACATTTCAGTAGTTATGTATTTGTGCACTTTAAATTCTCACTGAAGTCAGAAAGATAATTGCCTTACTTTTGGATTTATTTGGTAATAGTAATAGTTGAGAGTCTACATTAATAAGAAATAACTTAGCCAGGAAACCTAATAGTTCTGTGAAAATTAAGTTACATTTACTTTAGTAGAATTGAGTAAATTATAAAAAAAAATTAGAGAAGGGACCAGCAGTTAGTGTAATGGTTATGTCTCTGGACTCCCATGTAGTTGACCGCAGTTCGAGTCCTGGAACCGGTGGCTTAAACTCATGCCAGGCGCGTGTGTGTGCATGTCCAAGATCTGAAGGAGAATGGAGGAGAAGGGATTGCTGCGTGGCCGTCCCCCCTTGGGGGGAGAGGGATTTCTCGCTTTCTGTCTCGCTGTCTTTTTGGCGAGTGCACGCACTCTAGCAAACCACCCCCCACCGGAAAAAAAAAGAATCGAGTAATTTTTGTATCACAATTCTGTTCATTGTAAAGATTCATTTTTGTCTGTCCTATGAGAAAGGGCCGAAAGCAGTGTTTCAGAGTTACGGCAGTGCTGTCCTCATTATTTTTTTCTGTAACCTGAGAATATTCATATAATTACTCTGTTTTACACATTATTCTGAAAGCATAGCTAGTTACTGGAAGAAAATCCTGATCTATTTTTCACAGTTCTCCAGAATTTTTTATTATTTAAAAGTATTCTATGATGAAGAAGTTTGATTTAATAGTTAATGTTAAAAATGCTTTTGAGCTGGCCTGTGGCCTAGTGGGTAAAGGAGCCAAATCCCAAATAGCCAGCTGTGGTTCAAATCCTGGATCCAGTGGCTTGAAAGACACTGCTCAGGTATGCCCCAAATCTGTACAAGATAGAGAAATGGAAGAGGAGGGGTTCTGGCATTGTCACGTCCTATAGGGGGTGCTTTCTCTCTCTGTCTCTTTTCTCTGGTGAGCACAAGCACCCTCTGGCAATTTAAAAAAAGTTTTTGTGGGACCAGCAGTTAGCGTAATGGCTATGTCAATGAACTCCCATGTAGTCGACCACAGTTCAAGTCCTGGACCCGGTGGCTTAAAAATCACACCGGGCGTGTGTGCGTGCGTGCCCAAGATCCCAAGAGGAGAATGGAGGAGAAGGGATTGCGGCATGGCCATCCCCCTGAGGGGTGATTTCTCGCTTTCTGTCTCTCTGTCTCTCTCTGTTTTTCTGGTGAGCGCACATGCCCTACAGCAAAAAAGAAAAAAAAAAAAAAACCAAAAAACTCTATAGACAAACAAAATGTTTTTTGAAGTTCAGTATTTATTGGGTATTTAACTTCTCTTGTGAACAATTAGTTAACCATCAGTTTTTCTGCTCATGAATGCTTTCAAAATACTGTAAAATCTTAGGTCATTTATTCCTTCTTTTAAAAACTAGTGACCCATCTTATAAAATCAAAAGCCTTCTAAATGGTTTATTTCTCTTGGGCCCTTTGTAGACCATGTGACAAGTTTCTTTAAGGCATCCTTACTTTTCTATACAAGTGCCTTCCTCTTACTCGGTTTTTAGTTCATCACATTTTTTCAGTATTATACTTGTGTATTCATGTGAATTTTTTCTCTTCTGCTTTACTTTTTATTATATTTTTCCTTCGATTTTTGTCTGTAGCATTGGTTTTGTAAAAAAATATCTATTGTTGGGACCAGCAGTTAGCGTAATGGCTATGTCACTGGACTCCCACATAGTCAACCGCGGTTCGCGTCCTGGACCTGGTGGCTTAAAACTCACAGCGGGCGCGTGTGCGTGCATGCCCAAGATCCCGAGAGGAGAATGGAGGAGAAGGGATTGCGGCATGGCTATCCCTCCTGAGGGGGTGATTTCTCGCTTTCTGTCTCTCTGTTTCTCTCTGTCTGTCTGGCGAGCGCACGCGCCCTATAGCAAAAAACAAACAAACAAACAAAAAAAACTATTGTTTTGCTTTTAATTGGTGGGCTTAAAATGGAGTTAGCATGGATTCTTTTGGAGTCTTTTCTGGTACACTGAAAAAGACAGATTAAACTGATACTGTGGTAATCTTATCTACTTTTATTTAATAGGAATTAATGTCTTAGAGTTGTCTTGTATAGGTTTTTTTTTTAACAGTAGAGAAAGAAATGAATAGTTTTTCTTAGCAAATTAAAAAAAAGCTTCTTACTTGAGATGTATATTTTATGACTATATATTTTAGTTCACTAATTAGGAGAGACTGTACTTTGGAAAATATTTTTAAAAGTTTTTCTTCATGTTAGAGGACTTTATTATGTCCCCAAAATGACAGTGATACCTGTCACTAATAATTAATCCGGTGGACTATTTAAATTTACTCCAGGAAGAGAGTTCAAGATGATTCCTTATTCTCTTGAGATGATAGTAAGGGAGTGAATGAAAGGCATGGTAGTTATGTCTATCCCTGATCTACATATCAGCACACTTTGGATTTCTTTGAGTTTCTAGGACTGACTTTCTATGGAGCAAATACTGCCCTAAAATATTGATGAAAACAAACTGCAATTCTATCTTCTGCTTTAAGGACAGTGGATAAAGGTTCTATCATCGCTCATCACTGTTCATTGGTTCTTCGGCCTTGTTTCATTTCAGTCACTGGTCACATTATTGGCCACCATCTAAATGAATGTTCTATTACCTTATGAAGACAGTTATTAGTGTAATACCAAGTCCTTCGGTCTTTATACCAAGAACATGAATTGTTCGTTTATTTTTAAGAATTTTTTATTTAACTTGATTTCTTATTGTTATTTTCCAGTTTAATCAGAGAGTGATAGAGAGAGAGAGGGAGGGAAAGTGAGAAAGCAATCCACCAGGTTTGGGACTTGAACCGCTGCTTTTTTTTTTTTCTTAGAGAGATTTTTGCTATAGGGTGTGAGTGCTTATCCGAGAGACCAAGAGAGAAAGCAAGAAATCACCCCCACCTCCGCGCAGATAGCCATGCTACAGTCCCTTCTCCATTCTCCTCACGGGATTTTGGGCATGCACTGGCAGGAGTTTCAAGCCTCTGGGTCTGGGACTGAACTGTGATCAGCCATGTGGGGGTCTAGTGACATAACCATATTATGCCATCTGCTGGTCCCATGAATTGTTTTGCTTTCAAAGTGAAATCAGTAGGTTCCAGAGATTCTCAAGGTTGTCTGGTTAGAATAATTATTTTTTCTTCTTATTTTTGAGAGGTTTTTGCTATAAGGCACGTTTGCTCACCAGAGAGACAGACAGAAAGTGAGAAATTACCCCATAGGGGGGATGGCCACGACACAATCCCATCTCCTCTCGGGATCTTGGGCACGCACACACATGCACCTGGTGTGAGTTTAAGCCACCGGGTCCGGGACTCGAACCATAGTCGTCTACATGGGAGTCCAGCGACATAGCCATTACGCCAAATGCTGGTCCCTGGTTAGAATAATTTTCATAAAAATATTGAAATGTCATTTGCCTTCTGCCTGTGTTACAAAAGAATCGATGATACAAATCAAAGATAGGTAAAAAACTACTGGTATCCCAGCATGAATTAATGGCTGGTAGTCACTGTATTCTTCACACTATGCACTTATAGTAGTAAAACAAACAAACAAATCCAGTTTATTTTACATGTTGCAGTAAAAGTTATTCTATTGAGACCCTTGCGTATTTGTCTTTTTAACATTCCATAGAACAAAATGGAAGTATGTATAAGTGGAATGATTATCTGGAGAAAAACTACTCGTATAAGTTTTTGAGTTGTAAGCTGAACAAATCCCTGTTTTGTGAAACACCGTTTTTACTCGAAAGAACAACTAGCAAACTATGGTTATTTAGATTTGAGAATTGGAGAACATTTTCTCAAAAATGAATAAAAGTATACCTGTCACTTCAAGTAAAACAGGTGCAGGTTGCCTCCATCGCCTGCTGGTTAAGGGAGTTGGATCCCACATGACTGACCATTTGGTTTGAATCCTGGCCTTGGTGGCTTGAGAAATATGCTGGGCATGGGAACCAGCAGTTAGCGTAATGGCTATGTCGCTGGACTCCCACGTAGTCGACCGCGGTTCGCGTCTCGGACCCGGTGGCTTACAACTCACGCCGGGCGCGTGTGCGTGCGTGCCCAAGATCCCGAGAGGAGAATGGAGGAGAAGGGATTGCGGCGTGACCATCCCCCCTGGGGGGTGATTTCTCGCTTTCTGTCTCTCTGTCTCTCTCTGTCTGTCTGGCGAGCGCACGCGCCCTATAGCGAAAAACCTCTCCAAAAAAAAAAAAAAAGAAATATGCTGGGCACATGTGCATTCATGCCCCAAATACTGAGGGGATGGAGAAATGGAGGAGAAAGGATTGTAGCATTACAGGCCCCGTTGAGGAGTTCTTTCTCTCTTTTTCTCTATCTCTCCCAGGCAAGCACATACACCCTCTGGCAAAAAGAAAAAGAAAACCAAGTAATTGTATTTCATATTAGTGATAAAATTTGAATTATAGAAGATACAAGTTTGATAGCCTTTCAGTATTTATATTTTTGGGGGGGGGGGGGAGGCATTGTGCAACAGTAACACAACCTGACCCACATGGGAAAGGTCCTATATTTGGGTTCTGATGCCTCCTTAAGCTCTCTGGGAGCATGCTCTCATGCCCACGATCTGAGCCAGATTAGACTAAGGTTGAATGTTGGTGTCAAGACCCTTTTGGGGTGCCTATCTCTGTCTCTGTCTCTTATAGAAGAAGTAAATTGGGACCAGCAGATGGCATAATGGTTTTGTTGCTGGACTCCCACATAGTTGACCACAATTTGAGTCCCTAACCTGGTGGCTTAAACTCTCGCTGGATGTGTGTGTGCGCGTGCGTGTGCACACATGCTGAAAATTCCAGGAGGAGAATGGAGGAGAAGGGATTGCGGTGTGGCCAAAACCGCTGGGGGGTGATTTCTCGCTTTCTATCTATCTATCTCTCCGGCAAAAGAGCACATACCTATAGCAAAAATCACTCTCTTAAAAAAAAAAAAAAAAAGGAAGTGGGGCTGGCGAGTAGCATGGTGGTTAGGGGTGCTGGATTCCCACATGGTCGACCATGGTTCGAGTCCTGGACCCAGTGGCTTGCCTTCTCTCTTTCCCTTTCTCTCTCTCTCTCTCTGGTCAAATTAAAAAATAATAATGGCAGATGGAATTAAATAAATAAATATTTCTTTATAAAAAGAAGTTGATAAACTTAAAAAAAAGTTCAAAATGACTTACGCATAATATTAAGAAATTATGCATGTGGGGCCTGCAGGTGGCGTGGTGGTTAAGAGTGCTGGACTCTGACATGGCCAACTGCTGTTTGAGTCCTGAACCTGGTGCCTTGCTTTTCGCTTTCCTTCTCTCTTTCTCACTCTTTTTTCTCTCTGGTCAAATCTAAGTAAATAAATAAATATTAAATAATTTTTAAAAATTATGCATGTGTAATTTTTTTTGGGGGGGAGAGGTTTTTGCTATAGGGCGCGTGCACTCTCCAGAAAGAGAGACAGGAAGCAAGAAATCACCCCCCCGGGGGGGATGGCCATGGCACAGTCCCTTCTCCTCCATTCTCTTCTTGGGATCTTGGGCACGTACACACACACACACACACACACACACACACACGTGCCCAGCATGAGTTTAAGCCACCGGGTCCAGGACTCGAACCGCAGTTGACTACACGGGGGTCCAGCGACATAGCCATTATGCTAACTGCTGGTCCCTATGCATGCGTAATTAGAAAGATCTGTTCACCATGCCAGATAGACTAATTTTATTTATTTATATAATTTTTTTTTTCTTTTTGCCATGGGGTATGTGTACTCTCCAGATAGAGGCAGAGAGAGACAGAGGACAAGTGAGAAATCACCCTGAAGGGAGGGTTGGCCATACCACAGTTCCTTCTTCTCTCAGGTTTTTAGGCATTCATGCACACATGCTTGGCATTCTTTTCAAACCTCCAAGTCTGGGACTCAAACGGTGGTCAGTCATGTGGTAATTCCATGCCTTAACCATCACACCACTTTCCCCCTAGACCAATGTTTTTTTTTGTTGTTTTTGTTTTGTTTTGTTTTGTTTTGTTTTGAGAGGTTTTTTGCTATAGGGTGTGTGTGCTCACTGCAGAGAGAGAGAGACTCTAGAAAGTGAGAAATCACTCCCCAGAAGTGATGACCATGCCACAATCCCTTCTCCTCCATTTTCCTTTGGAATTTTGGGCATGCATGCACAAAATTTCAAGCCTCTGGGTCCAGGACTCGAATCATGGTCAGTCATTTGGGAGTCCAGTGACGAAACCATTATGACATCTGCTGGTCCCTAGATCAATGAATTTTAATGTAAAACAGAGCAAGAAAGGTTTATTGATACAGTTTTAGATTCTACATTGCAGTTAACTTTAATGAAAATATCCCTTGAGGCCAGCAAGTTATATGGTGATTAAGGTGCTGAATCCTACATGGCTGATGAGATTTGAGTCCTAGACCAGCGGCCTGAAAAACATGCTGGGTGCAAGGGATGATTTATCACTTTCTTTCTCTCTCTTTGGCAAGCACAAGGACCCTGTAGAAAGAAGGTGGGGGGGAAGGTAAATACCTTTTACTGAATTTTTGTAGTCAAAGAAGAAGATCAATAGTGATCTGAAAATAGTATTAAGATAGTGTTTCATTTTCTCATTATATATTTGTGTAGAGTGAGGTTTCTATTTCTTCCTTTTTTATTTTAATGAGAGAGACAGTACCCACAGCAAAGTCGTGATGTCACAGTCCACCCCTAGCCTCAGCCAGCCCCATATCAGGGGCACCTTTGTGTCTGGTGTACACAAGAAAGTATGCAGAAGTGAACCTAGAATTTCCTTTGTAAGTTTTACTACTGTGCCATCATCTAGCCCCATGAGATAGATATTTTTGGCAGTCTTGCCATGTTTAGATTCTCCTGCCTTGTCCTTCTAGTTAGCTAGGATTGCAGGTGTGTGCTTTTGTGCTTGGCCTGTTTAGGTTGGGCTGGGAACTGAACTCAGGCCTCTCATGTACCTGCAGCCACTGTGCCTTTGTGTTCTCTCTTACACTACAGAGAATGGGTCAGATACTATATTTCATTGTATAACAGTACCTTGAATGCATACGCTTTTTTTTGGAGAGGTTTTTGCTGTGGGGCACGTGCACTCGCCAGAAAGAGAGAGACAAAGAGACAAAAAGCGAGAAATCACCCCCCTAGGGGGGATGGCCACACTGCAGTCCCTTCTACTCCATTCTCCTCTCAGGATTTTGGGCACATGCACACGGCGTGAGTTTAAGCCACCGGGTCTGGGACTCCAACCATGGTCGAATACATGGGAGTCCAGTGACATAGCCATGACTCCAGCTGCTAGTCCCCACATAAGTAGTTTTGAGATTCCAGTTGTCTTCTTTTAAGCCACACACCAAAGAGATGTACAAAGATGTAAAATTTCATTCCCCACTAATATTTTTTGTTTTGGAAAAGATAGTTATTATAAAAATGATTTTATGTTAACATACGATGAATTTATTTTTAGATGAATTAATAATTTTTTTTTGAGAGGTTTTTGCTATAGGGTGCGTGTGCTCGCCAGAAAGACAGAGACAGAGAAACAGAAAGTGAGAAATCACCCCCCAGGGGAGATTGCCACGCTGCAATCCCTTCTCCTCCATTCTCCACTCGGGATCTTGGGCCTCCATTTTCCTCTCGGGATCTTGGGCACGCATGCACATGCGCCCAGCGTGAGTTTAAGCGACCGGGCCCGGGACTCGAACCGCGGTCAGCTACATGGGAGTCCAGCGACATAGCCATTACGCTAACTGCTGGTCCCATAAATATTTTTAAAAGATTTTAATTTCTATGTAGTAAATATAGATAAGTAGAACAAAAGCTTTTTTGGGGGGGGTCCTCAGTTTTTAAGAGTGAAAAGGGTTTCTAAGACACCAGCTTAATATTTGAAATACTTATTCTAAGAAAAGGATATGTCTTCAACTATTTTATCTAGTTTAGATAAAACCAAAGTTTTGTATGATTATTGGATTTTGATTATTTTCGTGTTCATTTACAATTATTTATTTATTTTTTTTTGGCCAGAGGGCAGATGTTTTCACTGTAGAGAGAGAGAGAGACGGAGAGGGAGGGGGTGAAAGAGAGAGAGAGAGAGAGAAAGAACGCACTCTCTATGTAGAATAGTCATGCCACAATCTCTTCTCTTTCATTTCTCCCTCTTTTGGCATTTAGACATGCATGCACACAAACTTGATGTGTTTTTCAAGTGCCAAATAGGGACCTGAACCTTGTTCTTGGCCATGTAGAATCCAGCTTCCTTAACCACCATGCCACAGGCTGACCCAGGAAATTTTAAATGATGAAATTTCAAATTTTTATTCTTTTTATTAAATTAGTCAGTATACTGTACTGCTAGCTTTAATACTTGGGCTAGCTAGAAAATATTATAGGTTTTTCTTCAGCTTTTGAAGAAGTCTCTTAACTATGTCTAAAATTATGAGAATAAACACCTGAAGGAACTCTGTCTATAATCTCTATGTGGTAATTGTATATTACATTTCTTTCCAAGAATGTTCAATCATTGTGATGATAAAATTAATTTATATATGTAAAATGTGTAAAATATTATATTAACATTAGGTTGTGTTGTTGGCTATTATGTACAGTGAGAATTTGTGAGAATGGGTAGAAATTAAGTTGAAGAGATTTATTTCTAAAAAGCCACTGGTTTACCTGATTCTACAGAAGACTGAGATAGATACCTTACTACTTGCATAACTTCTAATAGTGATGATACTTACTCAGTTAAGTGTTATTCATAAACCGAGCATTCTGGTTTGGCATATTTAAGGTTAGATATATAAGTTAGTTATTTCAGATATTTTATACTGACATGCAAATACAGTTGTTACAATATAAAATATTCAAATAATTAAAAAACTCTATACAATTGGTTTTAAATTAAAATAGTATAGTAAAAATCTTGGGTACATGTAGCAAAAACACTCATAGTGCTTTACCACCATCAGCTTAGTACCAATACAGAACAGATGGTTGAAGAAGACACTTAACAGGTTGCACTCTGGGTAGAAGAGTGAACATAAAGCCATTAAAACTATCACATTACTGTTTCTAGTGGATATTAGTCAATGAATAAGTAAAGACAAGATCCTTGGTTGTACAAGGAGTATTGCAGAATTACGATTTTTTTCTTCATTATTTTCCGCAGTTGTAAAATTTGTTTATAGATAATACTATTGTCTGTTTATTGTTTTCATTGAAATTAATGCAGCTTGTCATAAGTAGGTAATTTATAAATGTGAAATTGCTTGAGGCACTCTTTTACTCCAATGCCGAATTTAATTTTTGGCTGGATATATTTTAGCTTTATTGCTAGGTTGCCACTAAAGGATTTTTTTATTTTATAAAAAGACATGGTTCATTTGAAATTGTGTTGCCTTAGAAATAGCTGTATTTGATTAGAACAATACATGCTCACCTTTCATATGTTACGTGTTTATCATTCAGTAGCGTATCTTTTAGGAAAAAACCTTCACAAAGACACATTCTTTTTTAAAAACATGAAATGCTTTCAAAAAAGCCTCATCATTTGTTATTTAGAGCCAGCAGGTTGCATAGTGGTTAAGGCGCTGAGTTCCCACAGGGCTAACTGTGGTTTGAGACCTAGACCCCACAACTTGAAACTCATGCCTGGTGTGTGTGCATGCACCCAAAATCCCACAAGTAGAACTAAGGAGAAGGGATTGCAGTGTGCCCATGCCCCTGGGGGGGGGGGGTGATTTCTTATGTTCTCTCTCTTTCTCTCTGGGAAGCACACGTGCCCTGTAGAAAAAATTTCAATTAAAAAAAGAAAATAGCAGATGGCGTTAATGGTTACGTCACTGGACTCCATAGTCAACTGTAGTTCAAGTCCTGGACCTGGTGGCTTAAAACTCAAACCGGGTGCGTGTACATGCACAAAAACCGAGAGGAGAATGGATTGTAGTGTGCCTATCTGCCCTGGGAGGTGATTTCTCACTTTCTTTCTCTGTCTCTTCAGTGAGTGCATGTTCCCTATAGCAAAAATTTCTCTTAAAAAAAAAAAAAAAACTTTGTTAATTATAATAATCTTTTCTAAATTAATCATTCTTTTAAAAATATTTATTAAGTTTTTATTTATCATGAATGTCGTCGTCGTCGTCGTCGTCATCATCATTATTAGTTCGACTAGAGAGACACACAGAGGGGGGAAGGTGAGAAAGCAAGCCACCAGGTCTGGAACTCGAACCACAGTTGGTCATATAGGAGTCCAGTGCCTCAACCACCACGTCACCTGCCAGCCCCTGAATTAATCATTATTAAAAATGAATTATTGGGGGCTGACAGGTGGCTTGGTGGTTAAGGCGGCTAGACTCCTACATGACTGACCACGGCTTGAATCTCAGACCTGGTGGCTTGCTTTCTCACTTTACTTCTCTCTCTCTGGTCAACTTCAAAAAAAATTGACAATGAATAAAATTAAATTAAAAATAATTCTTAAAAAAATTAATTATCGGGAGACCAGCAGGTGGTGTAATGGTTACATCACTGGACTCCCACATAGTTGACTGTGGTTTAAGTCCTGGACTCGGCGGCTTAAAACTCACATCAGGTATCTGCGCATGCATGCCCAAAATGCTGAGAGGAGAATGAAGAAGGGATTGTAGCATGGCCATCCTCCTCCCAAAGGGTGATTTCTTGGTTTCTGTCTCTCTGGAAAGTGCACATTCCCTATAGCAAAAGCTCTCTCTTAAAAAAACGAAGAATTATTGATATTAATAGAATTTGTATTGAAATGAGAGGTAAAATAGAAACATGCAAACGTGCCAGACATGAGTTTGAGGACACTGGATTTGAGACTGAAACTGCCACTTACCATGTGAAAGTCCAGTTATGTAACCACTACACTATATGCCAGCACCTACTTCTTATTATTTTAAATATATGTTTAATAACTGTACATCTTCACAGTGTATAACCTTGGTTTTCCCAGCAAGAATATAGTGCATATTGGTCAAGTCAGACGCATTATCATATCATAAAGAAGGATGGAAATTCTGTCTTTTGGGACAAAATGAATGAGTACTATCAGCAGATAACTTTTTCCATTTTTGTGTCTATTAAATTTAATGTTTGTTATTTCTCTTATTCCATCCCTCCCATGCCTTATTACCACACACTATCACCTTGTATACTGTCTAATATTTACAGTTGCCCTCCCTGTAATTATACCTTCCAGTCCGCTATAGAATGCAGACATTGGTGTATATTTAGTGGGGACATACAGTGCCTGTCTTTTAAGGTCTGGCTTGCTACATATACCATTGAAATGTCCATATTGATTATTTTTCTATCAGATGTCACAATCTCATTTTTTATGTTAGAGTATAATTATATAAATTTCACATTTCCCTTTTTTAAATCCACTCGTCTGTTCTTGCACATTTGAATTGTTTCCATGTCCTAGTAAAGTAAGCAGTGGTGCAGTAATTAAAAAAAAAAAGAAAAGAAAGGCAAAATAGAATATCTTATTGACTATAATATATATTTTAGAGAATTCTGGAGCCATGCTTTATATCCAATTTCTTTATGAGACTATGATTTTTGATATAAAAATTAAAAATAAAAACATTAAAATACCCAGGGGGTGGGGAGGCAGCAGATAGTGTGGTGGTTAAGAAGCTGGACTCCCATGTGGTTGACGATGGTTATAGCCCCAAACCTGACTGTTTGGATATGATCCCAGGCGCATGTGTGTGCATGCACAAAATTCCAGGAGGAGAATGAAGGAGGAGGGACTATGGCATGGCCATCCACCCTGAGGGGTGATTTCTCACTTTCCTTCTTTTTCTCTGTTCCTCTCAAGTGAGTGTATGCATATGCCCTATGACAAAAATCTTAAAAAAAAAAAAAAATACAGGAATGCGAATGCTTTCTGTCATTATAAAGGGTACATTTTTTTCACAAAAGAAACGTTTTTTTTTTTTGGAGAGGTTTTTGTTATAGAGTGCTTGTGCTCACCAGAAAGAGAAAGACAGAGAGACAGAAAGGGAGAAATCACCCCCCGGGGTTTATGGCCACACCGCAATCCCTTCTCCTCCATTCTCTCGGGACCTTGCGCACGCACGCACACGTGCCTGGCGTGGGTTAAAGCCACCGGGGCCGGGACTCAAACCGCAGTCGACCACATAGGAGTCAAGCCACATAGCCATTACGCCAACTGCTGGTCTCCAGAAGGAGCTTTTTTAATAATAGAATTTTTTAGACTTTTATTTATTATTATTACTAATTTGACCAGAGAGAGAGTGGAGGAAAGACATAGTAAGAGAGGTAAAGTGAAGCTGCCAGGCCTGGGACTCAAACCGTGATCAACCATGTGGGAGTCCCGCGCCCTCAAACACCACAGAAGGAACTTTTCATATCGTTTTATTTTGTTATGATATAGTTTTAGTCTTGTAAATGTCTTAATGACTCTGAATTCCTAGCCTTGAACCCCCATGTATATATCTTTATTAAATGTGCTTCAGCTAGGTAAGTCAGGTAAAATTATTAATATTTGGGACCAGCAGTTAGCGTAATGGCTATGTCGCTGGACTCCCACGTAGTCGACCGTGGTTCAAGTCCCGGACCCGGCAGCTTAAACTCACGCCGGGCACATGTGCGTGCATTCCCAAGATCTTGAGAGGAGAATGGAGAAGGGATTGCGGCGTGGCCATCCCCCTTGGGGGGTGATTTCTCGCTTTCTGTCTCTCTGTCTCTCTCTGTCTTTCTGGTGAGCGCACGTGCCCTGTAGCAAAAACCTCTCAAAAAAAAACCAAAGAAACAAAAAAAACCACACTTTTAAATGGTTAAAAGGATTAATACCAAAAGGTCCATTCCAAAATCAGTAAATCTCTACTTTATCTCTCCTCATATCTCAGTTCAGTTCTCCAGAGTAAAAACTTCTTTTTTTTTTTTTTAAGAATGTTTTGCTTTAGGGTGCAAATGCTTGTTGGGGAGAGAGAGAGAGAGACAGATAGACACAGTGAGAGGGAAAGTGAGAAATCACCCTTCATGGGAGATGGCCACGTTGCAATTCCTTCTCCGTTCTCTTCCCTGGATCTTGGGCAGGCATGCACATGTGCTCGGCATGATTTTCTAGGCTCTGGACCTTAGACTTGAACCTTGGTTGGCCATGTAGGAGTCCAGTGATGTAACTGCTATGCCATCTGCTGGTCCCTCTAGAATAAAAACTTTTAACCCCCTTTTTTTTTTTAATAATTATTTTATTTAACTTTATTTATTTATGTTTGACCAAAGAGGGACAGAGAGAGAGAGTGAGAGAGCAAGCCACCAGGTCCGGGACTCCTACTGCAGTTGCCCATGCGGGAGTCCATCGCCCTTAACCACCATGACACCTGCCAGTCCCTTAATTTTTTTTTTTTTTTCTTGAAGGTAGACAGTAAGAGGGAAAGTGAGAAATCATCTCCAAGGGGGATGGCCTGTCCACAATCCCTTCTCTTCCATTCTTCTCCTGGGATGTGGGCATGCATGTACACGCACCCAGTATGAGTTTTTAGGCACCGATTTCAAGGCACCAGGCTCAGAACTCACATCATGGTTGGCCATGGTTCAGCACCTTAACCACTATGCTCAACCTGCTGGCCCAGCTTTGAATTTTTTTCTTTTGGATAGGTTTTTGTTGTAGGGTATGTGCACTCACCAGAAAGACAGAGACAGACAGAGAGACAGAAAGCGAGAAATCACCCCCCAGAGGGTATGGCCACACTGTAATCCCTTGTCTTCCATTCCCCTCTCAGGATCTTGGGCACGCACGCACATGTACCCAGCATGAGTTTAAGCCACCTTCAGGTCCAGGACTCAAACTGCGGTCAACTACATGGGAGTCTAGCGATGTAGCCATTATGCTATCTGCTGTTCTCTTACTTAGCTACATACATAGTGACAACATGCTTATTCTAATATTTGTTGAATTACCCCCTTTAGATGTTATCTATTGGCTTCCTGATGTTAGATAGAATTTTATTGTTTTTTAAAAGAATTATTTAACTTTATTAATTATTGTTAAATTTGACAGCGAGCAACAAGGAGATAGGGGAAAAGTGAGAAAGCAAGCTGCCAGGTCCAGAACTTGAACCATTGTTGGCCATGTGAGAGTCCAATGCCTTCACTATGCTATCTGCTTACCATGTGATTTTGTCATTTTTATGCCCCTATTTTCTTTTTACCTTTTTATTTATTTATTTATTTATTTTAGTTTATTTTTTCCTTGAGTGAGAACCATTGAGAGCGAGAGAAAGAGAAACAGGGTCAGAGACACAGCACTTCCAACAGGGTGTCGGGATTGTGGTCCCAGTCTCAGGCAGCCCTAGATCACGGGCCATGTATATTCCCAGCATATTCAGGGATATAAACCCAGAACTTTCCCATGTGGGTCAGCCTCACAGAGCATCATGTTTAACTGTTACGCCAGTGTCCCACCTCTCCTCTGTCCTTAATAGTTATTATAAGTTCCATTAAATCAGTTATCAGTATTTACATTATTATATTTATATAACGTTTACTGCCAAGTGAGGTATTAATTTTCCTGAAGTCACTGATTGTCTTGATTAACATAATTTTCTTTATTTTTTCCTGCTAAAATTATTTTTATGTTACGTTTGATCACATAGATTTTTTTTTTGGAGAGGTTTTCACTATAGGGTGCGTGCGCTCGCCAGACAGACAGAGAGAAACAGAGAGATAGGAAGCGAGAAATCACCCCCCAGGGGGGATAGTCATGCCGCAATCCCTTCTCCTCCATTCTCCTCTCGGGATCTTGGGCACGCATGCACACGCGCCCGGTGTGAGTTTTAAGCCACCGGGTCCGAGACGCGAACCGCGGTCAACTACGTGGTAGTCCAGCGACATAGCCATCACGCCAACTGCTGGTTCCCGATCACATAGATATTTTTAAAAATTATTTAATTTAATCTAAGTTATTTATTTTTTAATTTGACCAGAGAGGGACAGCCAAAGAGAGAGAGAGAGAAGGAAAGCGAGGAATCAAGCTGTCAGGTCTGGGACTCGAACCGCAATTGGCCATTTGGGAGTCCATATCACCTGTCAGCCCCTAATCACATATATCTTTACAGTGTATAACATTTCTTTTTCCAGCATGATTACCATGCATATCAGTCAAGACAAAGACATTACTATACACATCATCATCAGCAAATAGTTTTTCTTTTTTTTTTAGATTATTATGTTTATTATTATTATTGACTCATGTAATTTTCTATAAATTTATCCTTAAATATTGGATTCTTTTTCATGGGGATGAAGCTTAGGACTTTCCAGGCAGATTCATTTGAGGGTAATGCTTATATGAAGAGATCACATCCTAGGGGGAAATGGGTCTGTCTTTCATGATCCTAACATATGTCAGTGTGACCCTTACCCAAATTAGGCATGCAGCAAATGGGAAACCTGAGCCTTGTAATTCAAAGTTTATTGCTCTCTAGGTCCATGTCTATAGTGCTTAGTGGCTGTGCTGGTTTCCAAGTCCATGATAATAAATAAACTGTGATGTAATACCCAATGATTTTTAAGAAGTGGGAACTCTTCAGCTTTGTTTTCATACTAAAATAATTCTCAAACAGGTGTAAGTGTAGATTAGAAACTAAAACTATAGGCTTGAGTACCTGGATTTCAGCCTATTCTTCCAGAGAACTTTACTTCTGTTGGATTTTCTAATGAGTCTAACAGATCACAGAAATCCCCTCAAATCCAAAGTAAACATTTAGAAGATTTGTGAACACCGAGCAGCACGGGTTTATAAAACGATGTGGAAAAACTTTAATTCTGTCTAAGATATCTGTTGAATGTGAGGCTAATTTTGGGTGTTGAAATACTCTTAATTTTTAAAAATATTATTTCTAGCTTACTTAAATAGTATTTTTCATTTTTCACTTAGATTTCTAAAACAGTTTTATCTGATACTGCCATTATACAAAAACTAAACAGTTCTCCATTCTTATCCTCAGAATTCTCTTGATTGTTAAAAGTTTTTTCCAAAGCCTAAAAAATTTAATACACAATTTACAGATAATTTTCCCAAAATATCTTTTTTTTTTTTGGAGAGATTTTCGCTATAGGGTGCGTGCGCTCACTAGACAGACAGAGAGAGACAGAGAGACAGAAAGCGAGAAATCACCCCCCGGGGGGATGGCCACGCCACAATCCCTTCTCCTCCGTACTCCTCTCGGGATCTTGGGCACACACGCACACGTGCCCGGCATGAGTTTTAAGCCACCGGGTCCGGGACACGAACTGCGGTCTACTACGTGGGAGTCCAGCGACATAGCCATTACTCTAACTGCTGGTTCCCTTCCCAAAATATCTTAAAAGATTTTACGCAGGGCCAGCTGGTGACATGATGGTTAAGGTGCTGGACTCCCACATGGCAAACTGCAGTTCAAGTCCCGGACCTGGCGGCTTGCTTTTTCACTTTCCCTCTTTCTCTTTCTCTCTGGTGAGTGCATGTGCCCTATAGCAAATTAAAATAATAATGATAGTAATAATAAATATTAAATACTAAAAAAATATTTTGAGCACACCAAAATTTTAGATGTCAAAACTTGCTGCTGCTGCTGCTGCTTCTTTTAAATTGTCAGAATGTGTGAGTGCTTGCCTGAGAAGGGAGAGATATGGGGGTAGGAGGTAGTGGGAAAAAGCACCCCCCAGTGAGTGGGTCATGCCATCATTCATTCTCCTCCGTTTCTCTACCCTGTTGTGATTTGGGGATGCATACATATACCTAGAGTGTTTTTTAAGCCACTGGGACTGAGATTCTAACTGTAGTCACTCAAATGGGATCTAATTCCCTTAAACACTAGGCTAGAGGACTGGACTAGAAAACGTGCCCATTTTTGGAAAAGTTTTATACATTGGAGACTATAGAACTTCCTGATAACTAATTAAATTTCAAGATATTATGTGAAGAATGTTGGACATAAAATTTAAGAACTTTTTTTACATGATGTTTTGTTAAGAATTATTAGTTTTTGTTTATTATTATTATTTGATTTGACTAGAGAGAGATAGAGAAAGGAAAAGTGAGAAAGCCAGCTGCCAGGTGTGGAACTCGAACTGTGGGAGCTTAGCACCTTAACCACCACGCCACCTGCTGGCCCCTGCAAAGAACTTTAAAACTATTTTAAAAATCACTTTAAAGAACAGAGAAGCTTGACTTTAAAGAAGACAGAAAAGCTTGAGAACAATTCTATCAGAGTTGTTTTAGTTTAGTATTATATAGTATTGCATTATACAGATAGTATTCATGTGCATTTATGTGTCATGACTTCTCACGACTCAGTACATTATAAAATTGATTAAAGAAGTAATGAAATCACTTTATTTGAATATTATTTAACCCAGAGATGAGCAGATGGCGTAATGGTTATGTCGCTGGACTCCCATGTAGTCCACCGTAGTTTGAGTCCCAGACTTGGTGGCTTAAAACTCAGTTGTGGGGCAGGCAGGTGGCATGGTAGCTAAGGGCACTGGACTCCCACATGGCCAACCACAGTTTGAGTCCTGGGCCTGGTAGCTTGCTTTCTCGCTTTCTCTGTGTCCCTTTCTGGTCAAATTAAAAAAAAAAAAAAAAAAAAAAAAAGTTAAAGTAATTCTTTTAAAACAGAAACTTATGCTGGGCTCATGTGTGCGCCCAAAATCCCAAGAGGAGAATGGAGAAGTCATTGTGGGGTGGCAATCTGCACAGGGGTAATTTCTTGCTTTGTCTCTCTATCTCTGTTTTTCCAGCGAGTACATGCACCCTGTAGCAAAAATCTCTCTCTAAAAAAAAAAAAGAAAAAAGAATTATATGACCCAAAATATAATCCAAATGATATATGAGGAA
This sequence comes from Tupaia tana, assembly GCA_026018925.1. Classification (NCBI taxonomy): domain Eukaryota; kingdom Metazoa; phylum Chordata; class Mammalia; order Scandentia; family Tupaiidae; genus Tupaia; species Tupaia tana. The sequence continues at coordinate 179,284,140 of JAKSZU010000003.1, forward strand.
ACTTTAGAAAGTTTGTGGAAAAATAAAATGGGCTTGCAGTATAAATATGTATGGTTTTTCTAGTTTATTTACATTTTGAAAATAATATTGACTCTTTCTCTAAATGCTTATTGTCACATTTAAATACCTAGGTTTATAATAAAATACCACTGTAATGAACCTGGGAGGATGGGAAAGAAAATGAATCATCATGGAGTTTGATTACTCACTATAAAAAGAGAATTGGGAATATGCTCAAACAATATAATAAAACAGTGATTTTGTACACATAGATTTTACAGATAATATTACTGAAATCCTTTTCCTTTAATTATCCTGTAAGAGAACAGGCTAAAAGAGAATAAGGGAAAAGAACTCAAGGATCCTATATGGATTACTAATTTGGACTAAAGTTTTCTGATTTTGATGCAAGTAGGTATCTCTAAATTATTTTCTAGGTCAAAGTGTTGTTAATGTATAAATAAGAGAGTTGGGACCAGCAGATAGTGTAATGCTTATGTTGCTGAACTCCCACATGGTGGACCGCAGTTCGAGTCCTTGACCTGGTGACTTGAAACTCAAGCTGGGTGCATATGCATGTTTGCCAAAGTCCTGAGATGAGACTGGAGGAGAAGGGACTGTGGCTTGGCCATCCTCTAAGGGAGAGTGAATTCTTGCTTTCTGTCTCTCTCTGACTCTCCTGTGAGCTCATGTGCCCAATAGTAAAAATCTTAAAAAAAAAAGAAAAAGGCAGTCATAGGTCAGAGGTATGTTAAAGGGATTCAAATATAAAATAAAGAAAATACTGGTTCCTCGGAAAAGTCATGATGTATTTTTCTATTCAAAAGTGCATCATGACTTTTCCTGCAACTAAATGGAAATAGAAAAAATAAAGACTGAGAGAGGAAATATGTTTCTTGAATGTCTGTGATTGCCAAGAAATTTAGGTAAGTCTAAGTATACATAACTTTTGTGTGTGTGTGCAGAGGTTTTTGTTATAGGGTGCGTGTGCTCACCAGAGAGACAGAAAGCGAGAAATCACCCCCCAGGGGGGATGGCCACGCTGCAATCCCTTCTCCATTTTTCTCTCAGGATCTTGGGCACGCACTCACACAGGCCCAGCGTGAGTTTAAGCCACTGGGTCCAGGACTCAAACTGTGGTTGACTACGTGGGAGTTCAGCAACATAGCCATTACACCACCTGCTGGTCCCGAAAAGAGCAGTGTGTGTGTCTAACCAAGATGTTTTAAGAAACAAAATCAACACACAGAAGAGAGTATTTTAGAATTAGAATAACACAGGGTACTGGCAGGTGGCATGGTGGTTAAGGTGTTGGACACTCCCACATGGCTGACTGTGGTTCAAGACCCAGATCTGGTAGCTTGCTTTCCCACTTACCCTCTCTTCTCTCTTCTCTCTTCTCTCTCTCTCTCTCTCTCTCTCTCTCTCTCAATGAATGAATGAATGCATGCATGAATGAATGAATGAATGAAATTGAACAGATAATTCTTTAAAAAAAAGAATTAGAATAACAGTAATTCTATAGTAATATGCAGAAGAATTAATGACATAGAAATAGAGAAATAGGTTAGTGAATCAGAGTAGACATTGTAAGCTGACCCACAGTCATATGAGAATCTGATATATTGTAGAAACTAGTGGGAATTGTTAAGTTCTTTAGTAAATGGTGGTGAGATAACTGATTATCAATATGGAAAAGCTACAAATTATTTTTAATTAAAAAATTTTAAAAATTGGGACCAGCAGTTGGCATAATGGCTATGTCTCTGGACTCTCGTGTAGTCGACCATGGTTCAAGTCCCAGACCCTGTGGCTTAAACTCACGCCGGGCATGTGTGCGTGCATGCCCAAAATTCCGAGAAGAGAATGGAGGAGAAAGGATTGTGGTGTGGCAGTCGCCCCCGGGGAGGTGATTTCTCGCTTTCTGTCTCTTTGTGTCTTTCTGGCAAGCGCTCACACCCTATAGCAAAAAACCTCTCCAGAAATTTTTAAAAAAATTTATTAGGTGGCATGTATGCTCACTGGAGAGAGACAGAGAAAGAAAAAGTGAGAAAACACCTCCCATGGTACATGGTCATGCCATAATCCTTTCTCCTTTATTTTTCCTGTTGGAATTTCGGACACACACATACACATGCCTAGCATGTTTTTGCTGGGTCTGGAACTCAACCTGCACAACCATGTGGGATCCAGCCCCCCAGCTCCAGTGGAATCCAGATCCACCACTGGCTGGTCCCCAAATTACTAATTTTTTTTTTCAGATCAGTTGTGTGTTATTATTATCTTTAAAATATCATATAATGACCTTAGAAATCGTCTGGCTTGTTACTGTAGCTGGAGAACTCTTAGATCTTGCTCATCGGCGTGCTGAAGTATTCCCTTTTCAGAAACCATCCAAGAATTTTCTTTCCTTTTTTTTTTTTTTTGGAGAGGTTTTTCCCTATAGGGCGCATGCGCTCGCCAGACAGAGAGAGACATAGAGGCAGAAAGCGAGAAATCACTTGTTATATTTGAACCCTCTGGACATATTTTTCACCCAAGAAATTTTGGGTTTCAACAAGAGACCCATTCTCCTGAATAACGACACTGATACATAGACCTCGTCTTGTACCAGAATCCCAGTGTAACACCCTGTTCTGTACGTAATTATAGATTGTGCGAACTGTAGCCAGTTCTCTTCGTTTCTCCACCATTTGTCAACTTGCAACCTCTTTTTCTTTCCGAGGAGACTGCTCTACATTGATGTGATTGAAGTCGCTCCGCAGGGTTCCTCTGGGGCTTTTCATAGTAACTGTGTTTTCCTTTAGAGTGATGTCGGACGGATGATGGTCTGATTGCTGAGAATGGTCTTCATCATTGCAGTAAAGAACCCCCAAATTATTTTTGAGAGGACCTTCAAGGCTACAGATAGATAACTTTTTGGAATAAGAAAGTTTAAAATGGTTGCTAGAGATTAGATAAAATTGATAAAAGAAAAAAAATTGATTGCATTCAAGTATCAGCAGTAATCTGTTAAAAGATATATTTTTGAAATATTACATAACAAAAGCTATAAGGCAGCTAGGAATAAGCCTTCCTGGAGAAAATTATAAAGGGGTATTGAAGAAGAGCTCAGTGAATGAAGAGATACCATATTCATTGATGAGAAGATACAGTGCTATAAAATGTTGCAAATGAATTTGTAGATTGAGTGCAATTTCAATAAAAATTCTAGCAGATTTTTTTGTTTCTGTAGAATATATCTAGCTGATCCTAAAAATCAGCTTGTTATATTAATAGTTATAGATGAACAGTTAAGATGAAATCAAAACAGAATTTAGTCAGGAAGTCTTGTCCTATTGTTTATCAGGACGTACAGAACTATAGTAAAAATAGTGTTACTGATAGAGGAATATATAGATAAGCTAGTGGAACATAAAGGAGAGGATAGAAACAAGTCAAGCCTATGTATAAATGGATATATTGAGTGATGAAAGTCCTATCAGTGAGGGAAATGAGAGATTGGTCAGTAAACTGTTTGGATGAATTAGCTATTTAGAGATTTGAATCAGAGTCAGCATGTAGCTCTTGCTTCATAGTCCTGCACGCCACCTGTTGTGCCAGAGAAACTGGGCCCTTTTCAGAAAGTTTCTGTGCATTCAGCCTACTCGAACTCTAAGTTCAGCGAGACTTGGATGCCTTCTCCCTTATTCCTCATTCTGGAAAGTCCTCACTTGTCTATACTAGAGAGAACTCAGGTTACCTGCTAACCTAAGTCAGAACAACTGTTTTATGTGCTTTGACTGTTTTTTTTATTTCTTTATGGCAAGAGGGTAAGTTTATATGTCTTCTTCCTACCTATAAATAGCTACTCTTTCCTTTTTAAAAATATTATTCTGCTGTGTGTATATATATTTTTTTCAGGATACTTTTAACTTTTTTTATTTGATAAAGCAAAATTTACAGAGCCTTGAAACCAGCAGTTGGCACAATGGCTATGTTGCTGGACTTCCATGTAGTCATCCGCAATTCGAGTCCTGGACTCGGTGGCTTAAACTCACACCAGGCACATGTGCATGTGTGCCCAATATCCCAGGAGGAGAAGGGATTATGGAGTGGCCATCCCCCCGGGAGGTGATTTCTTGCTCTCTGTCTCTCTGTCTCTCTCTGTCTTTCTGGCAAGCGCACACATCCTATAGCAAAAATCTCTCCCCCCCAAAAAAAAAAAATTTACAGAGCCTGTTTCCCCCACAGAGAACTTTGACTTTTTGTCTGTTAAACGTTTCTTCTATTTGCCCCTCCCACCCACACCCCTCCCTTACAGTCGCTGTACACTTATCCTTTTTACTATTATATCTTTTTTAAAAGAATTGTTTATTTAATTTTATTATTATCATTTTAATTTCACCAGAGAGAGACACAGAAAGAAAGGGAAAGTGAGAAAACAAGTTACTAGGTCTAGGACTCGAACTGTGGTCATCCATGTGGGAGTCCATAACCTTTAACCACCACACCTCCTGTTAGCCCCTCTACTATTATATCTTAAGATCTCTCAATTTCTAGCCTAGAGTGCATTCAGTACATATTGAGTGGGAATGTACAGTCTTTATCTTTCAAAGTCTGTCTCACTTCACTTACTGTAAGTTTTCTGTATTGATCCAGTTTGAATGAAATGATAGAGTCTCATTATTTCTTATGACTGAGTAAATAATGGTATACATGTGCCACAGTTTTTCAACCCAGTCATCAGTTTTTTTAACAATTATTTTATATAACTTTATTCATTCTTATTATTTTCCAATTTGATCAGAGAGAGACAGAAAGGGGGGTGGGGGGAGTGAGAAAGCAAGCCACCTGGTCCAGGACTTGAACCATTATTGGCCACGTGGGAGTCCAGCGCCTTTAACCACCACATCACCTGCCGGCCCCATTTTTTTGACACTTAAGTTGATTCCATGTCTTTGCAATTATGAATATGCTGCAATAAACAAGGATGTGCAAGTGTATTTATGACTGTTTTCTTTTGGGTAAAAACGAGTGAAATTACTGGGTCATAGGTCACATGGTACTTCCATTTGTAGGTATTTTCTCACCTAGTTCTGTGAGCAATCTCCGTGTGGTGATTGTACTGTTCGAAGGTTGAGGATTGAAAGTGGGGGTGGACAGGAACAGCAGGTGGCATGGTGGTTAAGGTGCTGGACACTCACACATGGCTGGCCATAGTTCGAATCCTGAACCTGGTGGCTTGCTTTCTCAGTTCCTCTCTCTTTCTCTGTCTCTCTATGGTCAAATTAAGAACTAAATGGATGAATAAATAAAATTTAAAGAAAATAAAAAAGTTAAGTGTGGGGGTAGCGAAAGAGCAAAAAGATCAAGATGTGTTAAGAGTGCTAGTGTGATAATGACGGAAGTAAACCAGGAATTCTCAGAGCGTGGTCTGAGGATCCTTTAGAAAGTCCATAGTGTCTATCTACTTTTTTTTCCCTAAGAATTATAGTATTTAAATTTATTTATTTATTTATTTATTTATTTATTTATTTATTTTAAAATTTGACCAGAGAGGGACAGAAAGAGAGAAAATGAGAAAGTAAACTGCCAGATCCAGAACTCGAACCGCGGTCAGCCATGTGGGAGTACAATGTCCTTAACTACCATGCCACCTACCGGCCCCCGTGTCTACCTACTTCTAACTACATTTGTGAGGATAAAATTTTTTCATACGTGTTAACCAAAATAAACAATAAATTGAATGCAGAAACAAAGATAAGAATCAACTGTTTTAAATAGTGAAACCAGGGCCAGCAGGTGGCACAGTTTGAGTACCAGACCCGTTCAGCTTGAAAATCATACCAAGTGCATGTGCCTGCAGGCCCAGAATCCTAAGAAGATGATGGAGAAGGGATTTGATGTGGCCTCCCTCTTTAGGGATGATTTCTCATTTTCCCCTCTCCCTGTCCATCTCCAGCAAGTTAATAAATCCTAAGAAAAGGAAAGAAAAGAAAAGAAACCAGATATTAAAGAGATTTACAAAAGTAGTGAAGAAATACCACTTTGTTACTAAATTTTATTTATTTATTTATTTAGGACACGCGCACACACATGCCTGGAGTGGTTTTTTTTTCTTCTTTTTTTGTAGAGGTTTTTTTGCTATAGGGCGCGTGCGCTCGTTAGATAAAGATAGATAGAGAGACAGAAAGTGAGAAATCATCCCCTGGGGGGATGGCCACGCCGCAATCCCTTCTCCTCCATTCTCCTCTCGGGATCTTGGGCACGCACGCACACGCATCCGGCGTGAGTTTAAGCCACTGAGTTCTGGACTCCCACTGCGGTTGACTACATGGGAGTCCAGTGACACAGACATTACGCCAACTGCTGGTCCACTGGAGTGTTTTTTAAACCACTGGGTCCAGGAATTGAACCATGAAGTCAGCCACATGGGATCCAGCCACCCTATCCACCATACCACTGGTTGATCCTAATTTTTTTTTTGTTTGATTCATATTTGGTAACATGTAATGAATGGGTTTTTAAACTTCTTTAAATGAGTAAATAACTTCTAAATTTTGTTCTAATTTTTAATACAGTAAGTATTGATAAATATAGCTCACAAAATCAAAAGTTGTTTGGCACTCCATCAGCTAAGATTGTAAAGGTGTCTTGAAATCTGAAAGTTTGATGGTTCATGGATAATAAAGCACCATAAAATCTAATCTATCTGGGGAAGGAACTGAAGGAATTAAGAGTGCAATGAGCTGCATAAAAAGGGGGCAGAATAAAGAACGAGAGGTATCTATTCAGCCCTTGTTTCCTATTGGAGAGGTGTCGATTTCTTGATTTGTGTGCATCCTGTATGGAGGTGCTGCTCTCTCATATCAGTGAAAGCTATGCAGTCATGGGCTAATACTCTGTTCTAGCAACTGCATCAGGTTCTTACTTCCTGATACTCTGGACTCCACCCTTGCACAGGATATCTTGATCTATTTTCTGCCATTTTACTTAGCAATGTCTTTCTTCAGCTTGGCCTGTTAGCCCTAATTTTTTTTTTTTTTTAACACATTTTTGCTGTAGAGTGTGTGCACTGACTGGAAAGACAGAGACTGAGAGAAAGTGAGAAATCACCCTCTGAGGGGGTAACCACACCTTAGTCCCTTCGCCTCCATTCTCCACTTGGAATCTTGGGCACACATGCACACGTGTGCAGAGTGAGTTTCAAGCCTTTGGGTCCAGTACTCAAACTGCGGTTGGCCATGTGGGAGTCCAGCAACATAACCATTACACAATCTACTGGTCCCGAAACTATTGATAGCTCATAATTAGCTTCTGGTTTGGCTTCAATTTAGCTATTTTGGTGCCACCACTTTTGACTTAAATTTCTCATTCTTGACCGTGGCCTAAATATTTTTCTTTTTCAGTTTCTGCTACCTCAGAATCATTCAGCCCTTCACTTTAAAAGCTAATAATCTACAATATTTACCCAAGATAAAACTACTACTAACCTGTGTCATCTCTAGTTTTTAATTTCTTTGGGACATTGCTTGACCAAATATAATCCCCATTACCTAGTGATAAGAAATAACATTTATTGATTATTAAGTCATTTCAATTCTTGATTTAAATAGATTTATTTTGAGTGATAGAATTATATATTCAGGGAACTAAGAGGTTATTCATCCTAGGAAGGTGGAAAGGTAAAGTGAGAATAAAGGGCAATGTCTGAAGTAGGTTTCAAATTTGTTTGCTGGTGTTTTAGGAATATCAGATGCATTTTTATTATTTTGAAACATAGAATACATGTCAAAGCAATAATTTATCTTATCCTTTTGAGTCAGCTCATTAATGCAGATGAATATACAATTTATTTTAAGAAAAAATGTATTATATGATTAGTTTTAGTCATCTCTAAGGCTGATAGTTATGTTTCAATGTAATTTTAAACTATTTTTTACAATTTCTTACAGTAACCCTAAATCGGAGAGTCAGAGAGTAAATAAAAAAGTCAACAATGATGCCTCACTTAGAATTCATAATTTATCCATTTTGGTGAGACAGATAAAATTTTATTACCAGGTAAGTGGCCTTTTTTTAAATCTGATATTTGAATACTTATACATTCACATTTTTATGTTACTTAGTTATCAGTCATCTAACAAATACTTAAAATGCTTATTATATTCCAAGTCCTGGTCTGTTTGTTGACTATAGAGTAGTAAGTAAGATAGTTTATTTTTTATGAATAATAAAGATATAAGCACGTACTTCATAATTTTCTGATAAGAAACAATTATTGTATTTTATTTATTTTTAAAACCGAATCCTAATATCCTGAGAACTTGCACAGTACACTTGTTGGCCTACTTAAATTATGACTTCAAAAAGTATACTTTTATTAAAAACTAAAATTGGGGGGAGCAGCAGGTGGCATAGCAGTTAAGGTGCTGGACTTTCACATGACCATCTGTGGTTCCTGGACCTAGTGAGTTGAAAATCATGCTGGGCACTTGTGCATGTATGCCTAGATCCTAGGAGAATGGAGAAGAAGGGATTACAGTGTGGCCATTCCCCTTGGGGGACGGAGAATGATTTCTCACTTTCCCTCTCACTGTTTCTCTCTCTCTCTCTCTGTCTCTCTGACGGAAGCTCACACTCTATGGCAAAAACCTAAAAAAATAAATTCCAAAACTAAGAATTGGGGACTGGATGGTAGTACAGTGGTTAAAAAAACAAACAAACAAACAAACAAACAAAAATGCTCTGTAAGGGTAAGCCACATGGGAAGGTTCTATATTCAAGTCCAGATATCTCCCAAGTGCACTGAGCCTTTGTGAACCCATGATCCAGGCTAACTGAAGTCGAAGATGGATGGCAGCATCAAGACCCTGTCAGAGGTATTCTCTCTCTCTCTGCCTCTCTCATGGAATAAATACACTTTTTTTTTTTTTTTTTTAAAAAAAAGGAAAACTGGGGACCAGCAGTTAGCATAATGGCTATCACTGGACTCCCATGTGGTTGACTGCGGTTCGAGTACCAGACCCGGTGGCTTAAACTCACGCTGGGCCTGTGTGCGTGCATGCCCAGGATCCTGAGAGGAGAATGGAGGAGAAGGGATTGTGGCGTGGCCATCTCACCAGGGGGTGATTTCTCGCTTTCTGTCTCTGTCTTTCTGGCGAGGGCACGTGCCCTGTAACAAAAACCTCTCCAAAAAAAGAAGAAGAAAATAAAGCATGGTACTGGCTGGAAACAGACACATGGACCAATGGAACAGAATAGAGTCCCCAGAAATAAATTCCTAAACATACAGTCAACTGATTTTTGACAAGGGGTACCAGTCAAAAGGAAAACGTTTTCAACAAATGGTGCTGGAAAAACTGGATTTCTACTTGCAGAAAGATGAATCTGAACCCCTACTTCTCACCTCTGACAAAAATCAAGTCAAGATGGATTAAAGATCTAAATCTAAGACCTCAAACTATAAAACTGCTCCTCGAAAACACTGGGGAAACTCTGGGAGACATTGGGGTAGGGAAAGACTTCTTAAATAAGACCACCAAAGCACAGTCAATAATCTTCAAAATAGATGAGTGGGATTACTTCAGACTAAGAAGTTTCTGCATGGCAAAAGACACAGTAGTTAGTGTGAGTCAACAGCCCCCAGAATGGGAAAAGATTTTTGTAAACTGTGTGTCAGATAAGGGACTGATAACCAGAATTCACAAGGAACTCAAGCAGCTGTTCCAAAAAAAGACGATTAATCCTATTAAAAGATGGGAGAATGAGTTGGAAAAAACACTCTCTAAAGATGACATACGAATAGCTAAAAGGTATATGAAAAATGCTCAACATCCCTCATTGTAAGGGAAATGCGGATCAAAACAACAATGAGGTACCTCCTAACTCCAGTCAGAATGACTAGGATTTAAAAAAAAAAAAGAAAAAGAAAAGTGCTTGTGGAGGTGTGGTGAAAGGGGAATTCTCTTACACTGCTGGTGGGAATGTAAATTGGTCCAGCCACTGTGGAGAACAATTTGGAGAATCCTCAAAAATCTACAAATAGAACTACCATATAATCCAGCAGTCCCTCTCCTTGTCATCTACCCAAAGGACAGAAGAATACTTAATTGGAAAAGTGCTTGCACATCGATGTTTATTGTAGCACTGTTCACAATTGCTAAGTCATGGAAACAACCAAATGCCCATGAACAGATGAATGGATAGAAAAATTGTGGCACATATACTCTATGGAATACTATTCAGCCATAAAAAAAAAAAAACAGCCCTGGATTTTGACAGGAAATGGAAGAATATGGAAGATTTACTGCTGAGTGAAGCAAGCCAGGCTATGAAGGAGAGGCATTGTATGTCCCCACTTAATATATACCGAGTGTCTGCATTCTGTGACTGAAACTGATTGACTAAAGGATATAGAAACACAGTATATAGATGTAAATACCAGATATACTGTGTGTGAAAGAGTAGGGTCTGAGGAAGGACATTTGGAAGAAAAATAGGGAGGCAAAGCATTAATGGGACAAAGAAATGTGGTATTATCTGTTGAAGATAATTTACAGTTTTATCAACTAGGGAGAAATGTTCACCTGTTGAAATATTCATTTTGTAAGCCAAATAATGTGATTGAATGTATAAAAGAAAATGAAATTAAAAAATTTAAAAAAATGTTGGGACCAGCAGTTAGCGTAATGGCTATGTCGCTGGACTCCCACGTAGTCGACCGCGGGTGGCTTAAACTCACGCCGGGCGCATGTGCGTGCACGCCCGCCCAAGATCCCGAGAGGAGAATGGAGGAGAAGGGATTGTGGCTTGGCCATCCCCCCTGGGGGGTGATTTCTCGCTTTCTGTCTCTCTGTCTCTCTCTGTCTGGCGAGCGCACGTGCCCTATAGCAAAAAACCTCTCAAAAAAAAAAAATTTTTTTTAAATGTTTAAGTTTTACTGTTTACCCCTTAAAGTGTCTGAGTCAATAGTTTTTACTGTATTTATAGGTCCTGTATCATCAACACATAACCAATTTTAGTACATTTACATTACCCCCAAATAAACCCTGTGTCCCTTACAGGAAAATGAGTCACGCCTCATTTCCACCTATCCTACACGCCAGCACTAACCTGTAAGCCCCAAACAACTGTTTTTTTGTTTTTGTTTATTTGTCTATAGCTTCGTCTGTTCTGGATATTTCATATGAATGGAATCATCGTCTTTTGTGACTGATTTCACTCACTTAGCATTATGATTTTAAGAGTCATCCATGCTGTAGTTTGTATTAGTATTTGTTATTACTGCTTTCTTGTTTTTTGCAAGACGGCATGTAAGCTTACTGGAAAGACAGAGAGGGAGAGGGAGAAAGCACCCCCTAGCAGGGTGGGGTGGTCATACCATAATTTCTTCTCTATTTCTTAATTCCTCAACATTTGGGACTTGCCAGCACCAGGTCTGTTATTTTTGTTTTTTGTGTTTTGTTTTGTTTGTTTTGTTTTTTTCCATCTTCAAGCCACCAGGGCTGTGATTCAAACTGCAGGGCCAGAATTTGAACCACAAGGTTGACCTTGTGGATCTGACTGTTTTAACACCAGGTCACAGGGCTAGCCCAGGATACATTTTTGTTTTTTGTTTTTCTCCTTGCTGATGTCAGGTGTTAGAATTGCCATTGTGTTAAATAATGTTAATCTAGTGATGTTTTAGTCACATAGAGATTTGGCGAGGACGGAATTGTGAAACTAATCAGTTCAATAGTTGAGATAAGTAGACTCTCAGTGGAGTATGATTTTATACCCTGGAGACCTTTGTTGATAACTGAAGTCATTTTTAGTTGTCACAGCTGTAGGTGCTGCTAAAGTGTAGTGAGTAGATGCCAAGGATATAGCTAAGTATTCTGCACAACTATGTATTATCCTGCCCAAAATGTTAATAGTGCCAAGACAATATTAGAATTGACAGTTTGATTTGTCTTGACTGTCCCCATTTTTTTAGAAACATCTGTAAGTATTTCATTAAGATTTATTAGGTACTCTTAATTAATCTTAAATTTGAATACTAGTGGACTGACTCAATTTTGTTAATGTTGTTTCCAATATTTAAGCTATAGAATACTACTGAGCATTGAAATTCTCCATGTACCACTCCCCAGAGTCCTTCCTTTAGAACCAGTTAACCAAACCATCACTGTCCTCCTTCCCTCATGCTTCATATTCTTAGATAAATGTTTTTAATGTACTTCTAAATTATTTTTTAGAAATGGGTCAGCCGTCTTATTTATATAATTAATTGACTTACTAAAGTAAATTTTACTCTCATGTATAGATTCAGCGTGTTTTAATAAAATATGACAGATTTCAAACTAATAATATCTCAATCAATGAAGGTCTATTCCTACTTGTTAAATCACCTGCCTCTTGGAAAAAGACTCTTTCTAGAACTATTAAAAACATTTTTTGGTGCGGTATTTCACTTATCTCTTAGGAGAAGTATTTGAAGTGATATATTTTAGTATATTTTGATTGTTGATGATCTAGATAGAGATTAAATATTTGTGTTTATTTTTAGTGGTTGATGTTCTAGTATGTTTCGTTGCTCATATCAGAAAATATCTGAAACTGGGTAATTGAAGAGAGTAGAGGCTTATTCAGCTCACAATTGGATGGCCAGTCTGGGAGCCATTCTTGATGAGGATCTTGCAGAGTTCAGCTCATATCACAAGAATGAGAGCAAAGCAGAGGCCATGTCCTTGGAATATTTACTTATTTATTTGATGCCCAAAAGGAAAGAATACTTTTTAAATAGAAAATTTTAATTTATTAATTTTTTCATTGTATGATATCGCTAATATTAACCAAAAAAACAGCTATAGTAAAATTAATCTAGGTGCTATGGAGTGCAGATTTTTTTTTGGTTTTAAAAAATATCTATTATTTTAAAAAGTCTGTTATATATAATCGACATTTAGAGGATTCATAAAATTTAGTAGCCAAGATCTTATGTGTATACTTTATATTCCATCACATTTTTAAAAATTTAAGATTTTTATTTTAATTAAATTTATTAATTTATTTAAATTTGGCCAGAGAGGGACAGAGAGAGGGAAAGTAAGAAAGCAAGCCACCAGGTCTGGGACTAGAACTACGGTCTGCCATGTGGGAGTCCAGAGCCCTTAACCACCATGCTAACTGCCAGCCCTTCTATCACATTTTTGGCACTGGTCATGTGTTCTTTTTCTTTTAATGCCATTTGTTTAAATTTTTTCTGTAGTCTACTAAAATATGACAAAATTGCCTTAGTTCTTTTCACTAATAACAGATTAAAGGACAGTAGGATAAATGTAATTATGTACTAAATTTAAAAAATAAATTAGAAGAGCCTGAAAAGAGGGACTGTCATTCCAGTGTATTTTAGAAGTCTTTGAACCTATATATATTTGTTTATACATTGAATCACTATGTATTATTACAGCTTGCAAAATGAATTTTCCCAGCATGAGTGCACTTACTGTATGTATTAGTCCAGTTAAAGATATTCTCTAGGGGACGAGCAGATGGTGTAATGATTACATTGCTGAACTCCCACGTAGTCGACTGCAGTTTTGAGTCCTGGACCCAGGCGCTTTAAAACTTAAGCTGGGCATGTGTGCATGCGTGCCCAAAATCGCGAGAGGAGTTTGGAGGAGGATTGTGGCGTGGCTATCTCCCCTAGGGAGTGATTTCTTGTCTCCCATCTCTCTCTGTGTCTCCAGCAAGTGCATGTGCCCTAACAAAAATCTCTCTCAGAAAAAAATAAAACAAAACTCAACACTGAACGCATGTGCATGCTTGCCCCAAGATCCCGAGAGGAGAATGGAGGAGAATGGATTGCAGTGTGGCCGTCTCCCCACGAGGGTGATTTCGTGCTTTCTGTCTCGCTATCTCTCTATCTCTCTGGTGCGCACACTCGCCCTATAGCAAAATTTTCTCTCTTTCAAAAAAAAGATATTCTCATTCACACATCATTAAACTTATATTTAATACTACTGTGCAGTTTTGGTAATAGCATTTTGTTCAATTAATGATTCAGGAGAGAGCAGTGAAGCCTGACCTTTGCCAGAAGTGTTTATTAACTCCTTAAAAAAGAAAGAGAAGTGTTTAACTCCTTGTTATGAGGAGAACCTAGTTTAAATAACCTTCAAATACTAACTAATATACTGTTTATATATGGTATACTGCTTGAAATAGTTTTTGTATCATATATTAGCAACATGATTTTAAATTCATGTAAACTTATATATCAATAACAAAAGGGTGTTAGAGGTCAACTGAAGAATGTGGTTAGGCTGGGTGGTGTTCACTGCTATGTTTCTAGCAGACAAAAGACACTAAAGGAATATTTGTTGAATGAATGACTGTTGTGATTTTCTCAAAATTTTGTCCCCTTTCAGTACTGACAAAATTCTTTTTCTCTCTTTTTTTTTTCTTTAAATTTTGCCAGAGAGCGCATGTACTCACTGGAAAGAGAAAGAGAGGGAAAGTAGAACGCACCCTCCCATGGGTGATGGTCATGCTGCAGTCCCTTCTCCATTTCTCCCTTCTTTCGGGATTTGGCTCTATTCAGAGACAAGGAGAGATCAACATGATAAATTTTTTTTAAAAATTATTTAACTTTTATTTCTGTATTTTAATTTGACCAGAGAGGGACAGAACGAGAGCATGAGAGAGAGAGAGAGAATGAGAAAGCAAGCTGTCAGGTCCAGGATTTGAACGGCGGTCAGCCATGTGGGAGTCCAGCGCTCTTAACCACCATGTCACCTGCCGGCTCCCAAGACATAAATTTTGATGGTGAAAACAGAGTAGTAATAAATTTTCATATGCCAACAAAAAACAAAAATTACCTAGTCAGTATTACTCACATAACAACTGTTGGATATCTTTTTACAGGAGACTTTGCAACAATTGATCATGATGTCATTGCCAAATGTTTTAGTCATGGGCAAAAATCCCTTTTCTGGTAAGTATTACAATTAGCATAATATAATACTAATGTTTTATCTTTATGTAATACCATATGTAGTTTTTACCAAGGGCTGGCTTATTTATATTAACTCACTGGGTAATTTCATAGTTCTGTAGAAGTTGGAGATTATATTCTGTTTTATAGAGAGAAAACAAGGTTAGAATATTTGTAAGTTGTAGGTAAGACCAGCCATTTTACATTAAGCCTAGTGTTTTTTGTTTTTTTTTTGTTTTTTTTTTCTATCATACCGAACTGATGCTTTTTTGTGATTATTTTTAGGGTCTCATTAAAAGCAAGAGATATGAATGGGCTCTAAAAAGTTCATGGAAGATGCATATTATGAATAAACTATTCATGGATTTTAGAACTTTTTGTACCAAAATAAGCTCAGACTTTAATTTTGTCTTTCAATAAACATGAAGTCCTATATAATAGAAGTTGATGTAATTATAAGTTTAAGGGAATAATATGACCTTAGAAAAGAAATAATTTCAAAATAATTTCCAGGTTTCTATTCATACATCTCTGTCATTGCTAAAGTTTTTGAAAGGTTTTACTGATTGGTATGTTTTAATTTATACTGAACTATTCCAGAATGGAAAGATGAGAAGTTGTTCCTTAGATCCTTTGAATGACTTATTTTCTTTCTTTTCTTTTCTTTTCTTTTCTTTTCTTTTCTTTTCTTTTCTTTTCTTTTTTCTTTTTTTCCAAGAGAGAATTGTGCTATAGGGCATGTGTGCTCATCAGAGAGACAAAGAGACAGAGAAGCAAGATATCACCTCCCCCACTCCCAGGGGATGACCACACTGTAATCCCTTTTTCTCGTGGTATTTTGGGAATGCATGCAACACGCCTGGCATGAGTTTTAAGGTACCGGGTCCAGGAATCAAACTGCTGTTGACTACATGGGAGTCCAGCAATGTAACCATTTCGCCATCTACTGGTCCCAATTACTTTTTAAAAAATTTTCTTTTTACTATATCTTAAATATGATATAGTCAAAGTTTTAATTTTTGTACGGTTGGAGAAATTAGCTACCTAACAGTTTCAACAGTGGATTTAGCCTTACAGGTTACGTATTATCCAAATCAAGTAATCTTCCCCAACCGCCACACCCCCTTCAGTCAAAGCAGACAAAAATAAAACCAAAATAAAAACTAAAACAAATTAGTTGTTTTTATAGTGGAAACTATCAATTAGATAGGGTGAATTAGGAGTTTAAATAGTCTTCAGAGATATTCTAGGATATTTGATTATACAAATAAAGCAAAGTGAAAAAAATTTGCAGGCAAAATGGAATTATTTTTAATCCATATGCATTTAGTAGATAACTACCTAATTATAGGCACCAGGAATATAAAGAAATTGTTCATGTTCTGAACTTGTGGTTTGGTAGGAGTCCACACATTATAGGGGAAATCATATAATAATTAATATGAAATAGAGATATGTACAAATTTTATTATTATTATTTTTTATTTAACTTTATTTATTTTAATTTGACCAGAGTGGAACAAAGAGAGAGAGAGAGAGAGTGAGCAAATGAGAGCGCAAGCATGAAAGCAAGCCACCAGTCCGGGACTCCAACTGTGGTCGGCCATGTGGAAGTCCAGCACCCTTAACCACCATACCTGCTGGCTCCAAGATATGCACAAAATTAAGACATATAAAATATGAAGCAGGGACCAGCAGTTAGCGTAATGGCTATGTCGCTGGACTCCCATGTAGTCGACCATGGTTCGAGTCCCGGACCCGGTGGCTTAAACTCACGCCGGGCGCGTGTGCGTGCATGCCCAAGATCCCGAGAGGAGAATGGAGGAGAAGGGATTGCGGCGTGGCCATCCCTCCTGGGGGGTGATTTCCTGCTTTCTGTCTCTCTGTCTCTCTCTGTCTGGCGAGCGCACGTGCCCTATAGCAAAAACCTCTCCAAAAAAAAGAAGAAAAAATATGAAGCTATTCGTTTTTTATGGAATTATTTATTTATTTTTAAATTTTATCGGGGGGAGAGGGAAAGTGAGAAAGCAAGTTGCCAGATCCAGGACTCAAATCCCAGTTAGCCGTGTAGGAGTCCAGCACTGCCAACCACCATGCCACCTACCAGCCCCAAAGCTGTTTATTCTTAAAGTTGGCATGTTAGTGAGGGTTGAAGACCATTGGGTCAGGGAAGACTACACAGAGATGTTACAACAGTGCCTAGGATGATGATTATTAAGTTCATTAGAGAGATGAGGAGGTGCAAGGGAGACAAACACAGAGAATAGCAGAAGTTAAGGCAGAGGAGTGGTAACCAATGTGGCTTAGGATAGCTAGAGAGTAGATTAATCAGTAGTAGGGAAAAAAAAGTCTGAAAAAAGTGTTTTATACTTCATCACAGATAGGTTGGCTTGATGGTGAACATCTGACCCAAAGTAATTTTTTTGATTGACATGTAATAATTGTACATATTTATGAGGCAGAATTCCTCTCGTTTAGCTGTTTAAAGTACAAGTTATTGGGACCAGCAGATAGTATGATGGTTATGTCACTGGACTCCCACTTAGTCGATTGCAGTTCAAGTCTTGGACCCAGTGGCTTGAAAATCCTGTCAGACAAGTGTGCATGCTTGCCCAGAACTGTGAGAGGAGAATGGAAAAGGATTGCAGCATGTCCATCTCCCCTGGGGGGTTGATTTCTTGCTTTCTGTCCCTTTGTCTCTATTTGTCTCTCCAGTGAGCACATGTGCCCTATAGCAGAAATCTCTCTAAAAAAATTTTTTAAGTATGAATTTTTAACTGTAGTCACCTCGTTGTGCTATAAAAACACTGGAAGTTATTCTTTGTAGAGAACTGTAATTTTGACTCATTAGCCAACCTCTCCTTATTCTTTCAATCTTTAGATAACCATTATTTTACACTATACTTAAAGATAAACTTTTTTTGCTTCTGTATGTGAATGAGAACATGAGGTATTTATCATCTCTGCATAGTTTATTTGATGTAACATAATGTCTTCTAAGTTTGTCCATGTTGCTGCAAATGACAGGATTTCATTAATTCTTATAACTGAGTAATACTCCCTTGTATGCACATACAACAGTTTCTTTCTGTTCATCAGACAATGGATATTTAGGTTGATTTTATATGTTGGCTACTGTGAATAAACATAGTGCCACAATAAACATGGGAGTGCAGCTCACTCATCAACATACTGATTTAATCTCCTTTGGATATGTATACCTAGTAGAGGGATTGCTGGTAGTTCTATTTTTCATAAAAAAAATTTTAGTTGAAGGCCCAGCAGGTGGCATGGTGGTTAAGGTGCTAGAATTCCCACATGGCTGACCACAGTTCGAGTCCCAAACTTGGTGGCTTGCTTTCTCCCTCTCCCTCTCTCTGTCTCTGTTCCTCTGGCAAAACTCATGTGAAAAAATAATAAATAAAATAATTTCAAAAAAAATTTGGGACCAGCAGTTGGCATAATGGCTATGTCGCTGGACTCCCACATAGTCGACCGCGGTTCGAGTCCCAGACCCGGTGGCTTAAACTCACGCTGGGCGCGTGTGCGTGTGTGCCCAAGGTCCCAAGAGGAGAATGGAGGAGAAGGGATTGCTGCGTGGCCATCCCCCTTGGGGGGTGATTTCTCGCTTTCTGTCTCTCTGTCTCTGTCTGTCTGGTGAGCACATGCGCCCTATAGCAAAAACCTCTCCAAAAAAGAAAAAAAAAATTTAGTTGAATGCTGTTAGGGAATATTCTCTGAAGTTCTGTTATCGATCACTGACTTTTATCCTGCTTGCTATATACATTTTTTAAATGAATTATTTAATTTTATTTATTATTATTATCATCATTTTTAATTTGACCAGAGCTGGGGGTAATGAGAAAGCAAGCTATCAGGCTGGGACTTAAACTGCAGTTGACCATGTGGAAATCCAGTACCCTAACCACCATACCACCTGCCAGCCCCTATGTATATTTATTTTACCAGCCTCACTGTAACAGACATGTAAGGTTCTGATACTTGTAAACCTATATAGTGGAAAGCTATTTAAATTTTATAGGAAGATGAATCATCTAAGATCTGTGTTTTAGTAAGAAAACATTAATAGGCTTAAGAGGAGCCAAACCTAGTAGGAGCCATTTGGGCTGACTCTGTGGCATGTCCTTTACCAACTTAATTTGTAGGGTCATAATTTGGTAGGCAGATCTAATAAAATAATTTGTGGAAATGGAGTGAATTTATAGTGTAATTATCACATAGAGCCTTGAAGGCTATTTGTGCTACAGCCCTTCAGAATTGAGATGCTTGCCTAGTTTTTCGATTGCCACATTGCACACACACGACTGCTATTTTGAATTCTCTGCTACATTTGCTTATAGAAACAATTCTTTGGTCAACTTATTCTGAATATTACCTCTAGAAGTGATTCTCCCAGCATAAGAAAGATTGTTGAAATAGAGCAAAATGTTGTAGAGTAATTGTTTTTATTTCAGAACAAGGAACAGAAGAAGTGAAAAAGCTGCTTTTACTTTTACTGGGTTGTGCAGTTCAGGTAAGTTAAAATATTTCTTCATATTTTCATTTTAACAACCTCTTCATGTGTTTTTTCAGGCCTCATTTCTGAAATATGTAAATGATTTTCAAAGTCTATGTTAAAATTTTTTTAAGAATTATTTTATTTAATATTATTTTTAGTTTGACCAAAGAGAGAGAGAGAAGAAAAGGGAAAGCCAGAAAGCAAGTTGCCAGGTCTTGGACTTGAATTGGGTCAGTCATGTAGGAGTCCAGCGACTTAACCACATGACACCTGCTGTCCCCTATGTTAGAAAATTTTAAATAACTGTAACTTCCTAAGGAGAACTTTTTTTTTTTTTTTTTTTGGAGAGGTTTTTGCTATAAGGGCGCATACGTTCGCCAGACAGAGAAAGAGAGACAGAAAGTGAGAAATCACCCCCCAGCAGGGATGGCCACGCCGCAATCCCTTCTCCATTCTCCTCTTGGGATCTTGGGCATGCATGCACACGCGCCTGACGTGAGTTTTAAGCCACCAGGTCCGGGACTCGAACCGCGGTCAGCTCCATTGGAGTCCAGCGACATAGCTGTTACGCTAACTGCTGGTCCCTCTAAGGAGAACATTTTAAAGAAAAACACTTATTCTATTTTTTTTTGACCTTCAGTTTTATTATCATCATCATATTTAAAATCTGTAATTTTTCTTACCATGAAACTTTAGTAGCCCTAAGGTTTTTGTTTGTTTGTTTGTTTTTGTTTTTTTTGAGAAGGCTTTTGTTGTAGGGCCCATGCCCTCGCCAGAGAGACAGAAAGCGAGAAGTCACCCCCTGGGGGGATGGCCACGCCTCAGTCCCTTCTCCTCCATTCTCCTCTCGGAATCTTGGGCACGCACATACACATGCACCTGGTGTGAGTTTAAGCCACTGGGTCCGGGACTTGAACCGCGGTCAACTACGTGGGAGTTACGCCAACTGCTGGTCCCGACACTAAGGTTTTCTTTTTAAGAATTATTTTATTTAACTTTATTTATTTTAATTTGAACAGAGTGATAGAGAAAGAGAGAGAGAGAAAGTGAAAAAGTAAGCCGCCAGGTCCAGGACTCAAACTGCAGCTGGCCATGTCAGAGTCCATCGCCCTTAATCACTAGCCCACCTGCTGGCCCCAGTAGCCCTAAGTTTTTAAAGAAGGTTCAGCAGTACCCTTAAAAACCTCTCCCAAAACATCCTTCTGGTTTATGTGTGCATGTCTATCTGTCTTGTGAGAAGGGAAGGGAATAAACAATAAAAAGGAGGTAGAATTTATGAAAAATGTTTTAAGAGGCTGTTGCCATTTGATCAATGATTATGATAATATAATGGAAGCTATGATTTAGTGAATACCTGTTTAGTATCGTATTTAATCATACATATGTTTTTCTCATAATGTCTTTTCTCAATTAAGGAGATCAGTGCATAGGTAGGATGATATTTAAGTTATCACCTCTAAACTAAGTAAGACATGTGCACAAGTCAAAGAACGTGCTGTTAATAATCACAGTAGAACTGCATGTGTAAAGTGGGACTGTCTGTGCAAACCAAAATAGTGACTCTAGATTTAAGTCACATTGATAGTAGGCCAAAGAACTGAGATTTAACTCTGTTTAGACTTCAGAACCTATTATACGATGTTGATTTTTCATTTCATCAGCCTTCTTTTGCATGTGTGATTACAATGTTAAGTTACCCAAAATCTTTGTGGAATGAGGTTATTTGTAAACAAGTAAGTGATGGGGGAATTGCTGTGTGAGACCCTGTTGATGTCATTGTCTTTTTCTCTGTTTCTCACTCTCATAAGAGAAAAAAACTTCTTTAAAAATAAAAATGAAGGGAACCAGCAGTTAGCGTAATGGCTATGTCACTGGACTCCCACGTAGTTGACCGCGGTTCGCGTTCCGGACCCGGTGGCTTAAAACTCACGCCGGGCGCGTGTGCGTGCGTGCCCAGGATCCTGAGAGGAGAATGGAGGAGGAGAAGGGATTGCGTCGTGGCCATCCCCCCCTGGGGGGTGATTTCTCGCTTTCTATCTCTCTGTCTGTCTCTGTCTTTCTGGCGAATGCACGCACCCTATAGCAAAAACCTCTCAAAAAAAAAAAAAAAAAAAAAGTTTTTGATTATATATAAATAAAAATCACAGGAATAACTAAATATGGAGAAAAATGTCCAAGGCCAGGGCTTGGGTATTTTTTATTTGTGGCTGGCTAGCCAGTCAAGTTTCTCTGGAATCTTTTTCAGTGGATACCACAGATCTGAACAAATTTTGATCATTAGCTAGAGTTTCCGCAAATGCATCACTCTTCATCCTAGCCCTGAGATACTTGAGAGATTCCCAAGCCCAAAACAGAAGGGATTGTTTTTGCAGTGTTTGTTGTTTGGAAATTTGGAAATTTCTTTGGTCTAAGATCATGTAAAAAATTGACCCTTTTCAGTACAATTTAGGTTCTGTATCTTTACTTGCTAATCAGTATCCAGAAATCTTACTTACTATGGATTTTGGCTAGGCTGGGTAGTACTGAAAGTAAATGAGAATCAAGGATGGTTCCAATAAAACATATGGCCTTTATGCATACCCTCAGAAGCAATTCTGACATTAGTATTTGATTCTGAAACCCAGCTTTGAACTTTGATGAGTTTGAAGGGTACAGTCTACTGTTTACCTGTCAGTTATCTGTAAACTTTTAAAAGTTAGCAATTTAAAACTTTGCCATGTTGGGGCCATCGGGTGGCATGGTGACCAAGGCTCTGGACTCACACCTGGCCAACTATAGTTCAAGTCCTGGACCTGGAGGCTTGCTTTCTCATTTCCCCTTTATATTTTTATTTCCTTCTTTCCCATCTCCCGGGGAGATGGCCATGCCACAGTCCCTTCTCCTCTATTCTCCTCTTGGGCCTGCACGTACGCACGCGTGCACACACACCTGGCATGAGATTTTTTTTGGAGAGGTTTTTGCTATAGGGCACGTGCGCTCGCCAGACAGAGAGAGACAGAGAGACAGAAAGCGAGAAATCACCCCCCGGGGGCATGGCCATGCTGCAATTCCTTCTCTTCCATTTTCCTCTCGGGATCTTGGGCACGCACGCACCCGCGCCCAGCTGAGTTTTAAGCCACCAGTTCCGGGACGCGAACCATAGTCGACTACATGGGAGTCCAGCGACATAGCCATTACACTAACTGCTGGTCCCTCTGGCATGAGTTTTAAGCCACTGGGTCCAGGACTTGAACCGTGGTCGAATACATGGGAGTCCAGCAACGTAACCATTGCGCCATCTGCTAGCCCCATTGTGTTTCTTGTTTTATTATTTTCTTTTTCAATACCTTGCGTACCTGTTCCTCTATTTTATTACAATTTTTCCACATAATCCTATTTTCTTTTTTTAAAATGAAAGAACACTGGGGACTGGCTGGTGGTGTGGTGGTTAAGGCACCGAATTCTCATATAACTGACTGTGGTTTAGGTCTAGACTTGGTGGCTGCTTTCTCACTATCTTCCCCCAACCCATCTCTCTCACTTTTGGTCACTCTGTCACTCTCTGGTCAGATTAAAAATAATAATAATAATAATAATAAATAAAATTAAATAATTATTTTTAAAAAGATGAAAGAACACTGAAAGTACCCGCTTAAAATATGAGGAATTATGTATTTTTTTTTAATCTTTTTCAGGAGTAATGTATTAAGAGCTTATGTATTTTGGTGGAAGATGTATGGTGTTAGGTTAATGCAGTGCCCCCTCTTACCTACCTTTCTTTTTTTCTTTTAAGAACTTTTTAATTTAATTTTTTTATTATTATTTTAATTTGAGCAGGGAGAGAGAGAAACTTAGAAAGCAAGCTGCCAGGTCTGGGACTTGAACTGTGTTGACCGTGGAAGTCCCGCACCTTAACCACCATGCCACCTGCTGGCCTTACTTATCCACCTTTCATCCAAGTTAACTTTTTTGCTCTTTTCCTGTATCCTAGCTTCCATATCATATTCATGGAAGATCATGGTAATCTGATTTAGGAATCAGTTAGGTTACCGTTACATAGTTAAAAGCACTCGATGCCCGTCCACAGTGGTACAAGAGGTAGGGAATGACTGCATGAGGCTGGGCCACATGAGAGACCCTGGGCCACTTGAGTTCCTAGACCAGCCTCAACAAGCTGGGTGTGGTGGCACCTCACTTTCCTATAATCCCAGCTAACTGGGGTGGGAGGATTATAGCATAGTGAGACTCTGTCAGGAATACCTGTCTCCCGGGACTGGTATGTTGTAGTGGTTACGTTGCTGGATTCCCACGTAGTGGACTGTGGTTTGAGTCACAGACCTGGCAGCTTGAAACTCACACCGGACGCGTGCCCAAAATCCCAAGAGGAGGCTGAGGGAGAAAGGATTATGGTGTGGCCATCCCCCCCAGGGGGTGATTTCTTGTTTTCAACAGTCTTTCTGTCTCTCTGGCTAGTGAATGTGCCCTATAACAAAAATCTCTCTCTAAAAAAATAAAAAAGAATGAAAAAAAGAATGCCTGTCTCCTGTCCTCCTCTTGGGGTTATTGTACCTAAAAGTTAATTATTTAATGTGTTCTACAAATATACAATTAGAAAGTAATTCTTAATTGTTTTTTACAAGACCTGGCAAATATTTTTTACTGGA
Organism: Tupaia tana; assembly: GCA_026018925.1. Classification (NCBI taxonomy): domain Eukaryota; kingdom Metazoa; phylum Chordata; class Mammalia; order Scandentia; family Tupaiidae; genus Tupaia; species Tupaia tana. Next base: position 179,308,261 of record JAKSZU010000003.1, read on the forward strand.
CAAAAAGATGCTTGTTTTTAAACTTACTGTCATCCAATGCCCCCCGGACTTTTACTTTGAAGTCACATCCAGGAATTATATATGCCTGGTAATTTAGTTTTAAACATTATCATACATCCTAATAACTTTGTTGTTACAGAATATAGAACTTTCTACACTGATGGGAATATTAAGCTGTATGGCTTGGATATTAAATTGAATGTTAAATTATATGGAATAGTAATTAAATTGTATAGCAGTAGAAATAAAGTGTTAGGATTTGATAAAAATCAATCTGTAAAATACAAATCAGAGCCTTATAAGTTTCTTAATGATCAAATAGCCAGCTTTTGTTTTTTTTGTGTGTGAGAGTGTATTGTCTTCATAAGCAAGTTCAGTAATTGGCGCAGGAGATGCATCTGATTTAGACAAGGCAATGCTGTCTATTTTGTATGCACTTCTCATTTGGTAGCTGCAAGAATACGTTGTACTAGCAGTTGGATTGCAGTATAAAAGATTTAGACAGATGCAGAGATTAAGATGCATGTTAAACTGCTATTTAGTATTGACTGGAAAGGAAAAGATTAGATTTGCATTTTAATATTTTTATATAAAGCTTAAAAATTATACATTAAAGAATTGCTACCTTTATCCCATTTGGTTACATGTGTACTTATATATACATTCTTAAATTTTGTCCCTGGTAACTTAATGTTATGTTACAAACAGATCAAATATTTATTATATTGCCTTCTAAGTGCTGAAGTGTGCCACAAAAGTGGGTTTCTTTTATTAAGATTGATAGGATGAAGATGTGAAAATAAATTGTCAGTGCAAAGTATAAATTGCTTAAAAATCTTTTTCCAAGAAGAAAGACTGTGTTGTTTGGTGATAGCCAGGGACTGACTGAACATTTTGGCTGTGTTCTGAATTCTGCCACTGACTCACTGTGTTTTTTGGCAAGTAACTTATTCTCCCTGAAACAAGTTCTTGATTCTTTACTTCTCTGTTTGTAAAGTTAACATAATAATATTGTTCTGACCTCATATGGGTTGTATAATGATTTTCACTTTAGAATTTTCCAGCATGAAAAGAGTATGGATTTTCAGTGCCTTATTTTTTGAACTAAATATTTCCAAATCATTGTTTCTTGGTTAGGTAAGTATATTAGACAATTTAAATGCAAAACAAAACCCTTACTATTCAAAACATAACTAAGCCTGATGAGTTGTTAGTTATATACAACATTTTAAGGATTATACAGAGTATGAATGTTCATTTTATTTATTTTAGTGTCAGAAAAAAGAAGAATTTATTGAAAGAATTCAAGGTTTAGATTTTGATACAAAAGCAGCAGTTGCCGCACATATTCAAGAGGTAATGACTTATATACAATTTTTATGTGTTTTTCATGAGGCTTATAATGTGTTTATTTTTAATGTCTCCCAAAATACTTAAAGTCATAGAATAAGCAAGAACAAACCAAGACCAAATATAAATGTGAACCTTCCTTATAGAAATTGTCTTCTCTTTGAGATAGTTCTTTAAATGAATCATCTTATGTCTAGCATAGTGCTAGCTATAAACATACTGTCAACTTTCATTTGTAGGGACATAGATTGAAAGTGTTATTTGAGCAGTAAAGTATATGTCTTCATTAGCACAGGATGAGTAATACAGTAAATGGAAGCAGCAGGAAGTGGTATACTGCTCATAATTCAAAACTATAGTGAGGTGAGATGTTAAGTGTTATGATTTAGTATTATGTCATCCCAGTAATATTCTTTTGAATGAATGGATATACCAGAATTTTTAGTGAAGATATTAATTGAATTATAAACATATTAAAGTTCTGGCATCCATATAAAAACTTCAGTCTAGGGCATATTGTGCATCATGAAATAATTAAAGTAAATGTAATTTATTTGTGAAGATTGGTTTTAAAAGGTGCTATTTCTACATCTGTCTGCTCTTGGACTTTGACTCTTGTAAAGACCTTTTAAAATTAGAGTATGTTAAATTTTACATGTCAAGTAGAAATGGCAAAATAGAGAAAAGAGAAAGATGAGAACTTATAAATACTGAAAATTGGTAGTGTTTAAGACACTCTTTATTTAGATGACTTTGTGTTCCATAAATCATCTATCTTTGTTAACATTTATATAGCCAGATTTCTTGTCAGTTAACATTGTTGTCAACAATAAGCGTATTAGTACTTTATAAAATAGGGCTTTATTGGTAGTCTCCCTTTATATATATGTTTCTGCTAGCTTTTTTTAAAAATTACATTTTGATTAAATGCTAAATATTTTAAGTTACAAAATTTACCACCATTCTTGACAGTGTTATTTTTGCTGTGTGCAAGTTAAAGCAAAATAATCAGAATCACAGCAAGAAATTGAAAACAAATAAATAATTCACTTATATAACTTTCCCATTCTTTTAAAAATATTTATATTGGAAGTTCTTTCTCCTAGGATTCTGTGACAGTGTCATCTTCAGAGACTTAACTATTCAAGTATAAAAGTGGAGTAACATATATTCCTATAAGATTAAAAACTTTCAGCTTTTTAATTCGAGTACAGTAAATTTAATATCTAAGGAAGAGTTCAGTTGATTTTGTTAAAGCAGGTGTCAGATATATCAATATTACTTTCCCTTAGAAATGCCTTTAATTAAATATTTTTTTGTTTACTAGAAAATGAATATGAAATGAATTAAAGAGTTTTCAGTTTAAAAGTAATTTTTAGTTGTAGTGTTTTCAACTAATTTCATATATTCTTTAGACATTGTATTGGCTTTTCATGTTTTTATTATGGGATAGATAATTAAGCTAATAGTGTAATAAAATGATAATATATTTTTTAAGTATTAGCCTTTTAATTTTGGGGGGGTTGTTTATTTTGGTTGCTTTTCTAAAGGTAACCCATAATCAGGAAAATGTGTTCGATCTGCAATGGATGGAAGTGACTGATATGTCTCAGGAGGACGTAGAACCGCTCTTGAAAAATATGGCATTGCATCTAAAAAGACTTATAGATGAGAGAGATGAACATTCAGAGGTTTGTAGATTTTGTTCAATATGTTATGAAAGTTTGCTTTCCAAAAAAGAAACTAGTATTTTGAGAAGTGTTTTAGAATTCATGCTGTTTCTTAGGGACAGGTAATAAGGAACTGCCTGTTTTTTTGGTGGAACGCAGGGACCAGAAAAGATGTATAACATCCCCAAACTGCTAGTAAACAAATTGTAATTTGCAATTAGGTTTTCTTTTCTCTTTTCTTTTTACTTTAGTATTATTCTTTGTTCCTGTATGTTTTTCAAGTCATCCCCACTGCTCTGGCAACAGTATAAAAGTGTGGGACTGAAAATATAGTTGATGTAAGTGGAAAAATCATTGCCTGGAAGCGTAAGAATTTGCTTAAAGTTTATTTCTTATGTTTAGTGCCACATTCTGAGGTTGGAAAAATAAGTATTAATAAAGGAGAATAACAGGTGTTCTGAGTAAAATGCCCCACTGAAGATTCCAAATTTTTGTAGTTAGAGTAATAAGGTGTGATTTTAGAAAGTATTGTATACTCCTGTAAGTTATAACTTTGTTATTAAAAAGGAATAAAATTGTGCTGAATGTTCTGTCTGCAGTCTCTGAAAGCAATTTATAATTTTATAGGAATCTAGACTTCAGTGCATAGTGGATAATGTTTTCTTTTTTTAAAAGAATTGTTTCCTTTATTTTATTTATTTATTTTTTAATTTGACCATAGCAAGACATAGAAAAGGGGGGCGGGGGGAGGAGAGAAAGAAAGCAAGCTAGAAAGCAAGCTGCCAGGTCCAGGACTCGAACTGTGGTCAGTCATGTGGGAGTCCGTCACCTTTAACCACCATGCCACCTGTTGGCTCCGAGTAATGTTTTAACAGCCAAAGTACTCTTCCATTCAGGACAATGTATATATCTTTGATCATTTGATCCATTTACATTTGGGAGGTGGCTTTGAGCTTATTTATAAAAAATTTGTATGATTACTCTTGGGACCAGTGAGAGACTACACCAAAGAAATCCCTAGTCCTTTTTTCTGAACAAAACTTGAATGTTTCTATAGAAAATGTTCACTTTTGATGGAAATTTTCAGTTTTTCTTTAGGCATTAAAAAGACAATGAAATAAACATTTATGAGCAACAGTTTTTTTTTTTTAGGGTTTTTGTTATAGGTCATATGCATGTTCTTGCTGGAGAGAAACAGTGAGAAATCACCCTCCACACCCCCTGAGGGTGGAGGGCCATGTTGCAGTCCCTTCTCCTCCATTCTTCTCCTGGGATTTTGGGCACGCATGCTAGAACACTTGATGTGAGTTTCAAGCCACCACGTCCAGGACTCAGTGACTGTGGGAGGCCAGCACCTCAACCACCATGCCACCTACTGGCCCCACAATTAAATTTTTTAAAAATTAGGGCAGTGAGACAAACAAAGAAAGCAGAGTAAACTAAAAATAAAAACATTCCTTGTATATATCTAACTTATCCTGAGATACTTAGATAGCTTTTCTTTTTTTTTCCTTAATTTTGCCAGAGGGTGAATACATTAGCCAGGGAGAGAGAAAGAGAGAGGCAGAGTGAGAAAGCACCCTTCTATGGGGAATATCATGCCATAATCCCTTGTCCTCCATTTCTCCCCCCTTTTTTAGGATTTGAGCATGCCATATACCTGTGTTTTTTTGAACTGTTGGGTCTGGGACTTGAACCCCACAGTCAGCCATGTGTAACCAAGCCTCCTTAACCATAATGTCACCAGCTAGCCCACATTATTTACTTTTAGTCAGACTTTTCAACCATATGCCCTGTCTTTTTGTTGTTGTTATTTTAGTGTCTTTTTTATTGCTGTGTCCATTTTCTAGAGCATTCTTCTATTTGTATTTCAAGTTATTAAAGGTTTGCAATTAGTTTTTTACCAGCTTCTGAGAAATATATTCTAAAAATCTATATTGTGATTTCATATAACTGATTGCATTTACAAATGGCTTGATTTCATTTACATGAAATGATAAATATGGTTATGAACAAAATATTTGTCATTATGTGACTGACAAACTAAAAGGGATATGAAACTCAAATAGAGTGATTGTTCAAAAACCTTTTAAAATATATTATGCTGCTCAACTAAGCATTTTTTGTTTTGTTTTATTTTGTTTTGTTTTGTTTTAATTATTAGACCAGCAGATGACATAGTAGTTACATTGCTGGACTGCCGTGTAGTAGAATGTGGTTCTAGTCCTGGACCTAGAGGCTTAAAACTCAAGCTGGGCATCTGTGCGTGCCTGCCTACAATCCCAAGAAGAGAATGTAGGAGTAGGGGTTGTGACGTGGCCATCCCCTCCTTTTCCCCGGGGAGGAGGTGTAGAGGGTTTGAGGTTGGTTTCTCACTTTCTGTTGTGGTAGTAAGCGCACATGCCCTACAGCAAAAATCTCTCTTTAAAAAAAAACATTTGGGACCAGCAGTTAGAGTAATGGCTGTGTCGCTGGACTCCCATGTAGTCGACCGCGGTTTGAGTCTCGGACCCGGTGGCTTAAACTCACGCCGGGCGCGTGTGTGTGCATGCCCAAGATCCCAAGAGGAGAATGGAGAAGAGATTGCAGCGTGGCCATCCCCCTTGGGGGGTGATTTCTTGCTTTCTTGTCTCTCTCTCTCTCTGTCTTTCTGGCAAGCGCAGGTGCCCTATAGAGAAAACCTCTCCAAAAACAAACAAACAAACAAAAAAACATTTAATTTTATTCAAAAACGTTATTTAAATTTTATTCATCATCTTTATTATTATTTTAATTTAACCAGAGAGAGAAAGCAAGCTGCCAGGTTCAGGACTCAAAATATGGTCGGTCATAGGGAAGTTCAATGCCTTAACCACCATTCCACCTTCAGCTTCCGCATTTGTTTTCTAACAAGGGAAAAAAGTATCAGGTGCTAGCATGGGTGTGGTGGTTAAGGCGCTGGACTCCCATATGGCTGACCACAGTTCGAGTCCCAGACCTGGCAACTTGAAAATCAGGTTGGGCTGGGCACATGTGGATGTGTGCTCAAAATCCTGAGAGGAGAATGGAAAAAAAGAGATTGCGGAGTGGACATACCCCAGAGGTGAGAGTTCCCTCTCTCTTTGTCTCTCTCTGGTTAGTGCATACACCCTTTGGCAAACAAACAAACAAAAGCATTCATACTCTCCTTCCTCAAGTATTTGAGAAGCAAATTGCTAGTTGGTTTAAATTACACACTCTAGGGGTTTTTGAGTTTTTGTTTGTTTGTTTTGTTTCTCCCCCAATTGAGGTCACCAGTAGACAAATTAGAAAAGGTGATTTAAAAAAAACACTGTGACAGGGATCAGCAAGTGGCGTGGTGGTTCAGGTGCTGGACACTCCCACATGCCGACCATGGTTCGAGTCCTGGAGCTGGTAACTTGCTTTCTCACTTCTCTCTCTGTCTCTCTCTGGTCAAATTTAAATAAATTAATGAATAAATAAAATTAAATAATTCTTTTAAAAAAACTGTACAAATATTAGACTCATATAAGTATAGTAATCCTATATCATTTAATTAGATCGAAGCAAGTTTTTATTTATATATTCCTTTTACCTTTTATTTTGTTTTATTCATCTTTTACCATAATTACTCCACTTTAGCCTAAAAAGTACTATTTTGGTCATCTTTTTAAATTTCTGTTCATTTTTAAATTCTTAATGCTATGGAACAGCAGGTTTGTCTTCAGTCCTCTCCTTTTAATAAAATCCACGGCTGTGGGCCAATAGGTGGCATAGTGGTTAAAGTGCCAGACTTCCACATGGTCAGCTGTAGTTTGAGTCCCAGACTCGGTGGTTTGAAACTCATGTCAGAGAGAGAATGGAGGAAAAGGGATTGTGGTGTGTCCATCCTCCTTGGGGGATGGTTTATTACTTTCTCTATTTCTCTCTGTGTCTCTGGTGAGTATACAGACCCTATAGCAAATAATAATAATAATAAAATAAAATGCAGGGCCAGCTGGTGGCATGGTGGTTAAGGCAGGTGGATCACATGTGGCTAACTGTGTGATTTGAGTCCCAGACACAGCGCCTTGAAAAACACACCTTGTTCTTATGTGTATGTGCCCAAAATCCCAGGAGGAGGGAGAAATTGAGGAGAAGGGATTGCATTGTGACAATTCCTCCACACCACCACCCATTGGGTGCTTTCTCACTTTTTCTCTTTCTCTTCCTCACTCTGGTGAGTGCATGTGCTCTCTGGCAAATTTTTAAAAATTAAAAATTAAAAATTACAGAATAGGATCTTTTAATGAATTAAGATCACTTTATTGTCACTATTTTGTTTTATGCTAGACTTTATGTTGTAAATTTAATACATACTGTCCTACTAAATCTTCACAATAACCCTGTATTGAAGATAAAGATACATGACCTCAAAGAGGTTGAGTAACTGGCCGAGTTTGTCTAACTCTAATGCTTCTGTTCCTAATCATTATAACACTGTTCCTGTTTATGATTTTTGAAATTTATTTTCACTCATTCACTGTACATCAATACGGTATACAAAACAAGATTCTTCATCCAGAATACACTGTATATTGGCTCAGTAGAGGATATTATCACACATGTTATTGTCAACAAATAATTTTCCATTTCTTGTTTCTTACAAATTTTGCTTTTTGCTTTTTTTAAATTTTTTTACCCCTGTTGATTCCCTACCTCTCACCCTCTTCCATTTCCCACCCTTCTCCCACACTGTCTCTGGTATCCACAGTTGTTTTCCATGCCTCTTTCCCCCCTCCCCCACATTTTATGGATTCACTGAAGATCTTAATTTAAAAACTTTTGATAGCAAGCACAGTTGATATATACATATCTATGAACACATGTCTGGCTTTAGGCATAAACCTCCATGAGTAAAGTGAACATATTATAAAGTAGCACCTCACTGGGGTTATATAGTTTACTGCAGTTATTAAATAGATATTTTTAATGCATTTTTTAATTTCAAGAGAAACAGTTTTAGATCAAAATAGAAAAACGTCAAGAGACATTTGCACCAGACTTAAAGCCAGGAAAAAGGTTAGGATTCAGTTCAAATAGTAGGTAGATGATCCATCCTATCAACAGCTCAAGAAAAGACAAAAATCCTTAAATCTGAAAGTCAAAGTATAGAAGAAAATCAGTACTGATTTAGTCTAAAGTCAAAAATTCTATTTTACCAGTTCAGTCTCATGTAATTAATCTCTCTTCTATTGAATTTGCAGTGTTACTGTGGGCTGATCTTTCCATTTAAACTCTGGAAGTTAACATTCAACTCCAGACTTGTCCCAGCCATTAGTCTGGCCATTTTCTTGGTTGTTTTTTGTACTCTTATTTCTGTGTGTCCAACTTTAGTTTTCCTGATATAGCACTTCCTTCAGAACTTCTTGGAGAGTTGGTCTAGTATTGGTAAATTCTTTCAGGTTTTGTTTATCTGAGAATATTTTGGTCTTTTTTTCCCATGTGAAAGATAATCTTGCTGAGTATTCTTTGTTGAAATTGTTTTTCACTTAATACTTTGGATATATTTTCCCATTCTTTCCTTGCTTGCATTGTTTCCAATAAGAGGTCTGATATTAGCCTGATGGGATATCCTTTGAAAGTAACTGGATGTTTCTCTCTTGCCAAATTTAGTATCTTGTTTCTGTCTGTGATTTTGGCCAATTTGGCCATGATATGCCTTGGAGAATATCTTCTTGGTTTGATTCTATGTGAAGTCCTTTGTATTTCTTGGGTCTGGATTTTTGAGTGCCTCTCTGGGTTTGGAAGGTTTTCTACCAGGATTTCATGAAATAGATTATCAATGCCGTTATTAGTTTCTCCACCTTCTGGGATACCAACGATCCAGATGTTTGGACGCATACTGGTTTTCTAGTATCACTTATGTATTCTCATTTTTGGGGGGTTATTTTCTCAGTCTTCGTGGTGAATCTTTCTAGGTCAGAAGTGCTGTCTTCTACATCTGAGCTTTGATCTTCTACATGATTTAATCAGCTTTTTTTTTTTTTTGAGAGAGGTTTTTGCTATAGGGCACGTGCACTAGCCAGAAAGACAGAAAGTGAGAAGCCACCTCCCGGGGGGATGGCCACGCCGCAATCCCTTCTCCTCCATTCTCTTCTTGGGATCTTGGGCACGCACACATGCACATGCCCCCGGCGTGAGTTTTAAGCCTCCGGGTCCAGGACGCGAACCGTGGTTGACTACGTGGGAGTCCAGCAACATAGCCATTATGCTAACTGCTGGTCCCGATCTAATCAGCTTTTAATACTTTTTTTTTTTTTTTTTTTTGAGAGGTTTTCGCTATAGGACGCGTGCGCTCGCCAGACAGACAGAGAGTGACATAAAGACAGAAAGCGAGAAATCACCCCCCGGGGGGGATGGTCATGCCATAATCCCTTCTCCTCCATTCTCCTCTCAGGATCTTGGGCACGTACGCACACGTGCCCGGCGTGAGTTTTAAGCCACCAGGTCCGGGATGCGAACCGCGGTCGACTACGTGGGAGTCCAGCGACATAGCCATTACGCTAACTGCTGGTTCCCAGCTTTTAATACTTTCAAGGGAGGTTTTGATTTCCTGTATTACAGCCTTCATCTCTAACAGTTCCATTTGATTCTTTTTTATGATGTGTATTTACTCTTTCAAATCATGCAAGAACTTCTTCACCGCCTGGAACTTGTTATCTCTTTTCTCCTGCATCTTCTGGAGCCTGTTGTCTCTCTTCTCTTGCATCTCTGTTAACTTTGTCACTATGAATATTTTAAATTCTTTGTCTGACATTTCCATGAGTTCCTTTGTATTGTCTGTGGAGGATGAGGAGTTATTCTTTTCTCTATCTTCTGGCTAGATCCGGAGGGCAGGAGGGTGAAGTCTGGGCAGAAGGTCTTCAGTGGTCCTAATCCCTGAATGGGGCCACTCAGAATTCAGATATAGATGGCTGATGATTAGCTTGTCCTGTCTCCTGGCTAGATCTGGGGGGCAAGAGGGTGAAGTCTGGGAAAAAGGTCTTCAGTGGTCCTAATCCACCTAAGTTTATGATTATGCTAAGCACATTTCTCATTTTTCTTGAATAACGTATATGTAGAATTAATAGGTTGCCTCAGTTTTTTTCTTAGTGTTGATACATCTTTTTATGGATTTTCTTCAACATCTACTAATAAATACCTGCTTTTTGCAAGACCTTATGCTAGAGTATTTGAAAGCAACAAATCGACAAACTGATATTTCAGAAAAGAACTCTGGGGGCTGACAGGTGGCATGGTGGTTAAAGTGCTGGACTCAGACAAAGCCAACCATGGTTCGAGTCCTGGACCTGGCTGCTTGCTTTCTCACTTTTCCTCTCTCTCTCTTGCTTGCTCTCTCTCTGGTCAAATTAAAAAATAATAACAACAAATAAAATTAAATAAAATAATTCTTAAAAAAAATAAAGAACTCTTTACCAGCCGGTGGGTTGGTAGTTAAGGTGGCTGGATCCCACATGGCCAGCTGCGTGGTTTGAGTCCCGAACCTGGTGGCTTAAGAAGCACGTGTATGCTCAAAATTCTAGGAGGAGAATAGAGGAGAAGGGATTACAATATGGCCATCCCCCCTGGAGTGTGCTTTCTCACTTTTTCTCTCTGTTTCTGGAGAGCACATGAGCTCTGTAGCAAAGACCAAATAAAGGTTTTAGGTTATTTTGCCACAGTGCACTTTCCAGAGAGAGAGACAGAGACAGAGAGAGAGAATGTGAGAAATCATCTCTTGGGGGATGGCCATGCCACAATCCCTTCTCCATTCTCTTCCTAGAATTTGAGATACGCACACACAACATTCCCAGCATGATTTTCAAGCCACCAGGTCCAGGACTAGAACTGCAGTTGGCCATGTGGGAGTTCAGTGTCTTAACACCATGCCACCTGTTGTCCCCAAGAACCCAATTGTTATAGTCTAATAATAGTCTAATTATCATGAGAAAATAATTAACTGTAATAAAGTTTTGAAAGTAATAAGTACTCACGATTTATTTTTAAATAATGTAGAAATTTAAAGGAAGATTTACTTGGGACTGCTAGTAGGAATGATCAAGAAAGGATTAGGTAATTAGATTTTTATTTTTAATTTTTGCCAGAGGGCAAAAGAGACAGAGAGAGAGAGTGAGACATAATTAAAAAGCACCTCATCATGTAGAATGTCACACTGCACTCCTTCTCCTCCATCTCTCCCTTCTTTGGGTATTTTGTGCATGTGTATATGTACACTGAGCATGTTTCTCAAGCTGCTGTGTCTGGGGCTTGTAGACGTGTGGGATCCAGCTGCCCAACCATCAGGCCACAGGTTGGTCCTAGAGTTGTTTTAACAACATTTCTTGTCAAGTAATTTGAAGATGCACAGCAGGCCTTGAACTCAGGCAGCTACCACCATTAGAGAACAGTCAAAATGTCTAAATAATCTTTAGTGGAACATACCTCTTGATACTTAATTATTTTTTTTCCTTATTATGTCAGAGGGTATTGTGTGCATGCACACAAGAGAGAGAAGAAAGAGAGTACTCTCCAGTGGGGCCTGGTCACGTCACAGTCCTTTTTCAAACTCGAATTCTTCATTTTGTCATGTTCCTGGGCATGTGCTTGTGCCTAGCATGTAAGCTGCTGGTGCTGAGACTCAAACTGTGGTCAGCCATGTGGGATCTGGTTTCCTGTGCTACAGGATTGGTCCACTCTTAATTAGTACTACTTTTCTTCTTCTTTTTGTACTTCTTTTAACAATAATGTGTGTTCGTATGCAGGAAAGAGAGGTAGAGAGAGAACAAAAAGAGAGGAGCATCGTTCAGTGTCTTATCACACCATGATCCGCTTTTCCCAGCTCTCCAGTTCCTCAGGATCCTGGGTGCCTGTTCATGTACCTGGTGTGCTTTAAAGCTGACCTTAGGATCTTAACCTGTGGTCAGCAAGTGACTTCCAGCCTGGCAGGACATTTGTGTTATGACTGCACCTCAGCAGTTGGGCCTGTTTTCTTTTAAGGAAATATTTTGTTGTGTATGATTCTTTGGTGTGTATTCATTGGCACCTGGAAGCTCTTATTCTTTATTATTTTTATTTATTTTTTTTATTTATTTTGCTATAGGGCTTGTGTGCTCACTGGAAATAGAGAAGGGAAAGTGAGAAATTACCCTCCAGAGGGGTGACCACACTGTAAATCTCTTCTGCTTCATTTTCCTTTTGGGATTTTGGGCACATATGCATACATGCCCAGCCTGATTTTCAAGCCACCATGTCTGAGACTCTAACTATGGAATCAGCTATGTGGGATCTAGCTGCCTTAACCTCTATAAATGCTCTTGATAACTTAACCACCTCTAAGTTCAAAGATAGTATGTGTCTTCTGTACTTTTCTTGTGTTCTATCTTTTCTAAATTGCATAGTTAAATATTTTTGAACAACCCTTTTTGTGGTCATTACTGGTTGAGCATTCCCTAACCCAAAAATCCAAAATGTGAAATGCTCTAAAATCTGAAGCATTTTGAGTGTACATCTGATTCCACAAGTGAGAAATTCTACACCTGACTTTCATGTGATGGGTTGCAGTCAAAATGCAGGTGTAAAACACAATATTCCATTTCCCCAAGAAAAAAGACCCTAGGGCCAACAGGTGGTGAGGTGATTAAGGCACCGAACTTACACATAACCGATAGCAGTTCAAATCCCAAACCTGGCAGCTTGCATCCCCCCCTCCCCAGTCAAATTTAAAAAACCATAATGATGAATAAAATTCAATAAAATAATTTTTTAAAGAGTTGCTATAGGATGCGTGTGCTCACCAGAGAGACAGACAGACAGAAAACTAGAAATCACTACCCAGGGAGGATGGCCATGCTGTAGTCTTCCTCCTCCATTCTCCTCTTGGGATTTTGGGTAAACACGCACATGCTTCTGGTGTGAGCTTTAAGCCACTGGGTCCGGGACTCAAACCACGGTTGACTCTGTGGGAGTCTAGCAATGTAACCATTATGTCATCTGCTGGCCCCTAAAATAATTCTTTAATAAAGGGAAAAAGGTTCTTCTAGCCTTCTGTTAGCTGTGATATATCTCTTCTGCACATACCCAGGTTTCCCCATGCAAGCATACCCAGAAAGGATTATATGAACAAAATTACTAAAAATATCATATAAAATTACCTTCGGGCTGTGTGTATGAAGTGTAAATGAAACATAAAGGAGTTTTGTGTTTAGATTTGGGTTCTATCCCCAGGATACCTTGTTGTGTACATCCCAAATATCCCAAAATCTAAAAATACTTGAAATCTGAAACATTTTAGATCCCAGGCATTTCAGATGAGTGATACTTGACCTAGTGTCAGTAGACTTACAAACTACCCTTAAAAAGTGGCAGGAAGAAATTGCTATTTTTTTTCCCCTCTAGATAGAAGATCATGGAGAAAACCAATAGTAAAAAGAATGAAATTGAAAATGTTTAAATAAGGATTGTTTGGAAGCAAAAAAATGCATAAAAACGGGTTAGTTCAAAGTGGTTTTGCTTTTTGATAATTCAGAGAGGTCATTTGTTGGAAATGATGATAATGGCTTACAGGCTTATGTAGAGAAAAGGGGTGGTTTGCAGTTGGAAGTTTAAGTAGAGAACAGGGAACATATTTACAACAGTCATTCTGAGAAAATTGCTAGGAAATCAGAAAGATTTCAAAAAAAGGATTGATGGATAGTAGAAAGAGCTTAATTAAAAATGGACGACAACAGACTACTACTATAGGGTTGTGTATTTTTTTGTTTGTTTTTATGTCAGTGCACCATCACCATGGAGTAGGAATAGAGAAAATCAGTGGTAGATAAAGAAAAATAAATGTTAGTCAAACTTCAATTTGAATTCCTGTTATACCTAGTATTGACTGTGTGACTTTGATTAAGTTAATCTGTGCAAGTTTTAGTTTCCTCATGTCTGAAATAAACACTTAACCCAAGTTCAGTCTCTTTGACTAGGTTGTTAAGCAAATTGGTTAGTAAGCAAATAGCTTAAAGGCTGATGTTTTCTGGTGCGTAATGGCATCATATGGTACGTATTTTTCAAGTCATGTGACACCACACTAGACTATTGTTCAATCCATATAGAAAGCATACATTAGTGCCAAAAGACAACAAGACATACCATAACACAATGATATAAACCCAGCATAATCATTTTCATTGATTCTGAATATTACAATGGGTGAATAATGAAATACAAATTTATAAGTGAAATATGTAGTCTTAAGTGGTTACCGATGCTTCCTGTAGCAGACACTAACTGTGGGAACAAGACAAACACCGAGAAAGGGGATTTCCCATGCTAGAGAATTGGTCATAAGTCCAAGGGGTCATTAAATAGGTAGATCATTAAGTTAAGAGTGGCCATAGTGGATTGAGTCTTGCTGGGAAAATCTGACTAGGACTTCTATAAATATTAATTCCCTTTTCATTATCCCCAATGAATGAGCCATCCTCAGACAGCATGTTATTCTTAAATTAAAAAAAAAAATTAAAGAATTATTTTATTTAATTTTATTTATTTAATTTTATTTATTTATTTTAATTTGACCAGAGAGGGACAAGGGGGGGGGGGTGAAAAAGCAAGCCACCCACTATGGGACTCAAACCACGGTTGGCCATGTGGGAGTCCAGCACCCTTAACCACCACACTACCTACCAATCCCAATAGACTTAAATTCAAAGAAAGAGTTATTTGAGGACTTAATTGTAGTTCCAGGCAAGTAGAAACTCTAGAGTAGGTAGGAATTTTTTTCACTGGGCAAAAGGAGAAGAAGGAGTTGAGTGATTGAAGGTTTAGATATAAGTATAGTGACATGGTAGTGATGCTAGTAAAGGAGCCATATCACAAAGAAGAATTGATTCCTCTCCTGGAGAAGCCAATATATGTTGAATAGAGAGTGGATATGGAGTTGTAGAGATAAAAGGAACTGGGAAGGCACAGTCTGGTTTATGGTATACCAACATCCACACTGAGATCTGTGAAAGTGATAGTTGCAGACTTTAATATAGATGCCTAAGTGCATCCCATAGACAGAGAAATTAATTCTGGGGACCAGCATTGGCATAATGGTTATGTCCCTGGACTCCCAAATGGTTGGCCACAGTTAAAAAGTCCTGGACCCAGAGGCTTGAAACTCAGGCTGGGTGCATGTGCGTGCATGACCCAAATCCTGGGAGGAGAATAAAGAAGAAGGGATTGTGGTGAGGCCATCGCCTATGGGGAATGATTTCTCACTTTCTATCTCTCTGTCTCTTTGGCAAACACATGCTCTCTATAGCAAACATATCTCTTAAAGCAAAAAAAAAGAAATGGGGGCTGACAGGTCGCATGGTGGTTAAGGGTGTCAAACTTGCACATGGCCGACCACATTTTGAGTCCTGTATCTGGCATCTTGCTTTCTTACCACCTCTGTCCCTCTCTGGTCAAATTAAAAAAATAAATGAATGAATAAATAAAGTTAAATAAAATAATTATTTTTTAAAAAAGAATTCTGATAAATGGTTAAAAAAAAAGAAGAAGCAAGTAATGATTCACTGAGAATCATTCAGATAGGACTTGGTGAAGAGAAATAAAGCAAGGATGGTTTATTCATGGTCCCAAGGTGGTAACCTCACCCATTTTCTCCAGAGTAGCAGGGCAGTTGAAATTGCCAAAGAAGGCAGAAGGCAGTTTCTGTTTGAGAAATCTGAAGAAAAGATGAGAAATTGGTTTATAATAAGAGAATTTACTAATAAAAGAGGAAAATTAAGGGAATAGAAAAATATGATTGTATGAGGTACATATGGGTTAAATAGCCCTTAAAGTTCCCCACAAAAGGTCTCTGAAGGAAGGAATAGAAGAAGCTTTATGATATTGTAGGAGAGAGTATGGAGTGAAGGGACTGGCCTGGAATATTGGCATTTCTGTTAGCTAACTTGCATGATCATGGACAAATAATCTCTGTGCCTTTGTTAATTAATCTGAAAAATAAAGAGATTGAACTAAACCTCTGAGGTCTTGTTAGATCCCTCTTGAGAATTGTTTTTACAGTTTTAGAGGAGTGCTGTCTAATTCTGCAATGATGGTAAGGTTGCATTTCTGGATTGTCTATACAGTAACCACTGCCATTTGTTGCTCACTCGAAATGTAAGAAACTCAATTTTTTTACATTAAATCATTTATTTATTTATTTACCTATTTATTTGTTGTTTCAAGCTGCCAGGCCTGGGACTTGAACCACAGTTGGTCAGCACCATAACCACCACACCACCTGCTGGTCCCAGGAACTCTTATTTTTAACTTTTTTTTTTTTTTCTAAGAGAGATTTCTGCTATAGGGCACGTGCGCTTGCCAGAGAGACAGAAAGCAAGAAATCACCCCCTTAGAGGGGATGGCCACACCGCAATCCATTTCCCTCCATTCTCCTCTCTGGATTTTGGGCACACACCCACACACCCCAGGCAAGAGTTTTAAGTCGCTGGGTCCAGGACTCAAACTGTGGTTGACTATGTGGGAATCCAGCAATGTAACCATTACACCATCTGCTGGCCCCAGTTTTTAACATTTTCAATATTTTCTAAGTTTCTTTGATGACTGCGACAGAGAGAGAGATAGGCAGACAGCAGACAGTTATAGCACCCCTAACAGGGTCCCAACCCTCAGCCAGCCCAGACCACAGGCGCACACATACCTGGTGTGTTCAGGGAGGTCTCCAGTTGCAAACTGGCAACTTCCCTGTGTGGGTCTGCCTTGCAGAGTGCTATGTTTTACCATTGCACCACTATCCAGCCCCAATTTAAAAAATGTTTAGTAGCCACTTGTACTGCTGGTTACCATACTGGACAGCAACATTATACACAGATCATTCTTGGGTTAATTTATTTCCTATGTCAACAAGTCCTTTACAACAATTGACTCTCTGGCCTAGTTATTTTATTTTTAAGAAACTGTATTTGTTTACTTCTTCCATAAGAGAGACAGAGATAGCACCCCACCCCCACCCCCAACAGGGTCCCAGCACTGCAGTGTACTCCAGCTAGTTATGGATTGTGGGCAGGTTTGTGCCTTGTGTATTCAGGGAGGTCTTTGGACTTGAACCAGAACCTTCCCATGTGGGATTGCCTTGCAGAGCATTGTGTTTTATCAACTGCACCACTGTCTGGCCCCTTATCTGATTATTCTATCATAACTAAGTTTGTTTGTTTGTTTGTTTCCTTCCTCCTCTCCTCTCCTTCCTTCCTTCCTTCCTTCCTTCCTTCCTTCCTTCCTTCCTTCCTTCCTTCCTTCCGTGTGTGTGTGTGAGAGAGATTTTTGCTGTAGGACACATGTGCTTGCCAGAGAGCAGACAAAAAATGAGAAGTCATCCCCTAGTAGGGATGGTCACACTGCAGTCCCTTCTCCTCCATTGTCTTCTCAGGATTTTGGGCATGCAACGCACAAACCCCGGCATGGATTTCAAGCTGCCAGGTTCAGTACTGAACCACAGTTGGCCATGTGAGAGTCTAGCACCTTAACCACTATGCCACCTGCTGGCCCCCCGTAACTGATTTCTCTTGTTCAAAAATTAGGAAGGAAAAAAATGTATTATCTACTTAATATTAATAGCTCATACTTGAATGGTTGAATGAAACTTTTAAAAATGATAAGTAAATATAAAAGAGTTTAGATGTTTTTGACCATTGAATTGTTTTTATATGGTGGTACAATATTAAGACCCAGTGAATAGTGTTATTGTGCTTTGCTTGCTAATATGTAGAAAACTAAAGTGATTCTGTGCTTATTTCTATAATTCCTTAGACTATCATAGAGCTCTCTGAAGAGCGGGATGGTCTTCATTTTCTGCCCCATGCTTCTTCATCTGCACAATCTCCTTGTGGTTCTCCAGGCATGAAACGAACAGAAAGTCGACAACATCTGTCGGTGGAACTGGCAGATGCTAAGGCCAAGATAAGAAGGCTTAGGCAGGAACTGTAAGTTGCTGATTTGCAGGGTTCATTGAATTTATGTGGTTATATAGATGACCTAAACAATATTTGTAGGCTTATGGAATCAGTAGTTGTTCTTTGCTAGCTTATATTAAGGTTTGTATTAAATTTGTCAAAATGAGAAAAATAAGGAGATTGGCATAAGATTTTCTTAATGTTAAACCTTATCAATTTAAAGTATGCCCTTTATTCTGAATTTGTCTTTTCTATTATAAGTATCTATTGTTCATTTGCAAATTGGGGGGGGTCTTCTTAATTTTTATTTATTTATTTATTTAGAGGTTTTTGCTATATGGCATGTGCACTCGCCAGAAAGACAGAGAGACAGAAAACAAGAAATCACACCCCGGGGGGATGGCCACGCCGCAGTCCCTTCTCCTCCATTCTCCTCTCGGGATCTTGGGCACGTATGCACACGTGCCCGGCATGAGTTTAAGCTACCAGGTCAAAGACTCAAACCACGGTCGACTACATGGGAGTTAAGCGACATAGCCATTACGCTAACTGCTAGTCCCTTAACTTTTAAATTGTTATACTTCTTGAATTCTTAAATACTGGGAGCCACTGATATAGCTTAGTAAGTTTATTAGCTTTTATAAAATTAATGTCTTAGGGCCAGCAAGTAGTATGGTGGTTAAGGTACTGGAGTCCCACACAGCTGACCATACTTTGAGTTCTGGATCCAGCAGCTTGAAAATCACACTGGGCATATGTGTGTGCATTCCTAAGATCCCAACAGGGCAATGGAGGAGAAGGGATTGCAGCAGGGCCATCCCAATTTCTCAGGTTCTCCATTTCTCTCTGAGAAGCACATGCACCGTATGGCAAAAACCTAAATAAATGAATAAATAAAGTCTTAAAAGAATGAATTGTTGGCACATGGTATCCCAGAAAGTGGTGTTTTATGTATATCTTCTATATTGAGTAATTGAAATGCTTGTCATAAACTTAGTAAAGGTAAATTTCAGATTTGGTTAATGTATTTGTTTAACTTTTAAAGAGCATTATAGAGAAGTCAGTATAAATGTCACATAGAGCATTCCTTGGTGAGTCATAATTACAGATGTGACTAGTCTCTGCTTGGAGATTTTTTTCATTGTGTTTTAAAACAAAGGATTTTTGTTTTGAGGGGTTTTGCTTGTTTATTTTTTGAGAATTTTTTTGTTTTAGTTTTTGAGAATTTATGCTTCAAAGTTTAGATTTTAAATTTAAAATCATAATATAACAATTAAATTTATATATTGATTACTTAAGGCAGTTAAAGTGATTCAATATACAAAGTAGAAAAACTTATAGTCTATAGGAAAATTTGAAAACAGAAAAATATAGAGCTTTCATTTGTGGATGCCTGCATTTATTATATATCTATTGAAGTGAACACGCCCAGGATATTCTATAAACAGCTGCACCAGGAAAATTAGGGAAGAGATTGCTGTTATTAGTTTGACTGGCAGTTAATAGATAGCCTAAACAGTGAACACTAGTTTGTTCCATATAATTTAGCACAATCTTAGATAAAGCATGCAATTAGAACTGCAGTGACGGCTATGAATTCATTTAACATTTTCCACTGTTTCAGAATTTAATTTTTAAATAAGATTTACTTGGCCATGGAGTGTATTAAGTAAAATTCCAAACAATTCAAAGATTGATTAAATGTGGTTTTATATATACCAATCAGAAAACTCAATGGACATTTTGAATAGATAAATAAATATGCCAGATGTAATGAGTATTCCAGACAGATAGTATTTCATAAAATACAATCTGATATATTTATTGTCCTGAGAAAATGTATTCCTTCACACATTTCTTCTGTTAACACTTGTTTTACATCTTTTTATTGGGACAGAACTTGACTGAAGTAAATGAACTACAGAAATCATGGTGGACAAAAATAGTCCAGATTGCTTTATACCAAATGGGAACCATACAATAAATAATTGTAATGAGAACATACAAATTAACTAATAGTATACTCATTTATGGGTGGTATATCATAATATAATTTGATTTATAAGCATACTGAGTAAAAATATCATTGTGATTTGGATAAAAGAAGTAATTTCTTACAAATACCACCCCCCTTTTTTTAATTGCCAGAGAGCATGTGTGCTTGCCGGAGTGAGGAGGGAGAAAGTTCTCCCCAGTGGGGTATAACAACACTGCAGTTCCTTCTCATCCATTTCTCTATCCTGTTGGGATTTGGGTCATACATGTACATGTGCCCAACGTGTTTTTTAAGCCGCATGACTGGGATTTGAACTGCAGTCACCCATATGTTATCTGGCTCCCTTACTACTGGGCCATGGGGCCAGCTCAATTATTTCAATTTATTAAACATTATTATTTTCTATGCCAGAAGGTGTGTGCACAAACACCATAGAGAGAGAGAAAAAGAGGAAGAGAAAAAGCATCCCACAGCAGGATCTGATCATGCTGCAATCTTTTTTCCTCCAATTTTCCATCCTGTCATACTAGGCATGTGCATGCACCTGATATGTTTTTCAAGCCACCCAAACCTTGGTTGACCATGTGGGATCCTGCTTCCTCTGCATAGTGCTTAACTGCACTGATTTAGGGTTGGCCACTAAATTTCAGTTTTATGCATTAGTTAACATGATCAGAGATTCTCTTTAATAATTCTTTCTGCCTCCATGGAGCCCATGTTTTTTGTTTTGTTTTGTTTTTTTGGAGAGGTTTTCGCTATAGGGCATGTGCGCTCGCCAGACAGACAGAGACAGACGTAGAGACAGAAAGCGAGAAATCACCCCCCAGGGGGGATGGTCACACCACAATCCCTTCTCCTCCATTCTCCTTTCAGGACCTTGGGCACGCATGCACACACACCTGGCGTGAGTTTTAAGCCACCGGGTCTGGGACGTGAACCGCGGTCGACTACGTGGGAGTCCAGCGACATAGCCATTACGCTGACTGCTGGTTCCCTGGAGCCCATGTTTTTAAAGAGTTTTTCTTTAATATAAACTATTACTTCATTTTAAAAAATCAACCTTATTGGGTCAGCTCCAGAGGACATTTGTTGAGCCCTGTGCATGGGGACCTGTATCCCACATGGCCAACTACAGTTTGAATTCTGGCCCCAGCAACTTGAGAAAACACTAGATGTATGTGGATGCATGCCCACCATCCTGACAGGATGGAGAAATGAAGAAGGGGGAGATGTGGTATGACCAGAACCCCCTTCAGGGATGCTTTCTCTCTCTCTCTCTCTCTCTCTCTCTCTCTCTCTCTCTCTCTTTCTGCGTGTGCCCTCTTGCAATAATAATAATTTTTAAAAAGAACTTATTGGGAAAAAAAAGAATTTATCGAGATGTAATTCAGAAAAGCATCCTTTTAAAAAGGTTTTTTGTTATTCATGGAGTTCTACAACCATCATACTTATCCAATTTTAAGACATTTTCATCACCTCTAAAAGAAACCCTATACCCATTAGCAAGGCATTCCCTATCCTTTTTGCTCTCAACTCCTAGCAAGCAGTAATTTACTTCTTCTTTCTATGGATTGCTTATTCTGGACATTTTGGTTACATGGAAGCATACTATCTGTGGCCTTTTGTGACTGGCTTCTGTCACTTAGCATAATGCTTTACCGCAGTAATCTTCAACATTTTTGGCACCAGGAACTGGTTTCATGAAAGACAGTTTTTCCACCAGGGGGTGGTGGTTTCTGGATGATTCAAGCACATTGCATTTATTGTGCACTTTATTTCTACTATTTTTACATCATAATATTGATATATAACGATATATACAACTCACCATAATGCAGTATTTGCAGATGTTCCCTTGTGCTAGCTTCACCATCTCACCTCATATCATCAGAGATTAGATTCTTATAAGGAGTGTGCAACCTAGATCCCTTGCATGCATAGTTGACAATGGGGTTCCTACTCCTATGAGGATCTAATGCTGCTGCTCACCTGACAGGAGGCAGAGTTCAGGTGGTGTAATACAAGTGTTGGGAGCAGCTGTAAATACAGATGAAGCTTTGCTCAATCGCCCACCACTCACCACCTGCTGTGTGACCTGGTTCTGGTACTGGTACATAACCCAGGGGTTGGGTACTCCTGCTGTACAGGTTCATCATCCATGTTGTAGCATGTCACAGTCTTTCATTTTTTTCATAGTTGATTAATAGTCCATTGTATAAATACTCCACATTTTGATTGTTCATTCATCAGTTAATGGGCATTTGAATGTTTCATTTTTTTGGCTATTATGAATATTACTATGAATATTTATGTCTGAATATGTGTGTGTGTGTGTGTGTTGTATGTGTATAGATATAGATAGAGATACAGATTTTAGAGCAATTTAGAGTGTGTGCTCTTGCCAGAGAGACAGGGAGACAGACAGAAAGCAAAAAATCACTCCTCAGGGGGGTGACCACACCACAATCCCTTCTACTCTTAGGATTTTGGGCATACACGCATATGTACCTGGTGTGAGTTTAAGCCGCTGGGTCCGGGACTTGAACCATGGTCGACTATATGGGAGTCCAGTGACATAACCATTAGACTATCTGCTGGTTCCGTGATTATGTTTTTAATTCTCTTAGGTTTATATTGAGGAATGGACAGTGTTTAACATTGTGACTGTAATTAACTTCACTGAATTGTATACTTAAAAATGGTTACAGGGACAAATTTCATGTCACATACATTGCCACAATTAAAAAAAAATTGTGTATATGTGTACCCTAGATCCCTTCAGGATAAAGAAATGGAGGAGAAGGAATTGCGGCATGACCATGCCCCGCTGAGGGGAATTCTCTCTCTCTATCTCTCTGTTGCTCTGCCTTTCTCCAGGGAGCACATGGGCCCTCTGACAATTAAAAAAAAAAGGAATGAAAACTCAGGTCAAATGTCTATGACTATGCAGAGAGGGAGGGAGATAAAGAGAAAAGAGAATGGACGTGGGTGGGGGCTAGGAATAATTAAAAGTGATAAAGAGGGAAACTACATCATGAACTATGAGGAATTAGTCATTGAGGTTAGCACTTGGAGAACATTCAGGGAGGAGCTGATTGATGACCTTGAATCATATCATTTCCTAATATCAATTTCTTTGTTTTTTCTTCTCTGGATTGGGGTTTTAGATTGGGGTTTTAATACTGTGTTCAACTAGTTCTTTAGTAATGGTAATACATTTGAATTAGTGCAGATCATAGTTTTTGAAGGTAGTAAATTATTCATTAATAAGTATATTTTGCATTTAAGGGAAGAAAAGACTGAACAGTTATTGGACTGTAAACAAGAACTTGAACAAATGGAAATAGAACTAAAAAGGCTACAACAAGAGGTTTGTATTTGACCTTGTATTTTTTTTTTTTCCGCTATAGGGCGCGTGCGCTCACCGGACAGACAGAGAGAAACATAGAGACAGAAAGCGAGAAATCACCCCCCAGGGGGGATGGTCACGCCGCAATCCCTTCTCCTCCATTCTCCTCTTGGGATCTTGGGCACGCACGCACACACGCCCGGCGTGAGTTTCAAGCCACTGGGTCCAGGACGCGAACCGCGGTTGACTACGTGGGAGTCCAGTGACATAGCCATTACGCTAACTGCTGGTTCCCCCGACCTTGTATTATTTAAGACCACCAAGTAATTGGAAATGGATTTTTCTTTTTGTGATGTGTAACTTTTGCCTCAGTCCTTCATGTAAATAAGTAAGGTTATTGAGATAGAGATTGGATGAATTTTTCGGTGTTTCATCTTCAAAAATGGCCCAGCTGTGGTATGATATTCCTAAGATCCTATGCTGTACAGGCTGAGACGACATGGGCAGCCTGGGTTCAGTTCCTCATCCAACTGTAGGAGAGGTGCAGTGGCATGTTTCTGTAATCCCAGAGACTTGGGGAGATAGCCATGAGGATTGTGAGCTTGCGGCTGACCTGGGCAACATAGCAATGCACCCTGTATGAATAAGCCAAGTGTGGTACACACCTGTGGTCAGCTACATGGAAGGTTAAAGCCAGAGGATTGCCACACAATGAAACCCTGCAGTAAACAAACAAACAAAACAAAACCAAAAACCAGCTACAGCTATAAATAGAAATCATTTTCTTTGCCCTTTTCTTGTTTCTATAGTAGGGTTATTCAAAGTTTTCTAAGATTCAAGAGGCTCTTAGGACTAGAGAAGTTCTAAGTTTCTCTTTTTCTGTGTTTCTGGCTTCTTTGGCCTTGAAAACGTAAACTTATTTATTATAAACTGTATTGCTGCAATCCTTTCTCCTCCATTTTCCCCTCAGGATTCTGGCCACACATGCGTATGCACCCAGTGTGATTTTCAAGCTACTGGATCTGGGATTCCAACCATGGCTGGCCATGTGGGAGTCTGGCTCCTTCACCATACTACCTGCTGGCCCCCTAACCTACTATCTTAAATGCAGGAAGTATACCATTTTTAGGATCATAAGCTGAGATCTTCATAGATAAATTGCTGGGCTTTGTAGTCTTTTTAAAATCTTTCATTTTGTTTTTAATTAAGTCTTATCACATAATTTACAAATGTGCTGATAAGATGTTTCCTGTACTTTAATCCTCCTAAGAAGTTTGCAAAAGCATCATTATCAGTTGCATGTACACAGTAGTTCTATAGTTTTTATGTGGTTTTGAATAGCTGCTCAGAAACAATCCTGAAATATAACTTTATTTGACTTGGATTCAACATAAAGTTTAACTTGCTACTAAATCTCATCATGTGGACTTTCAAAAATATCTGACCTTACAAATCATCTATTAAAAAATGTAATGTATTATGTATTATTTGGTATTATACATAAACCACACTAAAATGCCTTTCGGTAAGTAAAGGAAGTGTTTTAGATATAGGAAATTCTAATTTGATTGGCATAGTTAAGACCAAAATTATAAAGTTGATATTGCTTCCTATTTGTAGCCTTTGCCTTTAATGTATTAATGAACACAAATTAAAACACAGGTGAGACTGCTTGGTTCTGAGAAAGTGAAGGAATTTCCACATTGTTTATGTATTCATATAGCCAATTTCATATAAGCTTAAATAAAAAAAACCTGTCTGTAGTAGGTTTTGAGATGGCATTCACCATCTTAAAGTTGAGCATTGTTAATCAATTAATGATCATGTCTTTAAGAAGGGACAGTGATAGCATTTACTGAACCAGAATTATTATCAAAATTTAAAAACCCAATAATATTCACTTAACCACAAGCCAGTCTTTCTTAAGTCAGGACTATCCAACAAAAATATCCTGTCAGCCATTCATGATCTGAGTTCTGGTGTAGGAGATCGATTACATTATGATATAGGGGCCAACAGATGGTTAAGGTATTGGACTCCCACGTGGCTAACTGTGATTTGAACCCCAGACCCAGTGGCTTAAAACTCATGCCAAGTACGTGTGCATGCATGCTTAAAATCCCAGGAGGAGAATGGAGACGGGATTGTATTATGGCCATACCCCTGTGGGGTGCTTTATCGCTTTCTCCCTCTCCATCTCTTTCTGTCTCTCCAACAAGTGTATATACACCCTATAGCAAAATAACTCTCTCTAAAAAAAAATTTAGAGTACACATAAAAAAGTTGAGCCATCACTGTTTTGTCATAAATAAGGCAATGGCCAATTGTTAGACTTGGTAGTAGCTTTTTTTTATGATAAACCATCAACTGTTTCTGACTTTTTTTTTCCTCCAGGTTTTTTTGCCATAAGGCATGTGCACTCATTGGAGAGAGACAGTGAGAGGCAGAGTCATCCCCTGGGGGCTGGATATGGCCATGCTGCAACCCCTTCTTCTTCATTCTTCTGGGATTTTGGGTGCACATACACATGCCTGGTGTGATTATTTTTGGGTGCACATACACATGCCTGAAGATTATTTTTGTTTCAGGAATGCACTTCTTGGGATTCTCTAAATGCTCTATCAGTGTATCCTCTCTCCACGTGATGTTCTTGTTGACATCTGTGTCAGAGAATCCAGGGGCCTGACCTGTCTTCCACCCAAACAGACCATGGAGGTTTGGCCCAGTCTTGTGCTTACTTTCCATTTGTGGTGTAGCACTAGGCACACTCTGACAAAAATTGTCTTGCCTTTCTCAATAATCACTTTTTTTTTTTTTTTTTTAGGTTTTAGCTATAGGGCGTGTGTGCTTCTTAGAGAGAAACAGAGAGTGGGGAAGTGACAAATTACCCTCCCAGTGGGGGTGACCATACCACAGTCCCTTCTCTATTCTTTTCTCAGGATTTGCCACTGGGTCTGGGACTTGAACCATAGGTGGCCATGTGGAATTCAGTGCCTTAACCACCATGCCACCTGCTACCCCCAGTATCACCCATTTTTAATCCTCTCTTTTGTCACTCATGCTAAGAATGTTCCTGCTCAGAAGGCGGGCATCCTGCTCTGTAACTGGGCGGTTTTAAAAATTATTTTGTATGTCCCCATTAAAAAAAAAAAAACAATTGTGGTATAATATACATACCATAAATTTACCTTTTAAAAAATATATAGTTCACTAATTTTTAAAGTAAATTTATTAAGTTGTGCAATGAAGGAATAAAAGTTGAAAACAGAAAATAATATTAAAATTATTATTTATTTCTATCTGTTAGAACATGAATTTGCTTTCGGATGCTCGTTCTGCCAGAATGTATCGAGATGAATTAGATGCACTTCGAGAGAAGGCAATCAGAGTTGATAAGCTGGAAAGTGAAGTCAGCAGATACAAAGAAAGGCTACATGATATTGAATTTTATAAGGCCAGAGTTGAGGTATGTTACATAAGTTAACATTCACAATATTTTTCCTTTAACCATATTAAGGTTTTAAAAATGCATTTAAAATTATGAGGAACTCTTAGAATGTTGAACAAACAGTAAATATCTTCAGATGCTTTTGATAGATCAGCATATTATTTAGTTAAACTTTTACAGCCAGGTCTTTGAATGTTATTAATTGAATTCTTTGGGGCTCTTATTTTTCTATTTAGTATCATAAGTAGACGAGATTGTTCAAGCCTTTCTCTCATAGTAAAAATAAAGTATTTATATCTACTTATCTCAGACTTGTTCCCAGAAGTGAAAACAAAAACATGTTTCTGATTGCTACTTAACTGAAACTACTTAATTAGAATCAATGAAAACTATATATGTAAATAAATTAGAAAAGCAACAGTTTTTCTTAATTGGTAGTCTCAAGTCAGTGCATCATGAAGTTGAGTTTACAGCAAGAATTTGGACAGTCCCTACATCCTTTTTTCTTTTCTCAGTTAATTTTCTGTAATAAGAGATTTTGGTCACTTTCAGTATGAGGAAAAGAAGGACAGAGTGTGAGGAAAAGAAGGACAGAGTCCAAAACCGAGAACATAAGAGAAAGTAATTAGAACATTTTAGCTTGAAGGTTACAGTATACAGACACAAAAGAACTGCAGATATAAAATGCATGTTCATTCTTCGCCAGTTATTTAGA
Organism: Tupaia tana; assembly: GCA_026018925.1. Classification (NCBI taxonomy): domain Eukaryota; kingdom Metazoa; phylum Chordata; class Mammalia; order Scandentia; family Tupaiidae; genus Tupaia; species Tupaia tana. Next base: position 179,335,722 of record JAKSZU010000003.1, read on the forward strand.
TGTGTGTTTACGTGACTCTGTTAAGGGATCCTCATAGGTGCAACTGTCTCCATGTTCTTTCTCTGTAGTTTATAAGCTGCAGGCAAGTAACTTATTAAGATGGAACTTTGAAAATATATCTGTAAAACACATATTGTGATTTTTAAGGATTTCCTCAAGATGTTTATGTAAAATATTTACTGATAGAGCCTTGGTTTATGATTGATGTCAGTCTTAATTCAAGTTTTGTTATTTTACTTCAAAAACCTCAAACCTTTCACTTTTAAGTTACAGCTCTTAAGTTGAAAGAAATCTTTAAATTTGTTTTAGTCAATTAAGCCTGAATTCTATGGAGATTAGTGTCTTAAATATTCTGTGACTAAAAATTTCAATATAACCTGACAATTTCATGTGAAATTATAGTAGTATTACTTATCCTAAAATAAGTGCTGAATATTTTGTTTGTACAATAGCTTAAATTCTCGGGGACGGGGAGGGGGAAAAATGCAAGAAAATATCAACTGTATTTCCATTTCTCAGTAACTTTATTTTTGCATAGACTGTTGATAAAGATGGCTTAACATTTTATTTTATAATGAAAAAGTATGGTCCAGAGATCAAAAAAAATTAACAGATACTAGCACACTATGATAAAGTCTATTTGAAATGTTTATAGGAATTAAAAGAAGACAATCAAGTTTTGTTAGAAACAAAAACCATGTTGGAAGACCAGCTAGAAGGAACTAGAGCTCGTTCTGATAAATTACATGAATTAGAAAAAGAGAATTTACAACTAAAGGCTAAACTGCATGACATGGAAATGGTAAGTTTATGGGTAGATCAGTTACATGAACTCTAAGGAAAAATTATAGAATACAGCTAATTTCCCTATTATGACAAGGTGTCCTTGAGGCTTTAAGAGGAAAAGCAACTAAATAAATGATATCCTTCCAGCTTTATATAAATATAGAAGTATAAATTTCTACTTTTGTTAATTTTTTCTGTATTATTAATTTTATCTTCTACCTAAAAAAAGAAAAATCACAGTAATTGGGGCTGGCAGATGGCGTGGTGGTTAAGGGCACCAGACTTCCACATGGCTGACAGTGATTTGAGTCCTCGCCCTGATGGCTTGCTTTCTCACTTTCCCTCTCTCTCTCTCTTTCACTCTCCCACTCAGTCCCTCACTGGTCAAATTAAAGTAAATAAATAAAGTTAAACAAAATAATTCTTTTAAAAAATCACAGTAAATAAGATGTTCTTATAATTGTCTTTAAAATACAAAAAATAGGACCAGCCAGTGGCATGGTGGTTGGGACAGCTCCATCCCACATGGCTAACTGTGCTATTTGAGATCAGACCCAGCAACTTCAGAAATACACTAGCCACATGTACATGCATGCCTGCCCAAAATTTCGAAGGGAGAGATGGAATAGAGGAGATTGTGACATGACAGTCCTCCAAGAGGGGTGCTTTCTCACTCTCTCTCTCCCTTTCTCTCTCCAGTGAGCACATGTGTCTTCTCACAAAACTTAGATAAATAAATAAATAAATAACTATTTGCTAAAGTTTAGCATTGGATTAGAATTCTTTAGTTATGAGGCTGGCAGGTGGCGTAGCAGTTAAAGGGTGCTAGATTCCCACATGGCCGACCACGGTTCAAGTTGTGGACCTGGCGGCTTGCTTTCTCACTATCCTGTTCTCTCTCTGATCAAATTTTAAAAAATAATAATAACAAATGGAATTCAATAAATATATAAATAAAAATGTTTTGGTTATATCACTAGAACAATATATTGACTATGGGAAAGATTTTGACAGTATCTGCAAAGATCATTTTAAAAGGATATCAAACACCTGATGAGTAATTACAAGTAATAATTATAATAACTGATTCTTTCCTTCAAACTGAACATTCTAAGGAACACAGAATTTATCCAATATTCAGTTTCTGGGAAATAAAAGTTATGAGTAATGAAGAATTAGCTTGAAATTGTATTATTCTTAGTGTTCTTTTCCCTCCCAACTTCTCTCTGCCAATAAAAAAGGAACGGGATATGGATAGAAAAAAGATTGAAGAATTAATGGAAGAAAATATGACTTTGGAAATGGCGCAGAAGCAAAGCATGGATGAATCATTACATCTTGGCTGGGAGCTGGAACAGATATCCAGAACTAGTGAACTTTCTGAAGGTATTCCCGGTTTTGCTTTACTTAAAATAGATGAGTAAATAAATGAAGTTGTATTTATGTTTACGTTGCTGTTATTTTATTGCAGGTCTTTATTTTCCTTAGCTGGAGGTTTCTCAGAATGTCAGATGTCTCCCTAGATATGATTTCACACAGTAATATCTTGTTTCAATTTTCTTGGGTCTGGTCCTTAGCTTTTCCTGTTTTGTAACTCTGTTTTATGAATGAAAGAACATATTTCATTATTTTCTAGGTACTGTTTCATGATACTAGTTTATTAATTCTGAGAAATATAGCCATCTAGTAAACAGAACAGAAAAGTCGTTTTAGTTGGCTAGCATGATTTTTGACTAGAGGCAAACACAAACAGGGAGTCAGAACATAGTGGGAAAATACTTAGGTAATATGTAGTCAGATTAAAGAAAATTAAGGATCTTCATGGCTATTTTCATAATTCATGTAATCTTCATTTCGAGATTATATCTGTTAACCAGTCTAGCCTCTTTATTTCCTGGAGATAATGATAAGACCTCCAGATAAATTTTTAGCTTTTGGCTCTTTTTCTAAACTAAGTTCCACATTGACTTGTCATTTTTTTTTAAAAAGAATTATTTATTTAATTCCATTTGTTATTTTTTAAAAATTTGACCAGAGAGAGAGAAAGGGAAAGTGAGAAAGCAAGCCACTAGGTCCAGGACTCGAACCATGGTCAGCCATGTGGGAATCCAGCACCCTTAACCACCATACCACCTGCTGGCTCTGACTTACCATCCTTTTTAAAAGCTGGGCAAAATTATATGCAGTACAGTTGTTGGGGTTATACCTTTTGATACGTATACATATATATAGACATATATTATATATAGACACGCGCGCGCCTACGCGTGTGCGCGCGCACACACACACATGTATATTTACTTTTTTTTTTTTAAAGAGAGAGTTTTGCTATAGGATGCATGCACTCACAGGAGAGACAGAAAGCGAGAAATCACCTCCCAGGGAGATGGCCATAATCCAATCCCTTCTTCTCCATTCTCCTCTCTGGATGTTGGGCACATGCACCCTTTGTGAGTTTTAAGCTGCTGGGTCTGGAACTTGAACTACCATTGGCCATGTAGGAGTATAGTGGTAAAGCCATTACATCATCTACTGGTCCCAGAGTAATGATATTTATTAAAGTACCTTAGGATTCACTGAGATTCAGGTGGTTTGGGCATCATCAAGTAGTTCACTTTTTGCAGAACTAGAGCTACAGTTCTCATAAATTTTGTGCATTTTTTCCACATTAGCATGCTACGAATAATTAAAAATTCAAGATTTTCCTCTTTTTGTATTTTTAAATCATGTTTATCTTAAAATAGTTTAATTTTTTTTTCATAAAATTAAGGTCTAGGTGGCGTAGTACATTTTAAATAGTAAAGAATAAACAGTTTTACCAATGGCGTTTTTTCAATATTATAGCACCACAGAAATCCTTGGGCCATGAGGTAAATGAATTAACATCAAGTAGGTTATTGAAGTTGGAGATGGAAAACCAGAGTTTGACAAAAACTGTAGAGGAACTTAAGAGTACTATGGATTCTGTAGAAGGCAACTCTTCCAAAATCCTGAAAATTGAAAAAGAAAATCAAAGACTAAGTAAAAAGGTAAATAAAAATGTAATGTTTATTGTAATATTTAAAAAATATTTAAAAGTATAAATAGCACATTTATTTTGTATTTTTTAATGTACCTTTAATGTTATTTTAACTTATTTTAGAAAATTTCAAATATACATAAAAGCGGAGTGAATGAACTCTATATTCATTATTCAGGTTCAATGATTATTAACTTATTTCTGTCCCTGCCTACTCTCCCCACATGTCTAGATGATTTGGAAGCAAATTCTAGCTATCTTACCATTTCATCAGTAAATATTTGCATATACTATATAGCTTTTAAAAGTAAGGAATTGAAAAAAAAAAATTACAAGGACCAGCAGATAGTGTCATGGTCGTGTTGCTAGACCTCCCACGTGACCAACCGCAGTTTGAGTCCCACACCTGGTGGCTTCAAACTCATGCTGGGTGTATGGGTGTGCGTGCCCAAAATCCCTAGAGGAAAATGGAGGAGAAGGGATTGTGGCATGGCCATGATCCCTGGGTAGTGGAGGGTGAAGGGGTGATTTCTTGCTTTCTGTCTGTCTCTCCAGCAAGTGCACGTGCCCTATTCTCTCAAAAATAAAAATTGTAGTGACATTATTAAACCTTAAAAAACTAAGTTTTTTTTTCTTGGAGAGAGATTTTTGCTATAGAGCATGTGCGCTTGCCAGAAAGACAGAGGGAGACGGAGAGATAGAAAGTGAGAAATCACCGCGCCCCCCCCCCCCCCCCCCCCGGGAGATGGCCACGCAGCAATTCCTTCTCTTTTGTTTTTTTTGGAGAGGTTTTTGCTATAGGACACGTGTGCTTGCCAGAGAGACAGAAGGCGAGAAATCACTCCCCAGGGGGATGGCCACGCCACAGTCCCTTCTCCATGTTCTCCTCTCGGGATCTTGGCACGCATGCACATGCGCTCGGCGTGAGTTTCAAGCCACTGGGTCCGGGAATCGAACCGTGGTCGACTAAGTGGGAGTCCAGCAACACAGCCATTATGCTAACTGCTGGTCCCCAATTTTTAATTTTTTAAATTTGCTGTAGGACACATGTACTCATTGGAGAGAGAGAAGTATGAGAATATTCCCTAACAGCATTCAACTAAAAAAAATTTTTTTGGAGAGGTTTTTGCTATAGGGCGCGTGCGCTCGCCAGACAGACAGAGAGAGAGAGAGAGAGAAAGTGAGAAATCACCCCCCAGGGGGGATGGCCACGCCGCAACCCCTTCTCCTCCATTCTCTCGGGATCTTGGGCACGCACACACTCGCACCCGGTGTGAGTTTAAGCCACCGGGTCCGGGACTCAAACCGTGCTTGGCTACATGGGAGTCCAGCAACATAGCCATTACGCTAACTGCTGGTCCCTGCAATTTCTTCTCTATTCTCCTCTTGGGATCTTGGGCACACATGCACACGCACCTGGCATGAGTTTAAGCCACCAGGTCCGGGATTCAAACCGCGATCAACTATGTGGGAGTTCAGCAACATAGCCATTATGCCAATTGCTGGTCCCAAAACTAACAATTTGTTAATGACATTGGATTCTTGGATTATGTTTCAACTTCTCCATTTTTATTATGAACTCTGTTTTTACATTTTGTTTTGATCAGAATACAAATAAGATCAGTATATTCAACCGATAGTTTTTTGTTTTTATTTTAGTCTATAGGTTACCTCTTTTTCCCTAGCACTTTTCTTATTTTTTCTTTTTTTTTAATTGTTAGAGGGCATATGCACCTGCTCAAGAGCAACCCTAAATGGGGCATGATCATGCCGCAGTTCTTTTTCCTTAGTCTCTCCAACTTACCAGGATTTTGGACATGCACGTACCCACATTCAGTGTGTCTCTCAAGCTGCCCTGGCTGTGATTTGAACTGTGGTTGATCTTGTGGGACCAGGTTTCCAATGCACAGTGCCTAACCACAGCATTATAGGCTGGTCCTCTTTGCATTTTTTTTTTCCTTTTTAAAAAATTGGCATAGGGATTTGTACATTCCCAGAGAGACAGAAAGGGAGAAACCATGCCACAGTAGGGTGTGATCACACCTCAGTCCCTTCTACATTTCTTCATCCTATCTTGGACTTTGGGCATGCACGTACATGCACCCAGTATATTTTCTAAGCTCCAGAATTTGAACCACAGTCAACCATGTGTAATCAGACTTTTCTCAACCACTAGGTTACAAGGTTTGCCCATTCCTTGTATTTTTTCCTGTTGAAGAAACCAGGTTGGTTGTTTCTGCATAACCTATATATTATAAAATATTCTATATTTTGCTTATTGCATCCTTTATATGTCATTGAACAAGTTATTTTCCCCATTTATATCCTGTTCTTTTCTATGGGCTTAATTAGGTTCAAATTAAGTTTTTGGTAAGAATATTCGTAAGAGGTAGGTGTATTTCAGTCAAGGGGCACATGTCTGCTTGTGTCTTTTTGTGATATTGTCATGGAAAAACATTGCTTATTAGTGCCATTATTTAACTAAAAGTTGAAAAATGCTGATACTTAATTATATCATCCCTTCATAATTTGGTAGTTGGATTAATTTCTGTAAGTAAAAACTTTATTTTAAAACTACTGCTTTGGGGAAAAAGCTGTGGGTTATTCACAGGAATAGCTCTTAGGGGGAAAAAAAACAATATCTCCTTTCCTTTATTTAGTTTCCAAATAATGAATTGGTTTAGTCACATCCCCTTGAAAAACTCAGTGAGTTTATTTGGTTTAGTGTCATTATAAACTCCTGGATTTAAAAATATTTAAAGTGTTTCTGTCCACTGAATTTATTTTTCTTACTGTCACAACTCTACCTTCTTTTCTTGATTTTATCGTTGTTGTTAACCTGGTTTGAATATGTCATATGATAATAGCAAACTCAATGGTTTAGTATATTTTTAAGTTAATTTGTTATTTTGTGCTTATTAACCACTAACATTATTATATCTTTAAAATGTGTAATTGAAAATAAATTTAATCATAAAATATAAATCATTGCTGCAACTTTGTACAGCCCCTTTTATATTCTTTTATTACTTCTTTTTTAATTTTAAACCAAGAACACTATTGATTTATACTTATATTTATACCACCATTCCTTATCTTTTTCTTCATGCTTTTTGTTAACTTTCTCCTTTCTCACTAAAATTTTTTGATTGTATTTAAAATTTTATTTTACAAATCTTATTGATGCCAAGATAATCTTCCAGTTAAGATTTGTGCAATCTTCATGTAGCACATCATTATCATTTATTTAGCCAGTTTTGTCTATTTGCTGTAAAGGATGTAGAAAATAAGAAAAATATTAGTTATGTTTGTGTATTTTATATAGCTACTAAAATTAGCTACTTGAATTCTATACTAGATTTTTAGATTTCATTTGGGTATTAAAAGTGTTTTGACTTGTTTCCACTATGGTTAAATACCTAATATATTATTTTTGTGATTTTATTTCTTTAGGTTGAAATTCTTGAAAATGAAATTATTCAAGAAAAGCAAAGTCTTCAGAATTGTCAGAATTTAAGCAAGGATCTAATGAAGGAGAAAGCTCAGCTTGAAAAAACAATTGAAACACTTAGAGAAAATTCAGAGAGACAGGTTCATAAATTTCTTATTAAACAATATATTTAAAGTGTTATTGTCCAAAGTTATTGTAAAGTATATGCAAACAGAGTACTCATATAGAAATTTTTACATTTTAATGTAACTTCTTTTACCTCATTTTCTATTTCAATTTTAGGAAAGTTGATGAGAATGTAATTACTAAAACTATTACTGTGCTTAATAATCATGAAACATAAAATAAAATGCAGTGACTGTGCTTTCAAGTATCTGTGAATTAGGGCTGCAGATTCCAAAATCCTCACGTGAAGTTGGAGAGAAATGCAGCTGTACAGTGATGCTTCTGCAGAGGGAGGAGGTGGTGGCAGCAACTGTCTCAGATACTAGAAATTTGTTTTCAAGTGTTTATTTTTTCAAGTGTTTATATTTGAGGAAACTGGAAAACTGCATAGATTGAGTGACTTGACATTTTTAAATTCCTGTGTTTTAGAAGTAAAATAATTTATGTTTTCTAATTCCTCAGACCACTTGTAGAAATGTAGATTTCTCTGGAGCTACAGAACAAAAATTCTGAGCCTAAGCATCAACCTGCTGTTGTTTTCAATGAAGAATTTTTTGTTTTATTTTATTTATTATTATTATTCAATTTGACCAGAGAGAGGGGAAAGTGAGAAAGCAAGGTACTGGGTCTAGGATTTGGACCACAGTTGGCCATGTGGGAGTCTAGCATCTTAACCACCATGCCACCTGCTGGCTCCTCAACCTGCTATTTTATAAGCTTCTCAAGATTATTTAATATACTAATTTTTGATAACCCTTATATTAGGCCATTCTATAAATTGGATGAATTAGTTATCAAATGTATCACATGATACTGTTATTTTGATGTTTCTTGATTAGATCTCTTTGAAGATGAATGTATACACTTGTTATACCCATGTATAGACAAAGATAATATAGCACATGGTTACTGAGGTTATTCACTGTATATAGGCATTGCAAAAACTATTTAATGAAAGTAAAACTTTATGTCTTCAAGGATTTATATACATGTATCTCACATTTATTCATATTTGAATTTGAAGCATGTGACTACAAATAATCTGAAATGAATAGTAAATATATCTCTCCTGTTACTTTGGACTATGCACTCCCTAAGACAGGAGCTTTAATAACCTGGTAGTACAGTGGTCTTTGAATAAATTTATGTCATAATGTAATCATTGAAGGACCCTATTAAATTTTCCTTTCTCTGTTAAGTTTTTGGAAATGAAAATCTGTACTTCAGAATACTAATTTTTTGTTCAATTATAGTTTTTAATTTTCTTTTTTCTTTTTAAAAATTAGATTAAAATATTGGAACAAGAAAACGAGCATCTTAATCAAACAGTGTCTTCCTTACGACAGCGTTCCCAGATAAGTGCTGAAGCAAGGGTCAAAGACATTGAAAAAGAAAATAAAATTCTCCATGAATCTATTAAAGAAACAAGTAGCAAACTAAGCAAGATTGAATTTGAAAAAAGACAAATTAGAAAAGAATTGGAACATTATAAAGAGAAAGGCGAACGAGCAGAAGAACTTGAAAATGAGTTGCATCATCTCGAAAAAGAAAATGAATTGTTACAGAAAAAGATAACCAATTTAAAAATTACTTGTGAAAAAATTGAGGCCTTAGAACAAGAAAATTCAGATCTAGAGAGAGAAAATAGAAAATTAAAAAAAACATTGGATAGCTTTAAAAACCTCACTTTTCAGTTAGAATCCCTAGAAAAAGAGAATTCCCAACTTGATGAGGAAAACTTAGAACTGCGAAGGAATGTGGAATCTTTGAAGTGTGCAAGCATGAAAATGGCTCAGCTACAACTAGAAAACAAAGAACTGGAGAGTGAAAAAGAGCAACTTAAGAAGGGTTTGGAACTTATGAAAGCATCTTTCAAGAAAACAGAACGCTTGGAAGTTAGCTATCAGGGTTTAGATACAGAAAATCAAAGGCTGCAGAAGGCCCTAGAGAACAGCAATAAAAAAATACAGCAATTAGAGAGTGAATTACAAGATTTAGAGATGGAAAATCAAACATTGCAAAAAAATCTAGAAGAATTAAAAATATCTAGCAAAAGACTAGAACAGCTAGAAAAAGAAAATAAATCACTGGAGCAAGAGACTTCTCAACTTGAAAAGGATAAGAAGCAATTAGAGAAGGAAAATAAGAGACTCCGACAGCAAGCAGAAATAAAAGATACCACACTAGAAGAAAATAATGTGAAGATTGGAAATTTAGAAAAAGAAAACAAAACCCTGTTCAAAGAAATTGGTATATATAAGGAATCTTGTGTTCGTTTGAAAGAATTAGAGAAAGAAAACAAGGAACTTGTGAAAAGAGCAACTATTGATATAAAAACGTTGGTTACATTACGTGAGGTAAATATATTTATCTAAGTTTAAGTCAAATATTTTTGACATTCTAACTCAAGATTTCTTTAAATTTTATTGGAACTCAGCAGTAATTTGAATTTTTTTACGGTTCAGTAGAATTTTGGAATTAGAACTAGAAAAAGCTTCCAAGTTTCTTTTTTTTCTTTTTTTAGAATTATTTATTTAATTTTATTTATTCATTCATTTATCTTAATTTGACCAGAGAAAGACAGACACACAGAGAGAAGGAAAGTGAGAAAGCAAGCCACCAGGTCCAAGACTTGAACCATGGTCAGCCATGTGGGAATATCCAGCACCTTAACCACTACACCACCTGCTGCCCCCAAAGCTTCCAAGTTTCTAACTCTAACTAAAGAGGTACATGTAAATTGTATTTTTAAAGAATTTGTAGTAATACGGTTTTCATGTGGTAATGTTATTACATAATTTCAAACTTATTTCGAAATACTGATCAAGACTCTTACTTAGTGCTAGGTATCACAGAAAGTATGGTAGTTATTTTTATTGAATGCCATGTGCCAAATACTAAGGACTTTCATGTAGTTGTTTTTCCATCTATGTATATAATTTTTTACAGCCAATTCTTTTATAAGTATTATCTCCATTTTTCAGATTAGAAAACAGGCACAGAGACATGAAATAACTTACATAGGATCACACAGGATAAATGACACAGTTGGATTACCAGATTTAAATACAGATCTTTCAGACTCCAAAGCCCCCAAGAAATTTTGATCTCTAAGCCAAAGCGTGCAAATTAGGTTCAAATTAAAGGTCAACATTGGATAATCAGATTTAGTTGTTGCTTAAATCTGCATATTGGGAAGAATTCTGAAATTTATAGTAGGTTGGCAATATGGCCTGTAAAACATGGTTGATGCAAATCACAAGGTAGCATGTTTGTCTTTTTCCATTTCTTTGCTCTATGAGATTTGATAATTATAGCATTCTGTCAGAAATTTACACTGGACAGTCTGCATTTCTGCTAAAGAAGCATTGAGAGGGACTTTTTAATTTTTTCTTCTGTTCTGTATCCTAACAGATGTGAGCATCAGGTTTCTTATGCCTGAACCAAGAATATCACCTAGTTCTTCAGATCAGTATCTTATACATCTTCCCCTAGGGGAGAAGGTTTGGGAAGGGGGAGGAGTGTTGTATCTCACATATATACTCAATAGAAGACATAGGCACTGAAGTTCTAGCTCATTACTAAAGGTTAAATGAGAGCTGGTTCCATGGGCCTGCAGGTTAAGGTAATAGGATCCCACATGACTGACTGCACAGTTTGAATCTTGGACCCTGTGGCTTGAAAACATGCCAGGTGTGTCCGTGTGTGTGCCTCAAATCCCAACGGAATAGGGAAATGGAGGAAAAGACATTGTGGGGTGACCATGTGGCATGGGGGCTGCCTTTTCCTTTTCCCTCTCTCCATCTTTCTGTCTCTCTCTAGTGAACATGTGCCCTTCAAAAAATAAATGAGTATGTTTTACTCCCCAGTTTTTAAACCTCAGGTGAATAGTCACAGTAAAGACTTGAACAGTTTTTCCCTTTTAGTTTTTACTATTAGGGTTAAAAAGGTATTAGTAGACCAGCAGGTGGCATGGTGGTTAAGGCACTGGACTCCCACATGGCCAACTGCAGTTCAAGTCCTGGACCTAGTGTCTTGGTTTCTCACTTTCCCTCTCCCTCTGTCACTCTCTAGTGAGCACACATGCCCTATAATAAATTAATAATAATAATAATAATAATAATAATAATAAAATTAAGTAAGTAATTCTTACAAAAAAGATAAAATGTATGTTCCTAAAACTAATGTTGTTAAATTAAAAATTACCTTTTAGAATTTTACTGTTTTTAATATAGTAATAATTAGTTTAATGTAATGTAGTAGTTTTTAATGATGAAGAAAAGGTTCAACAGCAATTTTTCTGTCTTTCCTGGCTCAAATTATATGTATTCCTGGATGTTGGTAATTATAATCTTGACTTTCTTTCTTTCTTTCTATTTTTTTTTTATGTTTTTTCCATAGGGCACATGCATTTGCCTGAAAGAGAGACAGAAAGAAGAAAGTGAGAAATTAATCCCCAGGAGTCAGCTACACCACAATCCATTCTCCTCCTGGGATTTTGGGCATGCACACACACACACACACACACACACACACACACCCGGCATGAGTTTCAAGCCACCAGGTCCAGGACTCGAACCACTGTCAGCCATGTGGGAGTCTTAACACCCCAACCACCATCCCACCTGCTGGCCCCTTGGCTGACTTTATTAACTGTTTGTTTTTTACACCCACCTGAGTTGTTTATTCTTTTTAAAATAAGGATTTGGTGAGTGAAAAATTGAAGACTCAACAAATGAACAATGATCTTGAAAAATTAACTCATGAGCTTGAGAAAATAGGATTAAATAAAGAGCGACTCTTACATGATGAGCAAAGTACTGATGATAGGTAAGTATTACATCTTATTTGGCAAACACCTGGGGCTTTTTGTTTGTTTTATTTTATTTGACTTAAATTTTAATTCTTTTTTTTTTTTAGTCTGAACTTTTATTTTTTTATTTTTAATTTTTTTTATATATTCAATTATCTTTTTTAGCTTACAAAGTGAATATTTCACTATGTGAACATTTCTCCCTAGTCCAGTTGATTAAACTATAAAATATCTTCAACAGATAATACCACATTTCTTTGTCCCATTAATGCTTTGCCTCCCTATTTTTCTTCTAAATGTCCTTCCTCAGGCCCTACTCTTGCACAAACACTATATCTGGTATTTACACCCATTTATTGTGTTTGTATATCCTTTAGTCAGTCAATTTCAGTCATAGAGTGTGGACACTCAGTGTATATTAAGTGGGGACATACAGTGTCTCTCCTTCATAGTCTGGCTTGCTTCACTCAGCAATAAATCTTCCATATTCTTCCACTTTCTGTCAAAAGCCAGGGTTTTGTTGTTGTTGTTTTTTAAAAAACGGCTAAATTGTATTCCATAGAGTATATGTGCCACACTTTTTCAATCCATTCATCTGTTCGTGGGCATTTGGGTTGGTTCCATGTCTTTGCAACTGTGAATAGTGCCACAATAAACATTAATGTGCAAGCACTTTTCTGATTAAGAATTCTTCTGTCCTTTGGGTAGATACCAAGGAAGTGGGCTTCCTGCATCATATGGTAGTGCTATTTGTAGATTTTTGAGGAATATCCAAATTGTTCTCCACAGTCACTGGACTAATTTACATTCCCACCAGCAGTGTAAGAGAATTCCCATTTCACCACACCCCCACCAACACTTACAATTTTTTTTTTTTTTTTTTTTTTTTAATCTTAGACATTCTGACTGGGGTTAGGCGGTATCTCATTGTTGTTTTGATCTGCATTTCCTTTACGATGAGGGATGTTGAGCATTTTTTCATATGCCTGTTGGCTATTTGCATGTCATCTTTAGAGAGTGTTTTTTCAACTCATTCTCCTGTCTTTTAATAGGGTTGATCATCTTTTTTTCCAAACAGCTGCTTGAGTTCCTTGTGTATTCTCGTTATCAGTCCCTTATCTGATGGATAATTTACAAAAATATTTTCCCATTCTGTGGGCTGTCAATTCACCCTAATTACTGTGTCTTTTGCCATGCAGAAACTTCTTAGTCTGATGTAATCCCACTTGTCTATTTTGGGGATTATCAACTGTGCTTCGGGGGTCTTATTTAAGAAGTCTTTCCCTATCCCAATGTCTCCCAGAGTTTCCCCAGTATTTTCTAGGAGCAGTTTTATAGTTTGAGTTCTTAGGTTTAGATCTTTGATCCACGTTGACTTAATTTTTGTCAGAGGTGAGAGGAAGGTGTTCAGATTCATCTTTCTGCAGGTGGGAATCCAGTTTTTCCAGCACCATTTGCTGAAGAGGTTTTCTTTTTCCCACTGGATTGACTGGTACCCCTTGTCAAAAGTCAAGTTGACTGTATGTTTGAGAATTTATTTCTGGGGACTCTATTCTGTCCCATTGGTCCGCATATCTATTTCTGTGCCTGTACCATGCTGTTTTGATTACCACAGCTTTGTAGTATATTTTTGGGCCAGGGAGTGAAATGCTGCCCACTCCACTGTTCTTGTGTAGAATTGCTTTGGTAATATAGGGTCTTATGATTCCAGACAAATTTTATGATTGTCTCTTCTAGATCTGTGAAGAATGTGTCTGGTACTTTGATTGGCATTGCATTAAATATGTAGATTAATTTGGGTAGAATTGCGATTTTGATTATATTAATTCTTCCAATCCATGAACATGGGATGTCTTTCCACTTTTTTGTGTCATTTTCCATTTCCTTTTCTTTTTTTTTGTAGAGGTTTTTGCTATAGGGTGCATGTGCTCGCCAGAAAGAGACAGAAAGCGAGAAATCACCCCCTAGCAGGGATGGCCATGCCACAGTCCCTTCTCCTCCATTCTCTTCTCGAGATCTTGGGCATGCATGCACACGCACCTGGCGTGAATTTAAGCCACCGGGTCCAGATCTCAAACTACAGTCGACTACATGAGAGTTCAGCGACATAGTCATTATGCTAACTGCTGGTCCCCAGTTTCTTTTTTTAGCTTCTCATAGTTTTCCTTGTAGAGGTTTTTCACTTCTTTGGTTAGATTTATTCCTAAGTATCTTATACTTTTGTGGCTATGGTAAATGGAATAAATTTTTTCAGTTCTTTCTCAGTCTGCCTGTTGTTTGTATATAGAAACGCTATAGATTTCTCTATATTGATCTTGTATCCTGCAACTTTACTGTATGTGTGTATTACTTCCAGAAATTTTTTAATGGAAACCATTGGGTCTTCTATATATAAAATCATGTCATCTGCAAATAGACGGAGTTTCACCTCTTCTTTTCCTATTTGGATGCCTTTAATTTTTTCCTCTTTTCTGATTGCGTTGGCGAGGACTTCCAGTACTATATTGAAAAGCAGTGGAGAAAGTAGGCATCCTTGTCTTGTACCTGTTTTTAGTGGGAAAGCTTTCAGCTTTTCTCTATTCAGAATGATGATTGCTATGGGTTTTTCATAGATAGCTTTTATTGTGCTGAGAAATGACCCTTTATGCTGATTTTGCAGAAAGTCTTGATCATGAAGGGATATTGTATCTTATCAAATGCTTTTTCTGCATCAATTGATATGACCATAAGGTTTTTATCTTTATTCCTGTTCATATGGTGTATTACATTTATGGTTTTGTTAATTCTTTTCTGTACTAATATAGAAAACACTTATGGTGCTAGCCAGTGGTGTGGTAGTTAAGGAGGCCGGATTCCTCATGGCTGACAGAACAGTTCAAGTCCTGGACCCAGCAACTTGAGAAACACACCAGGCCATGTGCATGCATGCCCAAAATCCTGAAAGGATACAGAATGGTTGAGAAGGGATTACAGCATGACCCTCCCTCTTCCATGGGGAATACTTTCTCAGTTTGTCTCTGGCCAGCTTAGGAGCCCTCTGGCAAAATCAAAACAGATAAACCAGATCACTTACATATTTCGTCCCATTTCTGGTTCCTTTCTTCCATTAGAGGAAGTTCTGTAAGGAAAAAAGAATCAAAGTCAATCTAGCCTCAATAAATGCTAAAATGTTACATAATAAAAATATAGTTATAGGAAAACAGGAGGCCATGTAGGTGGCAGTTTTTTTTTTATTAGCATTATGTACTTTAATGCCTCAATTCTTTGATTTATTTTGTTTGTCAAAACATAGATTAAAGATGAGACCAGCAGGTGATGTGGTGGTTAAGGTGCTGGACACTCCAACATGACCAACCACGGTTTGAGTGTGAACCTGGTGGCTTGCTTTCTCGTTTTCCCTCTCCCTCTTTCTCTGTATCTCTCTCTGGTCAAGTTAAAATAAAATAAATGAATAAATAAAATTAAGTAAATAATTCTTTTAAAAAATAGATTAAAGAGAAATATGGAGAGTGACCAGCAGATAGCATAATGGTTATGTTGCTGGACTCCTACATAGTTGACTATGGTTTGAGTCCTGGACCCAGCATCTTAAAACTACACTGGGTGTGTGTGTATGTGCATGTGTGTGTGCGCGCGTGCATGCGCACTCCCAAAATCCCCATAGGAAGAGAAGGGATTGACCATCCCCCCTGGGGGGGGGGGGGTGACTTCTTGCTTTCTGTCTCTCTGTCTTAGTCTCTCCAGTGAGCGCATGGGCCCTATAGCAAAAATCTCCCTTAAAAAAAAAAAAAAAAAAAAAAAAAAAGAGAGAGAAATGGAGGAAAAGTATGAAACAAAGAAAAATGTGTTGTAATACAGTTAAGGTATAAAAATGTAGAAAACTAAAGACCTGGCAAATAGAATAAAAAATAAACTCATATTCCCTTTACTATAAAAAATTATCATGTAGGTTTAAAGAAAATTTCTGTTGGGGCCAGCAGGTGGCAGTTTGGTTAGGGCACTGGAGTCCCTCATGGCTGACAGTGATTTGAATCCCAGGTTTGGTGCCTTGAAAATCACACTGAGCATGTGTGCCCAAAATCCCAGGAGAAGAATGGAGAAGGGATTGCAGCATGGCTCTCCCTTCTGGGGGCGTGATTTCTCACTTTCCCTTTTACTATCTCTCTGTCTCCAGCAAGCATATGTGCCCTGCGGTAAAAACCTAAAAAAAAAAAAAAAAAAAAAAAAAGAAAGAAAGAAAGAAAAGAAAGTGTCTTTTGTTTCATATTATAATTACAGCTAATCAAGTAGTTTAACTGTTTCTCAAGTAGTCTGCTATTTAGAATCTTCTTGGCCACATGGATTCAGCTCTTAGAATATAAGTTGTGCATTGTTTAGAATATTCTTTTATGGGGACCAGCAGGTGGCGTGGTGGTTAAGGCGCTGGATACTCCCACATGGCCGACCACAGTTTGAGTCCTGGACCTGGTGGCTTGCTTTCTCACTTTCCTCTCTCTCTCTCTCTGTCTCTCTGTCTCTCTCTGGTCAAATTAAAATGAAGGAATGAATGAATAAATAAACACATAAATCTTTAAAAAAAAAGAATATTCTTTTATGTTGACTTGATTTTAATTCATTGGAATTTCTGTGATTATATAATTTGTTTTATCATCTAGCCATTTATTATGTTCTAGAATTTTATGTTAAATGTGTATAGGAAAAATAAGTGCTAATTATGTTGGATCTGTTGATGTAACTTTGAGAATGTTCAAAGAAAATATAATACATTGATACTTTAAAAGATCAGTTCTAAAGACCAGCAGGTGCCATGGTGGTTAAGACTAGAGTCCTACATAGCCAGTTGTGTTTCAAGTCCAGGACCTGGTGAAAATCACACCAGGCACATGTGCATACATGCCCAAAATCCC
This sequence comes from Tupaia tana, assembly GCA_026018925.1. NCBI lineage: Eukaryota > Metazoa > Chordata > Mammalia > Scandentia > Tupaiidae > Tupaia > Tupaia tana. The sequence goes on from JAKSZU010000003.1 coordinate 179,352,863, forward strand.
AAGAGGAGAGTAGATGAGAAGAGACTGCAGCATGGCCCTCTCCCTGTTGGGTGATTTCTCACTTTCCCTCTCTGTCTATCTCTGGTAAGCACATACTCCCTGTGGCAAAAAAAAAAAAAAAAAAACCTTTAAAAAGAAAAGATGATTTCTACAATAAAGAGGAGTAATATGAAGCATTTACTCTCATAAGTAGTTCTAATATTTCTTTCTAATTTTTTAGACAGATTTTTGCTATAAGGCGTGTATGCTTTCCAGAGAGACAGAAAACAAGAAATCACCCCCCAGGGGCATAGCCACTCTGCAATCCCTTCTCCTCTACTCTCTCTGGGTATCTTGGGTACACACGCACAGTCGCCTGGTATGAATTTTAGGCCGCTGTGTCCAGGACTCAAACTGTGGTCAGCTACATAGGAGTCCAGCGACGTAACCGTTATGCCATCTGCCGGTCTCAGGTCTACTATTTCTAATAAAGCAACTATTGGGTTGTTGGAAAAGTCACAACACATTTTTTCATAGAAAAATACATCATGACTTTTTTGATGACTCAATTTTTTTAGATTAATTTAATTAATTGATTATTATTTAAATTTGCTATATGTCATATGCACTTACCAGAGAGAGAGAGAGAGAGAGAGAGAAAGAGAAAGCACACCACCAGTTCCAGGATTTGAACTGTGGTCGGCCATGTGGGAGTCCAGTGCCTTAATCACCATACCCTGCTGGCCCCATAGCAGCTAGCAACTATTACTGAATTAATGATACAGATATTTCATGAGGAAGTCTTTTTTATTTGAATGAATCGGATAATTAAGTACTAATTTTGTTTACTATCTTTTAATATGTTTACTGAATATACATCACTTTTTTATTTAAGCCTATTTGTTTCCTGGGATGCCTTAGACACTGTATTGCATGTTTTTGGTAAAAAAAAAAAAATTTACCCTGTTATAAATTTATGAACCCAGTTGTCAGTGAGCCCTTCACATTGTGTGACACCTGTTCCTAACTGAGCTGTTATTATTTGCTGATCTTCAAATACCACAGAAATGCTCATGCTTCAACAGAGCCTTGAAAAATGACAAACATTTGCAAGACAAAGGCATTTTTATAAAAGCACAAAGTATGTTGAGCAATTCTTAGAGTAATATGAAAGCTAGATTAGAAAAAGGGGTGAATTTAGAGGCACAGAGAAGAGTTTGAAAGCTATTATAATATTCTAGGCAAGATGTGATGTATTCATCATTCCTCACATAATTATTTGTGTAACAAAAGTATTGGATGTGGATATGAAGGTATATGTTGAACTAAAACTTTTTAGAAATGGAATTGAGAGCACTTGATGACTATTGATTGAATTTGGGGTAATCAGGAGACAATTGTCTTAAGCCACCTGTTCCTTATTGGTTAAATTAACCTTCTGTCACAAAGAAAATATAGAGCTCAGATGTAAATTTCTTTTTTTTTTTTTTTGAGAGGTTTTCGCTATAGGGCGCATGCGCTTGCCAGAGAGAGAGAGAGACATAGAGACAGAAAGCGAGAAATCACCCCCCAGGGGGGTTGGTCACGCCACAATCCCTTCTCCTCCATTCTCCTCTCGGGATCTTGGGCACGCACGCACACGCGCCCGGCGTGTTTTAAGCCACTGGGTCTGGGACACGAACCGCGGTCAACTACGTGGGAGTCCAGCGACATAGCCATTACGCCAACTGCTGGTTCCCCAGATGTAAATTTCTTTAATATTTCATATTCTCCATCACAGAATTTTTATCATATATCAATCTCAGACGATGTTCCTAATTCTTATTAGTCTTTCACTTTTTCATTTTTTCTGATGTTATTTCCTCTAACCCCCTTGGAAGGTAAAATTATTATTACAGTACTTACTCTTGCTTTCAAGGAATACATATAGTCTAGTAGTGGAATTGAATGTATAAATAGATAAGTTAAAATGCAACACAGTGTATTTAGTGGTAGAGTTGTAAACAAATGTGATCACTCTTGTCTTTCTCTTTTAACTTTTCTTCTTCTGTCTTCTCTTTCAATATAATTGTTTTTATAGACTTCTTATCCATTTATTCTCTGTGCTGAATATTCCCATCCATCATTTCATCTGAGATCCTTATTTTTCTCTGCTCACCATACATCTCTATCAGGATAGTCCAGGAGCAAATCAAACATCATTAGTTGAACATAGCCAAAATTGGACTCAGTAAATGCTTTAAATATGTTTGTTGAGGGGGCAAGCTTGTGGAGTAGTGGTTAAGGTGCTGGACTCAACCACGTGATTGACCATGGTTCCAGTCCTGGACCTGGCAGCTTGAAAATCACACTGGGCACAAGTGTGTCTGCCCCGAATTCCAAGAAGAGAATGGAGAAGGGATTGCAGCACAGCCATCCCTGCTGGGGGTGGGGCATGATTTCTTGCTTTCTGTCTGACTTTTTAGCAATCACAGGCACGCTATAATAAAAATCTCTCTCAAAAAAAAAAAGTTTGTTGACTTGAGCTGATACAAAACAAGTGAGATTTATTCATTGTATTCAGTAAACAAGATATGATTGGTCAGAAAATATATACATACAAATTAATTATAATAAAGGTAAAATGTGATGAAATGTCTTTTTTTTTGAAGAGGTTTTTGCTATAGGGCGCGTGCGCTTGCCAGACAGAGAGAGACATCGAGACAGAAAGCGAGAAATCACCCCCCAGGGAGGATGGCCACGCCGCAATTCCTTCTCCTCCATTCTCCTCTCGGGATCTTGGGCACACATGCACACGCGCCCGGTGTGAGTTTAAGCCACCGGGTCCGTGACACGAACCGCAGTTGACTACATGGGAGTCCAGCGACATAGCCACTACGCTAACTGCTGGTCCCTGAAATGTCTTATATACATACTTCAAATTTTCTTTTTTATGTTGGCTCTTGAAGTAAGCATTTTTCTCCATCCATCTTTTTAAAATTGATTTTTAATTTTTTACTTTCAATCACTGTATATCAGTACAACAAAACAAAATGAATTTTCCCATCGTGAATACACTGTATATTGGTTTAGTCAAAGATATTATCGTACAGGGACTAGCAGTTGGTGTAATGGCTATATTGCTGGACTCTCATGGAGTTGATCACGGTTCAAGTCCCAGACCCAGCAGTTTAAACTCACACTGGGCATGTGTGCGTGCATGCCCAAGATTCCAAGAGGAAAATGGAGGGGAAGGGATTGCGGTGTGGCCATCCCCCCTGGGGGGTGATTTTTTTGCTTTCTGTCTCTCTCTCTCTCTCTGGCGAACACACACGCCCTATAGCAAAATCCTCTCAAAAAAAAAAAAAAAGAAAAGAAAAGGTATTATCGTACACATTATCATCAGCAGATAATTTTCCATTTTTGTGTCCCATAAAGGTTTTGCTTCTTTCATATCCCCCTTGATTCTCTCCCTCTCACTCTCCCACTTCCTATTCTCCTCCTAGTTTCTAGTATCATCATACTTTAGGTTTTTATTTGGTTTTGTTTTAAGGTCCTTAAAAATGGGTTAAATTCTTATTCAGGTGCGGGGGGGAGAGATTTTTGCTCTAGGGCCTGTGCACTCATGGGAAAGACAGAGGCAGCAAGAAATTACCCTCCTGGGGGATGGCCAGAAAGCAATCCCTCCTCCTCTATTCTCTCAGGATTCTGGGCATGCATGCATGTTCCCAGCATGAATTTTAAGCTCCTGAGTCTAGGACTCGAACCACAGTCTGCCGTGTGGGAGTCCAGCGCCTCAACCACTGTGCCACCTGCTGGCCCCAAGAAGTGGGTTATTTCTAATCCTTGGTTTATGATACACTCTTACTTGATCTTAGCCAAGAGGCTGAGAAATGATGTTTATAAGACTCTGTCAAACTGTGTTCATGCACTATTCTTTTTGTGAGAGGACCAGCAATTAGCGTAATGGCTATGTCACTGGACTCCCATGTAGTCGACCACGGTTCAAGTTCCAGACCTGGTGACTTAAACTCACGCCAGGCATGTGTACGTGCATGCCCAGGATCCTGAGAGGAGAATGGAGGAGAAGGGACTGCAGCATGGCCATCCTCCCTGGGTGTGATTTCTCGCTTTCTGTCTCTCTCTGTCTTTCTGGCAAGCACACGTGCCCTATAGCAAAAACCTCTCTCTCAAAAAAAAAAAAAAAAAAAAAAAGTGTATACAGTAATTTTAAATTACTTACGTATTTACCATTCAAAAAGGTAACTTTAGTGACCAGCAGATGGCGTAATTGTGTCACTGAACTCCCATGGATTTGACCGCAGTTCGAGTTTCAGACCTGGTGACTTAAAACTCAAGATCCCGTGGCCATCTCGCCTGGGGGGATCATTTCTGCTTTCTGTCTCTGTTTCTCTCTCTCTCTCTCTCTCTCTTTCTCGGGCAGGCACACACACCCTATAGCAAAAATATTTCCAAAAAAAAAAATGATAACTGTAATACTGACAGTCACATTTTATCTGCCTCTTCACAACTCTGTCACCAGTATCTTGTGTCATGAATATATATCATCTTTTTTACTATAATTACTCTATACTTGAAAACAGTCTTCAGGTGAGTTTTAAGTCATGGCTCTTCATGAATTCCGTAGATAAATACTTTACATATTGTTATCATAGGCAAATACGTCATGATAGAATGGATCCACCCACTTCCTCTTTGTATAGATTCTGTTCTTACAGAATGAAAAGGAACATTTTGGGACTTAAATCTTCCATATACCCTTTAAACATTCATTATTGCTTTTGACAATCTGGGCTATAATCTGGAGCTCTGTTCTTGTTTCTTCATGACCAGGAGTAGTTTTAAAGGAAAAGTGGGAACAGTAAGAGGAAAATAAGTTAATTTGCTTCTTTTAAGAAAAAAGAGTTGAATAAGGCCCACTTATAGCATCAGTATCTGTGCTCATAGTTTGTCTTTAATAATTTTATGATCTCCTGTGATAAAACTACTTTTGTACTTGGATAGTAGGTACAAACTTTTGGAATCAAAACTAGAATCCACTCTTAAGAAGTCCCTTGAAATAAAAGAAGAAAAAATTGCTGCTCTAGAAGCTCGATTAGAAGAATCCACAAATTATAATCAGCAATTACGTCAAGAACTTAAAACAGTAAGTAATTTTCTTGGGAATAATTTTCTTTATCATTTATTTCATAAACATTTGGACAGAAAAGTATAAACTGGAAAATAAAAATGCAAATACCATTTTAAAGTGCTTAGTCTGTTTCTTTTTGTAAATTTGAGAGTTTTCTTAATAAAAACTTTATTATGTGGATATGCTATAATTTATTTGGTCCTATTTCATGTGGATTATGTTCCTTATGCAGTTAGGGACATAGCGAAATTGTATGAGCAAGTTAGGGAAAAGAAGAAGCTTATTTCATTGGGAAAAGCTCTCAATCTATATGCTGAATATGGCACTCTCTTCCTAATGAGTGAGAGTCCACGTAAAATTTTGGTAGGCAAAGATGTGGGTGTGAGGATACCCAAGTAGAGGAAAATCATATGTAGGTATAAGAAAACATTTAATCTCTTGGGATCAGCAGACGGCATAGTGGTTGCGTTGCAGAACTCACACGTAGTCTATCACAGTTTGAGTCCCAGACATGGCGGCTTAAAACTCAGGCTGGGCATGTGTGTGTATGTGCTCCGAATCCCAAGAGTAGAATAGAGGAGACCCTATTGCAGTGTGGTCATCCCCTTTGGGGGGTGATTTCTCGCTTTCTCTCTCTGGTGAGCGTACGTGCCTTATAGCAAAAATATCTCTTAAAAAAACACTTCATCTCATAAATGTGAGGTCTTTTCTAGATTTGTTGTCTTGTGATATTTGGAATTTTATTCCATGATATAAACAAGGCAGAAGCAATGGTCTGCTTTTATTTAATGAGTAAATTGAAATATAAGGGACTTGCCTATTCCATAGGGTTAGTAAATGATAGATTGGTAGAGTTGTGTTATAGTTTTTATTAATCAGAGGTCATTTTTCTCTTTCTTTTTTCTTTTTTTTTAAGAGATTTTTTTTCCCTGGGCTGTATGTGCTCGCCAGAGAGACTGAGTAAAATCACCCCCACAGGAGAATGGCCACACTGCAATCCCATCTCCTTTATTCTCCTCTTGGGATTTTGGGCATGGGCACACACGTGCCTGGCCTGAGATTTAAGCTGCCACATCAGGAACTTGAACCGTAGTCGACTACATGGGAGTCCAGCGATGCAACCATTATGCCGTCTGCTGGTCCTGGGTTTTCATTTAAGCAGTGTTGCCTAGTAACATAGACTGTTAAAATTTCATCAGGTTTCCAGAGAAACAGTTAACCACAGTTGAATTTCTCATGCAGAAAGAAAAAAGGTTTGTTCACCATTTGCCTATATCCTCTGGTCTTTGTCAGAGACATTGCCATGGAACAGATACTGTTACAGAGGAAATTTCAGAACTGTGCTTAGTTAACATAAAGGGTTATCTAACAAAATAAGGTAAAACTTGATGCCAGATTTCATTAATCTCTTTCATGTTCTGAATTTTTTACCCCATTAAACAGTATTAGTGAGTTGCAAATAAAATCACGTGCTGACCCAGTAAAGGAATTTTTATTCATTGTAATAAAAAACTGAAAATAGCCTGATGATTATCATCTGGTAATTGAATAAGCCAATTTTAGTCTATCTATATAATGAAAGACTATGAAGTGATAGGAAAGAAAAAACTATTGTACTTAAATACACTGGTAAATCTTAGAAATATGCTCAAAAGACACATGTGCAAAAGATTACATACTGTATGATTGCAGTTATATGAAACCGGTTTTGTCGTATTTTTTAGAGACAGATTTTTGCTATAGGATGCGTGTGCTTGCTGGAGAGACACAGAGAGAGAGATACAGAGAGATAGAAAGCAAGAAATCACCCCCCTGGGGGATGGCCACACTGCAATCCCTTCTCCATTCTCCTTTTGGGATTTTGGGCACTCATACCCAGCATGAGTTTTAAGCTGCTGGGTCTGGGACTTGAATCGTGGTCAACTACTTGAGAGTCTAGCAACATAACCATACACCATCTGCTGGTCCCTCATTTATATGAAATTTTAAAAGTAAATAAAACTAAATTTTGGTAACAGAAATCAAAACAGTGACTATCTATTAAGCATTGATTTTCTAGAGTGATGAATATGTTCTGTCATGTCGATATTTGTGTTATATGGCTGGGTATGATTTTTAAAAACCACCAAATTACACGTAAGTCTGTATATGTATATTATATTTCTAAATCTTTCTATTTCTTTCTTTTTTTGAAAGATTGTTGCTATAGGACGTGTACGCTCGCTGGAGAGACAGAGATTGATGAAGAGAAAGAAAGTGAGAGATCCCTTCTCCTCCATCTCCCTCCTTTTGGGAGTGCATGGCGTTTCTCAGTGATCAGGTCTGGGACTCAAACCACACAGTCAGCCAATGTGGAATCTGGCTCCCTTAACCACTAGGCCTCAGAGCCTGCCCCAGCAGCACAAAATTTATAACATGAATTGTTCATTTCTGGAATTACCTGTTTAATATTTTTCAGACTGTTAGTAACTGAAACTATGGAAGGCAAAACCATGGATAAGAGGGACTACTGTAGATATTTCTTCAACTTTAATTTAGGTGCCTTTTTAAGACTGATTATTGGCGCTAGGAAGTGGTGTGGAGGTTAAGACGCTGGACTCTCACATGGCCAACTATGGTTCAAGTAACAAATCTAGCAACTTGCTTTCTTACTTTCCCTTTCTCTCTTTCAGTATCTCTCTGGTCAAAATTAAAATATAGTAAATAAAGTAAAATAAATCTTTAAAAAGGAAAGACTTTTTTTTTTAAGAATTATTTCATTTAACTTTCTGTCTCTCTCTCTCTTTCTTTCTCTCTCTCTCTCTCTCTTTACTTTAATTTGACCAGAGAGGTACAGAGTAAGAGAGAGAGAGGGAAAAGTGAGAATGCAAGCTGCCAGGTCTGGGACTCCAGCCGTGGTCGGCCATGTGGGAGTCCAACGCCCTTAACCACCACGCCATCCGCAGGTCCCGAAAGACTGATTATTAACTTCTGTCAAATCTGTATTTGGTCTTTATATAGAGATCTTCATAAAGTTTAAAATTGATTATACATAGTTCTAACAAGAATTGTTAGTATTTTTTTTATATTCTCAATCAGAGTACCATTACAGCTTGCAAAATGAATTTTCCCAGAATGAATATACTGTCCAGTTAAAGTTGTTATTATCACTGACCAGCAGATGGCATTGCGGTTACATTGCTGGACTCCCACATGGCCAAGTGTGGTTGAGTCCTGGACCCAGAGGCTTGAAACTTACTGGGCATGTGTGCATGTGTGCCTAAGATCCTGGAAAGAGAATGGAGGAGAGGGATTGTGATGTGGCCATCCCTACCAGGGGGGGTTGGAGGAGTGGGGGGCGTGATTTCTCACTTTCCCTCTCACTGTGTGTGTGTGTGTGTGTGTGTGTGTCTCTTTCTCTGGTGAGCACATGCACCCTAGGGTAAAATCTCTAAAAAAAAGATATTATCACAGGATTTGAAATTATAGAATGTATTGTACCAATAAGGCACAGAAGCAGAGTATAGGAGGAAAGGATTTGCATTTTTAAAATGCAAAAATTGGAGACCAACAGTAGGCGTAATGGCTATGTTGCTGGACTCCCACGTAGTCGACCACAGTTTGAGTCCTGGACCTGGTAGCTTAAACTCATGCTGGGTGTGTGTGCGTGCATGTGTGCCCAAGACCCCAAGAGGAGATTGGAGAAGAAGGGACTGCAGCATGGCCATCCCCCTTGGGGGGGGGGGGGTGATTTCTCGCTTTCTGTCTGTCTCTTTCTCTGACGAGCCCAAGCGCCCTATAGCAAAAACCTCTCAAAAAAAAAAAAAAAAAGAAAGAAAGAAAAAGGAAAGAAAGAAAGGAAAAGGCACATTTTAAATTAGTGTCTTACATTCATCAAATCAGTGCAGAGTCAGATTAATTGTGAGAAATATAACCGGTGGTTTTTCTCTCCATTAAAATATTTTAAATAAAATTTTAGGTGAAAAAAAATTATGAAGCTCTCAAACAGAGACAGGATGAGGAAAGGATGGTACAGAGCTCTCCTCCAATACCTGGCGAAGATAACAAATGGGAACGAGAAAGTCAAGAAACAACTAGAGAGCTTCTGAAAGTTAAAGACAGATTAATTGAAGTAGAAAGAAATGTAAGTATTTTAAAACTTTTAGGAAATAGTTTCTCAGAAATAAAGGATCATTGGATATATTTATCTTAGATATAGTAGAAAATTTATCTAATCTGGTTTTGTAGTTTTATTCATTTTATACTGACTTGACTGATTTTTTCTGTATTTACAAGAAAACTGATGAACGAATTATAAGCTGCCTTACCCTCACATAAATTCATCAGCAAAATTTGTCAGCTCTATCTGGAATATATAACTCCAACCCATCTACTTCTTTTCTAGATACCATCATCTCCCACTTGGATCATTAAAATATCTTCCTCTTTCTATACCTAGTCCACACAAACCCATTCTCATTATAGTAGTCAGAGTGATTTTTGTAAAACACAATCCATATCATGCCACTCTGCTACTTAAAATCTCCAGTGACTTCCCATTTCAGTTAGAATAAAATTCAAATTATTTACTGTGTTTTTTTCTGACTTGCCCTGCCTATCTTAGGCTCCAGAGTCACTGGGATTAAAGACACATACTTCCACACCCATTTGGGGCCAGCCTAGGAAGCACAACATCTTAGCAGCGCACACCACTGCAGCTGAACCTTGATGGGCCTGACTGGGCCATCTATTCTCTTTCTATGAGTTGATGTCAGTTTTTTAGCTTCTACCAATGAGAGAAAATGTCGTACTTCTTATTCTGTTCTTGGCTTAATTCATTCAACATAATGTCCTCTAGACTCATCTGTCTTTTCTTGAACGACAGAATTTCATCCTTTTCAATGGCTGGTTCATGTTTTATTTTGTAAATGTGCCACATTTTTATTTTTCTGTTTATCTGTTGATGAACACTTTGGTTGATTCTATATTTTGGCTCTTGTGACAGTGCTGTAATAAACATAGAGTGCAGATAATGTCTTCAACATACTGGTTTCCTTTTCTTTGACTACATACTCAATAGAGGGATTACTGGGTCAAATGGCAGTTCCATATTTATATAGCTTCTTGAGAAACTTTTCCTGTTGGTTTCCATAATAACCATACTGTACATTCCCAACATCAGGGATAAGAATTTCCTTTTCTCTGCTTGCCAGCATTTGTTAATTTTTGTCTTTTTTGACAATAGCCATTCTAACTGGGGTCAGATGATAACTCATTGTCTTGATTTGGATTTCTATGATGAATAATGTTATAGAGAATTTTTCATATACTTGGCAATTTGTATGTCTTCTTTGGGAAATGTCTATTCAGATCATTTGCCTATTTTTAAATCAGATTATTTGTCTTTGTGCTGCTGAATTGTTTGAATTCCTTGTATATTCTGGAATTAATTCTTTGTTGGATGAATAATTTGCAAATATTTTCTCCCATCTTACTGGTTATCTCTTTACTACTGTGATTGTTTCTCTTGTTTTGAAGAAGTTTTTTGGTTTGATACAATCCTGTTTATTTGTCTTTGGTGTCATTGCCTGTGCTTTTGATTCTTAACCAAAAAATAATTTTTGCCCGGAGCAATAACCTGAAGTATTTCTCCTATGTTTTCTGATAACATCTTTACAGTTTTAGAGATTACATTTATGTCTTTGATATCTCTTGAGTTTATTTTTGTAGAATTCTTTATTTCCAGAACTATGTAGGCTAAACAAACAGTAGAGTTTATTGACTTAAATTTCCAAAGGGCTAAGCTACAATGATATTTTACATTATAAGTGAAAATTTATTTACTTGTTTGAATCTAGATTTTATATAGCTACATCAATTTTGTGTATTTTTCCAGTGTAAATTTTTTATCCTAGACATTTCAACAAGTTACAGAAGAGAAATGCAATATAAACCCCTTCCTTAGCTTTGATTTTATGGCATAATATTTGGGTCAAATCATGATCTGCCGTTTACACAGTGACACATGGTGTATGTAACATGAAAGCCTATAAAGTGGGTGTTACTTTTGTCTCTTGATATAGATCTGAGTGATCTATTGTAACTCATTTGTCATGTTTTATACATATTGTAGTTGTAGACCAATTAGGGCCTTTTTGTAAATTAATGTTTCATTTTTGTTCTATGGAGAGTTCTTTGTTTATGCTTTTTTATACTAATTTATTTCTAATGAAATTTACTCAGAAATATTGTAATTCTGAAAATACAATATTTATGACAAGCATTACAATATCTGTCATATTAAATATAATGATCTGTGATTTCCATAGTAATCCACTTATTTAACTATAAAATCGAAATGTGGATGTGTGTACTGTAAAATTTGAAAATGGTATGTTTTGGGACCAGCAGTTAGCGTAATGGCTATGTCGCTGGACTCCTATGTATTCGACCATGGTTCAAGTCCCGGACCCGGTGGCTTAAACTCACGCCGGGCGTGTGTGCGTGCGTGCCCAGGACCCCGAGAGGAGAATGGAGGAGAAGGGATTGTGGCATGGCCATTCCCCCCGGGGGGTGATTTCTTGCTTTCTGTCTCTCTGGCGAGTGCACGCACCCTATAGCAAAAACCTCTCAAAAAAAAAAAAAAAAGAAAAGAAAATGGTATGTTTTGTCTGGATCAGTTCCAGAGGTCCTGTAACTGAAATGGAGTTTTAGTGAATGTTTTATACTGTGAAAAAAATAACTAAGGGAAATATGTAACATCTGTTAGGTCTATTATAGATTAGATTTTTTAAACAGATGATTAAGATGGTTCCTATAAGCCTCTTTCTTTTGCTAATATTTGTATTCGGAGAATACTTAGTTTTGCTACTACTCCTGGGACTACTATTCACCTATGTATAATCTTGTTTTGGGGTAAATTAGTAAGGCATATCCCCTTGGTTAGACTCAGCCACCACTTCCAAGGGGACTTCAAAAAGTTCACAGTAACATGGAATGAAAACATAAAAATAAACTATTTCCCAACATAAGCCCCACTAACAAGGGGATTTTTAAAAGTTCATGGTAAAATGGAATGAAAACATAAAATGAAAATTAACTATTTCCCAACATAATCTCTGTCAAGTTCAAGACACTTTTGTAAACAATGATACCTGCCATTCTGTCCATTTCTGAAGAACCGAGGGGCCTGGCAATTTAACCTTGTTGAACAGTCTTTTTTATGTTACTAACTGAAGAAAAATGGGTGCCCTTTAAATGTTTTTAAGATTAGGAAACAAAAGGAAGTCAGAAGAGCCAAATCAGGATTTTACGTAGATACCTGATGAATTCCCAATGAAACTTGAGCAGAATTGCCCTTATTCATTGAGAGGAATGAGCCAGGAGTGTTTTTGCAATGAATGAGGACTATGGTGAAGCGTTCTTGGGTGCTTTTCTGCTAGAGGTTTAACTCACATTCTGAAAACTCTTATAATCAGATGTTTTCATTCTTTGCCCCACTAGAAAGGTAACAAGCAAAATACCTTGAGCATCCTAAAACACTGTGGCTGGGACCTTTGCTCTTGATCAGTCTCTTTTGCTTTCACTGGATCATTTCCACCTCATAGTAACCTTTGCTTTTATTGTGTTTTGTCTTCGGGATCATGCTGGTAAAGTTACGTGTCATCTTTTGTTTCAATTCTTGGAAAAAATGGTCAGGATCTTGATCCTACTTGTTTAAAATTTCTATAGAAAATTCTGCTGTTTTCTGCAGCTGATTTGGGCACAACAGTTTTGGTACCCATAGCACAGAAAGTTTTCTCAACTTTAATTTTTCAGTAAGAATTGTGTAAGCCAAGCCAAGTGATATCTGGGCTGTTGGCTCTGGTTTCTGGTGGTAACACTTAGCCTTCCTTTTAGCACAGAAAGAAGAGTAATTTTTTTTCTCACAAATTGATGTGGTTATTCTGTGACTGCAGGTTACACCTTCAACAGAGCCTCATCCTTTCTTAAAATGAGTTACTTATTTGTAAATTGTATATTTCTCTGGTCCAGACCCCCAAAAATCTTTTAATAAAGCATCAATGATTTTTGTCATTCTTCCATCCAAGCTTCACTATAAATTTGATGTTTGTACTTGCTTCAATTTTAGCAGAATTCATGTTGCTCTGATGGGGAATCATTCTAAAACTGCCTTAGTGCCTCAAACTAGATCCTATTCAGGCATGTTACACCAAGTTACTATGAGTTTATTTTCTTGGGAAAAAACTTTTGAAATCTATGCATAGTTTTTTATAGCATGCATTTTCCATTAACTTTTTAAAAAAACTTTATTGATTGATTTATTTAATTTGACTGGAGGGGAACAGAGCGAGAGAGAGAGAGAGAGAGAGAGAGAGAGAGAGAGAGAGAGAGAGAAAGTGAGAAAGCAAGCTGCCAGGTCCGGGACTTGAACCATGGTCAGCCATGTGGGAGTCCAGCGCCCTAACCACCATGCCACCTGCCAACTCTCCATTAACTTTTTAAAGCTTGCTTCATATTTCAGGCACTGTGGAAACCTTTGAGTAATGTTAAAACCATACAACTAGTAACCCTATTCTGGTTTCTTATGGTAATTAAGATATTTAGAATGGGATATTTTATTTTTAGGACATTATAAAGCAGACAGTACATATGCACAATGATATATTAAGGTTTTATTTTTTTTTAAGTTTATTTATTTACATTGATTCACTATACATCGTTACAGCATACAAAATGAGATTTTCCATCCAGAATACACTGTATTTTGGCTCAATCAAGCATATCAACATACGTGTTATTGTCAACAAATAATTTTCCACTTCTTGTTTCCTGTGTGTTTTGCTTTTTTTTTTTTTTTTTTTTTTTTGCTCATCCTTGATTCCCTATCTCTCACCCTCTGCCATGTCCCACCCTCCTCCCACACTGTATCTGGTATCCATGGTTGCTTGGTATATTAAGGTTTTAGCATTGTTTTCTTGGATGAAAATACAATTTTACACTTTGGGTTGGGGGATTTTTTTTTTCTCTTTTAAGATTGTTAGAGTGTTTTTAGATAATAATGGCAATAAATGCATATTGTACAAAATTCCAGTGTCTGTTACAGAAATGCTTACTGTTGCTTTCATTTTTAATATATGTGCTTTTTTTTTTAAATTAAGAATGCTACACTGCAAGCAGAGAAGCAAGCACTGAAAACTCAACTTAAGCAACTTGAGACACAGAACAATAATTTGCAGGCTCAGATTCTTGCACTTCAGAGGCAGACGGTATCATTACAGGAACAGAATACCACTCTTCAAACACAGAATGCCAAGCTGCAGGTTGTAATGTAATATTTTGGGGATATATAATCAAACTATTGGGTGCAAAAATAAAAAACAGAAAAACCTACGTTGAAACCCTTAGTTTCCATAGAATGTCACTAAAGTAACCTTTTATATATTTAGTCACAAATCTAGTCCTTAAGATTTTTGCCCATACACATGAGTATTGTCTAAAGCCTGAGCCAGCCAGTGGCATGGTGGTTAAGGCAGCTGAATACCATGTGACCCAGTGCAGTTTGAATCCTGGACCTGGTCGCTTGAAAGACATGCCACATGCGTGTGTGTGCACTCAAAATCCTAAGAGAAGATTGCAGCATAACCATCCCCCGGGAGGTGCTTTCTAACTCTGTCTCTCTGAATCTCTGATGAATGCATGTGCAAATTTTGAAAAAAAAGTAAATAAATGAATGATTTTTTTTTATAGAGCTAGACCCTGGTGCTAGATGTAGAAACATAAATGAGTGAATTTAACAATTTATTGAAAGGGGCCGGCAGGTGGTGTGGTGGTTAAAGGCACTCGATTCTCACGTGGCCAACTGCGGTTCAAGTCCTGGACCTGGCAGCTTGCTTTTTTGCTTTTCCTTTTTCTCTCTGTCTCTCTCTGGTTAGATTGAAAAATAATAACAACAAATGGAATTAAATAAGTAAATAGTTTTTTGTTTTTTTTTTTTTGGGAGAGGTTTTTTGCTATAGGGCGCGTGCGCTCGCCAGACAGACAGAGAGACAGAAAGCAGGAAATCACCCCCCAGGGGGGATGGCCACGCCGCAATCCCTTCTCCTCCATTCTCCTCTCGGGATCCTGGGCACGCACGCACACACGCCCGGCGTGAGTTCAAGCCGCCGGGTCCGGGACTCGAACTGCGGTCGACTACGTGGGAGTCCAGCGACATAGCCATTACGCTAACTGCTGGTCCCAGTAAATAGTTATTTTTAAAAACCATTAATTGAAGATAAATTGTTTTTATTTAATATCATACCAAATTTTCAAGCACCAGCATTAATAAATTCATTCAATAAATACAAATAAATAAGGTTACTTTCATTTATAGTTTGTGATCTTTCTACCTTTTCAGCAAATTGACTGTAATTAATCAGTAATTAATCAGGTAGAAACCCATATTGTAAAGCAATTTGTACTTGTTTTTTTTTTGGGGGGGGAGGTTTTTGCTATAGGGCGCATGCACTTGCCAGATAGACAGAGAAAGAAAGCGAGATAGAAAGTGAGAAATCACCTCCCAGTGGGGATAGTCACGCTACAATCCCTTCTCCATTCTCCATTCTCCATTCTCTTCTTGGGATCTGCCCGGTGTAAATTTAAGCCACCAGGTCTAGGACTCGAACCGTGGTCGACTACATGGGAGTAGTATGCACACACATGCACCCGGCATGAGTTTTAAACTGCTGGGTCTGGGACTGACCGCAGTTGACTGCGTAGGAGTCCAGTGATGTAACCATTACACCATCTTCTGTCCCTAAAAGCTCTTTTTGTAACCCTTTTCTCGGTAAAAGGGCAAATAATAATTTAATTTGGATTCCTGAGAAAATTCGCAAGAGTAATTTTTCAGTTCTGTCAACTCCCAAATTCTAGAGATGATAAAGTAGCATTTCAACTTTTGTATTTTTTTCTTTGGAGAGGTTTTTGCTATAGGGTACACGCGCTCGCCAGAGAGTCAGAGAGAGACAGAGAGATAGACAGTGAGAAATCACCCCCCAGGGGGGATGGCCATGCCGCAATCCCTTCTCCTCCGTTCTCCTCTTGGGATCTTGGGCACGCACGCATGCACCCGGTGTGAGTTTAAGCCACCAGGTCCGGGACTCGAACCATGATCGACTACATGGGAGTTCAGTAACATAGCCATTACGCTAACTGCTGGTCCCAACTTTTGTATTTTTTCATAAACAAATACAAATAGTTGTTAATTACCTTCATTTAAAATAAACTTAGCCCAGTACATACATGTGTGTGTATAAACTATATATATTTTACATGTATATAGTATGTGTATATATTTAGTTTACACATATATAATATGTATATATAGCTTATATATAATTTACACATATATAATATATACAATCGTGTATATACACATATGTAACCTTTACAACAATATATATAATTTACGTATGTATGTATGTATGTATACAAACACACATATATGTATAGGGTTAGATTTTTTTTTTAAGAGATATTAGCTATAGGGCACATGCACTCACCAAAGAGACATAAAGCAAGAAATCGTCTTCCCCTGGGGGGATGGGCACACTACAGTCCCTTCTCCTTCATTCACCTCTTAGGACTTTAAGCCTGCACACATACACGCCTGGCATGAGTTTTAAGCCACCAGGTCCAGGACTTGAACTGCGGTTGACTACATGGGAGTCCAGCAACATAACCATTATGTCCTCTGCTGGTCCCTAATTTTTTTTTCTTTTTTTTAAGAATTATTTTCTTTAACCTTATTTATTTTTAATTTGACCAGAGAGGGAGGGAGGGAGAGGGAGGGAGGGAGAGAGAGAGAGAGAGAGCAAGTGAGCTTGCCACCAGGTCCAGCCACTGTGGTTGGCTATGTGGGAGTTCAGTGCCCTTAACCACCATGCCACCTGCCAACTCCTCTAAATTTATTTTAAATGAATGTTTATACACACACACACATATAATTTATAAAATTCCAATATCTGCTACAGCAATGTTTGATACTGCATTTATTTTTAATGTGTATATATGTACATGGTGGGGTTGGATTATTAAGAATTCTACACTGCAGCAAGAGAATAAAGCATTGGAAATTCAATTGAAGCAACTTGAGAGATTGGACAGTAATTTGCAGACTCAGATTCTTACACGTGCACATGTGTGTGTATATGTGCATATATGTCATTGTATATACACAAACGTGTGTGTATATATATACACATATACGTACACACACACACACACACGGGTATATACATCTACCCAAATCAATATTAAATAGTAGCTTTATTTGGGAAGCTAAAATCCCAAATTGTGTAATGTGACTGTATCTACTGGGATTTTATTTAGCACTTCTTTAAGTTTACATTATAATCTTTTACTTTAAAAAAAGAAAAACATAAGCTATTTTCTTATGTCTGATAACAATATGCATTTTTATAGGTTGAAAATTCCACTCTTAATTCCCAAAGTACCTCACTTATGAACCAGAATGCACAACTTCTAATCCAGCAGTCTTCCTTAGAAAATGAAAATGAATCTGTAATCAAAGAGCGAGAAGACCTGAAATCCCTCTATGATTCTCTTATCAAAGATCATGAAAAACTGGAACTTCTTCATGAACGGCAGGCTTCAGAGTATGAATCTCTCATCTCTAAACATGGAACTCTGAAGTCTGCCCACAAAAATCTTGAGGTGGAACATAAAGACCTTGAGGACCGGTAATTTATTGTATTTTTTGCATTGTGAATTTAAAACTAGCTTTCTTTGGATAAGATAATAAATTTCATGGTAAACACACCTAAGACATAATGTATGTGTTTCAGGAGATACTTAGTAGTTACTTTTTATTTCCTTCATTTCTAAAATATTTTCATTTTTGGAACTATTTTAAACCAAATACCTAACTTTTTTTTTTCTTTCAGTTATAATCAGTTACTAAAACAGAAAGGACAATTGGAAGATCTGGAGAAAATGCTCAAATTAGAACAGGAAAAAATGGTGCTTGAAAACAAAAACCATGAAACAATAGCTGCAGAATATAAGAAACTTTGTGGTGAAAATGAAAGGTAATAAATATTTAAATATTCTAATCCTGCATTATTCCTTAAATTCCAAGTATATACTGCTTTTTTTTAGTACTAACATAATTTGGACTTAGAATTTTTAAAATACGGGCCAGCAGGTAGCATATGGGTAAGGTGCTGGACTCCCACATGGTAAACTGCAGTTCTAGTCTTGGGCCAGGCAGCTTGAAACTCATACCAGGCGCATATATATGCAAGCCCAAAATCCCAAGAGGAACATACAGGAGAAAGGATTGTGACATGACCATCCCCCCAGGGGGTGACTTCTTGTTTTCTCTCTCTCTCTGTCTCTGGAGAGTGCATACACCCTATAGTGAAAATCTCTCTAAAAAAAATAATACTTTTAAACATAGAGCAGACTGTTATAGTTTATGATATAGTTTCTTTTATAGTAAAAATACATAATTAAATAAAAGTTAAGGCCCCAGAGAAATAAATAAATTACCCAACAAAATCATGGAGCTAATTATGGAATTGCTCAGAAGAAAACTTAGTTTTCTTGTTTTCTTTCTTTTTTGCACTTGTTTTATTCAACTAAGTTTTTAATTCACATTATATAATAAAATTCTGTACCTTTATAACATTACATATGTTATTGAGACAGAATGTAATTGAACCTGGTTGTTTATGTCTTTCTCTCTTTTCACTAGTCTTGTATCCCAATTCTTCCCTTTTGAAATTAGAGCAAGTGAACAGCCTCATAGTTTCTTGTGTAACAGATTTGTACTTACAATTTTAACTATCCTATTTATTTGTTTTTGAGGAATTATTTTATTTAACTTTATTTATTTATTTATTTAATTTGACCAGAGAGGGACAGAGCAAGAGGGGCAGAGCAAAAGAGGGAGAGAGATAAAAAGTGAGAAAATAAGGTGCCATGTCTGGGATTCAAACCATGGTCAGCCATGTGGGAGTCAGCGCCCTTAGTCACCACACCACCTGCTGGTCTTATTTATTAATGATCTCTTACTGTAATTTTTTTTTAATGGAAAGCCTTTGGAAATCAAAACTTAACAACTGTAACCAGCCAAGACACATTTTCAAATTTTTTTCCTGAACTTTTAACAGTATAAATAGCCTAAACATTTGTACTACACTTACGCTTGTAGCTGAAGGGCTGAAAGTCAGCACACAAAAGTAAAGTGTTAAAAAGTTAATGAGTATTTGTCCTATTATATACTTAATATATACATTTTTAGGATAAAACCATTATTTCTTTTTCTTTAAAAAAATCTAAATATTTAGAGCCATCTTTATTTTCATGCTCAATAGTTATAAATTTAGTTTTCTGTAGTTGTTGTAAGTAGAAATTCTGTACTGGAGGATTTAAACTTCAACAAGATCAATACCAAGCTAGAATCAAGGATTATAGCTTATAAAAGAGAATGAATATATACAGTAGATACAGAAGAAGAGAAGTCATGAGAAGTTATATATGTAATACAAATACAGGTCATTTTTATTACATACCAAACTTTGGGGAATACATTTATTATAGAGGTCCCATCTTTTACCTAACCTTTTTTAAGCATTGCTTGGGTTTAAACATATCCTAGGACAAGTCATAAACCTAGCCTTCCAGGAATCTAATCACTGAGGAAACTACAGAGAAAGAACTCAGCCAAAATAAACAAGAAATTGAGCAAGATAAGGTTTACCCAGAAAGTTGCCAGATTCAGAGGGGAAAAATGGTCCTCAGTAGAGTATTTTCTGGTAGGGCCATGTGGGATTGAGCTCCCTTAACCACCAGACTGTGAGACTGGCCTAAAAACTGGTTCTTGGTACGTTAAGTAACTGGCAAAAGAATTATATTCTCTAAGTATGTCTGGAAGTTATTCACAGCATTTCCATATTGTGTAAATTACAGTGAAAGCTATGAAGACAATCTAATTCTGTTTTGATTATCATTTCCAATTTTAGGTTGAATCACACATATAGTCAGCTTGTGAAGGACACTGAAGTTTTACAAACTGACCATAAAAACTTGAAAAGTCTTCTAAATAATTCCAAACTGGAACAGACAAGATTAGAAGCTGAATTTTCAAAGCTAAAGGAACAGTATCAACAGTTGGATATCACATCGACCAAGCTGAATAACCAGTGTGAGGTGAGCTTTAACAAGTTTAATTATGATTTTATTCTTTAGGAATGAAGACATAGCTCAAAAGGAAATAATTATATTGTTGTAACAATAACATTATATAGTTAGGAGATATTTCTAAAAGAATTGATGTGGATCATTGAAATTCAGAAATAATTGAGAGAAACTTCCTGTGTTATTAATTTCAACTTAAAAATTCTTGTCCATAGATTTTGAAAATTATAAAGTTATGTAATTGACTTACTGTATATCTACCATGAAATATTAATTAATAGTAAAAACTAGTTTGAAAGCATATACATTTGATTACCCAAGAAAGCTCAGAAAGTATAAACTTTATTCTATCTGTGATTTATAAAAGTCTACATGAAATACAATTAGGATGGTGTACTGCCAGAAAGGTAGAGTGAAAAAACATGGCAAAATGGTTCCATATGAAGCCACAGTAAGATTGGACAAAATGATCAAAAATAAACATCTTAGTATTCTGGAACTGAAGCAAAGACATATAACAAAGTAGGAGACATCTATTCAAGAAAGCCACTCAAACTTCCTCTCCCAGTTTCATTTCCCATACCTGGTAGTTCTGATAGGGCACAAGGAAAATTGTGAAAGCCAGCAGCTGTAGTCCTGAAGGAAGATGACAAGGATTTCAAGCAGAGCACTGAAAAGCCTGATGTGTGGGATAATTGTCAGAGATCAGCTCTCAATCTGAAGTTGAAATTTGATTGGGGCAAATAACAGACCAGCAAAACAGTTCAATTTAAGTAGGAGTTCCAAAAAATGAAATAGCCATACAGTACAATAAGGTCACTGGTGGCCTGAAAGTTTTGCTTGGGGGTGACCAGACAGAGCCCTACCTATCAACTCATCCCTGGGCAGTTGTCACAACTTAGGTGAAATGTTAACCCTTGGCTGGGGCTCAGTCATGAACTGACATGATTTAAAGGGGGTAGAAAAGTTAATCTATGGTATGAGAGGTCAGGATAGTAGTTAACTGTGGTGGCAAGGGATGACGATTGGTAGGTAGCCCGGTGTTTCTGGAATATATTTAATAGTCTATTCCTGCTCTGGGTGCTGGCTTAACATACCTGCCTATTTCGTGATAATTCATCAAGTTGTATCTACATTTAAAATTTGTTTTTGGCGGGAGACCAGGAGGTGTGGTAGTTAAGGCACTGGATTCCCACGTGGCTGACTGTGGTTCGAGTCCTGGATTCAGAAACTTGAAATACACACCAGACATGCATGCTTGTGTGCCCAAAATCCTAAGAGGAGAATAAAGGAGAAGGGATTGAATTGTGATCATTCCCCTGGCAGGGTGATTTCTTGATTTCTGTCTCTCTGTCTTTCCAGTGAGCGCTGGTAGTTAGGCTATACTTGGACTTTTTTATTAGCAGTTATTAGAAATTGGACATATGCCTTGGATAAAGGAAAGATTCCAGTGGCAGAAAGCGTAAAGCAATGATTCTCAAAATTTAGCATCACTTGAAGAATAGATTTCTGGGCCCCAGTATTTGTATTTAGCAGGTCTGGAGGAGCGCATAGAAATTTATATTAAAATATCAGAAGCAAACAAATGACACATTTCCCTCCCTCCTTTTTCCACCCCCTCCCCAAAATAAAAGAAAAAGAAAAAACATTTTGAAAAATGTCAAAAGGTATAAAATATGAATAACCACAAAGAACCATCTATATTTAACAACTCTCAATATTGTACCACTTTTATTATCAATAACTTGTTAAATTGAAGTATAAAATACATGGCAGATTCACTGGAATACTGAATATATTTATTCTCTTGCAATGTGACTTCTCACTTTTCCCATCAGAAAGTGAATTCTACTTTCTTTTGAGTTTGGAATGCCTTTGGCCAAGAAAAAAGTGGTGGTGTGACAGTTCCAAACATGCTTCAAGAGGTCTTAGGTGCCTCCACTCATTATCTGGGAAACCCACTAGAGGTTGAGGGACCACACAGAACAGAGAAGAGTTCTCTCTGCTGATGCCAGCATAGACCAGCAGCCAGCTCCCAGCACACTTGCAGCTAACTGCAGATACAGGAACAAATCCTTGGCCCACACAGCAGCCACTAAACGAGCACATCTGCTAAGCCAGCCCACTGACTCAGGAGCAAAAATAAATGTTTACTGTTCATCACCACTGAGGCTCTATGGTTATTATACAGAATTACTGTACAGCTTTACTAGATACATGTTTTATCAGTTCTTTTTCCCCTCTCCCGCAACTGGAGAGACTGAAACAGTGAGGGGGAAAGTAAGAAATCACCCCCCCAGGGGGGATGGCCACCTCACAATCCCTTTTCCTCCATTCTCCTCCTGGAATTTTGGATGCACACACACCTGGTGTGATTTTCAAGCTGCTGGGTCCAGGATTCGAATTGTGGTCGGCTATCCAGCACTTTAACCACCACACCACCTGCTGACCCTTTTATCAGTTCTTAATAAACAACTGATAAAACGTACATACAGAAAACAAATTTTATTTCATTTTATTTATTTATTCAGTTTTTTAGTTTTTTGCCATGAGGTGTGACTGGAGAGAGAGTGAGAAAGAGAGAAATCACCCCTAGGGGGGATGGTCATGCTGCAATCTCTTCTCCTCTGTCCTCCTCTCAGGATTTTGGATATGCATACACACATGCCTGGCATGATTTTCAACTACTGTTTCTTGAAAACAGTAGTTGAAGAAAGAATGAGATATGTTGAGTACCTACCGTGTGTCATAGGCATACTACCAATTGCTTTATATATATTTGAATCTAGTTTTTAGGTTACAAAGTTAAAGTTTGAAGACAAACAACAGTATTTTTGCAAATAACTTACATGTTAGGCCCTATGTGTATGATAGTTAAGAAACTATATATGAGGGGCTGGCAGGTTGGCGTGGTGGTTAAAGGCAATGGACTTCCACATGGCTGACTATGGTTCAAGTCCAGGACCTGGCGTCTTGCTTTCTCACTCTCTTGCTTTCTCTCTCTCTCTTCCTCTCTGGTCAACTTGAAAACACAAAAAAAGTAAATAAATAAAGTTAAATAAAATAATTTTTATAAAAGTATATATAGCATATAGCCCTGTGCTATAGCTGTCATTATTTCTAAAATAGTAACTCATGTTCTGATCACAATACATCATCTGATTATTCAAATAGTGGAAGACTTAAGTCTTTGTGAAGTATTTTATATTTTTCAGATATTTCAGGTGATCTATGCTAAGTGTAAATGTTGGTCATCTTGTAATTCATATTTATGTTTAAACAGTTGCTAAGCCAACTTAAAGGAAATTTAGAAGAAGAAAATCGTCATCTACTAGATCAAATTCAGACATTAATGCTACAGAACAGAACACTATTGGAGCAGAACATGGAAAGCAAGGATCTGTTTCATGTCGAACAAAGACAGTACATGTAGGTACCAAATAACTTTCGATCTAAAACATGACTCATGATTTTTATCATCGCCATACCAGTGGCAGAAAAAGAAAGAAAAAAAAACCGAACTTTTTTGTTTTCAACATTATTTCAATATATGTTTTCCGAGGTGGTTATTCCAGGCAATATACTAATAACCACAATTAATAACATGAAAACACATGGGTCTTGCTGGTAAGGAATTAGTACTATAAAAGGAGAAATCGAATAAACATCTACATAAATCATTTTATAATGGAGATATGGTTAAGAGTACCTTAGTTTGGGAAAGGCAAGGTCAATTTTCCAAGGAACAGTGAGACTTGATTTGAGATGTAGGAGTTTGCTTGAAGGCATGCCAGGCCGAGAGAGCAGCAGTATCAAAACATGGGGGTGTGGTGAAAGTCTGTCACTGTGTACTGTATGACCTGAAAATTCTTTGCTTTCGTTAGAACAAAATCGAGGAGGGAGGAGAAGGAGACTGGTGGCTAAATAGTCAGGAGTCAATTCACAGAGGTTTTTCTGTGCCATACAAAGGAATTGAGATGACTACAGAAGAGATGAAAAATAGAAATGACGGGACTTACTGATAAGTTACGTCTCCATTCAGTTAGAGGATTCAGGGATTTGGGCCTAGGCAGCTCAGTGGGTAGTCTTTGTATTACATCATTATTATTACTAAATTCTTCTCTTCCCCTTCCCTACTAAATGAGAGAAGCAGCATAGTTTAGTAGAAATAGCACAGGTTGAAATCAGACAGCTCCTAATCATAACCCAGTCCTTTCACTAATCAGCAATACAGCCATAGAGTAGTCATTTCATTTCTTTGATTACTAGTCTCTTCTTCTCTAAAATAGAGGTAACAATACCCACTTCTCAGATTTTCCTAAGGAAAATGTGCCATTCAGACTTAATACATTATTATAAACCAGGGTACTTGTGAAACCAGAATACATCACACATTTTTCTGAAAAATTTTATTATAAAATGTGGTGCAGGAAACATTACTTCTATATTAATACACAGATATATCATGGAGCAAAAGGCAGAGTTTACATGAACTTTTTAAATAGTTAAAAAAAAACTCAGAGTTCACTTTTGTGGCTAGCCACTTTAAAATACACTACTAATCTTTTCAGAGGTATATATTCTTATACTCTTCTGCTGTAAGAGGTACTTAAGTTAAATTAGCACTGAGTGTATAGAAAGCTTTAGTTTGAATTTCCTATTCCTTAAGCGGAGGCATTATCCAAAACTTTGTCATCTTAATATTCTGACCTTTGGTAACTAATCCATTTCCAGGATTTCAGAGGTTATGTCTGTGTAGTTGACTTTGAAATATTATAATCTGGGAACCAGCAGTTAGCATAATGGCTATGTTGCTGGACGCCCACGTAGTTGACCGCGGTTCGCGTCCCGGACCCGGTGGCTTAAAACTCACGCCGGGCGCGTGTGCATGCGTGCCCAAGATCCCGAGAGGAGAATGGAGGAGAAGGGATTGCGGCATGACCGTCCCCCCTGGGGGGTGATTTCTCGCTTTCTGTCTCTGTGTCTGTCTCTGTCTGTCTGGCGAGCGCACACGCCCTATAAAGAAAAACCTCTCCCCCCCCCCCCCAAAAAAAAAGAAATATTATAATCTTTTCTGACTTACTGAATTTAAATGACAAGTATTCATCTTACATGTCTGAAATTTCCAGCTGAGTGCCTCTATCATATAGTGCTAGCAGGACTGACAGTATGTATATAGGTAGTACTGAGAATTTGGAGGTTCCTAGTGGTATTTTAACAGGTAAAAAAATAATTAGCAGTTATGGCCTTCTCTACTACAGCCAACTTTTCAGTTGTCAGCTCTTCCGCTGACTTCAGATCCAAGCAGTGGTTAATGGTAAAGATATAGGCCGCCTGTTATTTGTGCTGTGGTAGAACTGGCAGCAACATGTGCTCACAAAGCACCTTCTGTAGAATCAGTTCTTTCCCAAATCAGTTCCTCTTGCTTCCCACCACTAATTCAGCTGCCCCACTCAGCTAGACTACATCTTGGCTGCTTTCTTTACCTCTAGCTTTTCTGATAGCGCCTACTCCAATTGAGTTAAGGTGTCTTAAGCAAAGATTTTATAATACCACTTTGTAATGAAACTTTTAAAAAAAATTGCTGAGGCCAGCAGGTGGCATAGTGGTTAAAGCACTGAACTCTCCCGCATGACTGACCAAGTTTTGAGCCCCAGCCCTGGCAGCCTCAAAATCAAGCTGGTGGCATGTATATGTGCATGTCCAAAATCCCAAGAGGAGAATGGAAGAAAAGGGATTGCAGCATGGCCATCTCCTTTGGGGGGTGATTTTTCACTTTCCCTCACACTGTCTCTCTCTGTCCCTCTCTGGTAAGCACACACCCCCTGTGGCAAAAACCTAAAAAAATGTAATAAAATTGCTAGAGGTCACTTTTACTCACCAGAAAGAGAGGAGGAAAGTGAGAAAGCACACTACAAGCCCTATCCCCTGTTTCTCCTTTTGGGATTTTGGGCATGTGCACACACATGCTTGGCATGTTTTTTAGTCTGCTAGATCTGGAACTTTAATGGTGTGGTTGGCTGTGTGGGGTCCAGCTTCCTTAACCACCAGGCCAGGGTCTAGCCCCAAACTTTAGATACACTGATTTCCTACTGAGCAAGACTCCCTCACTGCTTCCCCTTAGCCTACATTCAAGCTAAACTACTTAAATTATCCTTATCTTTTCTATTCAGCCTATGTAATGTAGGCTTTCTTTTTCCATGAGGATTTACTTGATTAAGTTAGAAATATTTTGTGCCTTTTGTTCTTGTTGTGTTTCTGTAGTACTTTTATATTTGTACTGTTACTGCTTGGATTATTATCACCATTTATGAGTAATTCTTCTTTCTCCTATGGTATTATAAGCAGGGCTACTTATTACTGATCTTTATTATACCTCATTTTTTTTTCATTATAAATGATAACTAAATATTTTGTTTTCTATGACATAGTTATGGCACAATGCCTTCTCCATTTCTTCATCCTGTCAGGATTTGGGGCACATAAACACACATGTTCAGTGTGTTTTTCAAGCTACCAGATCCAGGATTCAAATTGTGCAGTAAACTGTATGGTATCTGCTTCCCTTAACCATTAGCCCCCACCCTCCTCCTTGGGGAGGGTCATTTCTCACTTTCTGTTTCTCTTTCTCTCTGGCAAGTGCATGCACCCTATAACAGAAATCTCTTTAAAAAAAAAAAAGGAGGAGGAGGAGGAGTTGAAACATTTTTTTTAAAAATACGTTTTTTTTAAATGTGAGTTTGTTTATTGGGACCAGCAGGTGGCGTGGTGGTTAGGGTGTTGGACTCCTTCCTACATGCATGGCCAGCTGTGGTTCAAGTTCTGGACCTGGTGGCTTAAAAAAATCACACAAGGTGAACGTGCCTGTATTTTTGAAATTCCAAGATAAGAATGGAGGAGAAGGAATTGCAGCATAACTGACCTCCCCCTCCCCTGGGGAAGCGGGGGATTTTCTCACTTTTCTTCTCACTGTCTCTCTCGAAATTTCCCTCCAGCTAGCACACATGTCCTATGGCAAAATCATAAAACAAATGAAACCCATTTATTTATTTATTTGTTTGTTTGTTGAAATATATAAGCTGCCCCACCCCTAAAATCAGCCATGTGGGAATCTAGCACTTTAACCACCACACTACCTGCTGGCTCTGGAAGAGTTGAAACTTTAAAAAAAAAATTTTTTTAAGGTTTTTGCTATAGGGTGCATCATGTACTTGCTGGAGAGAGACAGAGTGTGAGAAATCATCCCCCAGGGGGATAGCCACACCACAGTTCTTTCTCCTCCTAGGATTCTAGGCATGTACCTGGTGTGACTTTTAAGCTGCCAGGTCCAGGACACAAATTGCAGTCAGCCATGTGGGAGTCCAGCTCTTTAACCACTGTGCCTACCTGCTTGCCCTGACATATTAAATCTTAAATCCTTTTATTTAAGTTAGAAATTTTTTTTTAAAAAGGAGAAATACCAAAAAAATTGTTTTTACTTATTTAAAATCTTATTGGGCCAGCAAATGACATAGCAGTTATACCACTGGACTCCCACATGGTTGATCACAGTTCGAGTCCTAGATCTGGTGGCTTAAGACTCAGTTGTGTACATGCATTCCCAAGATCCTGGGAAGAGAAGGGATAGCTTTGTGGCCCTTTGGGGTGATTTCTCATTTCCCCTTTCACTGTCTCTCCCTCCAGCTGTGAGCACACATGCCCTAAAGCAAAAACCTCTAAGACAAAACAAAACAAAATCAACAGAGTGTATCACTCATAACTCTACAAAATCTGATAGGTATACTAAAATGTAATTTTTATTTTTATAGTGATAAATTAAATGAATTAAGACGACAAAAGGAGAAATTAGAAGAGAAAATTATGGATCAATACAAATTTTATGACCCATCTCCTCCTAGAAGGTACCATTAACCAGATTTTATGGATTTTTTTTAAATGTTAATGTTATTTTTAATGTTCTGAAGACTTAAAATTTTTTCTAAGATTTTTTAAATTCTTCTCTTAGGAGAGGCAACTGGATTACTCTAAAAATGAGAAAATTGATAAAGTCTAAGAAAGATATTAACCGGGAACGACAGAAATCTCTAACATTAACACCTACCCGCTCGGACTCCAGTGAAGGATTTCTTCAGCTTCCCCATCAAGATAGTCAAGATAGTTCTTCAGTAGGTTCAAACTCTTTAGAAGATGGCCAAACGTTGGGGACCAAGAAAAGCAGCAGTGAGTGCATCAGCTCTTTAAACGTAGTATTGATTTAGAATCCTTTCTGAAGATTTCTTTAAAAAAAACAAAAACAAAACTTCAATAGTCCTTTGAGGGAACAATCTGGTGCATGATTTCTTTTAAATTCCATATCATTATAAAGTAAATTGCATACTGCGATAGCTCTTAGTCTTGTGGGTTTTCTGTACTGTGTGTAGAGATATTCTGTACACAAAGATGCCAACATTTGACCAGGGAGGTAAAATATTATAGGAAAGACATTCATTGAAGTAAGAACCAGGCTACCTCTGCACACATACTAGTTCTATTAATATGGGCAGGCTTTTTTACCTTCACAGGGTGATTGTGAGGAGCAAGTGAGAAAGAGCTATGCATTCATTTTCATAAATATTTGTAACATAATCAGAATAATACAGTATTCTATAATGAGATTTTTGCTCATATACTTTGATGGTATCAAATTGGAGCAAAGTTCCACTGGAGAAAGCAAAGAAAAATAGATATGAATTTTAAGAAGAATTATTCATTGATTTAGAAATAACTCAAAGGTTAAAAAAATGTAAAGGTTGCTTGGTAAAGGATCAAGTAAAATAAAATAGAGGGAGATAAGTTTATGTATAAACTTGTGATTTAATTTTATTACAATTTAGAAGTATCACATTATAATATGCCCTGTGTAATTCATAGACTTTTAATTTTATTACTAGTCTGCTTAGCTAAACAGCAAGAACAAAGTAAAAGGCTAAAGAAGTGTATTTCAAGAGAAAATTCAATACTAAGCTCTATGAAGGTGTATAAGATGTTTACTACTATCAATATTCTTATATGTAAACAGGAAGCTTCTTAGACTATCATCTATGTCACTAAATTTAAACACACACACACACAAATATTTTATAAATTATTTATTTAATTTTATTTGTTATTATTATATAATTTGATGAGAGAAAGTGAAAGAGCAAGCTGCCAGGTCCGAGACTTGAACCGTGGTCAGCAATGTGGGAGTCCAACACCTTAGCCATCATGCTACCTGCCGGTCCCCCAGCTACCATTCTTTTCAAATAAATAGCAGATAAAAGCAGCTGCTTCTTTTTCCAGGGATAACATCTCAATAAGGGCAACTCAAAGCTCTCAAAATATATACAGGAGAATTATCTGTGAAAAGACATTATATTTCAGAATACAGAACAACAAAAACTCTATACATACACATATATAGGGGTATGTGTGTGTGTATATATTTATTAGTCTCAAGAAAACAGTTTTATATCTCCACATAAATTATTAAGACTGGTTTGCTGACCAATCTTTCCACCAAATCTCTATGAAACCTCTCAGTAGTCATTGTTGTAGAGAGACCATCAAGTTTTTCAAGTCTATTTTTTTTCTGTTACCTTTAGATATAACTGACATTTTATTAAATGAGAAATGGTAATGGGTATACTTACTTATTTTACTAAAGGGACATATTTCAATTCAGATATGAGCGCATATACAAAAAGGGCATAACAGGTTTTTTTTTTAGGTCATCTTGTCTATTTTAAGTATTATTCTGTCATTCTTTTAACTCTGCTGCAGCATACAGAATAAGAATAAAAAGGATTTATGTTTTAAGAGAGGATTTTTCTATAGGGTGGGTGTGCTCTCATTAGAGAGACAGAGACAAAGAGAAAAAATGAGAAATCAACCCCCATGGGGATGGCCACACTGCAATCTCTTCTCCGTTCGCCTCTCAGGATTTTGGGCATGCACACACAAGCACCCAGCATGAGGTTCAGGCCACTGGGTCCAAAACTTGAACCACAGTTGGCCATGTAGGAGTCCAGCAATGTACCAGTTATGCCATCTGTTGGATGCCAGCTTTAGAATTTTTTAAATAAACAAAAAAAACAGCAATACTAATGTTCTCTTAATTTCAGTACGCTTTAAAAAAAGAACACTGTACATCTACAGACTTAGCATAAGAAGAACCATATCACTCCCCAAACAAATTTAACTCTTTTATCCTGTCCATTTTGAAAGAGTGTCTGTCTGTAAGGCAGTCTTACAGTAGAAAACTGAGAAAGGAAAAAAAAAAAAGTAGCCAAATACAGCATGTGCATGCTGCAACCACTCAGCTTTATTTTAGCTAAGTGTCCATTTTTACATTGTTTTCAGTTTATTTCTTTTTAATCATTGAAAACAGCTGTGTTTACCAAGCTTAAAAAGAAATAGTACAAATTTAAAGCTTAAATGAATCATGATCATTCTTAATAGCAAACAAAAAACTATATGTAATCTCATTAATGTCAGTAGTTTGTCAGAAGAACTTTTTTTATTTACAAGATAATGGCGAACCATGAAAAGAGTATAGTTACTAAGGCTGTGTATTATATATTTTTAAGTCTTTTTATAGATTGTTTTCCTAACTCCTAATAAATTTTTCTAACTCTTAAATCTTATTAAAATGTAGCTTAAGAATAGTGACTCTAGTGAACAATTTTTGTTGTTTTAATGACTTCTATATTTGTGGTAAACCTTTCATTCACAAGATTTTTTTTGGCACAGTATTTTTTTTATATATATATATATATATTTTTTTATAATTTTTTTTTTATAAACTTAGCCCTGAAGCCCTTCAAAATATCTAAAGATGTTAAACATGTTTTTCTTTCATTTTTGCTTGCTGTGGGTGCCTCCTTATCTTTTAGCTTTATCAGAGTCTAAGGCTAACACTACTATTACTCTTTTTTAATCTCTTTTTCCCAATCAACCTTTTGCAAAATATACTTAATTGCTTATTTCAGCTTCATAAAGACTTTGGTTAAAAGAATGTCATGGTACCGCTATGTAATGCCACAGGATCCAGTTTAAACTGAGAAGTAATTTCCTATTTTCTTTCTCTTTTTTTGAAAGATTTTTGCATGGGTGCATGTGCTTTCTGGAGAGGCAGAGAGACAGAAAGTGAGAAGTCATCCCCCAGGGGGATGACCATCCCTTCTCCATTCTCCTCTCAGGATTTTGGGCACACAACACACCCTGCCTGAGTTTCAAGCAGCCAGGTCTGGGACTTGAACAGTCAGCTATGTGGGAGTCCAGAAACATAACCACTGTGCCATCTGCTGGTCCCCTATTTTTATTATTAATGTAAGAAAATAAAGTAATTTTTTTATTTGATTTTTTTAAAGTTTCTTTAGATTTTTTTTTTTTTTTTTTGAGAGGTTTTTGCTGTTGGGCACGTGCGCTTACCAGAAAAACAGAGAGAGACAGAGAGACAGAAAGCGAGAAATCACCCCCCAGGGGGGATGGCCATGCTACCATCCCTTCTCCTCTATTCTCCTCTCAGGATCTTGGGCACGCACGCACATGTGCCCGGCATGAGTTTAAGC
Organism: Tupaia tana; assembly: GCA_026018925.1. NCBI lineage: Eukaryota > Metazoa > Chordata > Mammalia > Scandentia > Tupaiidae > Tupaia > Tupaia tana. The sequence continues at coordinate 179,384,747 of JAKSZU010000003.1, forward strand.
CACTGGGTCTAGGACTCGAACTGTGGTCAACTATATGGGAGTCCAGCAACATAGCCATTATGCCAACTGCTGGTCCCTCTTTAGATTGTTTTAAACATCCCCTGGCACCCTAAGTTTTTTTTTTTAATGTATATTGTTTTAATATAGGAAGTGCGGTTTCCTAAATTATTGTTTTTCCAAAATAAAGCCTTATAAATTAAAAAGTGAAAGAAAATAGAGGCTTGAAAAGCCTTGTATATTTTTATTATGTACACTCTGTGACCCACCAGTAGCCTTAATTTAAAGGTATTACCTTTATAACTTAACTAGGAAAATTGGTCCCTTCATAAGTAATTCTAGGAATTTTTGGTTATAGGACTAGAGCCATCCAGGCTTTCAAAATATGTGTTCCTCATCATTGTCTTCAGTGCTTTTCCAAGTATTTTAAAGTACCAAAGTGCATATTTCATATTTCATTATCACTCCGCAGCATGAGAATAATAGCCTTAATGTAGCAAACATAGCTGAAACTCAAACATTCATTTCTGTCCTTAATTTCAACATTTAACTCCCATCTGTTCTTCTCCCTTTTTTCTTTCATCTTCCCGTTTCTGTTTTTCCTCATGCTCTGACATTAAAGTGGTTGCACTGAAAAGACTGCCCTTTTTGAGGAACAGACCGAAGGATAAAGACAAAATGAAGGCCTGCTACCGTCGTTCCATGTGTAAGACTTTATGACAGTTCAGCTTCTTTCAAATGACTACACTGGCTTCCATTACTAATTTTTCACTAACCTTTCTTTGGACTGTGCCAATTTTCTTATTTTGCAAAGTGCAGTCCTCCTCTAATGAAGGAGCTGGAAGAATTTTTTTTTTTCAAAACTGGCACTGAATTTGCATTATATGTATGTTCATTGATACATATACATGCATATGTCAGTTATACATGTAATATTCCAGTGCTTTCTACAAGTTGACAGAAAAATATGCTTAATTTTATATGCCACAGAAATTTTTTCCCCAAAGAAATTTACTTAAATAAAATATAATAAACCTTTAGTATTAGGAATTTATTTCATTAATGAACCAGATTAAATAAATAAATAAAATGGCCTATAACCCTTGAAAATGTTTGTCATTCTTTATATTATAATATTATGAGTTTTCTTTTTTAAAGTGGAATGGGCAATTACATAATTACATTAAATGTTACTTTGGATATCATCTCTTTCAGGTTTTTGTTGAATGATATACTTATTTGATCCATAAAATGAATAATTTCTTCAGTAACCTGCTCTGACCAAGGACTTTTTCATTTTCAATAATGATGCTGTATAAGAACTGCTCTTCATCTTACCTTTATTCATTCCATTTTTGTCACCACAAAACCACATTATGAAGGCTTCTAATTATATTGCACATCCCTGCACAAAAGCATGGCAGTTTTACATAGTAAAATTCCTTTCTTTGTCTTTTAAAGGGGGTGGAGGTGGGTTTAAAATATTTACTGAGAATTACCAGCCTTTGACCTATCATTTCATTTGACTGAATGCATGTCAATTCAGATGACCTTATGTTTATAGTTTTTGATACCCATTTGCATTAATCCATAGACAAAAACCAGATCATTTATAATACAAAATAGCAATAAGAGCAAATACATTAACCATGCTGATTCATTTGCTTTCATTTGCATCCCAGCCATGAATGACCTGGTGCAGTCCATGGTCCTAGCAGGAGGACAGTGGACAGGTAGTACTGAGAATTTGGAGGTTCCTGATGATATTTCAACTGGTAAAAGGAGGAAAGAATTGGGAGCTATGGCCTTCTCTACTACAGCCATCAACTTTTCAACTGTCAACTCTTCTGCAGGCTTCAGATCCAAGCAGTTGGTTAATAATAAAGGTATAGGCCGTCTGCTGTTTGCACTGTGGTGTAACTGTTGGTGACAGGAATTTTAATTTGACTTTTCCCTGTGTACATTTTTAAAAACAACAACCAATCCAAAGTAGTTTCCAAAACATGGTCTGGATTTGATTTGAGGGAATTTTCACTTAAAACATTACACAAATAATTAAAATCTTTCCTAGGCCTCCTTTTGTAATAAACAGCTAATTAACTAACAAGAAAAGGAGAAGAAACCAGGTAAAGAGTAAAAAAATAAAGGAGTGTTGGAACTTAAAAAACTAAAACTAAAACAAAAAGACTACAGCTTCAGAGAGAACCACGTAGAACAATGTAGGTTCTTGCTTTGCTCTGTTGCAGGGACACAGGGGAAATTGTTCAATTGCTTCTTACATTTTCCCCTAAGCAAGGCAACTCTCATCAGAGGTACTCTATTTCTTACTCCTTGTCCTAAGTGTCTGGTTGAGTCTAAGAAATATATTAAATCAGGATATTACACGTGATTTTAAAAGAATTTCCATGTTCTGCGTAAAGAAATTTTATAATGGAATCTTTTGTTACAAAAATATTTTTAAATTCATTTTGCTATTTTATGTAGATACTACATCTGTTGAAGACATAAGTCCACAAGGTATTAGTGATGATTCTAGTACGGGATCAAGAGTTCATGGTAAGATATGAACTTTAGAGAGTACATGTTAAATTCAAAATGGGAATGCTAAGACTCTTGTATTGAATAGGTGAATGTGGCATTGCCAGCAAGCATGTTTTCTCTATCCTGCATCATAGTAACTTCAACCATTTCTTCAAATCTAGTACTCTCTTTTGCATCTTTTAAGATTATTGCTTCATTTAAATGTTTTCTATTTTAGTCAAAGTCATTTAAAAAGTATACCTGCACAATCCTCAGAGGTAATTTTGCTACCATTTTTGTATAAGTTATATTTAAAAATACTTATTTTGGGGGCCAGCAGGTGGTGTGGTGGCTGGGGGCACTGGTCTCTCCCACATAGCCAACCGGGGTTCTAGTTTCAGACCTGATGGCTTGCTTTCTCAATTTCCCTCTCTCTCCCTTTGTCACTCTGTCAATCTCTGGTCAAAATAAAAGTAAATAAATAAGCAAATAAGTAACTTATTTTTGTAAAGGATGACCTATAAGAAATCACATTTTCTGCAATGTTGAGTATTTTCAGTTTTTAAATTTTTGTCTGGAGGAACTAGCATGTGGCATAATGGTTATGTTGCTGGACTCCCAGATAGTCGACCACTGTTCGAGTCCTGGACCTGGTGGCTTAAAACTCATGCCAGACATGTATGTGTGCATAGGCAAGATCCTGAGAGGAGAACGAAGAAGGGATTCCTGTGTGGCCATCCCCACTAGGGTGTGATTTCTCGCTTTCTGTGTCTCTGTCTCTCCAACAAGCACATGCATCCTATTGCAAAAATCTCTCTTAAAAAAATATTCTGGGTGTCGGTAGGTGGCATGGTGGTTAATGGTGCTGGACTCCCACATGGTCGACCACAGTTCAGATCCCAAACCTGGCAGCTTGCTTTCTCACTTTCCCTCTCTCTTGTTTTCTCTCTCTCTGTCCCTCTCTGGTCAAATTAAATAATAAATAAATAAAGATTAAAAGAAAAAATTTGGGGATCAGCAGATGTCATAATGGTTATGTCGCTGGACTCCCACATGGCTTACCACAGTTTGAGTCCCAGACCCGATGGCTTCAAACTCATGCCGAGCACATGTGCATGCATGCCCAAAATCCCGAGAGGAGAATGGAGGAGAAGGAATTGTGGCATAGCCATCCCCCCTGGGGCCTGATTTCTCACTTTCTGTCTGTCTGTCTGTCTCTGGAAAATAGTATCTTTTTTTTTTTTTAAGAATTATTGTATTTAACTTTATGTATTTATTTATTTATTTTAATTTGATCAGAGAGACACAGTAAGAGAGGGGAGTTGGGGGTGGGGACAGTAAGAAAGCAAGCCACCACCGTGTCCAGAACTCTAACCACAGTCAGCTCTGTGTGGGTCCGGCACCCTTAACCACCATGCCACCTGCCTGCTCCACAGAAAATTATATCTTAACAAACTAAATTATTAACAAAAAATTAGGTAACATGTTAAATAAATTCTGTATATAAGTAAGATTTTATGAAGTAGCATAGGGCTGTGTTACCTGTACAGTTGTCTCCCTTGTGTGGATATAAATACAGAACATTAACTGTGCAGTTGCTCATGTTGCTTCTCTTTGTGGCATCTTTGCTATGTGCAAGGTTCTTTGTCTGATCTGTTGTCAGTGACCTAATCACAAGCACTTTCGGGGTCTAGGGAGACATGTCATTCTATTAAACTAAAACAGTCTTAAGTATCCACCTAGAAATATTTTTAAATCTAAATATGCACTCTTTCTTCTTTTGTTTGAAACTCAAATTATTGTTTCAGAAGTGTCCTGTTGTATAGTATCTTACTGAACTATCTGGAAATGCTTTTGCACTTTAATCTGTAAGATTCAATTCTCTGTGGGCATGTTTAGCCTGTGAAAATATGCATGATTGCTTCCTCAAAGCATTCTGTGATCAGAATGTAAAGTTTAGTGTCAGCAGCTAGAAGTTTTATCATACTGTCTCCTGATTTTTTTCATTTAGCTTCGAGACCAGCCAGCCTTGATAGTAGCAGAACATCCACTAGCAATAGCAATAATAATGCTTCACTCCATGAAATCAAAGGTATGCTGTAGGTATATTTATTACTGTATTTCATCCATTTCCAATATTTAAAAGTGGGAGATGGGTAAAGTTTCTGGGGTAAAGTATAAAAGCCAAATCATCTATGTTTGCAACATAGTTCTTTGGAATATTTTATACTGTTCACATTTCTATTACAAAGTGTGTAGTACAAGTACTGTATACAAATGTAAAAACAGGAGCAGTTATTTTGGCTTCATGTTTCATCTTCACAAATAAAATAGTTTTATTGTATTCCTTATACTTCAGCATTACCTGTAGGTCCTTATTTTACTTACATTTTTGTCTTCAACATGAAAACATTTGTCCTTAATTTTCTCATAATGCATGTACATTGAATTTGTATTACTCATATGTAGTTGAATTTACCACAGAATAAGGCAAAGCATTTTTTTTTCCAATTTGAGGTTCACTTTTGTGTGTGCGTGTATGTGTTGAGTAAGAACCCTGTAGATGCACATAGCTCATAAAGTAGTTATTTCAAAATTTTTTAATATGCATTTGAAGTGAAGTTTTTATGTAAATATCTGGAAACCTTGAGTAGTGCCTTTTTTTTTTTTCTTTGATATAATGCTTATTCAGATCCTGGAATTTAACCAGTCTGTTATGGTTATTCTCTATAGTCTAGAATCGTCAAGTTACCACACATGTATTTGTTTTATTGCTTTTCAGATGGTAATACTATTTTGTCCCAGTTGTTTTTACTTTATCATTAATACAAACCTATTTTGCAGTGATTTCAAGTGGGATTATTATTTTTCATTTTTATAATCATGTTCTTATATCTAGTAGGAATATATAGTATGAAAATATAGAGGTTTTATGTCTTGAAAATTTACAAAAAATATATTTCTACAAAATGTACCTTGAGCCAAATTCTTACATGACCCACTTTACTCTTTGTGATTAGTAAACCATGGGATATTGCATTTTCTGTCTTGATGTACTATTTGCTATTAATCAAAATGAATCAGTATTCTCAAGGAATAACATAGATTTTAAGGAGCTTTATTTCAGAACTAGCTAATAGGCATTTTATGTAGTTGCTCAACCTCAACTTAGTCTTTTTAGGTAGTACTGTGGACAGTAGGATAATCAGATGATTCAGATATTTAAAAACAAATATAATTCTAATTTGATTTTACATATGTATATATATTTTTCTTTTTGGAGAGGTTTTTGCTATAGGGCACGTGCGCTCGCCAGAAAGACAGAGACAGAGAGACAGAAAGTGAGAAATCACCCCCCGGGGGGATGGCCATGCCACAATCCCTTCTCCTCCTTTCTCCTCTTGAGATCTTGGGCATGCACACACACGTGCCTGGCGTGAGTTTTAAGCCATTGGGTCCAGGACTCGAACCACGGTCTGGGACTTGAACCGCAGTCAATTACATGGGTGTCCAGCGACATAGCCATTACACTAATTGCTGGTCCCTGATTTTATATTTTTACTGGAATTTTACTGAGTAATAATATCATGTCTCCATTTGACTTTCTTTATATGTGTACTATTTAAATTTTGGTTATTCATTTAGGATGAACAATGAAGTCATCTAATAAGTAATGAAGACTTCATAGAGGCAAAGAATTAGAATAGAATTGTTTTTTATTTGCCACAACTCTTAGTTTTAACATTCTGAAGTAATCTAAAATTCATATAATCATGTTCTCGTTCTAAATTGTGAGGTATTGTATAATTACTTGAACCTGAATTTTTGTTTTTGTTTTTTTTTTAGAGTTTTTTTTTGCTATAGAGCACTCACCAGAGAGATGAGAGAGATGGAGAGAAAGTGAGAAATCACCCCCCTGGGGGGGATGGCCACACTGCAATCCCTTCTTCTTCATTCTCCTCTCAGGATTTTGGGCATGCATGCACACGTGCCCAGAGTGAGTTTGAAGCCACTGTGTCTGGAATTCGAACCACAATGGGCTAAGTGGGAGTCCAGCACCTTAACTACTGTGCCACCTGCTGGCCCGAATCTGAATTTTTAAAAATGTTTTAGTCATTTATTTATTTACTAATCAAATGTACGGAGTACCCGCTCTGAGGCTCTGTTTAGGCTTCAGGTATGGTGATAAAAGCAAATCTTTGCCCTTGTAGAGCTTACAATATTTGTCAAAGTGACAAAATAAGGAAACAGAGTATGACTGACAGTTGTTAGACTGATGAAAGATTAACATTCTTTACTAAGCATTTCCAGATAAAGCTTGAAAGTAATTTTCACTATCCATATAAGAACCTAGTCGGTAACTATTATTACTTATGTAGTATTAATCTCATTTCTGTTAATGAAATCTCAACCCACCATTTACTCCAAAAGCAGGTGCAGTAAATAGCCAAAGCAGGCCACAGAGCCACAGCAGTGGAGAATTTAGCCTACTTCATGATCATGAGGCTTGGTCCAGCAGTGGTAGCAGTCCTATCCAGTACTTGAAAAGACAGACCAGATCAAGTCCAGTGCTCCAGCACAAAATGCCCGAAACACTGGAGAGTCGAGCACTCCACAAGATCAAAACTGGTTCCCCTGGAAGTGAAGTCGTTACTCTACAACAGTTTTTGGAAGAAAGCAACAAGCTTACCTCAATACAGGTTGGTTTTATCAATGGTGACCTTAATTCAGATGAACACCATAAGTTCGATTACTGTGATTGTACTTTAGAGTTTTTTTTTTTTTTTTTTTTTTTTTGACTCCCACATGGCTGACCACAGTTCATGTCATAGACTTGGTGGCTTAAAACTCACGCCGGGTGCATGTGCATGCATGCCCAAAATCCTGAGAGGAGAATGCAGGAGAAGGGATTGCAGCATGGCCATCCCCCCAGAGGGTGATTTCTTGCTTTCTGTCTCTGTCTCTACACCCTATAGCAAAAAATCTCTCTTTAAAAAAAGGAGTTCTGGACCAGCAGGTGGCATGGTGGTTAAGGGCTCTGGACTCCCACATGGCAGACTGCAGTTCGGATCTCAGAACTGGTGACTTGCTTTCTCACTTTCTCTCTTTCTCTCTCTTACTCTTTCTCTGGTCAAATTAAAGTAAATAAGTAAAGTTAAATAAAATAATTCTTTTTTTTAAAAAAAGGAGTTTTAAGAGAGACCAGCAATTTTATGTCATAGTGCCTACTGCATCAGGAAAATTAAAACACTAATCTGTTGGGTTTGTTTTGTTTTTTAAACAGATAAAGTCCTCAAGTCAAGAGAATCTTTTGGATGAAGTGATGAAAAGTTTGTCTGTCTCTTCTGACTTTTTGGGAAAAGATAAATCAGTTAGCTGTGGCTTGGCCAGGTCAGTAAGTGGAAAAAGCCCAGGGGACTTCTATGAGAGACGGACAACTAAGCCTGATTTTATGAGACCTGGCCCTCGAAAGACTGAAGATACCTATTTCACTAGTACTGCAGGAAAACCTACACCAGGCATTCAAGGAAAGATAAAGTTAGTAAAAGAAACTTCTATGTCACGACAATCAAAAGATAGTAATCCTTATGCCACTTTACCTCGTGCAAGCAGTGTGATCTCTACTGCTGAAGGAACTACACGAAGGACAAGCATCCATGATTTTCTGACCAAGGACAGTAGACTGCCTATGTCAGTTGATTCACCATCAGCTGTTGCTGATAGCAACATCACGACAGCACCTAGTGAGTACTGTTTACGCCAGTGGTCCTCTCACGCACTTCATGGTACAACATATGCAGTAGGTTTTTGTGCCCGAAATGATTTAGCTACAGATATGCCTGAATCTCTATATTCCCAAGCTAGAAACTCAAGAACAGAAAGGTCACATTTTGTGAACCAAACTTTGGCAACTATTAGTACATCTAGTGATGCATTTGGAATATCAGCACAAGATAGCATTGGGCCATTTAGTGTGGCTCAATCATCTCAGCCATTTTTATCCCTGAATACAGAATTAGTTAGTAACATAAGTGGGTTACCTCCCAGGCCAGTCACCAGGATAACTGACCAGGCTTCTGCCTCTTTGGATAAAGCTGCACAGAAAGATAATGAACAGTTTTCTGGTGATCAGAACTCTAGAAGCAGTAACTCACAACCTTTTGTAGCTAGCAATAACCTTGTTGCTCCTGCATGCCTCTATCCTGATGACACAGAAGCTGCATTATTGGTTTCTGAAGATAATCAGACTGTTTGGTATGAATATGGGTGTGTATAATCAGACCTGCACATATAATATATATTGATGTCATTTTATGTGTCCTGTGCTCCTCTAATCAGATATAGAGAGCCACCATTGAAAAATATAATTTGGCTAAGTTTATTCTTTCATTTTAAAATTGTTGCATAGTGTTTGGCTGTACATGATGGCATGTATATAAATGTGAATGTGTAACCACATCAAGGCCTGCATGAAATGTTAATTGCATTGTACATTTTCTGCATGCTCTTAAAAACCTTATCTACATGTGATCTTCCTTCACATTTTTTGTTGCCAGAAAAAAGATTGTTACTTTGATGTCCAGAAGCATGTTAAAACACTTGCATGCTCTATTACCAAGATGACATTTCCAAATCTGATTTGCTTGGTTTCTTCTAAAATAGAATGTTCATTTACCCCCTTCCTCCTCCCTTTCTTTATTCCTGGAATGTTGATGGTATATTGTGTATGTACAGCATTAGTAAGGAAAATATGTTTTAAAAAAACTTTTTTTTTTTTTTTGCTATTTAATTACACCATCTTTTTTGTTTTATTTTCATGAAATAGTTTTTCAGTTAAACACTTTATATAACAACTATTAGCTAATTCCCATATATAAAACATTGTTCAGATTTAAACACTGTTCAAATTTAAACATTGTTAGTATTCATAAGTTTAGTGTTATTCCTAGAAACCCCATCAAATTCAAATGTGATTTACACAATAACTAGGTGCATTTGTATTAATTCTGTTTCTCTTCTACACTTTTTTTTCTATACATGTAAGAGCTTAAGTACTTTCTTTCCTTGAAGATGATTTATTTACTTAAAATCAGTTAACACAGTAGTTTGAACAGTTCTTTTTTTTATAGAGTCAAAGAGAAATAAACCAAATCATACTCAATGTATTGGAAATTTGTATTTTTATTTTTACTCAAAAAGGGCAGGTAGCAAATTTATAGTTGTAAAAACTGTAATTTCTGTAATTTGCTATTAAATTATATGTATAGTCGTTCCTGCATATCCACAGATGTAGAACCTGAAATCATATGGAACCAGTATTTCTCAAACATTTAAAAAATTAACACTTTCTGCAAATGAAATCTTACATAGATGCTCAGAATTTTTTAGACAAATTTAAAACTTTTTGCCATTAGACACACAGTCTCAACAGAGAGACAGAGAGAGAGGAGGAGCAAGCCCCCACTCTCCCATGGGGAATAGTTAACCCATCATCCCTTCTCCGTATCTCCATCCTGTCAGGATTTGAGGCCCATACACATGTGGGCCCAGCATGTTTCTCAAACTCCTGGGTCTGGGACTTGAAATGTGCGGTCATCCATGTGGGATCTAGCTCTATGACTACCAGGACACAGAGCCAGCCCCCTACCCCAATTATTTTTTTTAAGATAAAAGTGGAGCAACTCTAACTCAGTTGAGGAGTTACACTTTCTTTCTCTAAGACATCTCTCTAAATATCCTACAGTTTCACAAAGCATTGTTTGAAAATCTATTTGAAGATTTAGTACCTTAATTTTATAAACGATGAAACTGAATAGCTTTAATATGCCTGGCCTCAGTTTTTAGAAATGATACCCAGATGGGGCCAGTAGGTGGTGTGGTGGTTAAGGGGCTGGACTTACTCCCATGAGGCGGCCAACTGTGGTTCAAGTCCCAGACCTGATGGCTTGAAACTCATGCTGTGTGTGTGTGTGTATATGCATGCCCAAAATCCCAAGAGAAGAATGGAGAAGGGATTGCAGTGTGGACATCCCCCCATGGGGTGATTTTTTGCTTTCGGTCTCTCTGGCAAGTGCACACATTCTATAGCAAAAATCCCAAAAAAGGAAGAAATTATACCCAGATGATTTAGATGACATCATAAACATATTTTTATATATTAGGTCCCCTTTGACCAAAGCAATTTTAGTTATAACCAATGTAAGTAGGTATTTATAGTCTTTACATAAAATATGCCTCAGCCCTGGTTTTCTTAGTAAATAATATAAATATTTCATTCTAGATTTTTCTACCATTCTATGCAAGATTATATTTTCTTTAAAACTGTATGATGTCTATGTAGTAAACACACTATGAATTAAGCCTATCTGACACTGTGAGGCAAGAAAATGTAATTGTTACAGGTTTTTAAAAAGTAACAATAACAATAGCTTTCCTAAGAATATTACTTATAGCTTTAAAATATAAAAATCAGTTTTTGAGACCGGCAGATGGCGCAAAGGTCACATGGCTAGACTCCCCACGTGGTCGCCTGCAGTTGGAGTCCCGGATCCAGCAGTTTAAAACTCACACAGGATGTGTGTGACTTCGTGCCCAGAATCCCTAGAGGAGACTGGAGGAGAAGGGATTGCAGCATGGCCATCCCCCTTGGGGAGTGATTCCTTGCTTTCTCTCTCTCTCTGTCTCTCCAGCAATCCCACGTGCCCTATAGCAAAAAATCTCTCTCAAAAAAATATCAGTTGTTAAGCATTCAGATGTCTTAGTAGATTAATACATTTCCCTTATGGTTAAAGATTGTTTTTCCTTGCTCTACTCAGTAAGAGCCCTTTAGTTTCTTAGCATCATGAATTGTTTTGCATTTAACCTTTGATTAAATAACATGAAATGCTTTTCTCCTGCAGATATGGACAAAGTACAAGAAAGCAGAAATTCAAAAAGCAGGTCTAGGGAGCAACAAAGCTCCTAATTCTATTACCCATTACATGACATGTGGGCCAAGTGGTGAGTTTCCTGCTTAATACGTAAATGAGATTAGTCTCATTTATATAAACTAACCAAATTAAGTATGAGATCAGTGCACATTGCATTAACAGATGTAAATATTGCTTGCTTAATTTATTGACTTTTTCTTACCTACTAGTAAAATAAGATGGTTGTCATAGGTTTTTGCTTATCAGTACAGGGAGTAAATCTTTCAATGCTATTTTTCCCCCCTCAATTTAATTTTACTAGTGGAAAATATTCAAGGAATTCCTTTTTTGTTTTTCGTTTGAAGTCTTTTTGTGACAGGAATATACTTCCCCACAATTTTCTTGATAATTGCTGACAATAAACTAAATGCCTATTTTGTGAAGAGTCAAAGAAAAATTGTCTCTGATTTTCTATCATTCTCTCATTCCCATAAAAATATGTGGTGCATGCTATTCTTATAGTGGCTGCTCTTTATCTTTCTTATCTTTAAACTTTTCTTATATTTTCTTTCTTCTTTCTACCTTCCAACTAAATACAGAGAGAAAAGTGTCCTTCAGTTTCTCAGTAAGAAGCCTTTATTTCTGAAGTAACAAGACACCTAGCAACTATAAGATTCATTTAAAAATATCTTTAAAGGAGATTTAATAATCCTACGTGAATAGAGCAGGCAAGAAATACAAACCTTCATTCCTTCCTTGAATCAAGGAGCACTACTGGATTCAACTGCCAAAATTTTTAGAAGTTTTTAGGACTTAACTATATGCATTGTACTGTTAAGATCTACTGAATAAAGGACATCCTCTCACTAAGGACAAAGTATGTTAAGGTCAAAGTGTTTCAAGAAGTACTCCAAGAACAATCTACTTCTTTCATCATTTGTTTCATAAATTTACCCATGTTTGCTTAATGCTTCTGCTAAGGATTAGCCCAAATCTAGGCATTTATATTTAGTTGTGTAAACCTAAATTAAATGCTGTAGTATTTTGTGGACCGTATTATATATCAGGATACAGAGAGAATTGTTTTGGCATGTCAGAGCCTTATTTGGTTAGCAGACTGGATAGACTGCATGTGTTGGTACTTTTTTTTTTTTTTCCAAAGTCAGTTATTTTGATGGCACTGCAAAGATAAATTTGAAGAATCCATGAAATAGGAGTTATAAAAATTTTTACTGATATTAATCTTTCCATATGCTCCATTAGGCAAAACTAAACATTTATTCATGGATCCAAGGTAATTAAAAAGAGTGTTTATCTGAAAAGTTTTTATAGTAAGATGGTTTTCCAGCAAATGGCATTCCCCAAGGTAAAGCTGTTATGTCTTAACTCATCTTCCTTCCTTAGCATTGGATATATATGTGTTTTTTTTTTAACTTGAGAGCTGACTGTTGCTTAAGTTTTCTTATGGCAGAAATAATGTAAATAATTTACTGTGATCTGCATTTTGCCAGGAATTCAATATTAAGGTTATCATTTATTAATAAAAATTTTTCTGTTTTTGTCCTTTATAATAATACATTAAAATTGATAACTGTTATTGGTACTTTTGAAAGATTTGTATGCATTTGTTACCTTTAAACATTTGGAAGAAGCACAAAAAAAGTAGATTTAGTTAACCCAGGGAAACATCAATTTTTAGTCGTTCCAATTTTATATCACAGTTTTATTTTCTTATGAAACAAAAAATGCATTGATGCTCATTAATACAGATTCATTATTTAACAAATTTTAGAATAATCTTTGCAGTCGGAAATACTATTTTTTAATTTAACAGTATACTTCTTAGGCTCTCATTATCAGCTCTAAAGAACTTTTTGGAATAATTCCATATTCCACAGTGTGTGGTTTATAAACTGTGTTTTATCACTAACTCAGTAGCCATGAGAAAAGTCAGTCTCTCACCTATCTCTTTCTGTCTGTCTCTCTGTAGTAGCAGTGTTGTGTTTATAATCTACTTTCTGAAAGACCATCAATAAAAAGGAAATAGTCAACTTATTTAGTTGACCAGAAGTTGAATTGGAAGTTAGAGAACTTGAAACTTAGTCAACTCAGTGCACCATGAACTTTTAGGTTTTGCCACCAAATAATGCTGTAAAGTTAAATAATGTTGAAATTTTGGGATGAAAGGTGCTATGTAAATGTAAATACAAAAGATTCTACTGAAATACAGATATTGCACAAAAAATATTTAAAACCTGTTGTCTAGACTTTGGAACACCTCTCCAGCATGACTCCGTGGAGTCAGGAATCAAATGGGTAATGGCTATCATGGCAGTCTAGAGAAACATGCATGTAAAAATGTAAATTCATTTTTAGTTGGACAAACTGAAAGTAAATGTAGAAATTATGTTTTAGCTAAATACAGTAAGTGGGTACCTTAGATATATATTAACTAGCGTCTAATTTGCACAACTAGGACACATCCCAGGACAGTTACTGAAAGTTGAAATATTAATTAATGTGAGGTTGCCCAGTGAAGGGGGAATATGCTTATCACAGCCTGACCTCTCCAGGATGCCAATACTCTAAAAGAGAGAATCTGTTGAGTTAAGCAGCATATTACTGCTTCAGTAGATAACACTGAAGGACAGCTGGTAAAGTACTCAGTCTGTAATAGGCTGACCCTGAGAAAGGACAGGTAGAGACCACCAAGGGATCACATTGAGACTCTTAAGAATACAAATAGTATCAATTATACTCATCACCTTTTTCATACCATTTCAAGAAGGGACTAGATAAAACCACATGACTATTTTGCTTTCTGTAAAAGATAACTTCAGAAGCAGACTTTAGAAGCCTCTTTTTCCTAAAATAAACTTCTGTCAAACAAAATAATAAAGCCAATCTGTAAACTGATATAGGCCATTTTTCTAATTCGGGCCCTACATGATTTTATTTGGTTCTATTCTACATCAACACCTAAAACCCCCAAAGAAACCGAAGAATTCAGTATATAGGATAATAGCTTTGGCCTGAGCTCCAATAATGTGCTTCAGATCTGACCATGTGGGAATGTTTTGGTCTGGGTTTTTGAATTGGTGGTTACCAAAGAGTTCACAAAACAGGTATGTATGTAGCACCTCTCATGTAAGTCACAGTAAGAGCCCATTTAAGGATCACTGTGTTATAGAACGGCAGTCACCTCACAAATGAAGTACTACAGCCTGTACTGTCTTAACAGTTTCTATCGAGAGTTAAAAAAAAAAAAAAAAAAAAAAAAAAAAAAAAAAAAACTGTACCAAATCTAGAATTACAGTGGGGAGTAATAATGTATGCTAAATGACCTTTGTATTTTAAGTTACTTTCTATGAGAAAAGTGGTGAATTTTTGTTTTTCTTTTCAGCCACACTTAGTCCTGAGAATGTATTTTTTTTTCTTTAAGTCTTGAATGAATACTACAAAAGGAGCCCATTTTCTAATATAAATCTTGATGTACATGTTGAGATATTTGGACAATGAAAATGCCTTAAAAGGAATGCTTATGGATGAAGTTGCACTTCTAATACCCTTCAACAAAACCTGATTTTAATTGTCTTTTTCTTTTTTACTAAGTGGTTTTTTTTCATTGTTTGCCATTGTACTTATAACTGTTATTATTAAATACCAAATCAAATAATATAAAAGCTGTTATATTTCCTTTAAAACTAATTCTAATGAGGGATTTGGAGTTGAATGGTAAAATGTTTATTACTTGACTATACCTACTATTAGCCACAAGAGTCAGACTTATAACAGAAGGTGCACCATTGTTTGATCTTGTAAAAAACAGTTTTTCAGGGACCAGCAGGTGACGTGGTGGTTGAGGCACTGGACATTCCCACATGACTGGCCATGGTTCGAGTCCTAGACCTGATAGCTTGCTTTCTTACCTTCTCTCTCTCTCTGTCTCTCTCAGGTCAAATTTAAAATAAATGAATGAATAAATAAAGTTAAATAAATAATTCTTAAAAAAAATTTTCATTTTAGTTTTGAACACTGTTTCTCCTTAAAAAATAAGTTGGATTGGGGCCGGCAGGTGGCATGGTGGTTAAGGGTGCTGGACTCCCACATGGCTGACTGTGGTTCGAGTCCCGGACCTGGCAGCTAGCTTTCTCACTTTCATTCTCTCTCTCTCTCTCTGTCCCTCTCTGGTCAAATGAAAATAAATAAATGAATAAATAAAGTTAAAGAAAATAATTCTAAAAAAAAAAAAAAAAGTTGGATTAACATTCTTTTTTTAAAAAGAATTATTTAATTTTATTTATTCATTCATTTATTTTAATCAGAGAGACAGAGAGAAAGCAAGTCACCAGGCCAGGACACAAACCGTGGTTGGCCATGTGGGAGTGTCCAGCACCTTAACTACCATGCCACTTACTGTATTCCCTGGATAAACATTCTCATCAAACTGATATAAAAGAAAATAAAATAGAAGTGATTATTTTATAACAAGTGTTAGTAATCATTTAAAAATTGTAACAATTTTAGCCAAGTGTTATTCCTTTATTCCGTACTCTTTGCCTTGGAGAACTATTTGCAGACATAATCCATAACCTTGTTTAGATTAATTCTGTCCTGATCATTTTGGGATGAGTATTTGAAGTTTGAATAGAGTATAGTTCTTTCAATTCCAAAACAGCTTTAAATGCTATGTAATAGGGGGACCAGCAGTTGGCATAATGGCTGTTGCTGGACTCCCATGTAGTCAACGGCAGTTCGAGTCCCGGACCCGGTGGCTTAAACTCACGCCAGGCGCGTGTACGTGCATGCCCAAGGTCCTAAGAGGAGAGTAGAGCAGGGATTGAGGCGTGGCCATCCCCCCTTGGGGGGTGATTTCTTGCTTTCTGTCTCTCTCTGTCTCTGTCTTTTTGGCGAGTGCACACACCCTATAGCAAAAACCTCCCAAATAAATAAATAAATACTATCTAATAGGTTCTATAAATTAATCTCATCTTCACTTAATAGATTTTGACAAGTAGATTTTTAAAGACAGCACTGGGCCTTGCATCCTTGGGGCAAGTCTTGTTTTTCTGGGTCTGTTTTCACCAAAAAGTGGAGAGATTACTTAGACTAAATTTCTAACATGATTAATTTCTGTAATTCTGTTCACTAGTACCTTCAGTTTATATGCAAAGCAACGTAGAATTGTATTTGTCTTGCAGAGAAGGTAAAAATACTAACATGGAACCTTAGAGTTACGTAATCGTTACCTTTTTTTTTTTTTTTTTTTTTTTTTTTTGGCTTTTTAATGACAAGTTGGTGCACATTAAAACACAATTATCTTGGGGCACTTAACTCCCACGTGGTTAGTCTGTTTGAGTCGTCCCGGACCTGGGTAGCTTGCTTTCTCATTTTTCTTCTAGCTCTCCCTAGTCAAATTAAAATTAATTAAATTTAATGAATAGTTTTGGCACCAGCAATCGGCATAATGGCCATGTCACTGAACTCCCATGTAGTCGACTGTGGTTAGTCCCAGACCTGGTGGCATAAACTTACACTGTGCGCCTGCATGCCCAAGATCCCGAGAGGAGAATGGAGAAGGGATTGTGGTGTGGCCATCCCCCCCAAGGGGTGATTTCTTGCTTTCTGTCTGTCTCTCCAGAGAGCGCACAGGCCCTGTAGCAAGAATCTCTCTCTCAAAAAAAAAAATAAATAAAATAAGCCAGGTGAAAAAAATGTCAACTTTTCACACTCTGTTTTTGAATTGGCTTTTATATGATAACTTAAATCTGCATTTCCCTGAGTTTTATGCTGTTTCAGGTAGTGTAACTGAAGGGAGAGGAGTAAAATCTGATAAAGCCTAGAAGAGAGAAGAAATTAGTATAAGCATGTTCACATTTCTAACCTCTGTACAAAGAGTAAACAAATCTTTTTAATTGTATCATATACATTCTATTATTGTCAAATGTAATTGTAATAGTATGATTATGAAATAACATTTTCCAATCCTACTTCCTATATTAAAATTTTGTAAAGAGTCAGCAGGTGGCATAGTGATTAAGGCACTAGATTCCTACATGGCCAACCGTGGTTCAGGTCCTGGACCTGAGGCTTGAAACTAATGCTGGGCACGCATGCCTGAAATCCCAGGAGAACGGAGAAGAGGTAACTGTGGCATAGCCATCCTCCTGGGGGGGTGATTTCTTGCTTTCTTTCTCTCTTTGTCTTCCTAGCAAGTACATATACCCTATAGCAAAAAGGCCTCAATTTTTTGGTAAAGATTTTTTTTGAAGAGAAAGTTTATTTTTTACTGGGAAAAAAATCAATAGTTTAAAAACAGCCAATAATGGATGTCAGCAGTTACATCGCTGGACTCCTACATGGCCGACCATAGTTTGAGTACTGGACCTGGTGGCTTGAAAAAAAATCACACCAGGCTCATGTATGTTTGTGCCTAAGATCCCAGGAGAATGAGAAGGGACTGTGGTGTGGCCACCCCCCTGCAAGGGGTGATTTCTCCTTCCTTCTCACTGTTTATCTTTCTCTGGTGAGCACACACACCCTAAGGCAAAAATCTCTTTTTAAAAAATCCAATAATGAAAAAAAAATTTTTTTGGAGAGGTTTTTTCACTATAGGGCGCGTGCGCTTGCCAGACAGACAGAAAGACAGAAAGTGAGAAATCACCCCCCAGAGGGGATGGTCACACCGCAATCCCTTCTTCTCCATTCTCCTCTTGGGATCTTGGGCATGCACGCACATGCGCCCGGCACGTTTTAAGCCATCGGGTCCGGGATGTGAACTGCGGTCAACTACGTGGGAGTCCAGCGACATAGCCGTTACGCTAACTGCTGGTTCCCGATAATGAAAAGTTTTTATCCTTGCCCCAGTTTTTTTTTTTTTTTTTTTTTTTTTTTTTTTAATTTGGAAAGGTTTTTGCTATAGGGTGCATGCACTCACCAGAAAGACAGAGAGAGAGAGAGAGACAGAAAGTGAGAAATCACCCCCCAGGGGGGATGGCCACACCGTAATCCCTTCTCCTACATTCTCTCGGGATCATGGGCACGCACGCACATGCGCCCAGAGTGAGTTTAAGCCACCGGGTTCAGGATTTGAGGAATCCAGTGACATAGCCATTACACTAACTGCTGCTCCCACCCGTTTCTTTTAATTATCTTGCTGGGGAATTTATTCCTCGATCCCCATTCCTAAAAGTAACCACTAGTGACAACTTAATTCTTTCCTATATCCCTTCAGATTTCTCCATCATTTGTATAATTTTACATTAAGTTTTGCAACTTTTTTTTTTTTATGTGGGAGTCCAGCGATATAACCACTTTGCCATCTGCTGGCCCCTTAATTGCTTTTCTCAACTATAACATAAACACCCTAGAGATGTAAACTAGTTACTCACACAAGTATTCTTAATTGTTTAAGGCATTCCTATAATGAATGACAAGTATTGTCAATGGAGATGGGCGTGGAATCTGCAATTCCCTCTTCATTTCACCCTTTTAGGATTTTGGGCACTCACAGGATCTTGGACACACGCACACACACACGCCAGGCGTGAGTTTAAGCTGCCGGATCCGGGACTAGAACCATGGCCAACAATGTGGGAGTCCAGCAACATAGCCATTATGCCAACTGCTGGTCCCAATTTTATTCATTATTTTTAATTTGACTATAGAGAGAGCAAGAGAGGGAAAGTGAGAAAACAAGCCACCGGGTCCAGGACTGGAACCGCAGTTAGCCATGTGGGAGTTTAGAGCCTTAATCACTGTGCCACCTGGCGGCCCCCAATACATCTTTTTAAAAAGAGCTATTTTCAGGGGCAGGCAGATGCTGTGGTGGTTAAGGATGCTGGACTCCCACCTGGCTGACTGTAGTGCAAGTCCCGGACCTGGCAGCTTGCTTTTTCACTTTCCTTCTGTCTGCCTGTCTTGCTCTCTATCCCTTTCTGATCAAATTAAAAATGAATAAATAATCAAGTTAAAAAGAAAGAATTCTTTTTAAAAAGCTGTTTTTAGATTAAATATTTCTCCTAAAATGATTTAGATTGCCAACAAACCAAAGGTATTAATTCCTCTTATCCCTTTTTTTTCTAAGAAGTATTTTATTTATTTATTTTAATTTGACCAGAGTGACAAGAGAGAGAGAGCAAGAGAGAGAAGGAAAGTAAGCAAGCTGCCAGGTCCAGAACTCAAACCATGGTTGCCATGTCTGAGTCCAGTGCCCTTAACACCACACCACCTGCTGGCCCAAATCTTACCACTTTCAATACTTTTTATAAATTACAAGTTAGAGCAGCTTTCAGATATAAATTTATTCTAAAAATAAAAGAAACATTCCTAATATTTACTTGTTTTTATCAAAATTTAGTATGATGGGATCATGTCCTGTCTTCTTTACAAATGTAAGAAAGTCTTCAGGGCTCAATCCCATGGTTGCAGCATTGGTCATTGGATGAAAATATATCTTTTCATGTCCACCTTCCAGAAATGCAGAATCCAGAACAAATTTCACATTGCCATCATCACAGAAGAGTGCCAAGGGTGTGGCACAGCCTTGGCCAACTTTAAGTTTTTCTAACATGGCTGTTTCCTCAGCAAATCGCAGATTTCCACTCCCAACACCTAATTGCTTGGCAAGCTCATTTAAATTAATTTGTCTATCATGAAGAACTGTCACTAGCCAATAGCTTTTTTTCTTTTTGTCTTTAAGAAATAAGTTCTTACTATGTGCTCCTTTCAAATGTTGGATATGAGGCATCATTTCTTCAACTGTAAACACCTAAAAAATACCACAGAGAACAGTTTAAAAATTAATATGCATTCACACACATTTATTCTGCTTGCCTATTGAAAACAGGAAGGGAGTCTCACCCTGAATTTCACTGGTCGAGACCCATCTCTGGCTCATTGCCAAATAATTTGTTAAAAGCCTTTGCCATCTTAATTTTTCGATCTCAAGATTTCAGGCAGTTTCTCCTAAGCCAGTTTTCTATTCAATTATCTGACCAAACACTCACATTCATAAGAAGTTTTTTTGCTTATTTTTAAACCTTGGTACTGTTCTTTAGCATTCTGTTACATTTAGACTATATGAAAATCTCCACTCTACAAATATGTAACCACGAGGAGAGGAAGAAAGCAGGGATTAAGGCCCTGGAATAATAACAGAAAAGCTGGCAAGTAAAAAAGGGGGAGTATGTGACTATGGGAGGAAGAAGGGATTGCATTATGGTTAAGTTTGTAAAAATGAGGAATAGTAACTTCTAATGTTTTCCCCCACTCTTTGGAAAATACTAGTTAGCCATTATCAGTTGTCACTCTAACTCTAGCCTTAGGTAAACTATATTTCTGCACCATTTAAGTTACACAATGGTTAGGCGAAATACTTGTAAGCCTTAATATCAACACAGTAACCCAAGATAAAATTTATGACAATACCATACAGTTTTGTGACCACTTTTTTGCGGTGTTGATTATAACTACACATAAAATATCCAAGTGACTAACATCCCACACCAGTTTAAGATGCACAGGTTCGGGCCAGCAGGTGGCGGGGTGGTTAAGGTGCTGGATCCCACGTGGCCAACTGTCAAGTTCCAGTGCTGGACCCAGCAGCCCACATCCGTGCCTGCGTGCCAAAGGGGCCATCTCCCCCTGGGGGAATTCTCACTTTCTCTCCTCTGCAAGCACACGCGCCATATGGCAAAAATCTTTTCTAAAGAAATTGCAAAGGTTATCAGTATTTTGTACCGGTTCAAAAAATGAAATGTAATCAAATCACTTCAAGAAAACAAGTTTCCTCAAAGGGAAAAAAAAATAAGTCGAGGCGTTCTGGGACCCAGAACACGGTAAAGAAACGTTTCCGTATGATCTGGGCTACTGGGTGCTTCAGGTGAGCCCACTCCCTTGGGCCAGGCTGTCCCGGTGGTCACCCTCAGGCGGGGACGAGAGGCTCACCTCGGGATGCTCCACGACCTCGGTGCGGATGTTCAGGGCTCCGAGCCGCTGCTCCAGCTCTGCCCGCAACCCGGCGCCCGCCATGCTGCAGTCGTGGCGTGCGCCCGGGCTAAGTTTCCGGAAGGACGTCGGCCGACGCCGGAAGTCCCCGCCCACCCCGAGGCCCCGCGAGGGCGCGGCTCCGGGGCGCTCACCTTGGCCTTTGCGGAGCGCTCGGGCTGGTTCCGATTGAGGTGGGTCTCTACCCGGCTCTCCCGGCCGTCCTGATCCAGTTTAAAGTTTCGTATTTCCCGCGTATCTTCCATTTAAACAGAACCAAAGTCAGGGAGCAACTTTCCCCTTCAGGAGTGTGGAAGGGGACGGACATCCCTATCATAGACTTGCGCGACTTGAATTTATAAATTGTACATTTACCTTTTCTAACGGTTTGGTTTTTGGGGTTTTTTTGGAGACGTTTTTGCTGTAGGGCACGTACGCTCGCCAGAAAGAGAGAGGGAGAGAAAAAGCAAAAAATCACCCGCGGGGGGGATGGCCACTCTGCAATCCCTTCTCCTCTCGGGATCTTGGGCATGAACGCACGCCGGGTCCAGGACTCAAAACGTGGTTCACTACGTGGGAATCCAGCGACATAGCCATTACGCCAACTGCTGGTCCCTCTGATGGTTTTATTGTTAATCTAGTAGTAAATTATCAGTGCCAACCTTGACTCACCTCAACCTTTTTTGAGGTCGTTTGACTACCTTTTGTTGGATGTTTTCAATTATCTTGGGAAACTCAGCCCGTGAATAATGCTTGTAATTCCACGTTACGGTTTCATTTATGAATTTAAGACTCAAATCCCAGATGAAATGCAGACATTCCTAGGTCGTTTGAGTACATACGAGTGGGTCTCAGTAATTTCTGGGGTGGGAGTTAAAGGTCAGGAGGAGGAGGCCTCCTTAAGACACAGCTAATTCTGTATCTACCATAGCCTTGGAGGAGTAGACTTGACAGTTTCACCCAGAATTGACCCTGGATAGCACAATTTTCTTAAACTTGTCAGCCTAACCCACCTCTTAACCTATTAATCCATGTTTTCCTTGAAAGACTACATCCAATTCTTTGATGTCAGATTACAAAACTAGCAACAGGCCACTTCCCATGATCTCGTAAATTTGGAGAAATGAAAGAAATATTCCACATTATAGCATGTTTAGAAAACAGGCAAGAAAGAATCTGTCCATCTCATGCTGTTCATGTGATGTTACTGTCATTTTGGTGCATCCAGTCTCTCTTGTTTCTTTTGTTATTTTGGCTACACATAATTAGTTTCTTTAGATAGTTGAAACCCTCATACATTAGTAATTTTGCATCATGTCTTTTTTTTTTTTTTATTTTTTTTGGAGAGGTTTTCACTATAGGGCGGGTGCGCTAGCCAGACAGACAGAGAGAGACATAGAGACAGAAAGTGAGAAATCACCCCCCCGGGGGGGATAGTCACGCTGCAATCCCGTCTCCTCCATTCTCCTCTCGGGATCTTGGGCACACACGCACACGTGCCCGGCGTGAGTTTTAAGCCACCGGGTCTGGGACGCGAACCGCGGTTGACTACGTGGGAATCCAGCGACATAGCCATTATGCTAACTGCTGGTTCCCACATCATGTCTTTTTTTACTTAGAAGCGTTTTCCTCTATTAAGACTGTATTTTACATTTTTAAAAAAATAGTTACTTATTGGGACAAGCCGTTGGCGTACTGACTATGTCACTGGACTCCCATGTAGTTGATTGTGGTTCAAGTCCCAGATCGGTGGCTTAAACTCACGCCAGACGCCTGTACGTGTGTGCCCAAGATCCCTAGAGGAGAATGGAGGAGAAAGGATTGTGGCATGGCCATCTCCCCGGGGGGTGATTTCTTGCTTTCTGTCTCTGTCTTTCTAGTGAGTTGCATGCACCCAATAGCAAAAACCTCTCAAAAAAAAAAAAAAAAGTTACGTATTATCATTACTTTTCAATTTTGACCAGAGAGAGAAAAAGAGAACAAACCACCAGGCCCACAATTCAAACCACAGTCGGCCATGTGGAAGTCAGTGCCTTTAACCACCATGCTACCTGCTGGCCACAGTATTTTACTTTAGTAATAAATACATTTCATATAGCCATATCATAATTTTCTTAACCATTTCCATATTGGTAGACATCCTTGACCTGATTGAGTCCTGATATTCTAAATTGATTTCCAAATTAATTATAATTTATTAGCAGTATATGAATTAATTCATCTTTTTATATTTTTGCCACTTTTGGAGTATATACATATTTTTAATTTACAGATTTAACAAAGGGGTACTTACTATGTAATGTGCATTTCTCTGACTACCAGGGACCACATTTCCATGCTTATTTTATTTCTCCATTATGAATCAGCTTTGTTCATGTCTTGGCTCTGTGAGCCACTAAATAAAAAAAATTTGGGGGGGGGGGAGATTTTTGCTATAAGGTGTGTGCACTGGCCAGAGAGCAACAGAGAAGAGGGAGAGAAAGTGAGAAATCACTCCCAGGGTGTGTGTGTGGGGGCAGTGGCCATACCACAATCTCCTCTCCTCCATTCTCCTCCTGGGGTCAGCAGGTCGCTTGGTGGTAAAGGTGCATGGGTGACTGCAGTTTGAGTCTCGGACCTGGTAGCTTGCTTTCTCACTTCTCTCTTTCTCTGTCCCTCCCTGGTGAACACATGTGCCCTATAGCAATTTTTTTAGAGATATTTTTGCTATAGAGCACATGCACTCACTGAATAGACAGAGACAGAAAGCAAGAAATCACCCCCCGGGGTGGGGGAGAATGGATGGCCATGCTACAGTCCCTTCTCCTCTATTACCCTTTCAGGATTTCGGGCACCTATGCACACGTGTACATGCACCCACTGTGAGTTTCAAGCCTCCGTGTCTGGGACTTGAACCACGTTCAGCCATGCTGGAGTCCAGTGACATAACCATTATGCCATCTGCTGGTCCCATTCCTATACCAAATTTTAAAAAATAAATCTTTTTTTTTTTATTATTACATTTAATCATTGCATCTCTTCACGTGTACAACGTGGTTTTTCCCAGCATGAATACAGTGCACATTAGTCGAGACAATGATATTACCATATACATTATCATCAACAGACAACTTTTCATTTTTGTGTCTACTAAGTGTGTTGTTTGTTCCCTGAATCCCTCCCTTCTGCCCTCAATTACTCATTCCCATTACCTTTCCCATACTGTCTCTAGCATCCACAGTTGCCTTCCCTGCTATTATACTCTCCAGTTTTTTCAGTTTTTTTTTTTCTTTCCAATTGTCAGCTCGTAAAGTTTTTAACAATAGGGAGCATAGATTCTATTCAGGGTTGGATTAAGGGTGGGTCTCATGTAGTTCCGCAATTGTAGGTGAATCTCCATGTAAGACAGTTTCAGGAAAGCGGTTCTTGAAGGCAGAGATGATTATCAGTTGATGCGGCACAGCATCCATCTTGTGGATACCAGGAATGGTGTTGTGGGGATCTGCAGCGTGAGTCATCCTCGGGTATCTGGCTTCCTTAAGAATGGTAGAGTAGTTCTTGTTTTTCCCTGAGGTAATGCAGGGCTGGTGACCATCATCTTCTCACTGTCCATAGGCGGAGACAATCCTCCTATACGATATATTTCTCAATTGGTTTCAGACAGCTAAAGCTTCTTTCTGTTGTTTGTAGTTGCAAGTTCTTAGTCCTAGTTTTCGGCCTCTGTTTGTCGCCTGAGGCCAGCGGCCACGCACAGGTGCAGGCCCGGCGGCCACGCGCAGGCCTGGGGCCACGCACAGGCCCGGCGGTCAAGCGCAGGTGCAGGCCCGGCGGCCACTCTCAGGCCCGGCGGCCATGCACAGGCCCGGCGGGCCGTGTGCAGGCCTGGCCAGCCCGGCGAGGCGGGTGGGGCTGCCGCCGCGCAGCCCGGCGAGCAAAAATAAATCATTCTTAAAAGAAAAAGAGGGACCGGCAGTTAGCGTAATGGCTATGTCGCTGGACTCCCATGTAGTCGACCGTGGTTCAAGGCCTGAACCCGGTGGCTTAAACTCACGCCGGACATGGACGTGTGCGCCCAAGATCCCGAGAGGAGAATGGAAGAGAAGGATTGCAGCATGGCTATCCCCCCTGGGGGGTGATTTCTCACTTTCTGTCTCTCTCTCTCTGTCTTTCTGGTGAGTGCACATGCCCTATAGCAAAAACCTCTCCAAAAAAGAAAAGAAAAATTGAGGGACCAGCACATGATGTGGTGGTTAAGGGCACTGGACTCCCACATGGCTGACTGTGGTTGGGCTCGCAGACTTATCAGCTTGCTTTTTCACTCCTCCCTCCCACTCTCTTTCACTCTGTCCCTCTCTGGACAAATAAAAATAAAATAAATAAAGCTAAACAAAATAATTTTTTAAAATTACACTTTTGAAGACATGGCATATCTCAAGTGATTATCCTTAAATGTCTTTTAAGAATATCTAATCTTGGGAACCAGCAGTTAGCGTAATGGCTGTCGCTGGACTCCCACGTAGTCAACCGCGGTTCGCGTCTCGGACCCGGTGGCTTACAACTCACGCCGGGCGCGTGTGCGTGCGTGCCCAAGATCCCTAGAGGAGAATGGAGGAGAAGGGATTGCGGTGTGACCATTCCCCCTGGGGGGTGATTTCTCGCTTTCTGTCTCTATGTCTCTCTCTGTCTGTCTGGCGAGCTCATGCGCCCTATAGCGAAAAACCTCTCCAAAAAAAAAAAAAAAAAAAAAGAAAGAATATCTAATCTGTGCGGAACCAGCAGTTAGCGTAATGGCTATGTCGCTGGACTCCCACATAGTCAACCGCGGTTCGCGTCCTGGACCCGGTGGCTTAAAACTCACACCGGGCGCGTGTGCATGCGTGCCCAAGATCCCGAGAGGAGAATGGAGGAGAAGGGATTGCGGCGTGACCATCCCCCCGGGGGGTGATTTCTCGCTTTCTATCTCTCTGTCTCTCTCTGTCTGTCTGGCGAGCGCATGCGCCCTATAGCGAAAACCTCTCCAAAAAAAAAAAAAAAAAGAATATCTAATCTGGGCAAGTAGGTATCATGGTGGTTCAGTTGCTGGATCCCATATGGCCAAATCTCGTGGTTTAAATCTTGGACCTGGTGGAACCTGAAGAACCTAGACCTGAAGAACATGCCAGACACGTGTACCCAAAATTCCAAGAGGAGAAGAAATTTCAGTGTGGTCATCTCCTCCCCCAGGGGGTGATTTCTCACTTTCCCTGTTTCTACCTCTCTCTGGGCAGCACATGCTCCCTATGGCAAAAATCTTTAAAAAAAAAAAAAAAAAACCTAATTCGGCCATAGTGACGTGAAGGCAAGTGTGAGAACTGTAATCTGATTGCCTCTAAAAAGTTCAAAAGTATGTCCAATAGTAGGAAAATGTTAACCAAGTGTGTGAAGTGTGTGTATGTGTACGTGTGCGTGCGTGTGCATGTTTTTTTTTCCTGGAGAGGTTTTTGCTATAGGGCATGCGCGCTTGCCAGAAAGACAGAGACGAGAGACAGAGAGATAGAATCACCCTCCCAGGGGATGGCCACACCACAATCCCTTCTCTGTTTTCCTTTCAGGATCATGGGAACGCATGCACACGTGCCCCGTGTGAGTTTAAGCCACTGGGTCCAGGACCTGAACCTTGGTCGACTACATGGGAGTCCAGTGATGTAGCCATTACTCTATCTGCTGGTCCTGCATGTGCATATTTTTGAGAAATTTTTGCTATGGGGTGCATGCGATCACCAGAGAGACAGACGGAAAGTGAGAAATCACCCCCACTCCCGTGGGGATGCCCATGTCACAATCCCTTCTCCATTCTCCGCTCAGGATTTTGGGCGCAAATACACACCCCGGTGTGAGGTTCAAGGCACCAGATCTGGGACTCAACCATGTGAGAGTCCAGCGATGTAACCATTTTGCATCAGCTGGTCCCTGACCAAGTGTTTTTAGTTCTAAAATTCCTGGTACTATTTCTCTGTCCGTTTGTATTGCACGATTTGTGCTTTACTTTGCAAAGCCAAGGAATGACAGTTACAACAAAACAAAACATTTAGAAATCTTGGGTTTTGTTTTGAGATTTTTGCCATAGAGTGCCTGTGCTCGCTGAGAGGCAGGGGGAAGTGAGAAGTCACTCCACAAGAGGGATGGCTACACACCAACTCTCTTCTCCATGCTCCTCCTGGGATTTTGGGCATGCAGGCACAGGATACTCAAGCCGCCAAGTCCAGGACTCAAACCACAGTTGACTACATCTTAGTCTAGCGATGTAACCATTATGGCATCTGCTGGTCCCAGGGGAAACCTATGCTTCCTGCTGGTCCTAAAGTCTTGTAATTTTTATCTGCTTCTCTTCAGCCTTCATCAGCTTTCTTTGGGAGACACAAAATGCCTGCGTAGTTCTTTGTGATTTCTTCCTTGCTAAGGGACAAGCTAAGGAGAGATGACTGTGGTTGCCAGCATGCACTGGGCAGCAATTCACCCTTTGCTCCTCTTGCAAAACATACCATTTACCCCTAATGGTCACCAAGAACTGCATTTGGTCAGGGGAAAAAGACATAGCCCTTTAAAGGAGCTTTTAGCCAAGGCTTCAAAAGGCAAGAAGGTTGGAAAATCACGCCAGAAGAGTGTGCCTCAAAATCCGAAAATGGAGGAGAAGGGATTGCTGAGTGGCCATCTCTTATAGTGGTGATTTCTCACTTTCCCTCTCTGCCTCTCTAGCCAGTACACTTGGCCCCACAGCAAAATATCTCAAAAAAAAAAAAAAAAAAAAAAAAAAAAGACACAGGTATCATTTTATTTATTTATTTTGGAGAGGTTCTTTTTTTTTTTTTTAAGTTAGGGACTCGGACCGGGGTCGACTACGCGAGAGTCCAGCGATGTAACCGCCACGCCATCTGTTGGTCCAGATACCTGTGCTTTGAAGGACACTTTTCCCCACTTAACGTTTTGTGTAGGCACCCAAGCCACTCTTAATCCCAGATGAGCAGTAATTTATTACCTAGAAAGGGAAGCGGCCTGCGGAAGCGATTAACCTCGCGCCGCCAACCCAAGGAGGAGGTTTGAAGTGGCGCTCCGGAGCACTTTGATAGCACTTAGCCCTTGGGCAACCGCTACTACTCCGAATTCCGGGAACAGCCATTTCCGGCGGGACCGGAAGGCGAGGGGAACCGTTTGGGGAACGGACTGACCTGAACATTCTCCCGGGTCCGGAAGGTGTTCGCCGGGAATCAGACTCGTGAAATCCGGGGCTTTAATGTGGAACTCAGTGAGTGGGGTCCCTTAGTTAGGGTCGTCGGGTGGCGCATATTGTTTGGTCCAAGGGGTCAGTGGCACAAATCACGTGAATTCATAACTGTCGCGCGTTCGGAAGCCTGCTCAAGATGCACTGAGTCCCCGCCTGAGCCCACGTTGGGCACTCTCGAGAACAGGGACATTGCTTTGTCGGAAGCGGCCGGCTATGCCCCTGCCTGCGCGCCGAGACGAGTGCGGTCCTCACCCTTGGCCTCCTCTGCGCCCAGAGCTTTCTGGACTCAGGTTCCTGAAGCGTTCCCCGGATCCAGGTTTTCTCAGCGACTTCTTGTTACCCTTTAGATAAATTCCAAAGCTTCCAGGGCTTACATTCAACTACGTATTTCAATATCCTTTTTTTTTTTTTTTCCTCCTGATTCCTTGGTAAGATATTCCTAGCGGTGAAACAAAACAACACTGGAGGGAGTCAGAAAAACACTTCCTGGGACCAGCAGTTATCGTAATGGCTATGTCGCTGGATTCCCATGTAGTGGACTGTGGTTCGAGTCCCGGACCCAGTGGCTTAAACGTGTGTGCGTGTGTGCCCAAGATCCAGAGAGGAGAATGGAGGAGAAGGGATTGCGGCATGGCCATCCCCCCGGGGGGTGATTTCTCGCTTTCTGTCTCTCTCTCTCTGGCCAGCGCACGCGCCCTATAGCAAAAACCTCTCCCAAAAACAAGAAAAAAAAAAAAAAAAAAGAAAGAAAGAAAACCAGTCCCTGACTGCCATTAACTAGTGGTATGACCTAGGACGTCCATTTGATACACCTCTGTCATACTATTTGGATCCCTTCTGGATCCCGGTTTCCTTTCCTGGAAAATGAGGGACTTGAAATGAGCACCGAGATTCCTTCCAGTATTGACATTTGGGTTATTGTCCCAATATGCCTTTCTGTAATTTCTGCTTTAAACATACCAGTTTTGGTTACTCTGCAGGGTCCTTTCTCCCACTGCTCCCTTAATCTGTGTCAAATCTGGGTCCAGACTTACTTAAACATAATTTACTACGAAATACTATGTTTTCTGGGCACTCTCAAATACAGGGCACACAGATATTTACATGTGCCCTTCTTGAAGTACCTAATGTGTATAAAGAGTTGGTTACTGTTGAACTAATTTCTAAATCTTAGTGTTTTTGTTTCTTTGACTTTAAGTCATGTTTCTTTTGATCTTTACTTGAATAAGTTTTTAAAGGTAAAATTCTTGCTATGTAAAATACAGATATAGTCTCAGAACTGAAAATAAAATTAGCAGCTTGTGATTATTTTAGAGTTGTAATAACATCCTCAAGTATTTAAGCCATCGCTAAAGAAACATATGATATAGTTTTTGTTTCCTTTTTTTTTTTTTTTTGGAGAGGTTTTTGCTATAGGGCGCATGCGCTCGCCAGACATAGAGAGACATACAGACAGAAAGTGAGAAATCACCCCCCAGGAGGGATGACCACACTGCAATCCCTTCTCCTCCATTCTCCTCTTGGGATCTTGGGCACGCAGGCACACGCGCCCGGCGTGAGTTTTAAGCCACCAGGTCCGGGATGCGAACCGTGGTCGACTACATGGGAGTCCAGTGACATAGCCATTACGCTAACTGCTGGTTCCCTGTTTGTTGTTGTTGTTTTTTTTTAATAACTTTATTTATTTATTTATTTTGATTTTACCAGAGAGGGACAGAGTGATAGAGAGGAAGTGAGAAAGCAGGTTGCCAGGTCCGAGACTTGAACCACAGTTGGCCATGTGGGAGTCCAGCACCCTTAACCACCACGCCACTTGCTGGCCCCAGTTTTTGTTTGCTTTTAGACAGGTCTCTATGTCATGGTCCTTCTGCCTCAGACTCCTAAATAGCTGGGATTGTAGGCTCCTAAAACCAAACAGGCTTTTCAGAGTTAACAGGAATAGAATCCTGACCTGCCATCTGTCTTCAGCCTGCCCTGTAGCAGTGTCAACCAGCTTGCTACCCACTGTACCATATGATATAGTTGTTGTTTTAAAGAGGTTATTGCCTTAGGGTGCATGCTCTCACAGGAAAGAGACAGAGACAGTGAGAGGGAAAGTGATAAATCACCCTCTCTGGGGGGATGGCCATGCTACAGTCCCTTCTCCTCTATCCTCTTCCCAGGATTTTAGGCACACACGCACGCATACTTGCGGGGCATGATTTTCAAGCCATCAGGTCCAGGATACAAACCACAGTCAGCCATGTGGGAGTCCAGCCAAGTAACCACTCTGCTGTCTCATGACTCCACACATGATGTAGTTTTAAACTAGTTAATGATAAAGTGTATGCATCATCTCATTTTTTCCTTTTTCCCCTGTACCAGGAAGAATACATATCCAACAATTTTTACTTTCTTTTTACCAAGATCAGGAAAATGAGGCTCAAAGGAGACAATCAACCTTCTCAATCAAGATAATAATTGCTGGTATATGTCAGAACAAGTGTCCACCCAAGGTTCTTTTGTTGCCTTGTCAGGTACTTTATGATATTGTGCCTATTTTAGTTATTTATTTTCTTTCTTTTTAAAATAGTTTGTATACTATATGTACTATGTCAAGACCATAAAGTACATTTTAGGATGATTGGTTGAAATGTAACATTCAAATTTTTATTTTAACAGGAATTTTTTGCTATCGGGCATGTGCACTCGCCTGAGAAAGAAGAGAGACAGAAAACGAGAAATCACCCCCCGCCCCGGGGTGGCGGGGATGGCCACGCCGCAGTCTCTTCTCCATTCTCCTCTTGGATTTTGGGTAGGCATGAGTCCAGTGTGAGTTTTAAGCTGCCAGGTCTGGGACTGGAACTGTGGTTGATTACGTAGGTGTCCAGCTATGTAACCATTATGTAACCATCTGCTGGTGGTCCCGAAATGTAACATTTAAATTTTAATTTAATGTGCAGTTACCTAGCAAAGCTTATCTGTTCAGAGCTTTAATGTCTTTGGTCACATCAAGTAACTACTACCATTTATGAATACTTTTAGAGAATTTCCAGCAGAAAATATAAATATATATAATAAGTATTACATATAACATATATTGGGTTGTCAGAAAAGTCATGACACGTTTTTGCATAGAAAAAGAGAGAAAATATGTCATGACTTTTCTGACAACCCAATATATAATATAACACAAATTTTGGCAAGGCTTCCAAATGTACAGTATTTGTGAATTTTGTGTGATTTATGCCACTGACCCTTTGGACCAAACATATACCAACAGTATATGTTATATATAAATATAAAATTGCACGTTATAGAAATGCTGTTTTATGAGATAAAAACATTAAAAAATGTAAGACAATGTAAAAGTTTAGAATTTTATTTCAAATAGCTTTATATGGTCAAAGTAAGCATGTTAAAATATTCCATAATTTTAATACTTTTTCTGTAATATTGAAAAATGTTTATTTACGTAAAACAATATTCAAAATATATTATTTAATAAAAATAAGTCTAAAACAAAGTATCTGACTGCATTTTTATAAGTAAAATAGACACAAACTCAAAAGGCTTAAAAAGATACATATTAAGATCTTAACTGGGGACCAGCAGTTAGCGTAATGATCATGTCGCTGGACTCCCACGTAGTTGACCACGGTTCGCGTCCTGGACCTGGTGGCTTAAAACTCACACCGGGTGCGTGTGTGTGCATGCCCAAGATCCCGAGAAGAAAACGGAGGAGAAGGGATTGCGGCGTGGCCATCCCCCCTGGGGGGTGATTTCTCGCTTTCTATCTCTCTGTCTCTCGCTGTCTGTCTGGCGAGCGCACGCACCCTATAGCAAAAACCTCTAAAAAAGAAAAAAATGTTAACTAAAGGGGCACAGCAAATGGCATAGCAGTTAGATTGCTGGACTCCAACATGGTCAGTTGCAGTTCGAGTCCCAGACCTGGTGGCTTCAAAGTCATACCGGGCATGTGTGTGTGTGCGTGCCCAAGATCCTGGGAGGAAAACAGAGGAGTGGCATAGCTATCTCCCCCAGGAAGTGATTTCTTGGTTTGTATCTCTATTTTCTGTGGCATGCGCACGCATCCTATAGCAAAAAAAAAAAAAAAAGATGTTAACTGAGGGACTGGCAAATGGCTGAATGGTTACGTTATTGGACTCTCACGTAGTCAACCATGGTTCCAGTCCCATACCCATAGTTTAAATCACACCAAGGGGCCAGCAAGTAGCATGGTGGTTAAGGGTACCGGACTCCCACATGGCCAACCATGATTCGAGTTCCAGACCTGGCAGCTTGTTTTCTCACTTTCTCTCCCTCTCTGTCACTCTGTCCCTCTCTGGTCAAATTAAAACAAACAAACAAAAAATCAACTAAATAAAATAAATTTAAATAAAAT
This sequence comes from Tupaia tana, assembly GCA_026018925.1. Lineage (NCBI taxonomy): Eukaryota > Metazoa > Chordata > Mammalia > Scandentia > Tupaiidae > Tupaia > Tupaia tana. The sequence continues at coordinate 179,417,784 of JAKSZU010000003.1, forward strand.
AATTAAAAAAAAAAACTCACACTGGGCCTTTGTGCTTGCATGCCCAAGATCCTTGGGTGAGAAGGGATTGTGGCATGGCTTTCCTCTCCTGGGGGGGTGATTTCTCACCTTCTGTCTCTCCAGCAAGCGCACTCCCTTCCTCTAGCAAAAATCTCGCTCTTAAAAAAAAAATGTTAAGTGGGTAGTTTGGGAAGGCAAGGGGAGAGAAAATGAAAAAGTCCCCCCAGCCATGCTACAAGCCTTTCTCTTCTGTTTTCCTTGTGGGATTTTGGGCACAAATGCATACATGCGTGGCATGTTTACTTGAGCCACCCAGGATTTGAACTACACAGTTAGCTTTGTGAGATCCAGCTGCCTTAACCAGCATACCCCAGGATGGCCCTAGAGGGAAAAGCTTTAAGAACTGAAAGACAGTTCCAGCTAGAAGAAGCATGCAAAGCTTCAGAAATTAGATGACAAACCACTGGAGATTATAAATGGATCAGAATAACAAAAGCTTAGGATATAGGAATAGGGAGACTGCAAAAGTGTAAAAGATGAAGTGAGAGGTTAGCAGAGGGTGGATGGTGAGTCCTACATAACACGTTAGGAAGTTGTATATTAACTTGGGGTTAATGAGGAGCCATTGGAAGGTGCTTAGCAGAGGTGATGAGTTCAAATTTGCATTTGAGAAAAATTACTGTAGTTGTGATTTGGTTGGTTGGTGTTTATAAAGAATGAAAAAAGACCCTTATAAAGTTATTGGGGCTGGATGGTGGCACAGTGGTAAAACATGATATTCTGCAAAGCAGTTCCACACAAGAAGGTTCTGAGTTCTTGTCCAGAGACTTTTCTGAGTGTACCAAGCTTGCACATGTCCATGATCTGGGGCTTGCTGAATCTGGTGGTAGATTGCAGCTTCAGTACCCTGGTGCATGTGCTGTCTTTCTGTCTCTCTCTCTTGGTCTGTCTTGCTCATGGAAGAAATAAGTAAGCTTAAAATTTTTTTTATTTGGGAACAGCAGATGGCATAGTGGTTACATCGCTGGCCTCCCACGTAGCTGTTTTGAGTCTCAGACCTGGTGGTGTAAAACTCACACTGGGGGTACCAGCAGTTAGCTTAATGGCTATGTCGCTGAACTCCCACGTAGTCGACTGCGGTTCAAGTTCCGGACCCGGTGGCTTAAAACTTACACCGGGCGCCTGTGTGTGCATGCCCAAGATCCCGAGAGGAGAATGAAGGAGAAGGGATTGTGGCGTGGCTATCCTCCCTGGGGGGTGATTTCTCGCTTTCTGTCTCTCTGTCTCTCTCTGTCTGTCTGGCGAGCGCATGCGCCCTATAGCAAAAGCCTCTCCAAAAAAAGAAAAAAAAAAACTCACACTGGGTGCAAGTGTGTGCAAGAGGAGAATGGAGGAGAAGGGATTGTGATGTGGCCCTCCCCCCCAGGGTGGTGATTTCTCATTTTCTGTCCCACTGTCTCTCTCTGTCTCTCCAATGAACGCACATGCGCTATAGCAAAAATCTCCCTTTGGTCAGCAGGTGGCATGGTGATTAAAAATGCTGGATTCCCACGTGGTTGACTGCGGTCCGAGTCTCAGATCTAGCAGCTTGCTTTTTCACTTTCTCTGTCTCTCTCTCTCTCTGTCTTTTACTGGTTAAATTAAAACTAATAGTAATAATAATAATAATAATAATAAAAGTTAGATAAAATAATTAAAAAATATATCTCATAAAAAAGTTGTTTGTTAGTGTATTTCAGTTCTATGTTAGTAGTAACATTAACAGGAGTAATAGCTGTTATCTAGAGAGCATTTGGTGTGGAATCCCATCTCCCTGAGTAGACTATGAGCTCTTTCAAGCAGGAACCCTGTTTTATTCATACTGTAACTAGTACCTAGCATAGTGCTTTGCACATAGTAGGTAGATATCTGGTTATTTGCTAACTTGACTTTGGTGATAATTAATTTTTTTTTTCTAGGAGAAACATGAACCAGAAGCTACTGAAGTTTGAGAATTTGCTACGGTTTCATACTCTTTGTAGGCAATTACACAGAGAGTGCCGCTCTCTGGGTCAAAGAAGACCATTAGCACCGTGGTGGCTTTCAGCTGCTTACCCGGCATGGACAACTCACCTTTATGCCTGCCCCTGGCGGACAGATGTGCTCATTGGAACTGGTTTATTTCAGTATAGGCTTCTAGTAACAAAGAAGGTAATTACAGATTTCTATCCTTTTTTGTATATTTTGTTCTGAAATAAAAGAGCCTAGAACCACGAGTAGATATCCATTTTAAGTGTTTTGTCATTTAGAGTCTTTGATGCTTAATGTTATGCTCTGGGCAGTCGATCTTTGTGTAGAAGAGAAAGTCTGGTTACTTGTTTGGTAATGCTGGTGAATTTTATTACTTGGAAACCAGTATATAGCACTGTAGTAAGGGTGTGGGACTTCTTATTTTAGTACAAGGTTTAACTACTTATGCTATTTGCTAGTAGAAATAATAGTGGTAATTGTGGTAGATGTTCTGTAATAAATCTAAATTATCACTTAAATTCTTTCCTTCTTATTTATATGTACTGACTTTTTGATAGGAAGAAAGACCACAGAAATCTCAGTTACCTTCAACAAAATCTAAAAAGGAAGTCGAAGTCTGGATTGGAATGTCTGTTGAGGAGTTGGCCAGAGCAATGGAAAAAGACGTAGGTGAGCCAGATAATTTTCAAGGAAAAATATGAGAACAGGGAAGACTGGAATTTCATTTGCAGTAAGACAAAGGCATTCAAGGATAAGAACTAGTCCATGGCATGATGGTTGATGGGGCTGATCCCATGTGGCTAATCATGTGGTTCAAGTCCTAGACCTGGAAGCTTGAAAAACACATTGGGCATGTGTACTTGTGTGTGTCCAAAATCCCAAAAAGAGATGGAGGAGAAAGGGTTGTGGTGTTTCCGTACCTCATTAGGAATCCTTTCTCCCTCTCCTCTGCCTCGTTATGGTGAGTGTACATGCCTTCTGGCAAATTTAAATAAATAAATAAGCGTTAAGTCATTCCAATAATTTTCACTTTAGGCCACAAACACTGATTAGTTTTATCTCTCTCTCTCTCTCTTTTTTTTTTTTTAAAGAATTACTTTATTTTGACCAGAGAGGGACAGAGTGAGAGAGAAAGAGAGAGGGAAAGTGAGAAAGCAAGCCACCAGGTCTCAGACTCAAACTGTGATTGACCATGTGGATGTGGGAATCCAGAGCCCTTACTGCCATGCCACCTGCTGGCCCTCTCTCTCTCTCTCTCTCTGTTTTTTTTTTTTTTTTTTTTTGCTACTTAGTTTTCTTTCTTTTTTTTTTTTTTTATTTTGAGACAGAGGGTTTTTTTGTTTTGTTTTGTTTTGTTTTGGGGAGAGGTTTTTGCTATAGGGCATGTGCGCTTGCCGGAAAGAAAGACAGAGAGAGACAGAAAACGAGAAATCACTCCCAAGGGGGAATGGCCACACCACAGTCCCTTTTCCTCCATTCTCTTCTCGTGACCTTGGGCACGCACGCACATGCGCCCGGCGTGAGTTTAAGCCACCGGGTCTGGGAATCAAACTGCAGCCAACTATATGGGAGTCCAGTGACATAGCCATTATGCCAACTGCTGGTCCCTAGAGTTTTGTCATTTTTAATTCCTTCATTTTGCCATTGATATTACCAATTTAAGATTGTTGGAAGAAGATTTGAATTTTTATTATAGACTGTAAAATTGAGTATATGAGAAATAGGCTATTATTGTAGCAAAATAAAGGGACAAGCAGGCTCTTTTTTTTTTTTTTTTTTTTTTTCTTTTTTTGGAGAGGTTTTTGCTATAGGGTGCGTGTGCTCACCAGACAGACAGAGAGAGACAGAGAGATAGAAAGCGAGAAATCACCCCCCAGAGGGGATGGCCACGCCGCAATCCCTTCTCCTCCATTCTCCTCTCGGGATCTTGGGCACGCACGCACACGCGCCCGGCGTGAGTTTAAGTCACCGGGTCCGGGACTCGAACCGCGGTCGACTACGTGGGAGTCCAGCGACATAGCCATTACGCTAACTGCTGGTCCCAAGACAAGCAGACTCTTAAAAAATAAAGAATTAAGGGGACCATCAGTTAGTGTAATGGCTATGTCACTGGACTCCCACGTAGTCGACCGCGGTTCGAGTCCCGGACCCGGTGGCTTAAACTCACGCCGGGCGCGTGTGCGTGCGTGCCCAAGATCCCGAGAGGAGAATGAAGAAGGGATTGCGGCATGGCCATCCCCCCTGGGGGATGATTTCTCGCTTTCTGTCTCTCCGTCTCTCTGGTGAGCACATGCACCTTATAGCAAAAACCTCTCCAAAAAAAAAAAAATCAAAGAAAGAAAGAATTAATAATCATTCACATTTGTTGAGGTGTTAATATGTACCACTATTTTGGATGTATTAATTTTTATTCTCACAATATCTAGAAATCCATATTCTTACTTACAGGTCAAGAAAATGAGGCATAAAGAAGATACATTACTGCCCGTGATTTCACAGCTAGTTCATGGTAGAGTTAGGACTTGAACCCAGGGAGTATGGCTCCAAAACACATGCTTTTATTCGCCATGCCTCTGGTGTCTTTTTTAAGCCACTGGGTTGGGGACTAGAACCGTGGAGTTGGCCACGTGGCATCCTGTACTTTAACCACTGTGCCTCCTGTGTGCCCGCTACATTTATTTTGATCTCTAGGGAAATATACCTGAGATTAAAACAAAGCACATTAAATAAAATTAAAAAGAATAAGTATTTTGCCTGTATTTCAGGATTTTTGGAAACAAATAAATTGTGGGTAGGTGTATTCATATACCTACTGCCTGTGTTTGTGTGTATCTATTACATTAAGTGATCCCCATTTTTTTTTTATCAATTCTGTACTTTTATGAATTCTGTATTTGCAAATTTACCTACTCACTAATATGTATTTGTGGCTCAAAAATTAATACTCAGAACACGTTTGCAGTTATTCTTGGACATGTGCAGAGCAGTGAATAATTTGAGTCACCCTGTGTCCAGTCCATGTTCTTAGCTGAAATTAAATAAGGCAGTGCGCTTCCTTTTTCTTCCCCTTTATTAAGTTTACTTATTTATTACTTCCATGAACTGGAGAGAGAGAGTGAAAGATAGCACCCACAACAGGGTCCTAACACGGTGATCCAACCCCGGCCTTCAGCCAGCCCCAGACCATAGGCACATACGTGCCCAGGGTGGCCTATGGACTTGAATTGGGAACATTCCCATGTAGGATTGCCTAACAGTGTCACGTTCTACCACTGTGCCAGTGTCTGGCTCCCTGCTCTGCATTTTTTTTTTTTTTAACCTCTTGAACTGTAAACCAAGAATCCTTTCTGTGATCCAGGAAGTGCCATGGTTTTTTGCATATTTTTGTGCTTTTTCTTGGTGATTTCACTATTTTAAATTCTTCCTGTGTGTAATACTGAAGTGCTGTCTATTGTTTCTGAGCACAAAAAAGCTGCGAGATGCCTCTCAGAGAAAATCATGTTTAGGGGCCAGCAGGTGTAGTGATGAAGGCACCGCGCTTCCCTATGGCCCGTCATGGTTTGAGTCCTATACTTGGTGCCCTGAAGTTCGTGCTGTGTGTGTGGGCATGTATACCCTAAATCTCAAGAGGACAATGGAGGAGATGGGATTGCGGTGTGGTGGTGTGACCATCCCCCCAGAGGGTGATTTCTCACTTTCCGTCTCATTGTCTCTCTCCAGTGAGCACATGCGCCCTATGGCAGCAACTTTAAAACAAACAAACAAAACATGTTTAGGCATGAGTTACAATGCTATTGGACATGAGTTCAATGTTAACTAATCAGCCATATATTTTAAAATACATATTTAAAAGAAATCTGTAAAACAAGATTATGTTTCAGGGGCTGGCAGGTGGTGTGGTTAAGGGTGCTGGACACCCACATGGCCAACTGGTCTGAGTCCCGGACCTGGTGTCTTGCTTTCTCACCCCACCCCACTCTGTCCCTTTCTGATCAAATTTAAATAAATAAATAAAGTTAAATAATTATTTAAAAAAGATTATGTTTCAATAAGTTGATAAAATGTGTGGCCAGTGGTTTGCAAAAACATAACCCTTATTTCCTCTTAGGACAATGAATCAAAATGCACTAATTCAGGGCCAGCAGGTGACATGGTGGTTGGGGCACTGGACGCTTACATGGCTGATAGAGTTTCGAATCCTGGACCTGACAGCTTGCTTTCTCACTCTCCTTTTCTCTTTCTGTCTTACTCTGGTTAAATTGAAGAATTATAATAATAAACAAAATTAAATAATTCTTTTTTAAAAGTCCACTAATTCAGTAGTTATGGTAACATTATAGCATGACTATTGTGAATAACAAGAACAGCTTATACACGTATTTGTATATGTGTAATGTGTGACAACACATTTTCAAAGAAATATACTACAATCATCTAAATACTGAATGTGTACATGTGAAATTTAATGTGCTACTGGTGTTTCAAATGGTTGAGAAGGTATGTAAATATTTAAATAGTTATGAATATTCTGAAATGTCAATTAATATGAATATATTTTTCAAAAATGTTAAAACTTTTTCAGCTTTTATTCAGTTTCTTAACATTAGAGAAACATAATTTATATGGTTATTCCTTTTATTGACTGTACTATTTATACAGATATTATTAAAGAGCACTTTCTGGAGCTTTAATTCATGATTCTGAAAGGTTTTATTTTATTCCAACCAGATTACGTCTATGAAGCCTTACTGAACACTGCTATTGACGTAGATTCCCTAGAAGCAGACTCCTATTTAGATGAAGTCTGGATCAAAGAAGTGATAAAGAAGGCAGGGATGAAGTTAAAATGGAGCAAATTAAAACAGGACAAAGTCAGAGAGAATAAAGATGCTGTAAAAAGGTAAAACTTAATCATATATATTGGGGGAAAGAAACCACATGGCTTTATTCACACTTTTTTTTTTTTTTTTTTTTTTTTTTGGAGAGGTTTTTCGCTATAGGGCGCGTGCGCTCGCCAGACAGACAGAGAGAGACATAGAGATAGAAAGCGAGAAATCACCCCCCAGGGGGGATGGTCACGCCGCAATCCCTTCTCCTCCATTCTCCTCTCGGGATCTTGGGCACGCACGCACACGCGCCCGGCGTGAGTTGTAAGCCACCGGGTCCGAGACGCGAACCGCGGTCGACTACGTGGGAGTCCAGCGACATAGCCATTACACTAACTGCTGGTTCCCAATTCACACTTTTTAATGGAAAGAATTGCCTTAAAATTTCTTCCATAGTTAAGATGTGTGAGTATAGGATAAACTTCTCTTCAAAAGATTTAAAGCATCAGAAGGTGTATTCAGGTTACTTTAAAACTTAAGGGTTATGGGGGCCAGCAGGTAGTTAAGGTGCTAGACTCTCACATAGCCTACCGCAGTTAAAGTCTCAGACCCAGTGGCTTGAAAAATCATACCTGGCCGCGTGTGTGCCCAAAATCCTGAGAGGAGAACAGTGGAGAGGGGACTGTGGCATAGCCATCTCTCTTGGGGGCCAGTTTCTCATTCTCTGTCTCTCTGGTGAGCTCACATGCCCTATGGCAAAAACCTAAAACAAAAACAAAACTTCAGAGTTACGTTTCTTAGTTTACGAACTGTGTACTTTGGTCTGAATTTTAAAATTGGATTCAATTCTGCACATTGTTATGAAGATGCCAATATAGGTAGAAAGACATGAACTGTTTGTCAGAGTCATATGTATAGAAGGGGAAAATAGGTCTAGTTAAAGTGAATGTTGGGCTTTATTGTTAATGGTAGCTCACAGACATAACTGTGAACCAATTCATACGATATTGGTGTTTCTTAAATTTGAGAACTAAAACTGCTTTGCTGTTAATTGTAGGCCCCAGGCAGATCCAGCTTTATTAACCCCAAGGTCTCCAGTCGTTACTATAATGGGCCATGTTGATCATGGGAAAACAACATTACTTGACAAACTTCGAAAAACTCAAGTGGCAGCAATGGAAGCTGGAGGCATCACCCAGCACATTGGTGCCTTTCTTGGTATGAACACAAATTATCTTACAATGCACTTGGGAACTCCACTTGTTATTGTTCTGAAATCAATTGTCGTAATATGAAATATTGAGTCAAAGTCAAAGGGAAGCCTAAAGCTTAAAGCCATTGGTTTGATGAAATTGCAGTGCAAGTGACTACTGAAGGTTATGTTGTTCTTTTTATAAGAAGGAAATTATGCTAACTTTTTTTTCTAGTTTATTCTTAGTTTGTTTTTCGTAATTAATTATGTTTCTGTAACCTTAGTGCTAGGTTGTGGTAATGTTGCTGATAATGACTAAGTAATAGCTACCGTTTACTAACTCCTAGCATGTGCCCAGCTCAGTGTTGAAACATGAGGATGTATAATTTTTTTAAATCTTCAATATCACAAGGCTGGTATTCATATCTTACAGATAAGGAGGTAGAAACTTCTTTAGGTTAAGTAACTTACCCAGAGTACCTAACTGGGCTTTCTGTGGCTCTAAAGTAGGAGTTACTGCCTGCCCCCCTACTAGTTTGTTCTCTCTCCAGAATAGGTATCAGTTGGTACATTTAGGAAAGTAGTTACATTCTAGAAATACGAAGTTTTAGTTTGAAATTATTATATGGAAGGAAAAATCTGAAGGTCCCACTGATATCTTATCACTTTTTATTGTAAAATGATTGTCTGTATTCTGATTCAGATTAATGAAAGGAATAAAATTATATTAAGGAATTATTGATTGTGTTTGATAATGCCACGCATATTCCTGTATTAAGGAAGTACATCTTTGAATTCTTGGTGTTCCTGGATTTCTGTTTCCACAGTCTCTCTACCTTCTGGGGAAAAGATAACCTTTCTTGATACTCCAGGACATGCTGCCTTCTCAGCAATGAGAGCCCGAGGTGCTCAGGTCACTGACATTGTCGTGCTGGTTGTAGCTGCAGATGATGGGGTCATGAAACAAACTATAGAATCTATTCAACATGCCAAAGATGCTCAAGGTACTTTGTGGCCGACATACATGTATCATGAAGGAAGTTTCCTTTTTTCTTTTTTTTTTAAAGAGTTATTTTATTTAACTTTGTTTATTTAAATTTGACCAGAGAGGGACAGAGGGAGAGGGAAAGTGAGAAAGCAAGCTGCCAGGCATGGGACTTGAACCACAGTAGGCCATATGGGAGTCCAGCTCCCTTAACCACCACATCACCTGCTGGCCCTCCCTTTTTTTTTTTTTTAAAGACCATAAAGTCATAGTTTTAGGGCCGTCTACATGTAGCTCGTAGTATTGATAATTTATGTTACAGATAAGTCCCAAAGATACAGTGTTTCTCTGAGACATTTAACTAATAGAAAGAATGGAGCAGTATTCAGCTTGGGACAAGTACAGTCCTTCCTCTACTGTGACTTTCTGTATTTTTGTTTGCTTTTTTAATATTTTTATTTAACTTCATTTATTTATTTATTTAAATTTGACCAGAGAGGGACAGAGTGAGCGAGAGAGAGAGACAGAGAGGGAAAGTGAGAAAGCAAGGTGCCAGGTCCAGGACTTGAGCCGTGGTCGGCCATATGGGAGTCCAGCGCCCTTAACCACCATGCCACCTGCCGTCCCCAGCTTTTTGTTTTTCTTAAACTTTTTATCATGGAAAATTAAAACAGATTTAAAAAGTAAGAATAGGAGACCAGCTGATAGCGAAATGGTTACATTATTGGACTCCACATAGTTGGCAAGGAGTTCGAGTCCCGGACCTGGCAACTTAAATTCACATCATGTATGTGTAGATGTGTGCCCGAGATCCTGAGAGGAGAATGGAGGAAGAGGGATTGTGTGTGGCCATCCCTCCTGTGGGTGATTTCTCACTTTCTATCTCTCTGGAGAGCATATGCACCCTATAACAAAAGAAGAGTAAGAATAGAAAAACGAGCTCCTGTGTACCCATCATCTAAATTCATCAGGAGTTTCATAGTGGTGATATTCTATTATTTCTTATTTGGAATTTTCTCTAAAGAGAAACTATCTCTTCCTCTTCTTTAAATAGTTTTTTTTGTTTGTTTGTTTATTTGTTTTTTGGGGGTTTTTTTGGAGAGAGATTTTTTCTATAGGGCACATGCACCCACCAGAGAGACCTTTAGAAAGTGAGAAGTCATCCACCCTCCCCAGATGGATAGCCACACTGTAATACCTTCTCCATTCTCCTCTCTGGATTTTGGGCATGCACATGTATGTGCCTTGCATGAGTTTTAAGCTGCCAGACGGAGACTCAAACCATGGTTAGCCATGAGAGTCTAGCAACATAACCATTATGCCATCTGCTGATCACTAAATAAGTTTTTACTGGGGGCCAGCAGGTGGCATAGTGGTTAGGCGCTGGACTCACACACGGTGGACTGTGGTTCAAGCCCTGAACCTGGTGGCTTGCTTCTCACTTTCTCTCTCTCTCTCTGTCTCTGTCTCTCTCTCTTTTTTACTCTCTCTGGTGAGCACACATGCCCTATAGCAAATTTAAAAAATAATAATAGTAATAATTAATATAATTAAAAAAATTTTTTTTAGAGACAGAGATTTTCGCTATAGGACATGTGTGCTCACCAGAGACACAGAGAGAGACAGAGAGAGAGAAAGTGAGAAACCACCTCCTGGGGGGTTGGCCATGCTGCAGTCCTTCTCCAGTTTCCTCTTGGGATCTTGGGCATGCATGCACATGTGCCTGGTGTGAGTTTCAAGCTGCCAGGTCCAGGACTCAAGCCACAGTCAAGTGAAACTGCCAGGTCTAGGGCTTGAACTACAGTCAACCACATGGGAATCTAGCACCTTAACCACCATACCACCTGCTGACCCCAAATAAATAATTCTTTTAAAAAATGAAATAAAATAAATAAGTTCTTATTTTTTAAATTTATTTATTATTTTTAAATTTACTATAGAACACATGCATTCACCAGAGAGAGACAGAAAGAAAGAGGGAAAATGAGAGAACAAGCCGCCAGGTCCAGGACTCAAACCACAATTGGCCATGTGGGAGTTCAGCATCCTAATCACCACACCACCTAACAAGTTCTTATTTGATTGAAATATAAAAGTAAAACTTCTACAAAACCATTTGGCAATCTTGTCCCTTATTTCTTTATTCAAAAATTGTACTAGTTGGGCCCAGAAGGTGTCATGGTGATTAAGGCACTGGACTCCCATGTGGCTGACCACAGTTCAACCTGGCAGCTTGCTATCTCATTTTCTATCTCTGTCTCTATCTAGTGAGTATGCATGCCCTATAGCAAATTAAATTTAAAAATAAATAAATAAAATTAGTAAATAAAAAGAAAATTGGACTAGAAGGGTCAGCAGATAGCATGGTGGTTAAGGCACTGGACTCCCATATGACTGACCACAGTTTGAGTCCCAGACCTGGTGGCCTGCTTTCTACTTTCCCTTTTTCTTTCTGTCTTTCTGTCTCTCTTTCTTTCTCTGGTGAGTACACATGCTCTATGGCAATTAAAATAATAATGATAAATAAAAATTGTAATAGTAAACGCTACACACACACACTCTGTACATTTATTCTTTTTTCCCTAAATAATTATTTGTTTAATTTTATTTATTATTATTATCATTTTTTAACTTTGATACATGTTCACCAGAGAGAGAGAGAGAGAAAGAGAGAAATGAAAATGGAGAAAGCACGTTTCCAGGTCCAGGACTAGAACCCAGTTAGCCATGTGGGAGTCCAGTGCCTTAACCACCATGCCACCTACTGGCCCCATTCATTCTTTTTCAGTTTTTGCTATAGGGTGCATACACTAGAGGGTTGGGGGTGGGAAGTAAGAAATCACCTTTCTAGGGTATGGCCATGCCGCAGTCCCTTCTGATCCACTGGGATTTTGGGCATGCATGCATGTCACCTGGTATGTTTTTAAGCCACCAGGTCCAGGGCTCAAGCTGCACAGTCTGCCATGCGGGATCCAGCTGCTGTAATGTCTGTGCCACCTGCCAGCTCTCTACATTTATTCTTATTCCAGTATGATATTATACCTATCTCTACTGAGAAAATATACCTGAGTGCCTGATGAAATGTGTCATTACCTTACAGTGAGTTACTGATCTAGTCTAATTTTCTCATCTTACAACATGAAAACTAAAATCTAGATAGCAGCCAGAACTCTCTCCAGTTATATACAATTATCCAGGTAATTTGCACATGTCCACATTTGTAATCTAGATCTTTTAGCTTTTAGTTACTCTCTTATTTTTTAATTTGCTGTAGGGCATGTCTCTCTCTGCCAAGAGAGAGACAGAGACAGAAAGAGAGAAGGAAAGTGAGAAAGTACTCCCCAGCAGATATGGCCATGCTGCAATCTCTTAATCCCTTCTCTATGTCTCCTTTCAGGAGTTTTAGGCACACATGTGTACACTCCTGGCATGTTTTTCAAACCAGTGGGTCTAGGACTTGAACTGTGCCATTGACCATTTAGAATCCAACTACCTTTACCACCCTCCATCTGGCATCTCTCTCCTTTTTAATTCTTCAGAACTGGTTTTGTATGATGCCCTGTCTTCTTAATGATTCTAGAGTCTACATGGTGGATAGGGAATGATTCTAGGCAATACATGGCAAAAAGAAGAATGGGATAGGGACCAGTGGGTGGCGTGGTGATTAAGGCGCTGGACACTCCCACATGGCTGACCGGGGTTCAAGTCCTAGACCTGGTGGCTTGCTTTCTCACTTCCTCTCTCTCTCACTCTCACCCTCTGTCTCTCTCTGGTCAAATTAAAAAATCAACGAATGAATAAAAAATAAATAATTATTAACAAAAAAAGAAGAAGAAGAAGAATGGGATAAATTTGCTGGGGAATCCCATAACAAAGCAGTTACTGGGTTGGGACCAGCAGGTGGTACAGTGGTTAAGGAACTGGATTCCAGAATGGCTGACTGTGGTACAAGTCCCGGACCAGACAGCTTGAAAGTCATGCCAGGTGCTTGTTACATGTGTGTCTAAAGTCCTAGGAGGACAGTGGAGGAGAAGGCATTGTGGTGTGGCCATCCCTGGGGGTGGTGATTTCTCATTTTATAAACTCTCACTGTCTCTGTCTCTCTCTGGTGGGCACACATGCCCTATTACAAAACAAAACAAAACGAAAACAACAGTTGTTGGAAATAGGATAAATTAATTGTATCATGCTTTCTATAATTGTTCTCTTAGTCCCAATTAAGTTCCAGCTTATAAATAAGGAAGGTACTTTTTACAGTTGTAGATTGTAGATTCTAAAACTTTTTTAATGTCTTTTTCAATTTCTGTTTCTTTGATAACTGAGAAAATTGTAGAGATGGTAAAACTCAACCAAAGAATTATCTCCTAGAATTGTGTGTGGTATCTCAAATGAGAGGATATGTCTATCGATGACAAGCAGACTATAAGATTATTTAGTTCATTCATTAAATAAACATTTATTGAGCACCTACTGGGTGTTGGTCACTGAGCTAGGTGTATGAATGAAGAGTTGCCATACATCTTTTTTTTAAAGAATTAATTTGTTGGATTCAGCAGATGGCATAATGGGTATGTTGCTGGTCTCCCACATAGTCAACTGCGGTTTGAGTCCTAGATCTGGTGCTGGGCATGTGTACATGTGTGCCCAAAATCCTGAGAGAAGAATGGAGGTGAAGGGATTGCAGCGTGGCCATCCCCCTGGGGGGGGGTGATTTCTCATTTTCCGTCTCCCTGTCTCTCCAGTGAGCACACATGCTCTAGAGCAAAAATCTTTCTCTAAAAAATATGGGACCAGTAGGTAGTGTAATGGTTACATCTCTGGACTCCCACATAGTCGACTGCTATTCGAGTCCGGACCCGGTTACTTAAAACTCATGCCAGGCACATGTGCATGCGTGCCCAAAATCCCAAGAGGAGCCTGGAGGAGAGGGGATTGTGGCATGGTCATCTCCCCTGGGGGGTGATTTCTCGCTTTCTATCTCTTTGTCTCTCTCTGTCTCTCTGGCAAGTACACTCGCCCTATAGCAAAATCTCTCTCTTTTTTAAAGAATAATTTTATTTTAATTATTCATTCATTTATTTTAATTTGACCAGACGCAGACACACACACACACACACACACACACACACACAGAGAAAGTGAGAAAGTAAGCTGCCAAGTTCAGTACTTGAACCATGGTCAGCCATGTGGGAATGTCCAGCATCTTAACCACCATACCACTTGCTGGCCCCAGAAAAACCTCTCTTTAAAAAATAAGTAAAATTTAAAAAGAATGTTTGTTTATTTAATTTTGCTATTATTTACTTAGTTTTAAAAATTTTTGAACAGAGAGAGGAAGAGTGAAAGGTATAGTGCGAAAGCAAATTGTCAGGTCCAGGACGTGAACTATGGTCGGCCATGTCGGAGTCCAGCGCTTCAACCACCATGCCACCTGCCAGACCCAGAGTTGTCATACATCTTAAAAATTTTGCAATAATGAGACTCACTTTCACCTAGAATGAAATGTTAGGTTTTAACAATGACTTAATAAAGCCTTAAAAGAAGCAGCAAATGATCTAATGGTATTGAATTAGAGTCTTCTCTTGAATTTTTTTTTAAAGAATTATCTTATTTTAACTTTATTTATTTTAATTTGAATGGAAAGGGACAGAATGTGTGTGTGAGAGAGAGAGCGAGAAGGAAAATGAGAAAGCAAAGCCGCCAGGTCCAAGACTCAAAGAGCAGTTGGCCATGTGGGAATCTAGTGCCCTTAACCACCATGCCACCTGCCAGCCCTCGTTCTCTTGAATTTTTTTCTGGAGATTTTCTTTAGGTTGACCTTTTTCTTCTTCTTTTTTTTTAAAGAATTATTTTATTTAACTTTATTTATTTATTCATTCATTCATTTTAATTTGACCAGAGAAGAATAGAGCAAGGAGAGGGAAAGTGAGAAAGCTAGCCGCCAGGTCCAGAACTCGAACCGTAGTTGGGCATATGGGAGTTCAGTGCCCTTAACCACCACGCCACCTACCAGTCCCTAGGTTGACCTTTTTCTATCTAAAATATTGTTTTGTTTTTTTTTTTTAATCTATTCTGGTGTCTTAGTAATTCAGAATTATTTTATAATTGCAATTTTAACATTTCCTCTTTTGTGTGTAGAGAACAGAGTAGGGTAATATGACTAAAGTGGGTCTTTTAGGCTTGTTTTAGGTAAGTATATCCATTGAAGAAAGAGAAAGCCTGAACAGGTTGGTATCTTTCACTGTGAATCCCTTTAATGGAAGATATCTTCATTTGCATTCTTCTTAACATTTTCAGTTCCTATTGTCCTTGCCATAAACAAATGTGACAAAACTGAGGCTGATCCTGACAAAGTGAAAAAAGAGCTGCTGGCTTACGATGTGGTGTGCGAAGATTACGGAGGTGACGTTCAAGCAGTGCATGTCTCTGCACTCACGGTAAATACTGGCACAGAGATGAATATGCTCAGGTGGTGTCTTGGTCTGTTCAGTGCTGCAGTACTAGAATACCTGGGACTTGGTGATTTAGAAAGAAAAGAGGTTTATTTGGCTCATGATTCTATAGCTGGTAGATCCTAAAGCAGGGTTCCAGCATCTGCTGGGCTCCAGTGATAGCCAGGTGTCACTTTACCCCACAGTGGAAACATGGAAAGGTGAGTGGGTATGCAAAGAGAGAAGTACAAGTAGGCTGGGGTTGTTTTTTACAACTTGCTTTCTTGGGAATTAATTTAATAACTCACTCCCCCCAGCATTAACCTATTCACAAGGGATCTGCCTTGTGTCCCAAGCACCTCCCACTAGGCCTACTTTTCAACATTGCTGCATTAGCTATCAAGTTTCAGTATAGGTTTATTTTGTTTTGTTTTGTTTTTTAGGTTTTTGCCGTAGAGTATGCGCATTCCCCAGAGAGAGACAGAGAGGAAAGTAAAAAGTCACCCTCTGGGGGGATGCCCATGCCACAATCCCTTTCCATTCTCCTCTCAGGATCTTGGGCAAACACACACATGAGCCTAGTGTGATTTTCAAGCCGCCAGATCCAGGACTTGAACCATGGTTGGCCAGGTGGGAATCTAGCTCCTTAATCACCATACCATCTGCTGACCCCTCAGCATGTTTTGATGGGGACAGTCAAACCATTACAGATGGGAATGCTGTACATAATACACAGTGCATTATATGAAAAAACATTTCAACATATGCAATATATGTTGTTTAAAAAAATTCTCTGGGTACAATACATAGCTTTTATCATCCTGATTTGGTAGTTACATAACTAGTAAGTGGAGTGTCAGGTTTAAACCTAAGGATTTTGTGGTTTTTTTTTTTTTTTTTTTTTTTTTTGCCAGAGGGTGTGTGCACTTGCCATAAAGAGACAGAGAAACAAAGAGGGAAAGGGAGGAAGCACCCCCGGCCCATGGGGCATGGTCACGGGGCAATCTCTTCTCCATTTCTCTAGCTTGTCAGGATTTGGGGCAGACGTACACATGTGCTTTTCTTCTTCTTGGTGTATTTCTCAAGTAACTGGGTCTGGGACTTGAACCGCATGATTGACCATGTGGGATTAGCCTGCTTAAGCGCTAGGCCATGGGGCTGGTACCCCGAACATGTTTTTTGTTATGAGACATTTAGAAAGAGGAGAATTGGGCCAGCTCCATGGCACAATAGTAATGCATTATTCAAGAGAAGCCAGATTCCACATGGGAGCTGAGGTTTAAATCACCAGCCCAGTCAGCTTGCAATGTTCTGACCACATGCAAGAGTGCCCAAGATTTGATGGGCTGGAGGACTGGAGGAAAAAGACGATGGTGTGACCAGACCCTGAGGAGGGTATTCCTCTCTCTCTGTCTTACTCATTCTCACTCTCTTATACTCTCGCATGCATATAGGTACTCTGTCATAAATAAAGAAAAAATAATAAAATAAGAATAAATGGTGAATGATGTAGGAATAGGGTAATAGTTGCTAAATAGAGTTTTAAGGAAAAATAAAATCCAGTTGGTAATAAAAAGTACTTATATTTCATGCCTTTTATAGCTGGAAAATTATAGAATAGACCTTGGGGCATTTAAGAGATATTTAAACAAAAATTTCACTAATACAGAGATTAATTGGGTCGATTTTTTAAAATTGATCGACAGAATAATTTTTAAATAATTATTTTATTTAACTTTATTGATTGATTGATTGATTAAACAGAGAGGGACAGAGAGAGAAACCGAGAGAGAGAGAGGGAAAGTGAGAAAGGAAGCCGCCAGGTCCAGGACGCAAACTGTGGTTGGTCTAGTAATCTTAACCACCACACTGGCCGCTTGATTGACAGAATATTTCTATAGATTTAAGTGCTATTTGCTTTATGTTATTTACGATAAACTCTGGGACCAACAGGTGGCTTAGCTGTTACATTGCTGGACTCCCACATGGCCAATTGCAGTTTGAGTCCCGGACCCGGTAGCTTGAAAATCACACCAGGCACGGGACCAGCAGGTGGCATGGTTGTTAAGTGCAGGACACTCTCACATGGATGACCACGGTTAGAGTCCTGGACCTGGTGACTTGCTTTCTCACTTTCCCTCTCTCTCTGTGTGTCTCTCTCTGGTCAAATTAAAATAAATGAATGAATAAATGAAATTAAAATAGTTCTTAAAAAAAGGAAAAAGAAAATCACACCTGGTGGATGATGGAAGAGAAGGGATTACAGTGTGGCCATCCCCCCCGGGGGGGCTGATTTCTCACTTTCTCTCTCTCTCTGTGTCTCCAGTGAGTGCATAGCAAAAATCTGTAGCAAAAATCTCTTTTTAAAAAAAAATTAAAATGACTGGACCATCAGTTGGCATAATGGCTATGTTGCTGGATTCCCATGTAGTCAACTGTGGTTTGAGTCCTGGACCCAGTGACTTAAACTCACGCCAGGCACATGTGCGTGTGTGCTCAAGATCTGGAGAGGAGACTGGAAGAGAAGGGATCGCAGCGTGGCCATCCTCCCTGGGGGGGGGGGGTGATTTCTCACTTTCTGTCTCTGTCTTTCTGGCAAGCGCATGCGCCCTATAGCAAAAACCTCTCAAAAAAAAAAAAAAAGAAAATGAAAGACTTGACTAAATTTTCTGCCTGATAGCATCAGATGAGTAGATAGATACAAAGCTGCTGAGGCAAACTGGAAGGCCTGCTGAGATGATTCCTAGGTAACAGAGTGAACTGGCAAGAAAGTAAAGAGAGGCCATGTTTTCCAAGATATAGAAGACTACTACATACGAAGAAAGCCACCTCTGCTTTTTGGAGCAGCATTTTGTAAATTGGAAGAGATACTAGGAATAAGTGGGTGGGTAAGCAAAGTATTTAATCAATTTTTTAAATACAGTTTTCTGTTGTTTTATACTGTTTCAACTGTGTGCAGTCTCTTAGCTGACATGGACAGTGAAAAAAACCCATTGCCCATCAATCAGTTCCAGTTTTATCACCAGTTAGTTAATCAGCTGTTTGATGGTAGAGCCCTAGATAGCATGGAAAATATAGGACATTAAAGGTAAAACAATCATCTGATCTGACTTTTTCATTTTATGATTGAGGAAGGGAAATCAAGGGAGACAAAATGATTTTTCAAGACTGCATAGCTCGGTGGTTGCAGCGTGGCTTAGAGCCTTACTGCTTTTCTCCTCGTTTATTTAATGTGGGGAAGTAATGTTTAATTTACTTATTTACAAGATTCCTGAGTAGATGAAATTAAATAATCGTGAAAGCTTGTTCAGTTAGGTAGAACTTCATATGTAAAGGAGCATCATTAAGAAATTAGTGAGAAGAAGAAAATAATTATAGAGACAGATGGAAGAAAAAAGAATGAATGAAGCACATAGTTGTGAAAGGGTATTAACAAGCACCCCCAGTGACTGTCCTTTAAAAAAAAATCTACCACATACATGGTGTGGTACAGCAATAAAATTTGATGCTCTGTGAGGCTAACTCACAGGGGAGGATTCCAGGTTCACATCTGGAGACCTCCCGGAATATACCTGGTGTGTTCCCATGATTCAGGGCTGGTTCAGGCAGGGATTATATCTTCGCATCAAGACCCTGTTGGGGGACCAGCAGTTAGAGTAATGGCTATGTCGCTGGACATACATACTACTCCCATGTAGTCGACCACGGTTTGAGTCCCAGACCTGGCTGCTTAAATTCACACCGGGTTCATGTGCCTGAGTGCCCAAGTTCCTGAGAGGAGAATGAAGGAGAAGGGATTGCGGTGTGGCCATCTCCCCTGGAGGGTGATTTCTCTCTTTCTGTCTCTCTGTCTCTTTCTGGCGAGCGCACGTGCCCTGTAGCAAAAACCTCTCCAAAAAAACAAAAAAGACCCGTTGGAGGTACTGTCTCTCTGTCTCTGTCACTCAAAGAAATATATGAATACCTTGTTTGGGCCAGCAGGTAGCTTAGTGGTTAAGTCACTGGACTCCCACGTGGTCAACCATAGTTGGAGTCCTGGACCCAGTGACTTGAAACTCAACGCTGAACACATGTATGTGTGTGCCCAAAATCCTGGGAGAAGAACAGAGGAGGAGGGATTGAGGTGTAGCCATCCCCCCTAGGGAGCGATTCCTTACTTTCTGTCCTTCCAACAAATGTACATGCCCTGTAGCAAAAAATCTCTCAAAAAAAAAAAAAAAAAAAAAAAAAATGGCCGCTCGTTCTTTATAAGATCCATCTGGGTCAGCTTTTCTTACTTATCTCTTCCCTCCTTCTCGCGCTTCCTTCCTTTTCTTCCTTCCTTTTTTAAAGTCAGTATTTCATCTTTTTCTTTTTTGGGGGGAGAGGTTTGTTTTGTTTTGTTTTGTTTTGTTTTTTGCTATAGGGCATGTGCTCGCCAGACAGAGAGAGAGAGACAAAAAGCGAGAAATCACCCCCCAGGGGGGATGGCCACGCCGCAATCCCTTCTCCTCCATTCTCCTCTCGGGATCTCGAGCACGCACGTACATGCGCCCGGCGTGAGTTTTAAGCCACCGGGTCCGGGACGCGAACCGCAGTCAACTACGTGGGAGTCCAGCGACATAGCCAGTACGCTAACTGCTGGTCCCAGTATTTCATCTTTTCAGTACTTAAAGAAAAAAGTATATGGACCAGCAAATGGCATAATGGTTACATTGCTGGACTCCCACGCAGTCAACCACAGTTCCAGTCCCAGACCCGGCAGCTTAAAACTCACGCAAGGTGCGTGTGCATGTGTGCTAAAAATACTGAGAGGAGAATGGAGGAGAGGGATTGCAGTGTGGCCATCGATGGGGGGTGATTTCTCACCTTCTGTCTCTCTGTCTCTATCTGGTGAGCGTATGCACCTTATAATAAAAAATCTCTCTCAACAAAAGAAAAAAAATAATTGTCAAGGATTATTTGACTTTCTGACCCTTGTTTTATATTTAAAATAATATTTATTAATGTATATTAATAACCTTTGTCGTTGTCATTGAAGGGTGATAATCTGACAGCTTTGGCAGAAGCAACAATTGCTCTTGCAGAAATGTTAGAACTGAAAGCAGATCCCACCGGTCCAGTGGAAGGAACAGTTATAGAATCTTTCACAGACAAAGGAAGAGGGTAGGTCTATTTGCTTTTTTATAATTTTCTTGCATAGTTTTTATGACTTTATCACTTAGCAATGTTACTTTTACTGCATGTTACTGTTCATGAACTTTTTTATTGCCAGAGAGCATTTGCACGTGCTGGAAAGAGAGAGAGAGAAGGAGAAGGAGAGAGAAAATGTATCTTCCCCAATGGGGCATGGTCACCCCATAATCTGTTTTTCTCTTTTTCTCCCTTTTGTCGGAATTTTGAGTACACACACGTACTCAGTATATATTTTCAAGCCACTAAGCTGGGATTTACAACATGGTAGGCCAGTTGGCTCCTGGCTCCTTTTAACTACAAGGTTGTAGGACTGGCCCCACCAACAATATTTTTATAGGTTTTTTTTTTTTTTCCTTCTTTTTTTAAGGTTTTTCCCATAGGTTGTATGCGCTCACCAGATAGAGACAGAAAGGGACAGGTGTGAAAAATTATCTTCCAGGGACCAGCAGTTAGCATAATGGCTATGTCACTGAACTCCCATGTAGCCAACCACGGTTTGAGTCCCGGACCTGGTGGCTTAAACTCACGCCAGGCGTGCATGCGTGCATGCCCAAGATCCCGAGAGGAGAATGAAGGAGAAGGAACTGCAGTGTGGCCATCCCCCCGGGGGGTGATTTCTCGCTTTTCTGTCTCTCTGTCTCTCTCTGTCTGTCTGGCAAGCGCACGTGCCCTATTGCAAAAACCTCTCCAAAAAAAAAGAAACATGAAGCATTAAATTTACCATGTTAACCATTTTTAAATATTCAATTCAGTCATGCTAAGTATATTTATGTTGTTGTACAATCGATCTCTAGAACTCTTTCATCTTGTAAAAGTAAAACTCTTTAAAAGACCATTAAATACTGACCATTCTTCCTCTCCCCAGCCTGGGCCACCAGTTTTCTGTTTTCTTTTTTTTTTTTTTTTGAGAGAGAGATTTTTGCAATAAGGTGTGTGCACTTGCCAAAGAAACAGAAATTGAGAAATCACTCCCCAGGGGGAATGGCCACACCACAGTCCCTTCTCCTCCATTCTCCTCCTGGGATCTTGAGCACGCATGTACACGTGCACAGTATGAGTTTCAAGACACTGGGACTGGGATTCGAACCACAGTCAGCTATTTGAGAGTCCGGCAGTATAACCACTATGCCGTCCACTGGCCTCTCTCTTTTCTGTTTTTATGATTCCAACTATTTTAGATACTACCTGAGTAGACTCACAATATTTGTCCTTCCTGACTGGCTTACTTCACTTATTATAGTGATGTCCTAGGTTTTTATCCCTGCTGTAGCAGGTGATAGCATTTCATTCTCTTTCAAGGTTGTCTAACATTTCTTTGGGTGTGTATACCACATTTTCTTTGGATAAAATGTCTGTTCATCTGATGATGGATATTTGTGCTGCTTCTGCCTCTTGGCTATTCTGAAGTAATGTTTTAATAGTATGAAAAATTGCTTGAGAAGTTGATAAGAGGTGGAATTAACACTGTGTACATATATATTAATGTACATTTGGGGCCAGCAGGTGGCATGGTGGTTAAGGGCGCTGGACTCCCACTTGGCCAACTGCGGTTCAAGTCCTGGACCTGATGGCTTGCTTTCTCACTTTTCCTCTCTTTCTCTATCTCTTTCTCTCTCTGTCCCTCCCTGGTCAAATTAAAAATAAATAAATACAGTCAAATTTTAAAAAAATGTACATTTAAACCTATAAAGATATCTTTGCTCAGGACCAGCAGAAGGCATAATGGTTATGTTGCTGGACTCCAACGTAGTAGATTGTGGTGCGTGTCCCAGACTCGGCAACTTAAAAGTTAAGCCAGGCATGTGCGCGTGTGTGCCTAAAATCCCAAGGGGAGAATGAAGGAGAAGGGATTGCAGTGTGGTCATCCCCTCTGCGGGGTGATTTCTTGCTTTCTGTCTTTCTGTTTCTGTCTCTCTGGCGAGCACACATGCCCTATAGCAAAAATCTCTCAAGATAAAAAAAAAAAAAAAAAAAAAAAAAAAAAGATACCTTTGCTCTTGCTTAAGAAAGTACAGTTATATCCTGATTATGGCATTAAGCATATATGCTTTATTTTCATTTTAGTCCTGTTACTACAGCTATCATTCAAAGAGGAACTTTGAGAAAAGGCTCAATCCTGGTTGCTGGAAAGTGTTGGGCAAAAGTACGCTTAATGTTTGATGAAAATGGAAAAACAATTAATGAAGCCTATCCTAGCATGCCAGTGGGAATTATAGGCTGGAGAGACCTTCCGTGTGCAGGAGATGAAATTCTTGAAGTAGAATCTGAGGTAAATGATACTGTAATTTTAAATACCAATATATGATGTTATACCGAATAAATATATATATATATATATTTTTGAGAGATTTTTGCTATAGGGTGTGTGTGTTTACCAGAGAGACAGAGACAGAGAGACAGAAAATGAGAAATCACTTCCTAGGGAGTGCAATCCCTTCTCTTCCATTCTCCTCTCGGGATTTTGGGCATTTACGAACACACACCCAGCGTGAGTTTTAAACCACTGGGTCTGGAACTCGAACTGCAGTTGACTATGTGAGAGTCAGTGACGTAATCATTGCACAATCTGCTGGTCCCCCAAATAAGTATATTAACATTTAACAAATATTTAGCAAGTATTTGTTAGCAAATATTTCCAAATTTTAAAGAGGTTTGAGGGGACCTGTTGTCCCACTTTACAATTTGACTGGAATTTTTTTTTTTTAATTTGTGATACATTTTTTTGTCAGAGGGCATGTACAATTGCCAGAGAGAGAGAGAGAGAGAGAGAGAGAGAGAGAGAGAGAAAAGCATTCCCAAATGGGGCATGGTTATGGCCAAATCCTTGTTCTTTCATTTCTCCATCCCATCAGGATTTGGGACATTCATGCAGACATGCCCAGCATGTTTTTCAGGCTGCTGGCGCTGAAATTTGGACTGCTTCAGCCATGAGTGATCTAGCTCTCTATCCTCTGCACTTAAGTGCTGTGGTATAGGTTGGCCCGAGATGAGATTTTTAAACTAAGGGCCAGCTGGTGGTATAGTGGTTAAGGCAGTTAGATCTCATGGCTGACTGTATGGTTTAGGTCCCTGACCCAGCAGCTTGGAAAACACACCAGGTAGGTGTGTGTGTGTGACCACAATCTTGGGAGAAGAATGAAGGAGAAGGGATTGTGGCATGGCCTTTTCCCTGGGGAGTGCTTTTTCACTCCCTTCTCTGCTACCCCATTCCCCATCTCTCTCAAATCAACCTACATGCCCTAAAGCAAGTTTTTTTAAAAAAGAATTTTACGTCTCAGAGCTGGCAGGTGGCATGGTGGTTAAGGCATTGGACTCCCACATAGCCAACTGTGATTTGAGTCCTGGATCTGGTGGCTTTCTCACGTTCCCTTACTCTCTCACTCAGTCTCTCTCTGGTCAAATTAAGAAATAATAATAATAAATAAGTTAAATATATAAATCTTAAATAAAAATCAGATCTCTTTAATTATACATAAAGCTCCCAAATGTAAATGTTTTAAGTTTCTTGAAACTTAAAAAATTAGTGGTTTCTTGGGGCCAGCAGGTGGCATGGTGGTTAAGGGCACTGGACTCCTTCCCACATGGCCTGCTATGGTTTGAGTCCTGGATTGGACCTGGCGGCTTGCCTTCTCACTTTCTCTCTCTCTCTCTCTCTCACTGTGTCTCTCTCTGATCAAAATAAGATAAATAAAGTTAACTAAAAATCATTCTTAAAAAATATATTAGTGGTTTCATATATAAGTTAAGCTGCTTGTTTTGGGTTTGGGTTTTTTTTTTTTTTTTTTTTTTTTTTTGAGAGGTTTTTGCTGTAAGGCACGTGCGCGTGCCAGAAAGACAGAGAGAGAAAGCTAGAAATCACCCTACAAGGGGGATGGCCATGCCGCAATCCCCTCTCCTCTATTCTCCTATCAGGATCTTGGGCACGCATGCACACGTGCCTGACATGAATTTAAGCCACCGGGTCTGGGATTCGAACCACATGGGAGTCCAGCAACATAGCCATTATCCAACTGCTGGTCCCTAAACTAGTTTTAATATGGGGAAATACACATAGTCCTTTAACCTCACAATTATTGTTATCTATTTCATTAAATAATGCCAGTGTTCCCCCTGTAAAGCCAAGGGCACGTGAAGTTGTTGATTGGAGAAAGTATGACCAAGAACAGAAGAAAAATAAAGATGATCTGAAAGTAATAGAAGAAAAGCGAAAGGAACACCAAGAAGCACATCGGAAATACCGTGAGAAGTATGGCACTTTGCACTGGAAGGAGAGGTCATTTATAAAGTACATAGAAAGGAAAGAACAAAGACTCTTAAAGCCAAAAGAGAAAATCAAAAGAGATTCAAATGTACTTCCTATAATTATTAAAGGTGCCTTTTTAGAAATTGTACTTTATAACTTATTTTTTTAATACATGTATTTATTTACTTTCATGATTAGTTTGGGCTCTTATGTTTAAGTGAAAATTATTTTAGTGTCTTAGGGGACGTTTTCTGAATAAACCTATTTCTTAATGATTGTGTTGTAAATATACATTTAGTTCATTATATTTTATTAAGTAGATATTTGTAATGCTCAACTTAAATGAAAGTGTAAGATTCAGTGATGAATGCCATCTCTATGAAGGCTTTAAGTGAGTTATTGTTATTCTTGTATTTGTGGATGCCTTAATCTTAACACCAAACTTTTAAACTTTCTCTGTAATTAGGTGACGTTGATGGTTCCGTTGAGGCTATTTTGAACGTTGTGGATACCTATGATTCTTCACATGAGTGCGAACTAGAATTAGTACATTTTGGAGTGGGCGACATTAGTGAAAATGATGTCAACCTTGCTGAGACATTTGATGGTAAGTATTCTGTGCCCTGTTCCTGTGATTGTGTTCTCTAGACCACACTGTGACCATTGGCTTCTGTCTTCTGGTACTTGACTTGTCACACCTGACATGCGTTCCAGACAGCATCACCCTTCCACTGTAGTCCCAACCCAACTAGTGATAGAGGTCAAATGGGTGGTACAGCTTTTGAGCCACAACCCCACTTGTGGTGGTCCTACAGCCTTGTGGAGCTATTACATTTCAAGGTTTCTTTTTAAGCACGTTACTACCCCTCTCCACCTCCTCCCAGTTCCCCACCCAACCCAAGGCTGGTTCTCTGTATCTTCCATTAATTTGGACTTTTGAATGCTCCTAACACTGGAATCAGCCCCTGCTGTATTTTCGTTTATGTATTACTTTTGGCTGCCTATTTTGTTCATTGATAACTTTATAAACATATACTTTCAAATAAAAAGCTCCTTTTAGTTTTAAATTGCCTAGAAAGTAGGAAGAATGTCTTTATTAGCTGAATTTATGATACATAAGAAAGGGACTCATGACTGTCCATTTAACTAGGTTCAATATTCACATTGTTCAGTGATTAATTAATCAGGAAAGACTTTATATCCTGACTTGATTAGAATTAGATGGTGCTGCTACTACTGCAATAGTATTTTCTTTCTTTTCTCTCTCTCTCTCTTTTTTTTTTTTTTTTTTTTTTTTTGAGAGGTTTTTGCTATAGGGCGCATGTGCTCGCCAGAAAGACAGAGAGAGCCAGAAAGCAAGAAGTCACCCCCCGGGGGGATGGCCATACCGCAGTCCCTTCTCCTCCATTCTCCTCTCGGGATCTTGGGCTCACATGCACACGCACCTGGCATGAATTCAAGCCACCGGGTCCGGGACTCGAACCGTGGTCGACCACATGGGAGTCCAGCAACATAGCCATTACGCCAACTGCTGATCCCTGCAAGAGTATACTCAATAATGCCAATTAACTCAAAATATTAGGTTATCAGGAAAGTCATGATCCATTTTTGCATAGAAAAATATGTCATGACTTTCCTGACAGCATTTGTTAGGTGCTAACTGTCCTAGTACCAGGCTATATGATAACTGCAGCGTACTAAATGACTTATTTTTTTTCTTCTTTTTAGAATTATTTAATTTTATTTATTATTGTTTTTAATTTGCTACAGGGCACATGTACTCACCAGAGAAAGACAATATGAGATAGAGAAAGAGAAAGTGAGAAAGCAAGTGACTAGGTCTGGGATTCAACCATGGTCAGTCATGTGGGGGAGTCCAGTACTTTAATCACCACACTACCTGCTGGCCCATATTTGTTGTTCTTTGGTAAATGGTCAGCTCTGTGAAACTTCTTTTGCTTCTTAAAATAGCTCTTGATTTTTTCCAGTTAAGTCATTGTTTTGCAGCATCTCTTGGCCAGCTAAATACCTAAGTGTAAAACACAAAAGTTGTAAACAATAAGATGATAGTCTGACACTAGAATTATTGTTAAGACAAAGTAATAATGTTTCAGTTCTGATCATTTTTTGTTTTCTTATTTCTCTGCCATAAAAGTCAAAGCTTTGCTTAGCATATTGGCTGTATATTACAGGGCATAATACTTCTTAAATGAATGGTTTTAAAGTAATAAAGAAATGTTTCTTTGTTTAAAAAGGCAGAGTATAATTTATAAATTTGTCTTTCTTCAGTTTGAAAATAGACAAGTTTTCATGAGAAAAAAAAGCATTCCTCGCATCCTTTAATTACTGTTCCTATTTAATGTATATAGAAGGAAATAAGATCATTTAGATTTGAGTTTCTGGGGCCAGCAGATGGCGTAATGGTTCTGTTGCTGGACTCCCACATGGTCTACCGCTATTTGAGTCCCAGACCTGGTAGCTTCAAAATCACACCAGGTGCATGTGCATGTGTGCCCAAGATCCCAGGAGGAGAATGGAGGAGAAGGGATTGTGGTGTGGCCATCCGCCCCCCGCCCCAGGGGTAGTTTCTCACTTTCCCTCTCACTGTCTCTGTCTCTCTCTCTCCTTGACTGCATGCTCCCTAAGGCAAAACCTCTTAAGAGAAAAAACATTTGAGTTTCTATGTGAAAGGTAAAGAAATTATTAGAATGCAATATTTGTAATACTTTTTGATTGTATTTCTGTTTACCAGGTGTTATATATGGCTTTAATGTGAATGCAGGCAATGTTATCCAGCAGTCGGCTGCAAAAAAAGGAGTAAAAATTAAACTTCATAAAGTCATTTACCGTCTTATTGAAGATTTGCAGGAGGAATTGAGCAGCAGATTGCCCTGCACTATGGAAGAACACCCAATAGGTAATACTGAATTTTTTTGTTTTTGTTTTTGTTTTTTTCCCTTTTTAGGTTTTGCCACAGGGAGCATGTGCTTGCAGAAGAGACAGAGAGAGGTAAAGTGAGAAATTAGCTCCCACCCCTAGGGCAATGACCACACCCGTAATCCCCTTTCCTCCGTTCTCTCAGGATTTAGGGCATGAATGCACACATACCCTGCATGATTTTTTTAATGAACTATTTATTTTATTTATTATTATTATTATTATTGTTGTTATTATTATTTGACCAGAGAGAGATAGAGAGAAAGAGAAAGGGAAGTGAGAAAGCAACTCACCAGGTCTTGGACTCGAACTGTGTTCGACCATGTGGGAGTCTAGCACCTTCACCACTGCGCCACCTGCCAGCCCCTCCGGCATGACTTTCAAGCTGCTGGGTTTGGGACTTGAACTGTGGTTGGCCATATGGGAGTCCAGTGCACCCAACCACCATGCCACCTCTGGCCCCTCTTTTTATTTTTTAATTGCCAGAGGGCAAGCCTCAGAGAGAGAAAGAGAAAGTAACCCACAATGGGGTGTGGTCATGCTACAATCCTTTTCCTTGATTTCTCTATCCCTTCATGCATGTACACACTGGGCATGCTTTTCAAGCTGCCAGGGCCTGAATTCAAACCTCTGTCAGCCATGTGGGATTCAGTTTTTCTATGCGTAGCACTTAACCATTGAGTTCAATGTTATTTACAAGCACTTATATCCTAAGTACTGTAAATATTACTTAAATGCAAAGTTTATGCTAAATGCCTTTCACAGTTGAAATGCATGCACTGTTTTAGTACATATCCTATGTTCTTAACAAGATGATTATCATAAGATGAAAATTCACTGTAACCTCATATATATAAACACCTGCCCTGGACAACACATTGTGCTTAGGCACTGAGGATACAAAGACAAATAAGGCAATAAAATCTTGCCCTCAAGTTTAGATAGAAGAACTAATTGTAGTATAAATTCAGGTAGGATGGGAGACATAATATTTATTAAACTGTATTATGAAAAGAATCATTGATTTTTGTCTTGGGGCTGGCAGAGAAATCTGTGAGAAAAAATTTACTGTATATTTAGATATTAATTTTTTTTAGAGATTTTTTTTGCAATAGGGCGCATGCACTCACCAGAAAGACAAAAAGCAAGAAGTCATCCCCAACAGGGGATGGCCACACTACAACCCTTCTTTTCCATTCTCCTCTTGGGATTTTAGGCACACACACACACACACACACACACACACACACACGTGCCTGGTATGTTTTAAGCCACTGGGCCCCGGGGGGGGGGGATGGCCACGCAGTAATCCCTTCTCCTCCATTCCATTCCTCCATTCTCCTCTCGGGATCTTGTGCCGAGGCCAGCTCAGCATGAACACGTTTCTCTGAGTGGGGAAGGCTGTGCATTAGAAATAGACGCAATAACAAAACACACAAAAGACGCACAAGTATAGAAAAGCGAGGATTGGGTGAGCACAACTTCTCTGATGGAGAAATTGTGACCCTAACCAGCCTCAGGTTTATTATTTTAAAGGGCAGAAAATGGGGGAAGTGGAAAATGGGATGTAAAAGGAATGGGGAAGAAAGAAGTGGAATGTAAAGAGAATAAGGGAGGAGAAATTGGGATGCAAAGCCAGTTGTTTTAGGATGTAAATCGACTAAAAATATAAAAATGACTGACGCCATATAATTTCACAAATCCTTTTGGAGGAATAATCTAAAAAAGACTTGTGACTTCCTTTAGCCTAATACTAGACAATATCGGGGTATTGAGTTTCGAAAAAAACAAGAAGACAGCCATTGACAACAAACAAGTACTGCTTTCATATATAAATGCTTCGTAATAACCCTGCTAGAGTAGCTTACAAAAGCGCATATTTGCATGCATCTTCAGGCCACAGGTTTTAATCACATGTTTTCAAATTGGCTGCTCTCCACAATCTTGGGCACGCACGCACATGCGCCTGGCATGAGTTTAAGCCACCAGGTCCTGGACTCGAACCATGGTCAGCTACGTAGGAGTCCAGTGACATAACCATTATGCCAACTGCTGGTCCCCCTAAATATATATCTATATGTATATATATATATATATATATATATATATATGTATATATATATATATATTCGGAGAGGTTTTGCTATAGGGCTTGTGTGCTCGCCAGAGAGACAGAGAGAGACAGACAGAAAGCGAGAAATCACCCCCCAGGGGGGGATGGCCACGCCACAGTCCCTTCTCCATTCTCCTCTCGGGATCTTGAGCACGCACGCACATGTGCCCAGCATGTTTAAGCCACCGGATCCAGGACTCGAACCGTGGTCGATTACATGGGAGTCCAGCGACATAGCCATTAAACTAACTGCTGGTCCCAGTCCCCCTAAATATTAAATACCTTTAAATGTTCTTTCTAACATATCCTTTCCCTAAATGCTGACTTTATTTAAAATGGATTGGCTCACCTTATATGTTCTTTTTCTCTCCATGTATAGATTTTTAAAAGTTTTTATTTTTTTAACTTTTTCTTTCTTTCATGGGAGAGAAAGAAAGAGGTATCCTCAGTGAAGTCTCATCAGTCTGTGATTCCCTTTCCCCAGCCCTTCAGCCAGCCAGGATCGTGGGTATATGCTGCTGGTGTTTTTCAGGTCAACTCAGGATCTGAACCCTTTTTGGCAGTACATTACTGCCTATGCTGCCATGGCTGGGCCAGCCCAGGTATATTTTGCCAACTTTTAATTTTAATAATGTGGTCACTCATCATTTAATGGAGGGATATGATCTGAGGAATGCATCGATAGGCGGTTTCGTGATACAGACATCATGAAATGTACTTACACTGCCCTGGGTAGTTTAGTCTACTACACGCCCAAGCAGCACAGTATACCCTATTGTTACTGCTCTCGTATATGTGGTCTCTCCTCAAATGCGATGCTATTATGCAGCTCATAACTGTAATTTTACAAAATTTTCAGAAAAATTGCAAAAGAAATAAAAAATATTTCCATTTACTCTTTTCCTAATTTTCTGATTGTTTTTCATTTTGCCCTACTTGCCTTATTCTTCTATCACTCCATACACACACTTTTTTTTTTTTAGGGACACTTTGAAGTTAAATTTAAGCCATGGTACTCATTTACTTCTAAATGTGTTTATTTGCTAAGCACAAGAATATACATTCTCTCATAAAGCCAGGGGACAATGATTAAATGAAGGAAATTTGACATTTATGATACTATTATCTAACCCAGTCTTTTAGAAAAAAATTTGTCTATTATTCCAACAGTGTGCTTTATGGATATAATATATAGTTTTTCCCTAACTCAGGATCAGGGATTCTCTTTAGTCTCATTTAATCTAGAAGAGTTCTTCAAAGTTAGTCTTTTTTGACCTTGACTTTTTTTTTTTTTTTTTTGGAGAGGTTTTTGCCATAGGGCATGTGCGCTTGCCAGGCAGAGAGAGACAGAGAGACAGAAAGCAAGAAATCACCCCCCAGGGGGGATGGCCACACTGCAATCCCTTCTCCTTCATTCTCCTCCCGGGATCTTGGGCACGCACACACACGCACCTGGCATGAGTTTAAGCCACCGGGTCCAGGACCTGAACCGTGGTCGACTACATGGGAGTCCAGCAACATAGCCATTATGCCAACTGCTGGTCCCTTGACCTTGACATTTTTGAAGCATATAGGCCAACAGCTCTATAGTACGTTAATTTGGATTAGTCTGATGTTTCCTGGTGATGGTCTATATTTTAGGCTTTCCTTGTCTGCTAAACATGGTAATATAGAGATTTGTATATTCTTATGCTAAAAGTAATTTGGAAAACTGAATGTTTAGGAGTAACCAAACTCACTAGTCAAGTAATGCTAACAAATAACACCAAATAACACCCTAGAAAATTAGTACATTATTTTATGTGTGTAATAATTTTATCACTGGAATTTAATTTCCAGTCAATGAAAAAACCAAGTCATAGGAGTAGTACTCTTCAGTGGATGTAAATAAACAGTGTGAGATTAAAAATAAATCAGGTGGGACCAGCAGATGGCGCTGGACTCCCCTGTAGTTAACCACAGTTCAGGTCCAGGACCCAGCAAATTAAAACTCACATCGGGTGTATGTACATGTGTGCCCAAGATCCTGGGAAGAGAGTGGAGGAGAAGGGATTGTGGCATAACCATCCCCTCTGGGGGATGATTTCTCTCTTTTTCTCTCTCTCTCTGGTGAGTGCACCCGCCCTATAGCAAAAATCTCTCTTTAAAAAAAAAATCAGGTGGAGACCAGCGGGTGGCGTGGTGGTTAAGACACTGGACACTCTCACATGGCCAACCACGGTCCAAATACCAGACCTGGTGGTTTGCTTTCTCACTTTCCCTCTCTCTGTGTATCTCTCTCTGGTCAAATTAAAATAAATGAATGAATAAATAAAATTAAATAAATAATTTTTTAAAATAAATAGTTATTTTAAAAAAACGGGAAAGGAAAAAAAAATCAGGTAATGATAGATGATCTATTTAAGAAAATAAATTTAAGTAAAGCTAAAAATGAGGTTTCTATGAAGCAGTCAGGAATACCCAAAGATGTTCATGTGTTTTTATTTTTAATACTCATTAGGAAAGTAAAGTTAATGGAGTCAAAGAAACCATGACTTCTTTCTGTGCCTGAGTACATATTTTTTCCACGTATTTCTTGCATTGTGTAATGTTGCAAATTGTGTATGTCTCATAATCTTTAGTTTTTGTACACTAATGTTCTCTTCTTTTAAAGGTGAGGCTTCTATACTAGCTACCTTCTCTATAACAGAAGGGAAGAAAAAAGTTCCTGTGGCTGGCTGCAGAGTCCAAAGGGGACAGTTAGAAAAGCAAAAAAAGTTCAAATTAATTCGTAATGGACATGTTATTTGGAAGGGTAAGTAACATCAAAATCTATTTCATAATGTCATATTGAATCACTAAAACCTGTTGATTGTGTAATTGTGTGAAATTTGTTCATAATTAACTCCCATAACCCTAGGTTAGGCCATTTCTTTCTTTCTTCTAAATAATGGGCAGTGGGGGGACCAGCAGTTGGTGTAATGGCTATGTCACTGGATTCCCATGTAGTTGACCACGGTTCTAGTCCCAGACCTAGTGGCTTAAACTCACGCCCAGCACCTGTGCGTGCATGCCCAAGATCCCAAGAGGAAAATGGAGAACGGATTGCAGTGTGGCCATCCCCCCGGGGGGTAATTTCTCACTTTCTGTCTCTCTTTCTGGCAAATGCACATGCCATATAGCAAAAAACCTCTCCAAAAAAATAAAATAATTGGCAGTGGGTATGTGTGTTCATCAGAGAAAGGGCGTGCTCACTAATGGGGCATGGCCATGCCACAATCTCTTCTCCATTTTTCCATCCTGTTGGGATTGTACCTATTGGGACACGCACCTGATCCGGGGTCAGGATTCAAACCAGAGTGTGAGATTCCTTAACCATGAGGCCATGGGGCCAGTCCTGGGTCCTTTCTTGCTGCTGTAACTCATGAATGGTCTGTAGTTGATGAGCTCCCTTCCTACTGCTTTCTTCCAGGAGTTTTAGTTCCCTGGTCTGATTTTTTTTTTATTTATTTTTTT
This sequence comes from Tupaia tana, assembly GCA_026018925.1. Classification (NCBI taxonomy): domain Eukaryota; kingdom Metazoa; phylum Chordata; class Mammalia; order Scandentia; family Tupaiidae; genus Tupaia; species Tupaia tana. The sequence goes on from JAKSZU010000003.1 coordinate 179,451,191, forward strand.
TTTAAAGAGAGATTTTTGCTATAGGGTGCAAAAATCTACTTGCCGGAGAGAGAGAGAGAAAAAAGCGAGAAATCACTACCTTGGGGGATGACCATGCCGCAATCCCTTCTCCTCTCAGGATCTTGGGCATGTATACACATGCACTTGGCATGAGTTTTAAACCACTGTGTCTGGGACTCAAAGCACAGTCCAGTGACATAACCATTATGCCATCAGCCAGTCCCCCCAGTCTGATTTTATAAGCTTTTCAAAATTGGCCCCAAACTGCCTTTATAGCTATGTCTCTTACACTTATATACATTATACTTATTATCATTTTATAACTTGACCTTTTGCAATGTCTTGTTTTCTCCCATTTAAGTTCAGAGTGCAGTCTCATCCTCGGCAAAAAAAAATCATCTATTTTAGAAATGGATGTTTAGGGGATCGGCAGGTGGTGTAGTGGTTAAGGCACTGGACACTCCCACATGGCCGACCATAGTTCCAGTCCTGGACCTGGTGGCTTGCTTTCTCACTTTCTCTCTCTTTCTCTCTCTCACTGTCTCTCTCTCTGGTTAAATTTAAAAAAATGAATAAGTTAAAAATTAAATAATTTTTTAAAATAACAAAAGAAATAGGATGTTTAGGATTTTTTACCACAAGTCAAATGTTGTTTACAGATTTCTCTATTTAGCTCTATCATTTAACATGACAGGACTGAAAGTTTGCAAGAATTTAATTGTAATTTTGTTGTTGTTGTTGTTTTTTAAAGGCTCCTTAACCTCACTGAAACACCATAAAGATGATGTTTCAGTTATCAGAACTGGAATGGATTGTGGTCTCAGTTTAGATGAAGAAAAAATAGAATTTAAAGTGGGAGACGAAATTGTGTGCTATGAAGAAAAGGAAGTTCTAACCAAGATTTCTTGGGATCCAGGATTTTAAAGTTACATTAAAAATGTAAATGACTAAATATCTTGTTTATTATGTAGCAATTTATTATATAGTTTCGCTATATTGAAGATAAAAATTCACAGCTACAGGTTAAAAAAATACCTTTAGTTTTTCTACCATGGGTTAATATACCTCAGAATGAACTGTGAAAGTGCTACAAAAATGAGAAATGCTTCCAAGTAGAAATCATGGAGAAATACCAGCAATATATAAAAAGGAATTAGCATTATCACAGAACTTAGTAATTTGAGCTTAATAAATGTTCCAAAAAAAAAAAAGAAAGAAAGAAAAGGGACCAGCTGTTAGCATAATGGTTATGTCGCTGGACTCCCACGTAGTTGACCGCTGTTCGAGTCCCAGACCCGGTGGCTTAAACTCACGCCGGGCACGTGTGCGTGCGTGCCCAAGATCCCGAGAGGAGAATGGAGAAGGGATTGCAGCGTGGCCATCCCCCCGGGGGGTGATTTCTCACTTTCTGTCTCTCGTCTCCTCTCTCTCTCTGGCGAGTGCACGCACCCTATAGCAAAAACCTCTCAAAAAAAAAAAAAAAAAAAGTTCCCCACATTATGCTTTAGTTAAGAATGGCACCAAGCAAACTAATCCTCCCTGAATTGAATTCCATGAACAAAATACCAATTAAGTACTGCTTAAAACTCTTTTTCAGGGACCAGTAGTTAGTGTAATGGCTATGTCGCTGGACTCCCACGTAGTCAACCAGGGTTCAATTACCAGACCTGGTGGCTTAAACTCAGGCCTGGTGTGTGTGCGTGCGTCTCCAAGATCCTGAGAGGAGAATGAAGGGATTGCTGCGTGGCCATCCCCCCGGGGGGTGATTTCTGGCTTTCTGTCTCTCTGTCTGTCTTTCTGGCGAGCACACGCACCTTATAGCAAACACCTCTCAAAAAAAAAAACTTTTTCAGTGTTAACAAGGGAGTAATCCTTCCTTTATAGGGATTCATCCTTAGTAATAAAACATTAAACCTTTTTAAAGAGATTTTTGCTATAGTGCATGTGCCTGCCAGAGAGATTCAGACAGAAAGCAAGAAATTCCCCAGGGGGGATGGCCATGCCACAATCTCTTCTCCTTCATTCTCCTCTTGGGATTTTGGGCACACACAAGTTTTAAGCCACTGGGTCTGGGACTTGAACTGCACTAGACTATGTGGGAGTCCAGCGATGTAACCATTATGCCATCTGCTGGTCCTGAATCTTAATTTCCCCAAGAGTTTATGCTCAATAGTAAGGCATGTTTCCTTGCAGAGAAAACATCCCACTGAAACCTCTCAGGTATTCAAAATGAATTTTTGAATCATCAGCTTGAACTCAGCCTTAACATTTCCCAAGTATGAAAGTAGTCCAAGGCAAGGTCTTATCAATTACACAAACACAGACTGTTCTCAGTCTGGCAGATTTTCGGTCATTTGGCAATGTATTTTTGAATGTGGTACTGTGTGGAGGTTGTCAAAAGGGGCATACTGGCATCGAGTGGGTAGAGGCCAGGGATACTGTCCATAATCTTGAGGCAAAGGATAGCTCCCACAACAAAGTATTACCTGGTTTAATTAGTCTGTTGTGCTGAGGTGAAGAACTGATAGGTACGAACTGGCTTGCCTATAAACAGCTAACAATAAACACAACTCTTCTGCCAAAGTAGTCGTCACTAACAGTATCCACAAAATTTCTTCTAAGATTCCCTGCAGGCAACAAGATCTGTAGATGCTTAAGGCCCTTCTGTAAAATGACATTTATATACACATATTTGACTATAACCCATACGTACCCACACACCAAAATCTCAGTATTGCTTATTAATACCTAATACAGGTATTAAACTGTTTTAAGATTTTGTACTATTCTAATTGTACATAAAAGTATTTTTGATCTGTAGCTTAAACCTGTGGATGCAGACATCCTGGAATGGGAGTGCCAACTGTATAGGTAGTTTGACAGTTTACTATGTGGTCAGTTGGGAGAAATAACTGGTCACATAATCCCTAGAAGCAATGTCCATACGATGGCATTAGCATGAGGAAGTGGTGTAACTGACCATCGATCCAATTTTCAAAACCCCTTTTAAAAATCTGCCAGAGGGCATGTAGATTACCAGAGAGGAAAAGTGTGAGAAAGCAATCCCGTGGGGAATGGCCACATTGCAATCCTTCTCCATTTCTCTTGTGGTCACAGTTCTCTCCCCCCCTCGTGGGATTTTGGGCACACACACACACATATGCCTGGAGTGTTTCTCAAGCCCCTGGGTCCAGGATTTGAACTGTAGTGTCAGCCCCAGAAACCATCTTTTTTAATTTAAGAGAGATTTTTGTCATAGGATGTGTGAACTTGCCAAAAAGACTTGAGATAGAAAGCATTCCCCCTATGGGGTACAGCATACGGCAATCTCCATTCTGCTCTTGGGATTCTTGGTACAAATGCTGGACATGGCTGGCTTGAGTTTTAAGCCACCAGGTCCTGGACTTGAACCATGGACAACTACATGGGAGTCCAGCAATGTAACCATTACTCCATCTGCTGGTCCCCCCCAAAACCATTTTTAAAAATCACTTCAATAAAAGTCAACATTTAAAGGTTAGTTCCTTTCTTTTATTAACTCATAAACAATTACTTGTCTTCTGGTTTGTTGAAACAGTAAGTCAGACAACATTTGCCACAATAATGTCTGTCAAAATGGCTGGCCATAAAAACCCCAGCACCACATTCATCTGAAGGGCACTCCCGACGAAGGCGACTGATTTTTCCATTTTCATCCACCTGAAAATGAAAGGATAATTTTACAACATATTCTGTAGTCTAAATTAATTGACTGAACAGGTTTAATTTTAAAAAAGTTGCTTCTGAGAAAAACTTGACTTGGTCTTACCATACTTCAAACCCCAGCCTTCCATGACCATGAATGTACCGAAGTTGACCTAGAATCTGAACCCGCATGGCTCTTGCATTGCACTGGGTCACCAAGGGTGGGCCATTTCTCTTTTAAGTGGCAGTATGGCTACGTTGCCTAAGCTGGCCTTGAACTAATGACCCTCATGCCTCAGTTCCTGCTGTAGCTGGGATTATAGGCACATGCTACTAAACAGTTTTTAACCCTTTAACCACACTGGTGGTTTCTAGTGGTTTACACTAAAGCAAACCCCAAGTTCTCACCAATAATTACAAGTAGTTCAAGAAATAATTAGATATCTGTACAATAAAGTCAACCTTTGTAAAGTGGTAGATGAAACTTAAGACCTCAACCCAAACTTGAATTAACTTAGAACCTGTTTAGAACAAGCAGCTGAAGATAAGCCCCATTATCTAAGTTCTTTCACATACCAAACAGGAAAAACAAATAGAACTCTGCAATTCTCATTTCCAGAACCCAAAGTAGGCAATACTGGATATTCAAGCCCAATTACTGATGAGCTACAATTGGGTTTCCAAATAAATGCCTTTGCTGATACTTTGCCTATCACCAGATTTCAGCTAGCTCACCTTATAGTATTTCAGGACAGCCAGCTTAACCTTCTTTCTCTTATGCTTATTCTTCTTGGGAGTGGTGTAAGACTTCTTCTTTCTTTTCTTAGCACCACCACGGAGTCTCAACACAAGATGAAGCGTGGACTCCTATTAATGCAACAAGGACCAAAGAGGCTTTCATGATGCATTAAAAACCAACTATCACACATCTCTCAATTAAATACAACAGCACATATGAGGTATTTGGCCCATGTAAAAGTAGTACAGGTGCTCAACTTACAATGGGGTTACATCCAGATAAACCCATTCTGAGTTTAAAGTACCTTCAGTAGAGAATACATTTCATACTTAACCCATTAAACTTGGTTAACTTAGCCTAGCCTAACTTAGGTATGCTCAGAACTTTCATTAGCCTAGAGTTGGGCAAAATCATCTAACAAATGTTCTATTCAAAATTTTCTTTTAATCATGACAGAGCACAAGTGCATTTGAGAGAGAGAAATGGGCACCCTCTAGAGCTTGGTCCACTGAGACCCCCCTCTACCAGTCTTTTAGCCCAGGGGGACCTGCAGCTGCAAGCCTGGCATGTTTCAGCTGACTGTGCTGGGATCAAACCAGGGCTGCCATGTAGGAGCCTGCTTTTCTTGAGCAGCACATCACTGCTGCACCATAGCGCCAGCCCCAAAACTTATCCTATGATAAAGTTATTGTAATAAAGTTTCACTGGAAATTCAAAAGTACAGTTTTGATTGTCATCACTTTTTTACCATCATGAAGTTCAAAAAAAAAAAAAAGTAAAAAAAGGTCAGTCAGACTACTGTTAGGTCAGGAAGCATCTGTGTCTAATTCTAAACTAGTTTAGAGGAGACTAAAGACTACATTAAATTACACCATGGGAAGCAAACTGTAAAATCTGGAATGTGGGAAACTATAGTAGTGCTTCTCAAATATGAATGGAGTCACTGGGAACCAACTGCTAACATGCATATTCCCCACCTGTGTCAAAATGTCCTAATATTGAGGCCAGCAAGGTGGCATGGTGGTTAAGGGCGTTGGACTCCCACATGGCCGACCACGGTTTGAGTCCTAGACCTGGAGGCTTGCTTTCTCACCTTCTCTTTCTGTCCCTCCTTGGTCAAATTAAAATAAATAAAATTAAAAAAAAAAAAAGTCCTAATATTTATTTTTAAGGTGCTGCTCTTTCCTCTAAACAGACCTTTTGGATGTTGTAGTCAGACAAAGTACGCCCATCTTCCAACTGTTTGCCAGCAAAAATCAGTCTTTGCTGATCAGGAGGAATTCCTATGGAAAAAAACTCAATATAAAGTTGCAGCAAAACAAGTGATATCTGCTTAACATTTACAAAGTAACAATTCTGAATCAAATCATTGGTACTAGTAGTCATCACCTAACTCCTCCTACAGAATAGGCATGGTTCTGGATATTTACAAGTTTCATTGCATTTTATCTTAATGACAATACTTTATACTTGTTAATATTAACAACCTAGTTTTAGAGACAAGGAAACAGGTATAGAGAATTAAAGTCCCATCTGGCACTGTAAACTCCATCTCTGAGGTTCCAGTCTAGGCAGGCTGGTAAGCATTTATAATATTCCTCCAAAAGAATTTTCTCAATCTGCCTCCTCCCTACTCCCACCCCCAGAGCAGATATACCTAGTTCCTGTCTCTACAGGCTGATTTTCCTGAACTACCAAGTATTACTTGCCTTCCTTATCCTGGATTTTGGCTTTTACATTTTCTATTGTATCCGACGGTTCAACCTGTGTTTAAAAAATGCACATTGGTTACAAGTTCGAGAAGGAACACTCACTCAGTTAAACTTGACAGTTACCACAGCACTGAACAGGGTGGGGGGCTGAAGCCTACACAAGAGAGCTGGCCGGCCACCCACCCAATCGGCGTCCTCCCGGGCCTAGGCGGGCGGCGACCGCGGAGCCACACGTGCTCGCGCCAGCTCGGCGAGGTGCGTGTTCTTCTGACGCCGGTCCCATTTTGGCGTATCGGCCGCATCACTCGAGAGTTACAGGCCCAGACTTTAGGCACCGGAAGCCAGTCCTGGACCCTTGTGCAGCAAACTACCCTCTACTCGGGGCATAATTTTAAAACTAAACCTCGGAAGCACGCCCGGAGGCTTGGAAATCAGCCCGGGTCCTGAAATCCACCTAAAGACCTTAATGAGGCCTTGGCTTGCTCACGCGCGGGGCCCGTACCTCGAGGGTGATGGTCTTCCCTGTGAGGGTTTTTACGAAAATCTGCATCTTGGTGGCGATCCCACCTGAGGATGAGGAAGAGGAAGAGACTGGTTAGACCGGGGGCTTCAGGAAAGGAAGACCCCCCCCGGAGCGGGGCCGGAGAGCGGCCAAACAGCACGCACTCACCGCAGATGGCGGATCGGAAAGGAAGAGCGCCGAGCCGGCCCACGGGGTTTCCCGGCGCCGCGCCGCAGGTCCCGCCCACTAGGCGACCACACCAAATGCCCGCCTGCCGTCGGAGCGGCTGTCTAACCCAGTGCCGGACTCGGTGGTGACCGCGGTCCTCCGCTCCGCAGCCCGGGCTTACTCTTCACTGTGAACGTCGCAGTGCTCTCGAGATGGTAGATATAAATCCCTTTAAATTGTTTTAAAAAGGCTATTACTGAGCAGGCCACGTGGCTAAGACGGTCTCTAAGAGGGCGGGTTGAGAGGGGCCTTAGGGCAAAGGGAAGTGAAAGTGCCTTCTGGGAATTGTAGTTTGCCCTTGTTGCCATTAGCTAGGACTACTTGTCCCAAGATGCAGTTCCACTGCCAGGTTCCCTAGATACTATCTCTAAGCATTGGAGTCAGCGTTAGAGAAAGGGATTCAGGTGAGGACCGGAACAAGGATGAGGCGGAGTTTTGGGGAAGGATGGGAACCAGCCGGAAGTGACTAGGAGAAAAGGTGAAGAGACCCGAAAGGGAGGTGGAGCACGGAGGTGTTCGTTCACGTACGGGGCGGTGGCGGGGCGAAGGGTCAGCGAGCTTCCAGACGAACCTTGGGCCGGGGACGGGAGTCTTTGTGGCCCACTCCTGGCGAGCTGGAATAGGGGAAGTCTTCAGAAGCGGGAGTCCCATCTTTTATTTCCCTGCAGCCGGTGCCTGCGTTCAACCTCCACGTTTCTACTATCCTAAGGAAGGTTCTGGGCTTGGTGTGCCGCATCTTAGCGTGAAACGGTTTATTAATGTATTGAGAATCTCAGGAGTTTCAAATGCAGAATGAAGACACACGGGGTTGGGGGCTAGGGGGATAGCTGGCGTGGTGGTGGTTTCGGCGCTGAACTCCCACATGGTTTACCCTGGTTCAAGTCCCAGACCTGGCGGCATTCTCACGTTCCCTACCACCCTAACCCCCATCCCCGTGAGTGCACGTGTCCTATAGCAAATTAAATAGTAATAATAACAATAATTTAAAAAATAAGGGATCAGCAGTTAGCGTAATGGCTATGTCGCTGGACTCCCACGTAGTCGACCGCGGTTCGCGTCCCGGACCCGGTGGCTTAAAACTCACGCCGGGCGCGTGTGCGTGCGTGCCCAAGATCCTGAGAGGAGAATGGAGGAGAAGGGATTGCGGCTTGACCATCCCCCCTGGGGGGTGATTTCTCGCTTCCTATCTCTCTTTCTCTCTCTGTCTGGCAAGCGCATGCGCCCTATAGCGAAAACCTCTCCAAACAAATAAATAAATAAATAGTTATTTAAAATAAAAGAATGAGGCCACATTAGAAAGAAACCAGCAGACTGGTTATCTGTTATAGTTGTAGTTTCCATGTTTGGACTTTAGGAATGTTGGTGAAGGGGGGCGGAGAGGAGGTTTTTGGAATCTGTAGAAGGTGCTGTCCCTTTCAGGTAGGCCAGTTGCAAGCAGGTTGTGCCCCTTCCCGTGTCTTTCTCCATTCCACAAACCACGGAGCTCTTTCTAGTGTACCCTCTTAATGTCTTCCCCACCCCCATATTCAGGCCTTAACCTTTTGGAGGGATTCAGTAGCTAATTCCTTACCCATCTCTGGTATTTCCCTCCTTTCTATGCCCACTTTAACTATTGCCTCCAAAATACTCTGAAAGCAAAAATGATTGCGTTCGTCTACTTAAGATCCTTAACCTTCAGGATAAAATGTAATTTCCTAGTACACATTCAGCCTTTGTCTTCTTTAACAATCTGCTAAACCCGTTACTCAATTTACACATTAATACATTCAGCTTATTGAAGATTCTGATTCATGCTCTTTATGCTTTGGGTCTCATAAAGGTTGCTGAATTAAGTGCTCATTTCACCTTATTTGATCTGTAAGCAGCATTTGATACAGTCACTCCTTCCTTCCCTCTTGGAAACACTTTCTTGAAAGGACTTTGAGTATGCCTCTTTCACTTCTACCATCCTGGGTGCTCTTTACCTGGTTCTTTTGCTGCTTCCTCTTAATTTACCAGACCGCTAAACATGGAGTGCCCCCAATGGCCAGACCTAGGAACTCTCATTTACATTTCTTTAGTCTCCATGCCCCTTGTCTCATTACTTTTCCCCATACAGTTGTCCTATCTTTTTTTTTTTTTTGAGAGTTTTTTTTTTTTTTTTTTTTTTTTTTTTTTGCTATAGGGTGCGTGTGCTCACCAGACAGACAGAGAGAGACATAGAGACAGAAAGCGAGAAATCACCCCCCAGGGTTATGGCCACGTTGCAATCCCTTCTCCTCCATTCTCCTCTCGGGATCTTGGGCACGCACGCACACGTGCCCGGCAGCCATTACGCTAACTCCTGGTTCCCAGTTGTCCTATCTGTCATACTATATTTTTTACTTCTGTGTCTCCACTTGATTATAACCTCTATGAGGTTAGGGACTCTCTGTTCAATCCATTATTTCCAGTGTCCAGAATAATGGCAGGCACATTGTAGGTGTCTCCAAAATATTGAATAAACACAGCTCAACTTATATTTCCCTAGATGGAGTTCCACTAGATGTTTCCCTAACCTTTCCCTGTCTTCTTATAGGCTAGTGACATGTCCCTCTGCGCTTCTGTAGCCCCTTGTGCTCACCTCTGTTACTTTTTGCTCTGTAGCAATGGCTTATTTACCAGACCCAGTAGACTTGACTGAAACCCTTGTGACTTGTTTTCAATATATGTCTAAGCATCTAATAAGAATGGGTAAGTGAATGATAGTTGGTTTATGTGACTCAGTGGCATTTCATAGATGGTAAGGAACAAATATTTTAGTCTCTTTTTTTTTTATCTTTTTTTGAGAGGTTTTTGCTATAGGGCACATGCGCTCACCAGAAAGAAAGTGAGAAATCACCCTCCAGGAGAGGTGGCCACGCCTCAATCCCTTCTCCATTCTCCTCTCAGGATCTTGGGCATACACGCATACACAGCCAGCGTGAGTTTAAGCCACTGGGTCTGGGACTTGAACCACGGTTGGCTACCTGGGAGTCCAGCGACATAGCCATTACACTAACTGCTGGTCCCTTTTAGTCTCTGTTTTGAGGGCATCACAAATCAGATATCTTCTGAGCAAACCAGATTATTGCTAAGTCATTATTGACTGTTCAGCAAATAAAATTGGAGTACACACTCTGCTGGAAGCTAACATGCACTGGAATGCGTACGGGTAGGGGAAGGGTAATGGGGAATGAGAACACTTTTGTTCCTGATCTTGTCAAACAGCCTGATAGGGGAGACAGAGAATATAAACAGGAAGCCTATAATGCAGTGTGATTGAGAGAGAATACCTTGATTGCAGAAGTGTACGTTACTATGACAGAACAGAGCAATGGCACATAGCCAAGTTTAAGGGAATCCAGGGTAGTTTTCCTGAAGCTGTAGAAGCTGAAATTTGCAGAATGAATAAAAGCTAAGTGAATGAGAGTGATAGTATTTATGTATTTTGGAGCAGGTGGGGTTAACTGTGAATATGGAAGGAGGGTCTACAAGGAAAGGGAGAAATTTATGAAAAACCCTAAAGTAAGAGAGCAGGCTCACAAGAGTGGGGACGGGAAGGCTAGGGAGAAAGATAGATACCTGAAAAAGGTAGGTTTGGTCAGAGAAAAAAAGAGTCACTGGTTCCTAAAGGGCATAATTAGGCCAAGTAAAGAACTGGGACTTTATCCTCAGGGTAATAGTAAGCCATTGGTGACCACCCACTCCGTATAATAGATTCAGTCCTTCTGACTTTAGTTTTTTACTGTTCTTTTTGTTTTGTTTTTTAAGAATTACTATATTTAACTTTATTTCTTATTTTATTTTATTTTATTTTGGCCAGAGAGGGACAGAATAAGAGAGAGAGAATGAGAAATCAAGCCGCCAGGTCCAGGATTCAAGCCGTGGTTGGCCATATGGGAGTCCAGCATCCTTAACCACCACGTCAACTGCTGGTCCCTATTTTTTTTGCTATTTGAAATTACATTTAAAAGTCTTTTTAATTAAAAAAATTTTTAATTAGAAAAAATTTTGATAGAGGGTATGTGTACTTACTGGAGACAAAGGGAAAGAGAAAGCGTCTTCCATTTCTCTCTCCTTTTAGTATTTTGATTTAATTTTATTTATTCATTCATTTATTTTTTAAATTTGATCATGAGAAAGCGCACCCATGTGGTCAGCCATGTGGGAGTGTCCAGCACATTAACTGCCTGGAGTATTTTGAGCTCGCACCCAACTGGACTCAAACTGCGTCAGCCATGTGAGATCTAGCCACCACCACACTGTAGGATGGTCCCGAGTGTTTTTTTTTTTTTTTTTTTGTCCTTCCTACTAGATTGTAAGCTCTAAGGAACCAGGAACTTTATCCTGTTTATTGCTGAATCCCTAGCTGTGGATCACTGCCTGGTACTTAGTAGGTACTAAATATACTGGTAGAATAAATATACAAATTTGTTTTTCATTTAGGAAAGCTGTTAATCTGTTCATGGGTTGTTACCTTGTTGGAACTATGTCATTTATAAATTTATTTTTGTCATCCAATTCATCAACATAAATTCGAGTGGCCCAACACCCAGCAAAAGGCAAGAATCTATGTATCTGAGGTGGGCCTAGCCCTACCCCTTTTAATTGGAAAGTCTCTGTCTTAAATCTTTTCTTCTGGCCCAACACCCAGGGAAAATCCAGGTAGGGTGGTCTCTGTCCCCTTTCTGTCTCTGTCTTCTCCCTTTCTTTTGAATTTTTTTTTTTTTAGAGGTTTTTGCTATAGGGCGGGTGCACTTGCCAGACAGAGAGAGAGAGACAGAGAGATAGAAAGCAAGAAATCACCCCCCCATGCCGCAATCCCTTTTCCATTCTCCTCTCGGGATCTCGGGCACACACGCACCCGACATCAGTTTGAGCCACTGGGTCTGGAACCCAAACCACGGTCGACTATGTGGGAGTCCAGCAACATAGCCATTATGCTAACTGCTGGTCCCTGCTTTCTTTTGAAATTTTTTCATATATATATATGTGTATATATATATATATATATATTTATATTTATGTTTTTTTTTTTTTAATCTGTTGGTACTGTCTCTTGTCTCTCCTTTCTCTTGCTAATTTCAGAATCCATGTGCATCTGAGGTGGGCCTAGCCCTGCCCCTTTAACTGGAAGGCCTCTGCCCTTTTCACATGGCACACTTGATTCTCGCTTTTTTACCTTTTTCTTAAAAATTATTTGTTTTTTCCCTTTTTAGTGTTTTATTTTTGTTTTGTTTGTTTTTGTCTTTCTCCCTTTGTTTTATTTCTTTTACCCAACTTTCTCACCTTGCTTCTCACCTTCACACATTGAGTGTCTAGGCAGGTCTAGGGGCACAGTAGCAAAACATCTGAATACTTTTAGGGTTGTAGAAATCCTCAACCGCCACTGAACTGGTACAGAAAGGGAGAACCTCATCTTTATAAATCAAAATTGAAATTCCTTTCTGTGGATATTATGTGCAAAACACAGTAGTAAAGAGGAAATAGGCATAGAAGTACCTCACAGTAACATGAAGCATATGAGCTTACAGTAGCAGAAATCTCAAATTAGCTAAACTTGAATGTACCACCAAATGACTAAAAATCAGAGAGTCCTCAAAGTAAGCAGCTGTGAAAAAGTGAGCACAGCTCATCTCCCACAGACCTCTGAATTCTTAGTTGAAACCCCACAGCTCAGCCCAGATGCACCTATTTCCTTGAAACTGTGAAGCCTTTGTAATATCCAGTTCCATTGACAAAAGTGCAGGTTTCTTGGTAAAGATCAGGGAAATGGAACTGCAGAAATACTGCAGGTCATCTCCTTCTGCACACCTCTAACACTCAGAATTAACTTCAAGAAGGTAGTAAGTAACATATAATCCATCAGATGGCCAGAAACCACCACAGAGGCACAAGAAATATGGGAAAGCAAGAAAATACCTCTCACCCAAGGGGAAAGAACAGCCATTCATCATCCACAGACAGTACAATGGAACTTGTAGAAATGTCAAGTAAAGAATTTAGGATATTTATAGTGACAAAGCTAACAGAGATGTAAGAGGAGACAACGGACTCCAGAAAATGCAGGAGAAAAGAGACAACAAGGAGGTGAGAAAGTTCTTCCACAATCTGAAAGAGGAAATACACACAATAAAAAAAGAATCAAATGGAACTGTTAGAGATGAAGGTTGTAATACAGGAAATCAAAACCTCCCTTGAAAGTATTAGAAGCAGATTAGATCAAGCAGAGACCGAATCTCAGACATAGAAGACAGAACCTCTGACCTAGAAAAATTCACCAAAAAGACTAAGAAAATAACCCCAAAAATTGAGAATAATGTATGAGTAATACTAGATACCGTTAGACGCCCAAACATCCAGATAATTGGTATTCTAGAAGGTGAAGAAACTAAACAGGGCATTGATAATCTATTCCATGAAATCCTGGAAGAAAACTTTGTAAACCTAGAGAGGCATTCAAATATCTAGACCCAAGAAATACAAAGGACCCCACATAGAATCAACCCAAGAAGATCTTCAAGGCACATCATAGCCAGATTGACCAAAACCATGGACAGAGACAAGATACTAAAATTGGCAAGAGGAAACCATCCAGTTACTTTCAAAGGCTATCCATCCCATCAGGCAAACATCAGAGCTCTCATCAGAAACAATACAAGCAAGAAAAGAGTGGGAAAATATATTCAAAGTGTTAAGTGAAAACCAATTTCAACCAAAAATACTGTATCCAGCAAGATTATCCTTCATATGGGAAGAAAAGATAAAAACATTCTCAGATAAACAAAACCTGAAAGAATTTACCAACACCAGACCATCTCTTCAAGAAGTTCTGAAGGGAGTACTATACCAGGAAAACTAAAACAGACAGACAAATAAGAGAGCAAAAAAATGACCAAGAAAAAGGCCAATTTAATGATAGGGATAAGTTCTAAAGTATCAATAATATTGTTGAATGTTAATGGAAAGGTCAGACCACAGTAACACTGCAAACTCAACAAAAGAGATTATATGAGACTGAACTGGTGAAATAGAATTCTATGACTTTTCTAAAACATTTCTGATTTTCTCCAATGCTTTGTCTCCCAGATTTAAGGATTTTTGTTTTCTTTTGAGTTGTTGATAGGTTCAACAATTTGTTTAAAAAAATAATTTTTTTTAATTTAGAATAAAACTTTTCTCCCTTCCTGACCCCTTTGCAGTTGGAAAATATTTGTGAGCATTCTTAATTTGTAGCAGAATGATTATTTGCATAAGTTCAATAATACAATAGTATCTGTTGCCTTGCATCAGAAATTGAATTCTTATGGGGCTTTTTTTGCAATTAACAGACCAAACTGGGATTAACCTATTTTTTTTATTTTTTGCAAGTAAGTTAGTTTATATCTCTCTTTAGTAAAAGGGAGAATGGAGAGAGAGAAAAAACTTGTCACTATATTCTAGCTTTGTCCATGTTTTTAGTTTAAGATCTTTTGTGAATCAATAAATATGAAAAAAAAATATTTAGTATGGAAGGGGGGAGGGAAAAGAGGGGAAAAATGATAAAAGTATGCTTAATTGACAAAAACTGAGAAGCTATTTGCTGATGATAATGTATATAGTAATATCTTTGTCTTGACTGACATGCATGGTATTTGTGTTGGAAAAAGAAAGACATACTGTGGGACCAGCAGTTAGCGTAATGGCTTGTCGCTGGACTCCCATGTAGTTGACCATGGTTTCAGTCCTGGACCAGGCGTCTTAAACCCACGCTGGGCACGTGTGCATGCGTGCCCAAGATCCCGAGAGGAGAATGAAGGAGAAGGGATTGTGGCGTGGCCACCCCCGTGGGGGGGGTGATTTCTCGCTTTCTGTCTCTCTCTCTGTCTCGCTGGTGAGCACATGCACCCTATAGCAAAAACCTCTCAAAAAATATATATATATATTATTAAAGGTGTGATTAAATGTAAATCAATTTAAAAATAAAAAAGTAAAAAAATACTAAAAATTTGTATTTTTAGCTTTTACAATTATTTTGGTGTCTTCCTCCTATATATGGCCTACGGGCAGTATTTTCTGCCAGTATATGTTATTTCAGATATTACCACAAAATGGTAAAATTGATTTAGACATTTATTCATCATAACATTCTTTTTTCCTTTATTGCCAGAAGGTACATGTGCTTGCCAGAGAGAGAGAGAGAAATAGCTAGCACCTCTCAGTGGGACGTGGTTATGCTGCAATCCTTTTTCCTCCATTTCTCCATCCTGTTGGGATTTAGGCACTCACACACATACCCAGTATGTCTTTCAAGCTACTGGGAGTGAGATTCACACTGTGATTAAACATGAGGGATCTGGCTCCCTATGCACAGGACTTAACTGCTGTGCTGTGGGTCTAATCCAACATTATACTAGTGAGAATGTGCAATGGTGGGGGAAAGGTTAAATAAGTTATGGAATATCATATCTTGAAATACTATGCAATCTAGATGCAATTTTTAAAAAGTTTTTTGTCTTTTTCTGTTTTGTTGTTTTTGCTGGAGGAAATGTGCACATGGACCAGAGAGAGGAAAAAAATACACATTCCCCCTGCCAGTAGGGTTTATTCATGCTTCAGTCTTTCTTCCCCTCCCCATTTCTTCATCTAGTCAGAATTCTGGGCACTTGTGGGCATACTTGCCCAGGGTATTTTTCAAGCCTCTGGGACCACAGTTCAAACTATGATCAGCCATATGGGATCCAGCTCCTGCATAGTGCTTAACCACTGTGCTACAGGGTTGGCTCTGAAAGTTATGTAACAACAAAAAAGTACTTTTAACACAAAGTGAAAAGGGGCTGACAGGTAGCATGGTGGTTAAGATGTAGGACTCGCACATGACTGATCCTGGTTCAAGTCCTGGACCAAGCCATGACTGATCCTGGTTCATGTCCTGGACCTAGCCACTGGCTTTCTCACTTTCTATTTCTCTCTGTCTCTTTCTGGTCAAATTAAAACATAATAAAATAATTCTCTTTTTTTAAAGAAAGATTTTTGCTATAGGGCACGTGTACTCCCCAGAGAGTCAGAGGCAAAGAGACAGAAATGGAGAAATCACCCACCAGGGGGATGGCCATGTTGTAATCCCTTCTGCTCAATAAATCTGTTAGGATTTGGGGCAAGCAGATACGCATACCTGGCATGATTTTTAAGGCACTGGGTCTGGGACTTGAACTGCGGTCAACTACGTGGGAGTCCAGCTGTGTAACCATTATGCCATTTGCTGGTCCAAAAATTAAATAATTCTTTTTCTTAAGGATTATTTTATTTAACTTTATTTATTTTTAATTTGACCAGAGAGGGACAGAGAGAGAGAGAGGAAAAATGAGAAAGCAAGCCGCCAGGTCCAGGACTCAAACCATGGTCAGCCATGTGGGAGTCCAGCACCCTTAACCGCCATGCCACCTACTGGCCCTGAAATTAAATAATTACTTTAAAAATATGAAGTGGAAAAAAACTAGAATACACAACTAAATATAGAGTTTGATCTCAATTTTTATAAGAATTAGAAATATACCAAAATATTATATAGTGATTGCCTTTGGGTGGTGGATTCTGTATGCTTTTCTAGAAGCAGTGTCCTACAGCTTCTTGGAAATTCTTTTTTTTTTTTTTTTTTTTTTTTTTTTTTGAGAGGTTTTTTTGCTATAGGGCGCGTGCGCTCACCAGACAGACAGAGAGAGACATAGAGACAGAAAGCGAGAAATCACCCCCCAGGGGGGATGGTCACGCCGCAATCCCTTCTCCTCCATTCTCCTCTCGGGATCTTGGGCACGCACGCACACGCGCCTGGCGTGAGTTGTAAGCCACCGGGTCCAGGACGCAAACCGCGGTCGACTACATGGGAGTCCAGCGACATAGCCATTACGCTAACTGCTGGTTCCCGGAAATTCTTTTTTTTATAATTTATTATTTATTTATTATTATTATTTTTTAATTTGACCAGAGAGAGAAAGTAAGCTAGCTAGCTGCCAGGTCAAGGACTTGAACTGCAGTTGTCCATGTGCAAGTCCAGCACCTTAACCACCACACCATATGCTGACCCCAAAAAATATACTCTTAAGGTACTATTGTTTTTACCATCTTTGTTGGATGGGTTTTAGCAGAAAATCCTGACTTTTTACTATTTGGTTAGTATCTTTGTGTTAAATATGAAAATTATAATAAAGTTTATCATAAAAATTATCATGGGCCGTCAAGTGGCATGGTGGTTAAGGTGCTGTACTCTACCATGGTCAACTACAGTTTGCATTTCAGACCTAGTGGCTTGCTTTCTCACTTTTTCTCTCTCTCTGGTAAGCACATGTACCCTATCCAAATTAAATAATCATAATAGGTACAATTAAATCTTAAAAAAATAAAAAGATTGGGTTGTCAGAAAAAAATCAACGAATTTTTGCACAGAAAAATACATCATGACTTTTCCAAAGACCCAGTAATTTTTGATAGCTATTGTGTGCTGGTTGACTGTGACTGGGTCAGGTAGGCACTGGGTAGAGAAGTATTTGACCTTGTTTGTGCATCAAGAGGCTTATAGACCGTTAGGTCATTAAGAAAGTCATGACGTGGGAACCAGCAGTTAGCGTAATGGCTATGTCACTGGACTTGCACGTAGTCGACCGCGGTTCATGTCCTGTACCTGGTGGCTTAAAACTCACACTGGGCATGTGTGCGTGCGTGTCCAAGATCCCAAGAGGAGAATGGAGGAGAAGGGATTGTGGTGTGACCATCCCCCCTGGGGGGTGATTTCTCGCTTTCTGTCTCTATGTCTCTCTGTCTGGCGAGCGTACGCGCCCTATAGCAAAAAATCTCTCCAATAAAAAAAGAAAGTCATGACGTGTTTTTCTACACAAAAATGCATCATGAGTTTGTCAATTAATAAAATGCCAAAATGAACAGGCCAGTTTAAGATTTAGTAGGGGATTGGTAGGTGGCATGGTGGTTAAGGTGCTGGACTCCCACATGGCTGACCGTTGTTCAGATCCTGGATCTGGCAACTCACTTTCTCACTTTCCCTCTCTCTCTTTCTCTCTCTGGTCAAATTAAAAAATAAATAAGTAAGAATAATTTTAAAAATTAGCAGGACTGCAAACATTTTGAAATTAAGAAAGGCCTCTATTGAGAATAGTCTGACCAAGTGCTGAGTCAGAGAGATCTGTTTGAGGAATGATCAGCTGAGAAACTAGGAATGGGTTTTGCAAGGAATCAGGATAATTATTCAGGGGAAAGTGATTGAGTCTAGTGAGGAATGATTTGCACATGTTTGTATCTTGCACATGTAAATACCAAGAACATATTGAGCTTTTGGAGATAATTCCATGGTGTTTTCTCTCTCTCAGGAACTGGTTACAGGAATAATGTCCCTTTTTCTCCAGTCTCTGTCTCTCGTTTCCATGACCATGAGAAGAAGCAGTTGAATTCAACCAATAACAAAACCTTCTATTAGAAGTGCTGAGTTTGGAGACCAGAGGATGGCATAATGATTATGTTGCTAGACTCCCACACAGTTGACTGTGGTTTGAGTCCTGGACCCGGCAGCTTAAAACTCATGCTGGGAGTGCATGTGTGCCCAAAATCCTGAGAGGAGAATGGAGGAGAAGGGATTGCGGCATGGTCATCCCACCAGGGAGTGATTTCTTGCCCTCTGTCCCTCTGGTGAGAGCATGCACCCTATAACAGAAATCTCTCTTAAAAAAAAAAAATGCTGAGTTGGGGCTAACAGGTGGTGTGGTGGTGGTTGGAGCACTGGACTCCCACATGGTCGACAACGGTTGGAGTTTCAGACCTGGCAGCTTGTTTGCTCACTTTCCCTCTCTCTGGTGAGCACATGTGCCCTATAACAAAATAAATAATGATGATAACAGGGGATGGTGGGGCCAGCAGTTAGCGTAATGGCTATGTCACTGAACTCCCATGTAGCCGATTGCGGTTTGAGTCCCGGACTCGGTGGCTTAAACTCACGCCGGGCGCATGTATGTGTGTGCCCAAGATCCCGAGAGAAGAATGGAGGAGAATGGAGAAGGGATTGTGGCATGGCCATCCCCCCTGGGGGATGATTTCTCGCTTTCTATCTCTCTGTCTCTCTCTGTCTTTCTGGTGAGTGCACGCGCCCTATAGCAGAAACCTCTCAAAAAAAAAAAAAAAAAAAGTAGGGGCTGGTAGGTGGCGTGGTGGTTAAGGGTGCTGGACTCCCACGTGGTTGACTGGGGTTCAAGTCCCAGATCTGATGGCTTGATTTCTCTTTCTCTCTCTCTCTCTCTCTCTCTCATTCTGTCCTTCTCTGGTCAAAATAAGTAAATAAAGTTAAATAAAAAGTAATTATTTAAAAAATAATAAAAATAAATTAAAAAAGAGAAAGTGCTGAGTTGAACATAAGAAAACAATAATGTAACCCATATGAGAGTTGTTCTTGATTAGTAAGAGATGAGCTCTTTTTTTTAAGAGAGAGAGATTTTTGTTATAGGGCATGTGTGTTCACCAGGGAGACAGAGGCAGATGGACAAAAAGGGAGAAATCACCCCCTGGGAGGGATGACCACACCACAGTCCCTTCTCTTCCATTCTCTTCTTGGAATTTTTGGGCATGTACGCACATGTGCCTGGCATGAGTTTCAAGCCACCAGGTCTGTGACTCAAACCATGGTCAATTATGGGAGTACAACAATGTAACCATTCCACCTTCTGCTGGTCCCAAGAGATGAACTCTTAATCACCTGGTGTTTGGAATTTCTATCAGCTATTACACGTGACAATAAAATAGCATAGATTTGACTGTGTACGTGTGTGTATTTAAGTTTGCTATTGGATGCATGCACTTACTGGAGAGAAACAGAAAAAATGAGAACACATCCCCCAGGGAGAATGGCCATGCCACAATCCCTTTTCCATTCTTCTTTTGAGATTTTGAGCACACATACACACACACACACACACACACACACAGTGTTTTTCAAGCTGCAGGGTCAGGGACTTGAACCACACAGTTGGCCATGTGGGATCATAGCCACCTCAACCACCACACTGGCCCAATAGCACAGCCCTTTCTGTGTGCTAGGTCTCGTCATAGCAGTAATGCAATGGACTCACCAGGTTTGTGTCCCAGGACTTTCCTGAGCACATTGGGTGCGCTTGTGCAGGCCTGTGATCTGGGACAGCTGAGTCTGGGGACAGATCACAGCATGAAGACCCTGGTGGGGATGCCTGTCTCTCTGAGTCTGTGTACCTTTGTTTCTCTCACTCATGGAAAGAAATAGAATAGGGCTGGATCCATAGCCTAGTGTTAAGAGGGCTGGATTTCCTGGTCAACTGTGCAGTCTGAATGCTGTCTTTGATGGCCTGGGACACCCTGATGTGTGTGCATGTCTGTCCAGAATCCTAAAAGGAGGGCAACATGGAGCAAACAGGATCTTAGTGGGACCATGCACCATTGTGGGGGGTGCTTTCTCTCTCTGTCTCTGGCAAGTACAGATGCCCTCTAGCAATTAAAAAAAATAGCATAAACCTTTTTGATTCATAGATTGAAATACTTATTTCAGAGGATTTTTTTTGAAATATACATTTTAAGCGACTTTTTGATTTAATTTTGAAAAAGCTTTTGATTAATTGATTTTTTTTATCTTTTAGGCTTATCAAAAATTTGTCTTTGTGTCAAAGACAAGTCAAGATTTAACTTTTCTCTGGTGAACGAGTGTATAGATTGTGATATGTCAGCCCAAGAAATAAATAAACATGCAGTTCTCCCTCCTATCATTGGAAGAAGAGACAAAGAATTTTTGGAAAGTATGCAAAGATACATAATTACAGAAACTGAAAGAGTGGGCTGTAATGAGGAAGGACCTGCTGATGAATATTACATCATATACCGAAACGTTTTTGATAAGGTATCTTAGGACTATGAATTTTTCATGAGAGTAGAAATTAACTATCTTGACAATATTCCTGCCTAAGTAGCACCACTGTTTTGCCATATTTCATTTGTCAGTTTTGAGAAGTTATCCAATTTGTCAGAAAGGGATAAATGGGAAAAATGCAATGCTGATTTTATGTTACCTGACTATTCGTTGTATTTGAGGTATTTTAGTTTAAGAGCAGGCTGTCAGTTTTTGATCAATGACCTGGTTGTGCTCTCTAATAATCATTTGGCTCCTCTATCAGAAGGTATCATCTAATTTGTTGGGAATTGGATTGCATGCCAGAACCTGATAGTTCCTTCTTGTTTGGGATTTGTTTATAGTCTCAGTGAAACCTTGTTTAGATGGATCTGTCATTGTTAAACTGAGACCTCTTGTAGGCTAGAGGTCTTAGGCATGGTGAACAAGGGATTTCAATGGATTTATCACTGGAAATATAGAGATCAGATTAGAAAATTCTATGGCTTTATAGAACATGTTTAATTTTGTGCTTTAAGCTTTTAGAAATAAGTGCCTATTATTCCTCATAAACAATTGCAGTTTTCCCACTGAACCTAATTTTTTTTAACCCAGCTTTTCTTCTTCTTGAGAGATACTCTGACCATAAAATAAGTGAAATCTGCATCTTTTGTTTCTTGTCTGGTGGAATTATCATGCTTACCTTAGAATTCAGTAAACTTTTGGTCTCTGAATGAAACAACCACAGACAAAATAGGAACTCAGTCTTTTTTTCACTTTTTTTTTTTTGGACAGGGTTTTTTTTTTTTTTTTTTTTTAAGAGGTTTTTGCCATAGGGCGCGTGCGCTCGCCAGACAGAGAAAGAGAGACAGAAAGCGAGAAATCACCCCCCAGGGGTGATGGCCACGCCGCAGTCCTTCTCCATTCTCCTCTTGGGATCTTGGGCACGCATGCACACGTGTCCGACATGAGTTTTTTTAAGCCACTGGATCCGGGACTCGAACCGCAGTCGACTACATGGGAGTCCAGCGACATAGCCATTCTGCTAACTGCTGGTCCCGTCTTTTTTTCACTTTTTAAATATTGTTCTATCTGTCCTTTAAATAATATCTAGTTCCTTATTCTAAGGACAAGTGAGCACAAAATAGTGATATGGAACTGCTGGTAGAATTAAGAAAATTGATACATATCCTTAAGAGTACAAAATAGAGAAACATGTCTTTTCTTCCTCTTAAGTCATGCAGAAAAAGCTATCTTTTAGGGACCAGCAGTTGGCGTAATGGCTATGTCACTGGACTCCCACGTAGTCGACCGCGGTTCGAGTCCCGGACCCGGCGGCTTAAACTCACGCCGGGCGCGTGTGCGTGCGTGCCCAAGATCCCGAGAGGAGAATAGAGGAGAAGGGATTGCGGCGTGGCCATCCCCCCTGGGGGGTGATTTCCTGCTTTCTATCTCTCTGTCTCTCTCTGTCTGTCTGGCGAGCGCACGCGCCCTATAGCAAAAACCTCTCCAAAAAAAGAAAAAACAAAAAACAAAAAAAAAAAAAAAAAAAAGCTATCTTTTAGAGTTAGTACATTGGCATATTAGCTTTATTTATATGTTAAGATCAGCACCCTTAGTGTTTTAGTTATTAAGGAACATATTAGTTGAATATTAAATAAAGGTAATGTTTTGTTTATTATTTTAAATTATGATTTTGGGTTTACATATATTTGATCTATATCTTTGTGAGGGTAAAGTATAATTTTTTAATAATATGTGTATAATGTATAGTAAATCATATCCTTCAACATTGAACATTATATTAATATTATGCTGTGTGCAATTGATAATAGTTCTGCTAGTTTTTTCCTTATAATATGTATTAAATTGTTCATATATTTTTAAAAATTGTCCATATTATTTACTCTGCTGTAGTTAGTTCACTGTGCCATACCCTCTTCCTCTTATTTACATGCATTCTTATGTCCTCTAAATTTTTTCTCACCTTCCACCAAGCAGCTCCTGGTATCTGCTGTCAATCTACTTCTATGCTTTTGAGTCCTTTGAGTCCTTCCATTTCTGCCATACATACAGTGCAGACATTTGATATATATTAGATGGGGACATACCAGGTTTGTTGTTATAGTCTGGCTTATTTCACTTATTATATCTCTTAGGTTTGTCCACTTCGTGTAAAATGACAAGGTTAGTGTCTTCAATAGATTTCATGAACATATCAGCACCCATGCTAAGGTTCTACTTGGGTGAAGTCAGGAAAGGAAAGTTCTCACAATTGCGCCATGCTTATCTTTGCATGCCCAAATAGGGACCAGTAGATGGTGTAATAGCTATGTTGCTGGATTCCCATGTAGTCGACTGTGGTTCAAGTCCTGGGCCTGGTGGCTTAAACTCATACCTGGTGCATGTGTGCATGTGTGCCCAAGATCCCGAGAGGAGAATGGAGGAGAAGGGATTATGGTGTGGCCATCCCTTCTGTGGGGTGATTTCTCGCTTTCTATCTCTCTGTCTCTCTCTGTCTTTCTGGCGAGTACACGCGCCCTATAGCATAAACCTATCCAAAAAAAAATTGTTCTTAGATAAAAAGCTATCTGCTTTTGGGACCAGCAGTTGGCATAATGGCTATGTCGCTGAACTCCCATGTAGTTAACCATGGTTTGAGTACTGGACCTGGCGGCTTAAACTCACGCAGGGCATGTGTGCGTGCATGTCCAAGATCCCGAGAGGAGAATGGAGGAGAAGGGATTGTGGTATGGCCATCCCCCCTGGGGGGGGTGATTTCTCGCTTTCTGTCTCTCTGTCTCTCTCTGTCTTTCTGGCAAGGACACGTGCTCTATAGCAAAAACCTCCCCCACCCCCTCCCCCCCAAAAAAGCTATCTACTTTAAATTAGCATGGCTATAGTAAAGTAATTTTGGAGGTGGTGTTGGTAAAGTTAATTCTCAGAGAAAATACATGGAGTTAATTAAAATATAATATCTGTATTTATAGTCCATGTTTCTTTTCTCTCCATCTTCCAAAATTTTCAACTGGACTATTTAAATAGTACAGTGTATAATTATAACTTGTACATTTGTGTACTATAAAGAATTCTATTCTGGGGCCAGCAGGTGGTGTGGTGGCTAAGGGTGCTGGACTCCCATGTGGATGACCGTGGTTCAAGTCCCAGATCTGGCAGCGAAAGGTTTTTGCTATAGGGGTGCATGTGTTTGCCAGAAAGACAGAGAGAGACAGAGAGACAGAAAGCAAGAAATCACCCCCCACCCCGGGGTGGGGAGATGGCCACGCCACAATCCCTTCTCCTCCATTCTCCTCTCAGGATCTTGGGCACACATGCACACGTGCCCGGTGTGAGTTTATGCCACTAGATCTAGGACTCTTAACCGCAGTCAACTCCATGAGAGTCCAGCAATATAGCCATTATCCTATCTGCTGGTCCCACCATTTTTTTTTTTTTTTTTGAGAGGTTTTTGCTTAGGGCGTGTGAGCTCTCCAGAAGACAGAGAGAGACAGAAAGCAAGAAATCACCCCCCAGGGGGGATGACCACGCCACAGTCCCTTCTCCTCCATTCTCCTCTTGGGATCTTGGGCTCACATGCACAATGCCTGCCATGAATTTAAGCCACCGGGTCTGGGACTCAAACTGCAGTCGACTACATGAGAGTCCAGTGGTTCAAGTCCTGGATCCAGAGGCTTGAAAATCACACTGGGTACATGTGTATGCATACCCAAAATCCTGAGAGGAGAATGAAGGAGAAAGGATTCCTGTGTGGCTGTGCTCCCTGGGGGATGATTTCTCACTTTTCCTTTCTCAGCCTCTCTTCAGTGAGTGCATATATCCGGTGGAAAAAAGTCTAAAAAAAAGTAAGGAGGACCTGAGACTATATATTCTATACCAAGTCAAGATAGAGCTAATAACCTATTGAGTGAAAACCAAAGCTAGGAAGAGTCAGCAGGAAGGTAATACAGAAGAGTTATGTGGGTCAACTATAAGAGAATAAGGGATGGTGGGACTGTAGTAAAATGAAGAATCAACCCAATCTAAAATTCCAGGTTTCTGATGTGGGTAGACAGGCAGTATGGTTAAGTCAAAAGACACCCAATTTCTCCCATTCAAATATCTTCCCCTGGTATTTGTTGCTGATCACTGATCTCCTTATTATTTCTTGGTAGACCAAATGTCTTCCTGGATGATTTTTTCTAGATATTCTCTAGCTAACAGAAAACCAGAGGAGAATAGCAGGATCTTAAGATGTAGCAAAGATAGAAAACACAAGTGCAGCTCTCAGAGAAAATTATGGATCGATCTCAACCAACCCCTATAGACAGCATTGCTTTCTAAAATCCTAATAAGCAGAATTTCGAACCTATAAATTACAACTTTTTTTGGTTTTAACTTACCTAAAACTGTTTTTTTTTCTTAGAATTATTTACTTAATTTTATTTATTGTTTTTATTTTGACCAGAGAGAAACAGCAAGAAAGAGGGAAAGTGAGAAAGCAAGCCACCAGATCCAGGACTCAAACCATGGTTAGCCATGTGGGAGTCTAGCACCTAAAACACTATGTTACCTGCCGGCCCCTGGAACTGTTTCTTAATGATTTATTTTCACATGGGTAATACATACATAAAATTAACTCCTGGTATCCCACCCTCCCTACTTAGCATCCT
The DNA here is from genome assembly GCA_026018925.1 of Tupaia tana. Lineage (NCBI taxonomy): Eukaryota > Metazoa > Chordata > Mammalia > Scandentia > Tupaiidae > Tupaia > Tupaia tana. The sequence goes on from JAKSZU010000003.1 coordinate 179,476,611, forward strand.
GGGGATAGACGTGCAATTAGGGGACCAGCCAGTGGTATATTGGTTAAGGCATCAGAATCTCACATGACTGCCTGTGTGGTTGGAGTCCTGGACCCAGTGGTTTGAAAAACACATTGGGCACAAATGCATGTGTGCTCAAAATCCTGAAAACAGAAAGGGAGACAGGATTGCACCGGATCGTTCCCCAATGGGGGGATGCTTTCTCACTCTTGCCGCTCCTTCCCACTGAAAGCATATGCACCCTCTAACAAATTGTACTAAAAAATACAATTAGAGGGCCAGCAGGTGGCATGATGGTTAAGGCACTGAATTCCCACATGAGCAACCACAGTTTAATCCCAGACTTGGCACCTTTAAAAATACTGGTTCATGTGTGTGTGTTTGCCTAAAATCCCAGGAGGAGAATGGAGGAGAAGGGACTGTGACATGGCCATCCCCCAAGGGGTGATTTCTTTCTTTCTTTCTCTCTGCCTTTCTCCAGCGAGCACATGTGCCCTCTGGCTAAAACCTTAAAAAAAAAAATAATAAGGTATTGAGAATATTGGTTAGCTAGTAGGAATTGGTAAGCTAAAAACAAACAAACAGAGACACACAAAACAACACAGGGAAGTGAAGCGAGATCTGGATTTTAAGCTCTAAATGAAGTCAGAGATTAGATGTGGAGGAAGAAAAGATATGTAATTATATTTAAAATATCTAGAATTGGGAAAATTAGACCTGGTATTAGTTTTTGCTTTTTTTTTTTTTTTTGGAGAGGTTTTTTGCTATAGGGCGCGTGTGCCCACCAGACAGGCAGAGAGAGACAGAAAGCAAGAAATCACCCCCCAGGGGGGATGGTCACGCTGCAGTCCCTTTTCCTCCATTCTCCTTTCGGGATCTTGGGCACGCACGCACATGCGCCCGGCGTGAGTTCTAAGCCACCGGGTCTGGGACGAGAACCGCGGTCGACTAGCGACATAGCCATTACGCTAACTGCTGGTCCCAGACCTGGTATTAGTTTTAATTGACATATCATTTATGTATTTATACCAAGTAGAACAAAAATATGGTCTGTATCATTCTCTCCTACTTAAGCTCACAGTATCTACTGTAATAATCCACAATGATCAAGTATTCAGTAAATAGTCTTTAGTGCCCAGTCATGTTTGAGTTTACTGTAAAATTTTTAAATTTCTAATTGTTAATCATGTTTCATTAAAAAATAATTTGTAATGCTATTTGCAAGGCTTTTGGTTCATTGTCTTCTAGAAAAAAATTCAATACCACAGGCAGAAAAATCATATTTCAGGTAATAGAATATGTCACTGCATACAAAGCCGTTCTTACTTCAATCAAAAAAGAATACGATGCCTTTATTGAGAAAATAAAGAAAGACCAAAGAGCTGTATTTAATCTTCATGGAAAACTTAAAGTTTTGGCAGCAGAGCCCACAGCTTTGATATATCACAGGAAAAGAACAATCCAACTTGAAGCAAAGTAAGTATATTAACAATTGGCTCCCAAAAAGTGATAATAATGATGTGACTCTAAACAGTGGTTCTTAGTCATTTCGAATTTTAATTTTATTTTAAAGCTATTTGTTTATGTTATTGACTCCTAACAATTGAAATTACTGTATTTTTAACATTTATTTCAAGTAAAAATTTTAATTTTGCTTGAGAACTTTATGACACTTTGTATAATTGGAGCACACTTTAGTATCATAAAATGAAGGATGGAGGTAATTACTCTAGGCAACTTCTTGCTTGGGCGATTTGATAGTACAATGTCAGGATTACTGTCTGAATTAGAGCACTTAATCCTGTGATGTGCAAGGTAAGTAACCTACTAGGAGAGGATAGAATGCTAGTGGGGGCCGGCAGGTGGCATGGTGGTTAAGAGTCCTGGACCTGGTGGCTTCCTTTCTCTCTCTCTCTCTCTCTCTCTCTCTCTCTCGTACTCTGTCCCTCTCTGGTCAAATTAAAATTAATTAATTAATTAATTAATTAATTAAATTAATTCTTAATAAAAACGGTCACTCTTGTGTAGTCTTATATTTTCAGTGTTATAATTAATGATAGATAAGTTATTTTTATAGATAATTTCAAATCAACCTGTCCAAAATTTTGGATCAAACTTATCCAAAGTTTGATCTCCATTTCTAGTAATATGGCTGACTAGATGTTGATATAGACCTCCCTCTTGGAGAAAAATGCTATATAAGGTATTTTTTAGAAGTCTTTGCAAAAGCATCAGAAAACTGACAAGATAATAAAAGATTTTCAAATCAAAATCTAACAGAAGACAAAAGGTAATCAGAGCATGGGGCCAGCAGGTGGCATGGTGGTTAGGGTGCTGGACTCCCACATGGCCAACTCAGTCCTGGATGACACCTTACTTTCTCATCTTCCCTTTCTCTCTGGTCAAATTTTAAAAAATAATAATAATAAATAAAATAAAATTTAAAAATAATACTTCAAAAAAAGATAACTAAAGCACTAAAATTGCTTTGGCCCTAAGAGCATTTGTTAACATAGTGACCATAAGTTTCTTTCTTTCTTTTTTTTTTTTTTTTTTTTTAAGATTTTTGCTATAGGGTGTGTGTGCTCACCAGAGACAGAGAGAGAGAGAAAGTGAGAAATTAGTCCCCAGGGCCACACCACAATCTCTTTTCCTCCATTCTCCTCTCAGGATTTTGGGCATGTACGCACAAGTGCCCAGTGTGAGTTTTAAGCCACCAGGCCTGGGACATGAACCATGGTCAACTATGTAGGAGTCCAAAGATGGAACTGTTATGCCATCTGCTGGTCCTGTGACCATAACTTTCTGACATAGGTGATAAAAAACAAAACTTAGGATCATCTGCTCAAGAGAAAGATAGGGAACCCATCCCATATAAAACTTAGGACAACAAAGGGACACAACCTAGTAGGGTAAACCAGGAGTAAATTGCTCTACCCATATTCCCATATCTTAGTATATTCTGTGGCTATATTAAAATTCAGTGAATTATAAACTTTTTTTTTTTTTTTTGGAGAAGTTTTTGCTATAGGGTGCATGCACTTGCCAGACAGACAGACAGAGACAGAAAGTGAGAAATCACCCCCCAGGGGGATGCACACGCCACAGTTCCTTCTCCTCCATTCTTCTCTCAGGATCTTGGGCACACACATGCACCCAGCATGAGTTTAAGCCACCGTATCTGGGACTCGAACCATGGTTGACTATATGGGGGTCCAGTGACATAACCATTATGCCAACTGCTGGTCCTGAATTATATACTTTATAAGAATAAAATTTAAGGTGTATAAACTATATCTCAATAAAGCCATTATAAGAAGATACAGAGAATAGGGTGAAGAGGTCTATATTATATGCAATCATAGCTCTAAAATAGAAGAGAAAATGGGACAGAGATGATCTTTGAAGAGATAATAGCTGAGAATTTTCTAGAAATGGTGAAAGACACCAATTCACAAATTCAAGAACCCAAGAAAGCCCAAACTTCGTAAGTGCTAAGAAGTCCTCAACTACAATAGATTGATCATAGTGAGGTGGTAAAAGATAAAGAGATCATAAAAGAAGCATAGAAAGGAGCAAAAATTAGATAACATTGGGACCAGCAGATGGCATAATGGTTATGTCACTGGACTCCCACATAGTTGATCACAGTTCAAGTCCTGGACCCGGAGGCTTAGAACTCATGCTGGGCATGTGCGTGTGCATGCTCAAAATCTCTATAGGAGAATGGAGAAAAGATTACAGTGTGGCCATCACCCCTGGGGAGTGATTTCTTGCTTTCTGTCTCTCTTTGTCTCTCCTGTGAACTCACGTGCCCTATAGCAACAACAACAACAAAAACTCTCAAAAAATTAATGTTGTATCCCTTTTGGATTAAGAGAATTGAATGAATTGGAAACTCACTCCTTTTTATGGCTGAATAATATTCTAGGGTGTGTATGTGTGCATCTGTGTGCACATTTTGTTTACCCATTTCTCTTTTGATGAATACTTAGGTTACTTGTTTCCTGTTTTGGTTATCATAAATAATGCCATCATGAACATTCATGTGTAAGCATCTATTTGACTCCCTGCTTTTAGTTCTTTTGTAAGTCTGTTTACTTTTTATGTACTTTTCTTCCACATAGATTTATTTGGAATAAAGCCAAGGGATATTTTATTTCCACAGTCCTCTTTCATAAATACTGTACCCTCTTACTCTGAGCCATCTATAATCTATAATATATATATATATATATATATATATATATATATATATATATATAATATAATAACCAGAAGCAGGCAGTAGTTTTCTACTGACAAACTGTTTTTTTTTTTTTTTTACGTTTTAATTTTTGCTATAGGACAGACACATTCACCAGAGAGAGATGGAAAGAGAGGGGAAGTGAGAATCACCCTCCACCTTGGGGGAAGGACATGCCACAGTCCCTTCTCCTCTATTCTCCTCTTGGGATTTTCAACATGTGACAAACTAATTTTCAATATGGCAAAAATTCTGTGACATTTATGTATTAACAAAGCTTCATCAAGCTTTAGCAGGCTCCCCTGAATTCTTTTTTTTTTTTTTTTTTTCCTAATTTTGCCATAGGGTACATGCACTTACAAGAGAGACCGACAGAAAGAGAGAAGGGGAGAAATCTTCCTTTGGGGGGATGGCCATACTACAGTCCTCCTCCATTCTCCTCTCAGGCATACACACACACTCCGTGTGTTTTTCAAGCTGCTGACAGTCAACCATGTGGAATCCAGCCACCTTAACCACCATACCACAGGCTGGCCCCCCAAATTTTTTTCAACTAGACATGACTTGTAAACTTATGTATTCATTTCTTCACTGTCCAGTTTTAGCAAGAATACAATTAGGTTGGTTAAGTTGTTATCCCCCTGCCTTGATATCTGATCACCCTTGGTACCTGATGAAATTCTTCATCCCTCAGTTGATGTCTGATCACCCTGGCCTGCCTTCAGCAAGAATTCTATTAGGTCAGTTTATCCAGACTCTCCCCTTAACATCTGATGTTTTTTCTTAGTAATTTTCCATTCACTCACCCCCACCCTGCTGCTTGGCTGTAAATTCCCACTTGCCCATGTTGTATTTGGAACTGAGCCCAGTTCCAAATACAGAATTCCATTACAGTGGCTCCCATACCTATTGCCATAGTCTCTCTTTAATAAAATCATCCTTACTGTGCTTTAACAAGTGTCATGAATAATTTTTTTGACAGTGTTAACTTGTTTTAATCCAATATTTATCTCATAGGCTACCATAACTAGGAAGGATACTTAAACATGGAAATTTGTTGAAATTTATACTACTTCTTGGTCTTAAAGATCCCCACTCTGGAAGAAGTCAATTTTATCTCTGAAAAATGCTATCCTTCCTCTAGCTCTAGGATCACAATTACTGTAGACTGAATAATGGCCCCCAAAGATATCAGGTCCTAATCTTTGGAACCTAAATATATTACCCTTATTTGGAAAAAGGGTCTTTGCAGATGTGATTAAGTAAAGACTTTGAGATAGGGAGATAATTACGTGAGCCCTAAATACAGTCACAGGTGTCCTTATGAAAGGGAGGCAGATGGATCTTTGACACAAGCAGAGGAGAAAGTGAACAGTGTGACCATAGAGGCAGAGGCTCAAACAATGCAGCCACAGGGTGCCTGCAGCTCCCGGAGGCTGCAATAGAGAGAATAACTTCTTCCCTAGAGCTTCCAGAGGAAGCACAGCCTTGATACACTGTGTGTGTGTGTGTGTGTGTGTGTGTGTGTGTGTGTGTGTGTTTTGAGATTTTTACTATAGGGGGTGCATGTGCTCACCAGAGGGAAATGGCCACACCACAGTCCCTTCTCCTCCATTCTCCACCTGGGATCTTGGGCATGCATGCATACATGACCAGTGTGAGTTTGAAGCCAGCAGGTCTGAAACTCAAACCTTAATTGGCCATGTGGGAGTCCACAATGTAACTGCTATGCCATCTGCTGGCCCTAATACACTTTGACTTTGGTCCAGTGATACTAATTTTGAACTTCTGGCCTCTAGCAATGAGAGAGAATTTATTTCTGGTTGTATGTGTATGTGTGTTTTAGTACATTTTTAAAAAGAATTATTTAACTTAATGTATTTATTTGTTTATATATTTAAATTTGACCAGAGAGGGACAGAGTGAGAAAGTGAGAAAGCAAGCTACCAGTTCTGGGACTTGAACCGCAGTGTGCCCTTAACCAGCACACCACTTGCCGGTCCCTATATTATTTTTATTTTTTATTTTTTTGGGTAAAATATGGTTTATAAATTCCATTTTTATATAAAACACATGGGAGGGACCAGCAGTTAGCGTAATAGCTATGTCGCTGAACTCCCATGTAGTCGACCGCAGTTCAAGTCCCGGACCCGATGGCTTAAACTCATGCCGGGTGCGTGTGCGTGCGTGCCCAAGATCCCAAGAGGAGAATGGAGGAGAAGGGATTGCAGCATGGCCATCCCCTCCGGGGTGTGTGTGTGTGTGTGTGTGTGTGTGTGATTTCTCGCCTTCTGTCTCTCTGTCTTTCTGGTGCACACGAGCCCTATAGCAAAAACCTCTCCAAAAAGAAAAAAAACACATGGGAGAAACGTAGCTAGTCAACACACAACTGTCACCACATGAAAAAGTACTTTTATCAAACTTTGAGTCTAAGAACGTACAAATGTTTTTTTTTATTTTTAAGGACCAGCCTGTATGTAGTGTGTGTGTGTGTGTGTGTGTGTGTGTTTTGGATTCTTTTTTTGGGGGGGAGGTTTTTGCTATAGGGCATGTGCGCTCGCCGGACAGACAGAGAGAGAGAGAGAGAGAAATCACCCCTTAGGGGGGATGGCCACACCACAATCCCTTCTCCATTCTCCTCTTGGGATTTTGGGCACGCATGCACATGCGCCTGGCGTGAGTTCAAGCCACCGGGTCCAGGACTTGAACCGTTGTCGACTACGTGGGAGTCCAGCAACATAGCCATTACGCTAACTGCTGATCCCTGTTTTGGATTTTTTTTTTTAAAGAGAGATTTTTGCTGTAAGGGGTGTATGCTCGCCAGAGAGACAGAAAGTGAAAAATCACCCACCCCCCCCCGGGGGGGGGATGGCCACACCGCAATCCCTTCTCCTCTAATCTCTTGGGATTTTGGGCATGCATGCATACGCACCCGGCATGAATTTTATGCTTCCGGGTCTGGGATTCAAACCACAGTTGACTATAAGGGAGTCCAGTGACATAACCATTACACCATCTGCTGGTCCCCATGTAGTGTGGTTTTTAAGGTGACTGGATACCACATGGCTAACTACCTGATTCAAGGAACAGACCCTGTGTCTTGAAAGACACTTTGGGTGTGTGTGCATGGGTGTCCCAAATTCTGAGAAAATGAAGGAGATGAGAGCGTGAGGTGGCCCTTCTCCAAAGGGGGCGGGGGGAGGGAGGTGATTTTTCACTTTTTTTTTTTTGAGAAGTTTTTGCTATAGGGCACATGCGCTTGCCAGAAAGACAGAGAGAGACAGAGAGACAGAAAGCAAGAAATCACCCCCCAGGGGGATGGCCACGCCACAATCCCTTCTCCTCCATTCTCTTCTGATTTTGGGCATGCATGCACACGTGCCCGGCGTGAGATTAAGCCACTGGGTCCAGGACTCTAACTGCAGTTGACTACATCGAAGTCCAGCAACATAGCCATTACACCACCTGCTGGTCCCACGATTTTTTTTTTTGAGAGGATTTTGCTGTAGGGTGTGTGAGCTCACCAGAAAGAGAGAGACAGAGAGACAGAAAGTGAGAAATTACCCCCCAAAGGGGATGGCTACCCTGCAATCCCTTCTCCATTCTCCTCTTGGAATCTTGCATGCACACACATGTGCCTGGAGTGAGTTTAAGCCACCAGGTTTGGTACTTGAACCATGGTCGACCTTATGGGAGTCCATCAATGTAACCATTACACCATTTGCTGGTCCACAAAAGTAATTTTTTTAAAGAATTCTTTATTTTATTTATTATTTTTTTTATTTGCTCACCAGAGAAAGAGAGACAGAGGGAAAGTGAGAGAGCAAGCTGCCAGATCCAGGACTCCATCCACAGTCAGCCATGTGGGAATCCAGTGCCTCAACCACCATGCCACCTGTTGGCCCCGTAAAACTAATTTTTGACTAAAGGGAATAGATAGAATTTTCTGGACATATTGTTTTCTTTAATATAAATTATGTTATAAATTTCTAAAAAAAAAAGGAAGAATCATGGTATGAAATTTTATTAATCCTTTGAAAGAAAATCATTATCTCCTACCCCATGACCTAGGGAACTTTTTATGAAGAATTATTTTAATTTTTACTTATTATATTTTAATTTGTTATAGGGCATGTGCACACACCAGAGATAGAGACAGAGAGAATGAGAGGGAAAAGTAAGAAAGCAAGCCGCCAGGTTTGGGACTTGAACTGTGGTTGGTCATGTAGAAGTCCATCACCTTAACCACCAGGCTGCCAGCTGGCCCCTTGGGAGTTTTGATTTATCTATTTTTTCCTTTCAAAAAGTTTTGTAAACAAGAAAAAAAAAAAAGGCACTATAAACCCTGCCTATCTTGTAAACAGTGCAGCTTGGAGCAGTTTGTGTTCCACCATATTGCCTGGGCTGTAGCCTCATGTGGGGTGCTGATAAACCTATGACTCCAGGCTTCAGGCCAGACCTAGGTAGAGGGACTCACTGGTGAGGGATGGTCCCTAAGCTTCTAAATTGTTCCTTATTTTTGAAGCTAGTTAACTTTTTCAGGGCCTTGTTTTTTAAACTTCTATCTAGTCCATAATTGTTCCAAATGATAGTTATTCAAAACAAAAATCATGATTTATTGTTTTGTCAGAAAAGTCATGACATATTTTTCTATGCAGAAATGTATTATGGCTTGGGACCAGCAGTTAGCATAATGGCTATGTCGTTGGACTCCCACGTAGTCTACCGCAGTTCGCGTCCCAGACCCAGTGGCTTAAAACTCACTCCGGGCGCATGTGCGTGCGTGCGTGCCCAAGATCCCGAGAGGAGAATGGAGGAGAAGGGATTGCAGCGTGACCATCCCCCCTGGGGGGTGATTTCTCGCTTTCTGTCCCTATGTCTCTCTCTGTCTGTCTGGCGAGAGCACGCGCCCTATAGCAAAAACCTCTCCGAAAAAAAAAAAAAAAGTATTATGGCTTTTCTGATGACCTAATAACTTGTTTTACTTTAAATCTTATGTTCAGAATTAAATTATGTTAAAGAAATGTAAGAAAGGCTTTCTGTTTTTCAGAATGAGGAGTATTGAAAATAATTCATTGAAGATTCAATCACAAATAGATCAAATGAAACAGCTTAGGGCAGAGTATGACACCAAAGAAGTAAAATATTGTACTTTCTCCAATGATCCTTCAAAACCTATTCCAGGTACTGTAGTTTTGTCTTAAATGTTTTAGAGGAATCCCAATTATTATGACCAATTATGCAAGTTAATATCAGTGTGCGAATATGTGTGCGTCATCCAAGTGCAGATTGTACAAACAACTTTGGTTAGGACTCTGGGTGAATATAAGGGAATGGGAAAACTTTAAACAATGCTGTAAGGTTGAAAGCGTTCCAATCTGGCTGGATTATTTCAGTATAGCGCAGTGACTTTAAAGTATGGTTCCTGTGTTTCTGTGTGTGTATGTGTGTGTGTTATGTAATGAAGGGAAAGGAGAGTGAGAGGGAGAGGACTAAAGATTTGGCAGGCATTTGCAAGTTTTGTCTTGGAAAGAATAAACTGGTTACCCTGGGCTTAGCTTAGTAGAGTAAGGGGAGATACGGTTATAGAGAAATCCAGTGATGCACTCCTGAGTTGTTAGACAGAGGCCTTGGTATTACTGAGTAAGTAGTTTTGTAGTGGTTTTCAGGATGTGATCATAAGGTCATTACATTTTTTTTTTCAGATAAGGGTTTGCATGTTTTAAGAATAATCTTTACTGCATCTTCATTGATAATATTTAAAACTGTTAGCCATGTACACTTTTATGCTGATTCTGTTTAAATTCAGTAAGCTACAAGTACGTGCTACTATTCTGTTTTGTTTTGTGTGTGTGTGTGTGTGTGTGTGTGTGTGTGTGTGTGTGTTTTGGGAGAGGTTTTTGTATAGGGCGCATGTGCTTGCCAGAAAGACAAAGACAGACAGACAGACAGAAAGCGAGAAATCACCCCCCAGAGGGTTGGCTACACCACAACCCCTTCTCCATTCTCCTCTTGGGATCTTGGGCACGCACACAAACATGCCCAGTGTGAGTTTAAGCCACTGGGTCAGGGATTCGAACCCAGTGACATAGCCATTATGCCAACTGCTGGTACCCGGTGCTGCTATTCTGAATTAATAGTGAACTGTGTGACCTACCTTGGGAAGATTTGCTGTTTGAATGTGAATCTCACACATGACTTAGCCCATTTTATTTTTTTCCTTTTCCTATAGGCATGACTCTCCAAGACTCTGTCAATCTAGATGCTCTCACTAAATACATGAAACATCTTCAAGATAAATATACAGAAATTAAACAAACTATGTCAAAAAAATATGTACCAGCTCAGAGGAAGGCTGATTTAGATGAGGAAATGATTGTGTTATTAAAAAGGAGAGATGTAGCTGAAAATCTGAACAAAGAGTTACAGTTTCGGTATGAAAGTTGTTTTTTTTTTTTTTTTTATGTTTGAAGCTTTTATTTATATTCATTCTAATATTCCACCAGTTGATGTTAGACTTAGTGTGGTGTTGATATTTCTTATATTTATAGTCATCAAAGAATGCAGATTATTTCACAAGCCCTTACTTCATGGATAGAATCTGATAAGAATAGCACAATTCAAGACTTTGTGGAAGAGATTCAGAAAACCAAAGATTTACAAGGTAGGTTAAGTGTGTTTTTAATTAGCACAAACAATGGAAGATTTTTTTCCAGTTGGCTAAAGAATGGGGTTTTCTTTTCTTTGTTTCTTTTTTTTTTTTTTGGAGAGGTTTTTTTTGCTACAGGGCACATGCGCTCGCCAGAAAGACAGAGAGAGACAGAGAGAGAAAGCAAGAAATCAGCCCCCAAGGGGGATGGCCATGCCACAATCCCTTATTCCTCCATTCTCCTCTTGGGATCTTGGGCACGCACGCACATGTGCCTGGTGTGAGTTTAAGCTGCCAGGTCCAGGACTTGAATCGCAGTCGACCACATGGGAGTCCAGTAACATAGCCATTACACTAACTGCTGGTCCCAAGAATGGGGTTTTCTTAGGCCACGCTTAAAGAAAGCAAAATATTTACTTCTGTTAGTTACTTCTGTGGGTTTCTTCCTTCAACAGCTGATAGAAGATTGGTAAAGAATGGGGAGAGTATTCCTAAAAAAGTTTGTGGAAAATGTGTATTATGAAAAATTAAGTGGATTTAAATGTTTCTTTGTACCAAAATAAACATGTACTTTTAATTTTTTTAATTTAATTTAATTTTTTATTTTTATTATTTTAAAATTTGCTGTAGGGACATGTATTTACCAGAGAGAGAGAGAGAGGGAGAGAGAGAGAGAAAAGAAAACTGAGAAAGCAAGCTTCTGGGTCTAGGACTTGAACTGTGGTTTGCCATGTGGGCGTCCAGCGCTGTAACTGCCACACCACCTGCTGACCCAATAAACTTGTATTTTAACTCCATTTTTCTGTGAAGCTTTATAACCAAAGAGAGAATACCTGTAAAGAAAGAAAGAGCCAGGGAGGCTACTCAGTTTAGAAAGAGGTTGATGCTGATAGAAGCCATAGTAGTAAGTTGTTAGTATTCAACACCTATATGTTTATTATTTGTTGTTGATAAATAATCTTAAATATCTTCCATTGGTATTTTTTATATTTACAGGTGACCAAGGCACTGTAGAGGAACTACTTCAAGATGATCCAAGCAGGGCAAAAGAAGCTGAAATTATGCTTTACTACATTGAAAGGCAAATATTTTAAAAGCTTTGACTTTCCATGTTAAAAATGACCACATTAACCACTTACTTAGTATTTTAATGAGCCATAGTCTCTAGCTTTTGAATGTTTACAAGTCTATGCTATAGACAGAAAGAGAAAGTTCTAGGTAAACTCTAGTGTATTTACCAGAGAAAATACACTCGAATTTTTTTTTTTTTTTTTTTTTTTTTGGAGAGGTTTTTCGCTATAGGGCGCGTGCGCTCGCCAGACAGACAGAGAGAGACATAGAGACAGAAAGCGAGAAATCACCCCCCAGGGGGAATGGTCACGCCGCAATCCCTTCTCCTCCATTCTCCTCTTGGGATTCTGGGCATGCACGCACACGCGCCCGGCGTGAGTTGTAAGCCACCGGGTCCGAGACTCGAACCGCGGTCGACTACGTGGGAGTCCAGCGACATAGCCATTACGCTAACTGCTGGTTCCCTACACTAGAATTTTTTAAAAATAGATTCTTTAATAGTTTCTTTGAGGCAAAATTAACAGGTTAGGAGTCTAGGAGCTTTTCCAGAGGAGCTAGGAAGATTGTAGTGTTGGTATAAGTTATATATGTAAATATATTTTTAAAAATTTAACTCCATTTATTTATTTACTTATTTTTTAATTAGACCAGAGAGGGACAGAACGAGAGAGAGAGAGAGTGAGAAAGCAAGCTGCCAGGTCCAGGACTTGAACCACAGTTGCCCATGTGGGAGTCCAGTGCCCTTAATTACCATGCCACCTGCCAGTCCCAATTTTATTTGTATTTTTCTTGCATTCCCCAACCATTAACCTAATATCGAAAAATGTTTTTAAGAATGTCATCATAATTAATATCACCCTAGCCAATTCAGTCTTTTTTCCTCCTCATTCTTTCTTTTTTTAAAATGATACATTTATTTTATTTGTTATTATTATTTATGTTTTAAGTTTATCAAGCCACCAGGTTTGGGACTTGAACTGTAGTCAGCCATATGGGAGTCCAGCACCTTAACCACCACACCACCTGCTGGCCCCCCCTCCTCATTATTTCTATCCTAATGACATATTAAGGCATACTTCTTTCTGATACTTAAGTTATTATCTAGGCAGGTTGACTATCCCTAATCTGAAAATCCCAAGTCCAAAATGCTCCAAAATCTGAAACGGTACTGTCATATGCCACAAGTGGAAAATTCCGCACCTGACCTTACATGATGGGTCCAGTGAAAATGTACATTCATAAAAAATACATATTTTTTTCAGGATCCTCAAAGTAGAAAAGACTTTCCCTATTCCTTTTAGCTGCCATGTGTCATTCCCCAGCATACCCAGACTACCTCACCCCCACAAGCATCCCCACAAGAATTTCATGCACAAAATTGGGAAAAATATTGCATAAAATTAACTTTGGGATATGTGCATAAGGTGTATATGAAACAAATCAGTTTCATGTTTAGGGCCAGCCCTGTGACATAGTTATTAAGGGAGCTGGATCCCTTAAGGCCAACTGTACAGTTTGAATTCCGAGTCCTGGCAGCCTGGGAAACACACCAAGCATGTATACATGATGTGTGCCTGAAATGCTATGGGGTGGGGAAATAGAGGAGAAGGGATTGTGCTGTTACCATGCCCCTGTGAGGGGTGATTTCTTCCTCTCCCTGTGTCCTGTGTCTTTGTCTGTCTTTGGTGAGTACAAGCCCTCTAGTTAAAAAAAAAATTATTACTTTTTTTTTTGGGGGGGGGTTAGATTTGGGTCTCATCCCTAAGGTGTTTCATTATGTTTTTGCAAGTATTCCAAAATGTGAAATCAAAAACACTCTGGTTCCAAGCATTTCAGATAAAAGAAATTCAACCTGTAATATTTATAGAAGCTTAAAGTGATTTTAAAGACATTATTGTTCTTCTTAAATTTTGCCAGAGGTTACATATACTCCCTAGGGAGAGAGAGACAGAAAGTGAAGAGAGGGAAAGTGAGATAGCCCCCAGAGGATGGTCTTATCCCAATCCCTTCTCCATCTCTCCTTTCAGGAATTAGGTCATGCATGTACCAGGTGTTTTTCTCAAGCTTTTGAGTTTAGGATTTAAACCAAGCAGTTGGCCATGTGGAATTCAGCATCTTAACTACTATGCCACGGCTGGCTCCCAAGACTTTATTTTTGAAGAGATTAATTCATAGGCTATGAGGGCACTGTGTAATGAACATCAGTAATATTCCTAGTGCTATATGTTAAACAGTTGTTTTGTGTTAATTTGTTTGTCAATATGGTACAAAGTGGGTAAAGATAATTTTGGGGGCACCAAAACCTGTGTTATTTCCTTATACTATTTACTTCTCTAAGTTTAACAGCTTTTTTTTTTTTTTTTTTGGAGAGGTTTTTGCTGTAGGGCACGTGCACTCGCCAGACAGACAGAGACAGACAGACAGAAAGCGAGAAATCACCCCCCAGGGGGGATGGCCACGCTGCAGTCCCTTCTCCTCTGTTCTCCTCTCGGGATCTTGGGCATGCATGTACACGCGCCCGGCGTGCGTTTTAAGCCACCAGGTCCGGGACGTGAACTGCGGTCAACTACATGGGAGTCCAGTGACAAAGCCCTTATGCTAACTGCTGGTCCCTAAGTTTAACAGCTTTGATAGGAGAGGAGAACCATTGTTAAGACTGAAAGTTTTATGTATTTTGCTTAGTGGCCCCGCCCCCATCCCAGGGTTCTATATATAATTGCCAGACAATGTAAACCCTGTTTGCCATAGTTTTACTAATTGTGAAGTAAGCTCTGTTTTAAAGACTTGTTGACAGTGGAAGAGGAGTAGAGGCTTTTCTTCTTGTGTTAGTCTAATATTTAATTGGAAGTTTGATGCCTGAAAGTGGACGTAGGCTTCTGAACACCAAGGAGACCTCTTGATCGATCTGCAGTTTGGCAGCCTTTGTGTTCAAGAATATTTCTTCTAGGCTGAGTTTCTAAGCAGATTTCCCTTCTTTTCCCTGAAACCCCTGTTTCCTATGGAGATGATAGAGAAAAAAACCTGAGCTCATTGTAGATTCACTTCTTTCTCTTCTCTGGCTTGCTGTAAGTTCTCTAAGAATAAAATATAGAATCAGCTGACAGGTTAGAGTTTTATTCTGAAACTGAAACACACACACAAAAAAAAAAACAATAGAATGTTAGAGAAAGAATCGAAAGACTATCTTAAAGAGTAAGTCTAGCTCTAGTTTATTAGAATTGCTTTTCATTTTTCTATATTATTATGCTATTCTTTTTAGTTGGTACTAAACATTTTAAATCAGTCTTCTTTCTTTTTGTCCACTATTATAATGCATTATAAAATGCAATGGCTATAGGTTCAATGAATTAATCTCACTTGGTGCATATGAAAAGGCAGCTTGTTTTGCAGCAAATAGTCCTAGAAGAATTCTTCGAAACATTGGTACGATGAATAAATTTAAGGGTAAGCATTTTACTCTGAACCTTATGTATGTACACAAATTATTTTTTTCTCTGATATAATTGAAAAAATATTAACCTGAAAGACTTAATATTAAGATTTGAGTTCTAGCCCTACCCCTGCCATTTCCTTAGTTTCTTTTAACTGTAACATTAAGGGATTTGATTAGATTTTATACATTAAGTTATAAAATATTTCCAGCATATAGAAAAGTATGAAGAAACATATTAGCACTCATGTATTTACTGTCAAAATTTAATAAAGGAGTAAGATGGTGATGCAGTGGAAATATTGCAAGTCTCACCTACATGGGAGGGGTCTGGATCTGTGTTCAGAGATCTCTCTGGGCATGCCGAGCACATGCCAGGGTTGGATCAAGGTATGGGGGCCTGATGGAGATGACAGTCTCTGTCTGTCTGTCTCATTCATAGAAGAAATAAATAAAGTTTTAAAAAGATAAGATTTAACAAATGTTGGGGCTGGCAGGTGGCATGGCGTGATGGTTAAGGGCACTGGACTCCCACATGGCCGACAGCAGTTCAAATTCTGGATCTGGCAGCTTGCTTTCTCATTTTCTCTCTCTTTCTCTTTCTCTCTCATTCTTGCTCTCACTCTCACTCTGTACTTCTCTGGCCAAATTACAATAAATAAAGTTAAATAAAATAATTCTTTAAAAAAAGATTCAACAAATGTTAATGTATTATCAAATTCACTCTATATCTTTTTGAAAATAGCTTTCTTTTAATAAACTGAAAATTGTATATATATAAAGTACACAGTTTGATATGTTTTATATATATGTACACATACACACACACACGTACACATACACACCCATGAGAACATCAAAAGTTCTCTTGTGCCTCTCAATACTCCCTATCTTCCCATTCCTTCTGAGTCCTCCCTGTTTCCTATAGTTTGTCTTCCCTCCAGTGAATAGGCACCCACTAATCTACTTTCAGTCACCATAGATTAGTTTGCATTTTCTATTGTAGAATTTTATGGAACTGGAATCACATGGTAGGTGTTCTTTTTTGACTTACTGGTTTAAAAAGTTTTTCAAAATATTTTGCCAGAAGGTGCATATACTTGCCAAAGAGACAGAGAGAAAGAAAGAGGGAGAAAGCACATCCCATGGGAATGGTCGCAGTATAATCCCTTCTTCATTTCTCCCTTTTGTGGGGATTTTGGGCACATATCCCCATGTACCAGTGTGTTTTTCTTTCTTTCTTTCTTTCTTTTTTTTTTAAGAGATTTTTGGTATAGGGCACGTGAGCTTGCGAGAGAGACAGAGAGACAGAAAACGAGAAATCATCCCCCAGGGGGATGGCCACACCACAATCCCTCCTCCTCCAGTCTCCTCTCAGGATTTTGGGCATACACGCACATGCACCCAGCATGAGTTTTCAGCTACCAGGGCCAGGACTCCAACCGTGGTCGACTATGTAGGAGTCCAGCAACATAACCATTATGCCATCTGCTGGTCTCATCAATGTGTTTTTCAAGCCAGCAGGATTTAGCCAACTTAACCACCAGGCAATGGGCTGGCCCAATGGTTCATATTTTTGATGCTATTGTATTTGAATTTCTGAATTTGTTGCCCTATATAGAAATACAATGGAGAATTTTCATACTGTTTCCCATTATAGCTATATCAATCTGTATTTCCACCGAAAGTATGCACGGGTTTTATTTTCTCCACATCCTGTCAATGCTTGTTATCTTTGGTCTGTTTTTTGTTTGTTTGCTTTTTAATTTATCTGATGATGCAAGCCTGTGCCAAAGAGAGACAGAGAGAAAGAGAAAAGTGAAAAAGCATCTCTCATGGGGCATGGTCATGCCATCGTCTCTTCTCCATTTCTCCTTTCAGGATTTGGGCATGCACACATGTGTATCTGGCATATTTCTCAAGCTGCTGGGTCTAGAACTCAACCTCGCATTCAACCACATGGGTTCTGGCCACCTTTACCCACAGCACTACCACTGACCTCTTTCTGTCTTTTTGATAGTAGCCCTTTTAACAGGTGTTAGGTAACATCTTAATATTTTTTGGTTTTGTTTTTAAAATATGTGTATTATTTACTTGTTTATATTACTGGATATGTTTAAGGTATACAGCATAATGTTTTGGTATAGTTATATATTTAAATATATTTTGTAGGACTATATATACAGTGAAATTATTATTAGAGTCAAGCAAATTATCCTGTTCATTACTTCCCATAGTTACTATTTTTGGTGGTAAGAGCACCCAAAATCTACTCTACGAGCAAACTTTAAGTATACAATAAAATATACTATGTTATTCTTGCTATATATAAGATCTCTAAAGTTACTCATGCACCATAATTGCAAGTTTGTACCCTTTGACCTACTTTGACCACAACCATCATTCTGTTTTCTATTTAGATATGTACAGTCATGCATCACTTAATGACAACAGGGTTACATTCTAGGAAATGTGTTTTTAGGTGATTTCATCATTGTACAAAAGCATCAGTGTACTTATGGAAACTAAATGGAATAGCCTACTACACACATAGGCTATATTGTATAGTCTATTATTCCTTTTTTGTTTGTTTTTAGAGGTTTTTGTATTAGGGCACTCACTGGAGAGAGAGAGAGGCAGTGAAAGGGAATGTGAGAAATCACCCCCCACCAGGCGGGCCCTTCCAGTATGTGTGGCGCCAAGTCACGAGCTGCTGACAGGCCCGCATGGCACCGGCACACTCTGGAGTGCTGTCTGCTGGAGCTCAGCAAGGCCACCGCCTGGCCGGAGAGCTTCCTCACGATTCAAGATGGACTGGCATCAAACTTCACTTCTTTAATGAAAAATATTTTATGGTTTTAATGAAGCACTAGAAAATGGCAGGGTCTGTGGGAGTCCTTTACAGAAACTCGTGATAGACCATTTTGATGATGAACAGATTTGGTAACAACTGGAATTGCAAAATGAGCCAGCTTTACAGGTTTTCCAGAACACAGTGGTAGAGTGGCCAAGGATGGTGACATCAGTCTCCTTCCTGAGAGTGAAGAAGTAGAGTGTGAAGAGGTTGGCTCCGAGGTGGGGGCCAGTGACTAGGAGGACCTGGAACAAGATTTGGAGGAGGAAGAAGTGTCAGGTGAGGGCAGAGATTATCTGAAAGGAGGTGAGAGAACAGAACACAAGCAGATGTGATCAAAGGAAAAGTAGGTTTTCAGTGATGTGGATTCCGGTCTTGACTTTGATATCAGCAAGTTGGGGCAGCAGAGTAAGGTGCAGGACCAAGTACCTGGGAGATTGAGAGAGAAGTCCATCGTAGATGACAAGTCCTTCAAACTATCTGAAATAGAGACCTTTTTAGAAAATGTAGAAAAAGAAGAGGAATGGAAAGAGGAGAAAGTTGATTTTTTGATGATGTTGATTCTGATGAAGATGAAAGAGAACTGTTTGGAAGTAAAAACTTAAGTTGGGTAAAAGTTCTAAAACCTGAAATACAATGATTTCTTTGATCCAGTTGAAAGTGATGAAGACACAACAGGCGCATGTGACAGTGAGCTGGATTCAGATCAAGACAGGAAGGAAATGGATGAGGCAGCAGCTGCAGAAGGGGCTTCTGACACGGCTGAAGACAATGACTTTGAAGAGAGTGAAGTCAGAAAACAACATAAAGAAAATTTAAAAAGGGTGGCTTTTGCTTTATCAGATGATGAGGATACTGAAGATACAAATGTTTTAAATGTAAAGACAAGTTTTGATAAAATTAAATCCTCTTTTGAAAAAAAGACAGGAAAAGATGAATTAAAAAAATTTCATCTTGGGACCAGCAGTTAGCGAAATGGCTATGTTGCTGGACTCCCATGTAGTCGACCGTGGTTCACATCCCGGACCCGGTGGCTTAAAACTCAAGCCAGGCGTGTGTGTGTGCGTGCCCAAGATCCCAAGAGGAGAATGGAGGAGAAGGGACTGCAGCGTGGCCATCCCCCCAGGGGCTGATTTCTCGCTTTCTATCTCTCTGTCTCTCTCTGTCTGGCGAGTGCACGCGCCCTATAGCAAAAAACTCTCAAAAAAAAAAAATCATCTTTAGAGAAAGAGTTGTTGGGGGAAAAAAGCCCTGGCAGCTCCAGGGGAAGTAAAAACTGAGAAGTGGCCAGAGATCAGCCTCCTGGAAGAGACCCTGCAATTTGACCACACTGTGCAGATGGCTCCTATGATCACGGAGGAGACCACCCTCCAGCTGGGTGATAGGAAGCAGAGGATCAGAGATCAGGCTTGGGATGACGAAGTGCATAAAGAGAAACCTAAAGAAGATGCCTATAAGAAACATCTGACATTAGAACACAAGAAGAATACATTGAGCCTGGCTGAAATTTATGAACAAGAGTACGTAAGTCAACCAGCAAAAAACAGAGGAGGAAAAAAAATCCAGAGCATGTGGAAATCCAGAAGAAGATGAAGTCCCCGTTCCTAAAGTTGGGTACACTCTACAACTTCCACTTCACCCCCAAGCTGCCTGTCCTGGCATTAAGGTGGTGTCAAACCTGCAGCCATCACCATGGAGGAGGTCAATGACACGTGTCTCCTGGCCCCAGAGGAGATCAAGGAGATTAATAAAGCTGGATATGTGAAAACAGCTGCCGAGAAGATGGTCACAGACAAAAAATGCAAGTGGAGGAAAAAGAAGTATGAAAGGCGGTTGAGAATGAAGGTAAAGAAGTGGAGAAAACTGCTTGAGCCACCGAGATCGTACTGGATGTTAAGGCAGAGCTGAGGCTTTGGAGAAGTTAAGTCAGCTGACCCAGACTGGCAAGGCGTCCTTACTGAAAGATGAAGGTAAAGACAATGCCTTAAAGTCATCTCAAGCATTCTTTCCTAAATTACAAGATTAAGTGAAAATGCAAAATAGTGGATGCAAAGAAAATAGAAAAGGAAAAGAAGAAACAGGTTATTTCTGTTCATAAACTGAAACTGTGATTTACTGTGAATGCAATGTAAATACTGTCATGTAGGCTTACATCCCTGGGGGGTGGCCGAGCCGCAGTCCCTTCTCCATTCTCCTCCCAGGATCTTTTGCATACATGCACACGTGCCCAGCATGGTTTTCAAGCCATCAAGTCCAGGACTTAAACCACAGTTGGTCCTGTGGGAGTCAGTGATGTAACTGCTACATCATCTGCAGGCCCCTTATGTTCCTAAGCTGTAAATCTGTACAGCATGTTACTGTACTGGATACTGTGGGTGATTGTAACACGATGTAAGTACTTGTATACCTGAATATACCCAAACATAGAAAAGGTATGGGAGGATTAGAAGTCGCTCTTAAGTGAGTTAACAAATGAGTGGTTAGTGAATGTGAAAGCCTAGGACATTATTGGACACTACTGTAGACTTTATACACACTAAACTTACGCTACACTAAATTTATTAAAAATATTTTCTTTCTTTTTTTTTTTTTTTTTTTAAGAGAGGTTTTTGCTATAGGGTACGTGTATTCACCAGAGAGACAGAAAGTGAGAAATCATCCCCCCCTCTTGGGATTTTGGTCACTCATGCACATGTGCTGGCATGAGTTTTAAACCGCCAGGTCCGGGACTCGAATTGCTGTTGGCTACATGGGAGTCCAGTGATGTAACAATTAGGCCATCTGCTGGTCCCATTTTTCTTGTTTTTAAGATTATGATTTTTATTTTACCTTTTTTAAAAAACATTTTTGCCATAGGTTGTGGGCATTCACCAGAGAAACAGAGAGAGGGAAAGTGAGAAATCACTCCTCAGGGGATGGCCACACCACAATCCCTTCTATATCATTCTCCTCTTGGAAATTTGGGCATGTATACACATGTGCCCAGTGTGTTTTTCAAGCCACTGGGTCTGGGACTTGAACTGTGGAGTTAGCCATGTGGGATCCAATGCCTTAACCACCATGCTACCTGCTGGCCTTATTTTTACTTTTTAAAATGTTAAAAAACTAAGATACAAACGCATTAGCATAGGCCTACGCAGCATTAAGATCATCAATATCTCTGTCTTCCATCTTCCCATCTTTTCCTACTAAAAGGTCCTTAGGGTCATTAACACCAGGGAGCGGTCATCTCTTATGATAACAATGCTTTCTTCTGGAATGTCTCTTGAAGAGCTTTCCTGAGACTCTTCTTAAGAAGGTGTCATTCAGGAAAGGACCAGCAGATAGCATAATGGTTGTGTCTGGATTCCCACATAATAGACGGTGGTTTGAGTCATGGACTGATGGCTTGAAACTCACACTGGGTGTGGGTGTGTGAGCGTGCTTTAAGATCCTGAGAGAAGAATGGAGGAGAGGGGATTACAGTATGGCCATCCCCCTGGGTGGGGGTAGTTTCTTGCTTTCTGCCTTTCTGTCTCTCTGTCCCTCTGTCTCTCTTTGTCTCTCCAGCAGGCACTTGGGCCCTATAGCAAAAATCTCTCTTAAAAAAAAAAAAAAAGATGTCATTCTCTTTTTTTCCAGCCAGTGCCTAGTGACAGGTGTCTCTTGGGACCACTGGCACAAGCACCACAAGACTGGGGGCAAGAGAAAAATCCTACCACAAGAAGCAGAAGTATGAGCCGAGACGTCCCACTGCCAACACTAAGATTGGTCCAGATGCATACGCACAGTCAGTATGCAGGGAAGTAACAAGAAATACCACACCCTGAGGCTGGACGTGGGGAACTTTTCCTGGGGCTCAGAGTGTTGTACACACAAAACAAGGATCATCGAAATTGTCTACAATGCATCTGATAATGAGCTGGTCCACACCAAGACCCTGGTGAAGAACTGCATCTTGCTCATTGACACTACACCACACCCACAGTAGTAGAGTCTCACTGTGCACTGCCCCTGGGCTGCAAGAAGAGGGCCAGGCTGACTGCCAAGGATGAAAAGATTTTAAACAATAAGCAATCAAAGAAATTCAGAAGAAATATGAAAGGGAAAAGAATGCCAAAGTCAGCAGTCTACTGAAGTAGCAGTTCTAGCAGGGCGAGCTTCTTGTGTGCTTGTCATCCAGACCCAGCTAGGGCGGCTGTGTGCTAGAGGGCAAAGAGCTGGAGTTCTACCCAAGGAAAATCAAAGCCCGGAAAGGCAAATCAACCTTCCAGTCTAAGCTCATGTAATAAAGATGTTTATTGTTCCATGTTGTTAAAAAAAAAAAAAAAAGTGTCATTCTTTTCAGAAATGTGTCCATGATGGGTTTCCTTGGTTGTTTTTGTTTTTGTTTTTGTTTTCATCATGGATTTACTTGTAAGCAGATAATGCACATGAACATTCCTTTGGATTATTGAAAACTTCTTGGTGTTTAGGTCCATGTTTTTGAACATTTCAAGGACCTTATTGTTAAGGTCTGCTACTTCTGCTAAACCCTTCACTGTAAGTTTTCTTGGAAATTCTTTTTCTTCTGCTGTGGTTTCTTTTTCTCTTGCCCCTTCTTAGGCAATAGTAATTTCTCAGCTCCATCATAATCTTATGGCACCATTGTTGTATATGTGGTCTGCCTTTGACCAAACATCCATTACATAGTGCATGACTGTATTCAACTTTGTTTTAGAGTCCACATAATAAGTATGATCATGCAATATTTTTATTACTATGTCCAGCTTATTTCACTTAACATAATATCTTCCAGAGTCACCCATGTTGTTGCGAGTGGCAATAGCTTTCTTTTTGAAGGCCAAATGATATTCCTGTGTGTGTGTGAGTGTATGTGTACTACATTTTCTTTATTCATCTACCCATATGAATTGATGAAAGCAATTAAAGAAGACACAGATAAATGGGAAGATAATTCAGATGCTCATGAATTAGAAGAACTAATATTGTTTAAAAAAATCCATACTACTAACAGTGATATAAAGACGTGGTGCGATTTCTATGAAGATTCCAATGGCAATTTTCACAGAAATAGAAACATAATCCTAAAATTCATATGGAATCACAAAATACTCCAAATAGCCAAAGTAATTTTGAAAAAGAAGAATAAAGTTGGATGCATCACATTTTGTGATTTCAAATTGCACAATAAAGCAGTAATAATCAAAACAGTTTGGTACTAAAAAGGCATAGAAAGCAACCATGGATACCAGAGACAGTGTGGTAGGGGGGTGGGTGATGGCAGAGAGTGAAAGATAGGGAATCAGGGAAGGGAAAAAAAGCAAAATATACAGGAAACAAGAAATGGAAAATTATTTGTTGACGATAACATATATGTTGATATGCTTGACTGAGCGAATATACAGTGTATTCTGGATGGAAAATCTCATTTTGTATGCTATAATGATGTACAGCGAATGAATGTAAATAAATAAATTTAAATAAAAAAACAGTTTGGTACTGGCATAAAAACAGATGTAAATCAGTGAAACAGAATCTCCCAGAAATAAACCCAAGAATATACAGTCAATATATTTTTGACAAGGCTGCCAATAAGACACAGTGGAAAAAGGACAATCTCTTCAATAAACTGCTGAGAAAACTGGATATCCACTTGCAAAAGAATATGAAACCAGTCACTTGTTTTACACGATACACAAAAATCAACTCAAATGTGTTAAAGACTTAAATATAAGATCTGAAACTGTAAAACTCCTAAAAGAAAACCAGAAAAAGCTCCTTGACTTTAGCTTTGGCAACGACTTTTTGAATGGTGTGAAATAGATATGTTAATTAGCTTGACTGTAATAATGACTGCTATGTTTATGTGTATCAAATATTATGATGTAGCCTTTTGGCTGGAACCACCATCTTCCAGTAATTCACTAAAATGACGAACACAAAGGGAAAGAGGAAAGGCACCCCGTGTATGTTCTCTAGGTCTTTTAGGAAACATGGAGTGGTTCATTTGGCAAAATAAATGCCAATCTACAAGAAAGGTGATAATGTAGACATCAAGGGAATGGTTACTGTTCTAAAAGGAATGCCCCACAAATGTTACCTTGGCAAAACTGGAAGCATCTACAGTGTTGGCATTGTTGTAAACAAACAAATTAAAGGCAAAGATTCTTGCCCAGAGAGTTAATGTTTGTGTTGAGCATATTAAGTGTTCTAGGAGCAGAGAGAGCTTCCTCAGGCATGTGAAGGAAAATGACCAGAAAGAGAAGGAAGCCAAAAAGAAAGGTACCTGGGTTCAACTCCACCCAGAGAAACAAATGGAAAGGAGCCTGACTGTGGAAACTCCCCTATGAATTCATTGCATAATAGATGTTAAAAATAAATAAATTCTGGACTATTAAAATAAAATTCTATTGACCTCAAATATAGACATGCTCCTTGACTGATGATGGGGTTTTGTTCCAGTAAGCCCATTTGCAAATTGTAAATATCTTAAGTAGAAAATATATTTAATACAGGAACTCCTTGTCTTAAGAATGTGTAATACTTCACATCATTGTAAAGTTAAACAATTTTTTGCAACAAGTACAGGCCTGTAACTTTTATTTCTCATTTGACTTTGAGGAGGGAAGTAAAAAATCTGGGAAGTAAAATTTTGGTAGTGAAGGGGACCAGTAGACGGCGTAATGTTTATGTTGCTGGACTCCCACATAGTTGACTGTGATTTAGGTCCCAGACCTGGTGGCTTAAGACTTATGCCGGGCATGTGTGCGAGGATGCCCACAATCCCAAGAGGAGACTGGAGGAGAAGGGATTGCAGCATGGCCATCTCCCCTTGTGGGTAATTTCTCATTTTCTGTCTCTCTGTCTCTCTGGTAAGCACATGCACCCTGCAGCAAAAGTCTCTCTAAAAAAAGAAAAATAGATTTTGGTAGTGAATTTGTTTTCTGCTTAAAACAAGGAAAATAATCTGGTGGATTAATTAGGTCCTCAAATTGGCTTTCTCTCTTGAAGGTTCAACCATTGGATTTATATATAGTTTAAATTAAAAAATTAATTTCATGCTAATTTGAGATTGAGATATTAGACATTGGGTGAACTGTGTGTCCTGATTTGTCATTCTCTTTGAATTGTTTTCAGAGTTAGTGTATGTCAGACTAAATATGTACCTCTGAGTGACCAGTTTTATATTTTTCTTATTTGATGGTCATAGAGCAGTACAGTTTGCATTAGGAATTTTATCCTCTGTGTATCTCTAACTGTACCTTTTGTTTTCTATATTTATATCAAAGTTTTTCTTTGACCATGGCAGATCTGCAGCATTAACAGTTACAGCTTAAATAAAAAAGAAACTTAGTCTCTCACAGTTCTAGAGTTCACAAATCTGAAATCAAGGTGTTAATAGGGTTAGTTTCTTCTGGAGGCTTTACTAAAGATTTTCTTTCTATGCCTTTCTCCCAGCTTTCGTTGGCTGTCGGCAATTTTCACAACCCTTGCCTTGTAGACAAATCACTCCAGTGTCTGCCTCCATCCTCACATGCATGTGATATTTAGCCATTATCCAATATATCCAGTTTAATCTATAAGCATTTAGTTAGAATGATAAATATGTAATTTTAGGTAGTTACAGTTTTATAAAATGCAAAGAGATGAAAATAGTGTGAAATAAGGTAAAACAAACTATGTCTTAAAATATTTTATTCAGAAGCTTTTCTTCTCTTCGTAGCTGTTGGAAAAATTAGAGGGAAGCCTCTTCCATTACTCTTATTTTTTGAGGCTCTCTTCAGCACAAGTCATGCTTTTAGACGTCCTGTTGATGCAGAGCTAACCTTGGAAGGAATCAAATGTGGATTATCTGAAAAACGGTTAGATTTAGTTATCAATTGGGTAACCCAGCAAAGGTAAGTAGAATTAAGCCTTTAACCTTAAATTTGACATTTGGTTAATAAAATTATTTGTTATCACAGTTTTAATAGTTTTATTTTTAAGAATTATTTACTTTATTTATTATTATTATTTTGTTGTGAGCAGAGAGAAGTAGAGAAAGGAAAAATGAAAAAGCAAGCCACCAGGTACCAGACTTAAACCACAGTCAGGCCTGTGGAAGTCCAGTGCCTTAAGCACCATGCCACCTACCACCCCCAATAGTTTTTTTTTTTTTGTTTTTATCTGTACATTATTTGAGAATTCACTTCAGGTTCCTATTGTAGTTAATCTGTTAGAAAGTATTTACTAAGGGGCCAGCAGGCGGCATTGGGGTTAAGGCGTTGGAATTTCCACATGGCCAACTACAATTCAAGTCCCAGACCTGATGACTTGCTTTCTCACTCTCTCTCTCTCTCTCTTTCTCTGTCTTTCTCTGGCAAAACTTATGTGAAAATAATAATAACATAATTATTTAAAGAAAAAAAGTATTTACTAAGTACACATGGAATAATGAGGCCCAGTCACAATGCACCCAGATCAAGAATTGATTCATGAATGGGGCAGGTGGTATAGTAGTTAAGGTGTTGGACTCCCACATAGCTGACTGTGGTTCAAGTCCCAAACTCAGTGGCTTGAAACTCACTTGACACGTGTGTACGCATGTCTAAAATCCCAAGGGAGAATGGAGAAGAAGGGATTGTGGCATGGCCATCCCTCCTGAGGGGTATTTCTCACTTTCTCTCAGTCTTTCTCCGTCTCTCCAGCAAGCCTACACACCCTATAGCAAAAATTTCTCAAAAATAAATAAAAATAATTGATTAATGGCAGGATGATTTGACTTAATGGTGGATGGAGGTTAAGCAGTAAGAATAGAGAAAGACTGGTTAATATCACGCTGCTGGGAGGGAAATAATGGGAACCTCCAGGCAGTATGTGAGTACACGTAAAGGGTAAACCTAGCAGATAGCACATAAACAGGAAGGACATTGTTCAAGATAGCATTTAAAAGAACACACCAGCGGGACCAGCAGTTGGTGTAATGGCCATGTCACTGGGCTCCCATGTAGTCGACCGTGGTCCAAGTCCTGGACCTGGTGGCTTAAACTCACTCCGGGTGCATGTGTGTGCATGCCCATTCCCCTGGGGGGTGATTTCTTGCTTCTGTCTGTCTGTCTGGCGAGCACAAGTGTCCTATAATAAAACTGCTCCAGAAAAAGAAAAAATGGACAAGCAAGAGGTGTTTGTTTGGAGCTGAGTCTCAGCGCAGATTGGCAGGTTTTTCTTTTTCTTTTTCTTTTTTTTTTTTTTTGGAGAGGTTTTTGCTATAGTGTGCTTATGCTTGCCACAAAGACAGAGAGACAGAAAGCAAGAAATCACCCCCCGGGGGGATGGCCACACCGCAATCCCTTCTCCTCCATTCACCTCTCGGGATCTTGGGCACGCACGCACACTTGTCCAGCGTGAGTTTAAGCCACTAGATCCGGGACTGGGACCATGGTTGACTACATGGGAGTCCAGCGACACAGCCATTACTCCAACTACTGGTCCTGAGATTGGCAGGTTTCTACCCGGGCTCTCAGGTTTCCTAAAATCAAGGCTTTAGACAGGAATTTGGGTATATATGATTGGTAAAGGGAGGGCTTCTCAGGAAATACCTATAAGGGAGTGAGCGAAGCAGAATAGGGTGTAAGGAGAAAGAGCCCAGCAAGGATGGGGCTTCAGGCAGTCTACTGTTGGACCATTATAGATAACTCTGAAGCAAAAACCACACTACAGAGCTGTTCTCCCTTGAGGCAGAGAGCCAGACTTTTGTGTATCTCTATCAGCAGTAACAGCTGTGAGCCAGTAGAGGGAGCACAGAAATTCCTGGGCAAAGTGGTTCCCACTACCCAAAAATAATTCTCTATAGAGAGGAGGTATCTGATTCACAAAATCTCTTAAATAATCTAACTACTTTATCAATAAAATGTGGGGGGAAAAAAGGAATGGAAAACAACTATAGATACCTGAGATAGTGTGGGAGGAGGGTGGGAAATGGCAGAGGGTGAGAAATAGTGGGACGAATATATATACATATATATATATATGAAACTAGAAATGGAAATTTATTGCTATAGGGCGCGTGCGCTTGCCCGACAGAGAGAGACAGAGAGACAGAAAGCGAAGTCACCCCCCCAGGAGGAATGGCCACGCCGCAATCCCTTCTCCTCCATTCTCCTCTCGGGATCTTGGGCACGCACACACACGCACCTGGCGTGAGTTTTAAGCCACCGGGTCCGGGACGTGAACCGCGGTCGACTACGTAGGAGTCCAGCGACATAGCTATTATGCTAACTGCTGGTCCGAAATGGAAAATTATTGATGGTAACATGTATGATTAAGTCACTATGTGGTATATTCTGGATGGGATATCACATTTTGTATGCTGTGATGATGCTCAGTGAATGAATGTAAATTAGTTAATTAATTAAAAACGAAAACATTATTAAAAAAAAAAAAAAAGCAAGGAGGTATCTGTGAGTCACTGGCAGCCAAGACTTGGAGCAGATGGAAAAGGGTTCACTGGCTCAGTAAGGATTTGGGTGGGGCACCAAGGTGGCATCTATCCCAGTCAACCATTTGTGTGAAATAGATCTTGCTTCTCACATTAAATTCACTCCAGCCAGGCACAACTTCCCTAGGACTCCATGGTTATAATTCCTAGGGAAAGTCACAAGAGGAGGGTTAGTGGGATGAGCTATAGCTCCTTTGCTACAGTTGGTCCTTGGTCTGTAGTTTGTTTTGCACAACCTCATTGAGGTGTAATTTACATTCAGTAAACTGCATATACAGTAATTCCTTCTCATGCAGTTTCGCTTTCCAAAGTTTAAGTTACCTGCAGCCTACCGTGGTCTGAAAATAGGACCCAGAGTATAGTACGGTAAGATATTTTGGGGAGGGTAGGAGAGATCACATTCATATAGCTTTTATTACAATATATTGTTGTATACTTATTCTCTTTTATTATTAGCTATAGTTGTTAATCTCTTACTGTGCCTAATTTATGAATTCAGTGTTATCATAGGTATGTATGTACAAGAAGAAACAAAGTCTAGGGACCAGCAGTTGGCATAATGGCTATGTCTGTGGACTCCCATGTAGTCGACCATGGTTCAAGTCCTGGACCCGGTGACTTAAACTCATGCTGGGTGCGTGTGCATGTGTGCCCAAGATCCTGAGAGAAGAATGGAGGAGAAGGGATTGTGGCATGGCCATCCCCCCTGGGGGGTGATTTCTCGCTTTCCCTATAGCAAAAACCTCTCAAAAAAAATCCCAACAAATTCTATTTTTTTTTTTTTTTTCTGGAGAGTTTTTTGCTATAGGGCACATGTGTGCACCAGAAAAACAGAGAGAGAGTCAGAGAGATAGAAAGTGAGAAATCACTGCCTGGGAGGGATGGCCACACCGCAATCCCTTCTCCTCCATTCTCCTCTTGGGATCTTGGGCATGTATGCACACGCACCCGAGGTGAGTTTAAGCCACGGGGTCCAGGACTTGAACCATGCTCCAATACATGGGAGTCCAGGACTCGAACCATGCTCCAATACATGGGAGTCCAGTGACATAGCCATTATGCCAACTGCTAGTCCCTGTATTTTTAAAATTTATTTATTTATTTTTAAAAGACACAAAGTCTATATGAAATTTAGTACTGTCTGTGGTTTCAGGCATCCATGAGGGTCCTAGAACATATCCCCTATGGATATGGGGAGAACTACTGTATCTAATATGTACAATTCAATGACTTTTTTTTTTTTTTTTTTTGCCATAGAGTGTGTATGCTCACCGGAGAGCGAGAAAGAGAGAAATCACCACCACCTCCCAAAGGGAGGATGGCCATGTGGCAGTCCCTTCTTCTTCATTCTCCTCTTGAGATTTTGGGCACACATGCCTGGTATGATTTTCAAGCTGCCAGGTCCAGAACTTGAACTACAGTTGGCTATATGGGAGTCCAGCACGTTAACCACCACACCACCTTCTGGCCCCAATTTGATGACTTTTAAAAAAAATAGCTGGAATGTAACTAACATAATAAACTGCACGTATTTAAAATGTATTCACATTTGACAAGTTTTGACATATGTATATTCCCTTGAAATCATCACCGTAGCCCAAAAGATAACTCTTTCTGTCACCTTCATATGTTTCCATCTGTCTCTTTGTAATGATTTCTCCTCCCTCCTCACCACCCCACTATCTTCAGGTAACAATGGGCCTACTTTCTGTCACTATAGCTTGGTTTGCATTTTCTAGAATTTTACATAAATGAATCATACAGTATGTATTTTTTCTTCTTGGACCATCTTTCACTCACTGTAATTATTTTGAGATCCATCCTTATTAATTAGCACTCATCTTCTTTTATCACTCATTTTAGGCTTTTCTCACACTGCATTTCTGTTAGCATTATAGTTTGCCTGGTCATCATGCCTTTATCACACTGTGGTTGTTGATTTACCTTATAACAAGTTTTAATTGGCATGAAGAAACATTCAATAGGCTATTTTCCACCTGCAATAGAGAGCTGTATACCATTAAAAAAATACACAAGAAAACAAACCCAAAAAATCAGCTCCTGGGTAATGCTAAAGTTGTAGCATTTATCAATGGTACATTAATGACTGCAACCAGAACTGCCCATCATGAACTGGATTTTGACAGACTCACCAATTTCGTCTAAAATCAGGTACAGCCAAGACTGGTTTGAGCAGGTCCAGAGAACACAAGTAACCTTCATGAACAGGTGGTCCGTACTTCATGTCAACTCCTTCTGACTGACTGACACCGTATCTCATACCTGTGTCCTCAGTCAGGGCAGCATTACCAACAAGCAGCAGATACAGAAAGGAAAAAAAAAGAAAGTTGATTCATGAATGGTTCAGGTGATATCTGTATTATGCTAGCTTACCAATCCATCCTTTGAAATGACATTCTTTTTTTTTTTTTTTTTTTTTTTTGGAGAGGTTTTCACTATAGGGCGCGTGCGCTCGCCAAACAGAGAGAGACATAGAGACAGAAAGCGAGAAATCACCCCCCAGGGGGGATGGTCACACCGTAATCCCTTCTTCTCCATTCTCCTCTCGGGATCTTGGGCACGCACGCACACGCGCCCGGTGTGAGTTTTAAGCCACCGGGTCCGGGACGTGAACCGCGGTCAACTACGTGGGAGTCCAGCGACATAGCCATTACGCTAACTGCTGGTTCCCTGAAATGACATTCTTCAGATGAAGTATACTTCTTTTTAAAAAAATTTTTGAGAAAGAATTTTGATACAGAGTATGTGTGCTTGCTGGAGAGACAGAGATGGAGACAAAGTGAGAAATCATCCCCTGGGAGGAGGGCTAAACCACAATCCCTTCTCCATTCTCCTCTTGGGATTTTGGGCATGCATGCTCTCATATCCAGCATGAGTGTCAAGCCTCCAGGTCTAGGATTCAAACCACGTCTAGCCACCTAAGAGTCTAGCACCTTAACCACTATGCCACTTGCTGGCCCCTGAAGTATACTTAAACCAATAAAAATTTCTTGATGTCATCTCTAACAGGTAGAATTTTTGCATATGGGAACTAAAGTCACTCTTCCCAACTTTCACTCTTCACTCTCAGTAGTAGCCCATTTGAAGAGTGTATGTCAGGGTTCTCCAGAGAGATAGAACCAATAGGAGATATGTATTTATATCTGTAACATATATAAAAAATTGGCTCATGCAATTAGGGAGGCTGAAAGTCCAAAGATTGCCAGTGGAGTACTGGAGGTTGTGGGATAAGCATACTTTTTTGGGTGAGATAATTCCACTCACCCAAGGACAATTCTTCAGAGAATGGGGAGCTTCAGGCTGTTGTCTGGAGAAAGGGCATTGGTCTGGTAAAGGGAACGTGAGTAAGGCACCAAAACAGAGTATATCATAAGGACTTATGAAGATCCTTCTGAGGATAGATATCTGCTGCTTATGCTGGGTCTGTGTGGACATGGGTTGGGCTGTGAGGACCGGAAGGGGCTTTAGGATCTCATCCTAGTGTTGTCAGCACTTTGTTAGGTGTATACAGACACCAGTGTTAAGTGAGTGCTGCTATTTTGTAGCTGTTGATTAAAAATATAACTAAAGCACAATTTCCATACAAGCAGTAATTGGAAGTGATATCTTTCTTTAATCATACCCATTTTTTTTTGGGGGGGGGGGGCTATTGCTGATAGTTTCTAGGTGGGGTTGTCATAATACAGATGATTCACTTCAGTTGTGCTGAAGATGGTGCATTAAAAATATGATGACGGGGGGAACCAGCAGTTGCGTAATGGTTATGTCGCTGGACTCCCACGTAGTCGACCGCGATTTGCGTCCCGGACCTGGTGGCTTAAAACTCACGCGGGTGTGTGTGCGTGCATGCCCAAGATCCTGAGAGGAGAATGGAGGGGAAGGGATAGCGGCGTGGCCATCCCCCCTGGTGGGTGATTTCTCGCTTTCTGTCTCTCTGTTTCTCTCTGTCTGGCGAGCGCACGCGTCCTATAGCAAAAAAACATCTTCAAAAAAAATATATATAACTAAAGCACAATTTCCATACAAGCAGTAATCGGAAGTGATATCTTTCTTTAATTATACCCATTTTTTTTTGGGGGGGCTATTGCTGATAGTTTCTAGGTGGAGTTGTCATAATACAGATGATTCACTTCAGTTGTGCTGAAGATGGTGCATTAAAAATATGATGACAGGGTGGAACCAGCAGTTAGTGTAATGGCTTTGTCGCTGGACTCCCACGTAGTAGACTGCGGTTCGAGTCCTGGACCCGGTGGCTTAAACTTACGCCGGGCGCGTGTGCGTGCATGCCCAAGATCCCGAGAGGAGAATGGAGGAAGAGGGATTGTGGCGTGGCCATCCCCCCTGGGGGGTGATTTCTCGCTTTCTGTCTCTCTGTCTGTCTGGCGAGCACACGCGCCCTATAGCAAAAACCTCTCCAAAAGAAAAAAAATATGATGATGGGACCAGCAGTTAGCATAATGGCTGTGTCGCTGGACTCCCTTGTAGTTGACCGCGGTTCGAGTCCCAGACCTGGTGGCTTAAACTCGCTCTGGGTGTTTGTGTGTGCGTGCCCAAGATCGTGAGAGGAGAATGGAGGAGAAGGGATTGCGGCATGGCCATCCCCCCTGGGGGGTGATTCTCACTTTCTGTCTCTCTGTCTCGCTCTGTCTGGTGAGCGCACGCGCCCTATGGCAAAAACCTCTCAAAAAAAAAAAAATATATATGATGATAAGTGCAGTCTATTTAATTGAGCCATTTCAAAAGAACTGGTTCTTCAGTGTCTCCTAATAGGCACAGTTATGATATACTCCCCCCCACCACCAGTTGCTCCTTAAAGATCTATAACAAATTTTTTTGATTTTTTTTTTTTTTTTTAGCGAGAGAGATTTTTGCTATAGGGCGCATACACTCACTGGAGAGACAAGAGAGTTAGAAGGTGGGAAATTATTCCCCAGGGGCATGGCCACACTGCAGTCCTTTCTCCATTCTTCTCCTGAGATCCTGGGCATGCACAGACATGTGCCCAGAGTGATTTTGAAGCCACTGAGTCTGGGTCTCAAGCCATGATCAACTATGTGCGAGTCCAGCGACATACGCCATCCGCTGTACCCAAAATCTTTAACAAGTTTTAAAAGAACAGTATTATACTTTCTGTTTTCCTTTTCATACAAATCTTTGCAAGATAATCACTAATTATGAGCTGATATATCAATAGTTGAGTAAGCAACATTTAATAAGTTCTTACCATCTGCAGGATTTAGAATCTAGATACCAGAGGAGAACACTGAGAAACCTCCCCCCCCCCATTATAGGATAATTTTTGTTTACATTGTACTTTAAATTTCTATCAGTCTTTTCAGGAGAATTTTAACCTTGTTTGTGGATTTTTTTAAAAAAAGAAAATCTTGATCTCAGCTTCACCAAAATATCTTTCCCTAAAGAAGTGCACACTGATTATTTTTGTTCTTGTTAAATCTCAGATATGTTTAATTTCTCCATCAACAATTGCCTGTTGACTTGGAATTCTTACAAGCCATAGAAAATCTAGTTCTACTATGCTCAATTTTCAAATAGTTTAGTCTCAACTACTCATCAGAAATTCTCTATTTGCCTTATTGATCTGTTTGTTCTAGGCTGACATTTTCTGAGGAAGCTGGGGATGTGATTTGTGATTATGGGGAGCAGGATACTTACAACAACGCCAAATGCCTGGCTTTAGCTCAGATTATTTACCATGAATGTGGCCTGTACAAGAAAGCTCTTCTTTGTCTGTGTAAACAGGGTCAGATTCATGGGGCCATGGAATACATACAACAGTTCAAGGACTTTACTTATGGTAAGCAAAAAAAGCCTACTTACTTGTATATATTTGAATTCTGGGCATTAATTGTGAGATCACCTGTTTATAGCAGTGTGTGTGTGTGTGTGTGTGTGTGTATACATATATATTATATATATATGAAAAATATATAATATAAAAATATATATAATTTGCTATAGGGCACATGTTCACCAGAAAGAAACAGAGAGGGAAAGTGAGAAAGCACTCTCCAGGGGGACTGACCATGCTACAATCTCTTCTCCCCAATTCAATCTCCTTTCTGGACTTTGGGTATGCACATTTGCCAGGCCTGCTTCTCAAGACTGTCAGTTCCAGGGCTTGAACCACACAGACAGCCAAGAGGAGAATGGAAGAGAAGGGATTGTGGCCATTCCATCTGTGAAGGGATTTCTCACTTTTCTTCTCTGTCTCTCTGATGAGTGACAAGCTCTATAGCAAAAACTTAAAAAACAAACCAAAAGCATGATTAACTCACTGTCATATTATTCTGTTCCTCTAATAGTGTATCATAATCTAATATAATTAAATGTGTGTTGTAATAATTTAGGAAATAACTCTCCTATGTACTTAGAACCTTGATGTTTATCTTTAGAATTTATTGAACACAGTGTTGTAAAATGAAAATGATAATAACCTGAAATAAAGTAAGTTTATTGGCCCAGTGGCTTAGTAGTTAAGGGAGCTAGATTCCACATGGCTGACCACACAGTTCAAATCCTGGCCCTAATTCTTGAAAAACATCCTGGGTGCATGTGTGTGCATGCCTCAACTCATGACAGAATAGAGAAATCGAGGTGAAGGAATTGCAATGTGACCACATACCATTAAAGGGTGCTTGGGACCAGCAGGTAGCGTGGTGGTTGAGGTGCTGGACACTCCCACATGGCTGACTACTGTTCGAGACCTGGACCTGGTGGCTCGCTTTCTTACTTCCCTCTCTCTCTCTCTGTGTCTCTCTCTGGTCAAATTAAAATGAAGGAATGAATGAATAAATAAATAAATCTAGGGAAAAAAAAGGGTGCTTTATCCCTCTCCCTCTCTTTTTCTCTCTGGTGAGCACAAGCATTCTCTGGCAAATATAAATCACTTGTTTTACTCATTAGTAAGAAACAACCACAGGGGAACCAGCAGTTAGTGTAATGGCTATGTCGCTGGACTCCCACGTAGTCAAACGCGGTTCGCATCCCGGACCTGGCGGCTTAAAACTCAGGCCGGGCGCGTGTGCGTGCGTGCCCAAGATCCCGAGAGGAGAATGGAGGAGAAGGGATTGCAGCGTGACCAACCCCCCAAGGGGGTGATTTCTCGCTTTCTGTCTCTATGTCTCTCTCTCTCTCTGTCTGGCGAGTGCACGTGCCCTATAGCAAAAACCTCTCCAAAAAAAAAAAAAGAAAGAAAGAAACAACCACAGCTTCTCAAGGCATCATCTTTCGTCTTGGGGAACAGATTCAGTTTGTTAATACTTTCTGGCTCAGAAGGAAATGTTCTTTATCAGATTTTGACTATCAGTTTTTACATTTACAAATTTTTTAAAAATCCCAAAACAAAACAGAAAAATCCTTAATAACTTCTTTGTCCCAAAAATATAACACTTTTTTTTCCTAGAGGTTTTTGCTATAGGGCGTGTGCGTTCTCCAGACAGAGAGAGACAGAGAGACAGAAAGTGAGAAATCACCCCCCCAGGGGGCATGGCCACACCACAATCCCTTCTCCTCCATTCTCCTCTTGGGATCTTAGGCACGCACACACACGCGCCGGGCATGAGTTTTAAGCCACCGGGTCCGGGACGCGAACCACAGTTGACTACGTGAGAGTCCAGCGACATAGCCATTACGCCAACTGCTGGTCCAACACTGTTTTAAAAGTAAGGTTGGTTTTTATTCCCTCCCAATAATTTCTAGAATAAAGCCTGAAATCATTTGCTTGCTCACCTTCTTTATATTCATTCCACCAGTGAATATACTAAATATCTATCTGGAAACTGGGTTATTCTAGATCTGAGGCTCTGTCTTTCTAATCTCTGGTCTCTTTCACTCTTAAAAAACACTGAGCATTTGGAAGCGATACTTTCCAAGAGCATTTATTTATGTGAGTTATAGCTATTGATATTTTCCTATTACAAATTAAAACAAGGGCCTGGTGGTTAAGGCAGCCAGATCCCAAATGCCTGACTGTGAGGTTCAAGTCCCAAACCTGGTGACGTCAGGCACAGGTGCATATACGCTCAAAATCCCAAAAGAAAGGAGAGATGGAAGAAAAGGGACTGCATTCTGACCATTCCTCCCGGTGGGGTGGAGGTTCGGTGCTTTCTTCTCTCCCACTTTCTCTGTCTCTCTCTGGTGGGCACATGCACCCTCTAGCACACACACACACATGCAAATAAATTGAAACAGAAATTTTTAAAAATTAACTCATTTTAAATAATAATTAACCCATTACATGGTACCATATGTAAGATTTTTTTATTGAAAGGAATCATTTTCCAAAACCAAACAAATTGTTTGAAAAGAGTAGTAGTATACATTTTATAAATGTAGTATTTTACATTTTACAAATCTGTAATATTTGGCTTAGTTGAAGGTAGATGACTTTTTTATCTCTTTCTGCATTTAGTCTGTTGTACTACCCCGCATCATGTAGCCTCTGGAAAAACACTATATATTCATGAGAGAATAGGAGTAAGAAGGCAAATTAACAACTTATTATTTTTATAAACATAATTTTGACTTTACAGACCTTAGACCATATTTTGAGAATCACTATGGTAGATATTTGTGAGTTAAGTAGATATCATCCTGAGTATATAGGCCCTTATAATCTTATTAAAAGAGAACATACATGAGGTACGATAATAATCATTAACACATCAAGGTAAGGAATAAGAAAATGGATTCTGAAGCCATCTAGTAAATAAGTAGAGGGAAAGGGTCATGAATTTGAATTTGTGCCCTTTTTAATTTAATTATTATTATTTATTTTTAAGTTTTGCTGTAAGGCATAGGCACTCACCAAAGAGAGAGACAAACAGAGAGAGGGAAAGTGGGAAATTATTTGCTAGGGAGGATGGCCATGCTGTAGTGCCTTCTTTAGTCTCCTCTCAGGATCCCGGGCATGTATGAACATGTTCCTGGCATGCTTTTCAAGCTGCTGGGTCTGGGACTCAAACTACATAGTCAGCTATGTGGGATCCAGCCACCTTAACCATCATGCCACTGGCTGGTCCCAATTTGTGCCCTTTCTAATTAGTCAGAGACCACCTTTTGTATATAAGTAAGTAAATATTAATTTATGGAGAAACAGAATTTGAATGCCTGATTGAATGAATTAGAGAGGTGGGTGAGGTATAAGATGTTAGAAGCTTGGGGGAGGAAGGGTGGTATATAATTCTTACCTGAATGGAGGCCAGTTCAAGTGACACAAATTATAAAACCTCTCTCTTTTTTTTAATTTGTTAGAAGATACATTTGATACTGGAGAGAGACAGAGAGAGGAAAAGAGACAGTATCTCCATGGGACATGGGAAAGAGACAGTACCTCCATGGTCACACAGCAATTCCTTCTCTTTTGTTTCTCCCTTCTTTCGGGATTTTGGACATGGATGCATACAAGCCTTGTGTGTTTCTCAA
This sequence comes from Tupaia tana, assembly GCA_026018925.1. Classification (NCBI taxonomy): domain Eukaryota; kingdom Metazoa; phylum Chordata; class Mammalia; order Scandentia; family Tupaiidae; genus Tupaia; species Tupaia tana. The sequence goes on from JAKSZU010000003.1 coordinate 179,514,785, forward strand.
GCCACCAGGTCCACAACTCAAACTGCACAGTTGGCAATGTGGGATCCAGTTTATGTAACAACCAGCCATGGGCAGGCCAATTTCCACCTCTTTTCTAGTAAAATATTTTCATATTTTCTTTTTTTTTTTTTTGAGAGGTTTTTTTTTTTTTTTTTTTTTTTTTTTTTTCTATAGGGTATATGCGCTCAGCAGAAGGCAGAGAAAGACAGAGGGACAGAAAGTGAGAAATCATCTCTCAGTGGAGATGGCCATGCCGCAATCCCTTCTCCTCCATTCTCCTCTTGGGATCTTGGACACACACGCACATGGGTCCAGTATGAGTTTAAGCCATGGGGTCCGGGACTGGAACCACGGTTGACTTCATGGAAGTCCAGCAACATAGCCATTATGCCAACTGCTCATCCCAAAATAGTTTTTTTTAAGAATTATTTATTTTATTTTATTTATTATTATTATTTTAATTTTGCTATAGGGCACATGCGCTCACCAGCAAGAGAGAGGGAAAGTGAGAAAGCAAACTCCAGGTATGGGATACTAACCACTGTCAGCCATGTGGAAGTCCAGTGCCTTAACTACCATGCCACCTACTTGCCCTCTTGTTTCTTTTTTTTTTTTTTTTTTTTTTTTTTTGGAAAGTTTTCAAAAATTAATTGATATAAAACGCGAACCGCGGTTATATTCTGCTTTAAAGTTTTAAAAATTAATTGATATAAAATTATATTCTTGTTTCCTCCATTACCATATTTTCTCTCTATGTGTATGTGTGCATACATGCATATATATATATATATACACACACACACATACAGACACATATACACATACTATATACTATATGTGTATATACAAAACATAATACATGTACATATTTTATTTATACATATAAAAATTTGGAGCAGTAGCTCTATAGATTGGGAAGGGTATGGGCTTTGGAGATTAGAAAGAATGATCTGCTTTACACCATGTGTATAATTCAGGGAAAGTTAAGTTCTCTAAACCAATTTCCTCACTTGTAATTTAAGAATAATGACATCTTATTAACTATGATCATTAAATTCAATGAATTCATCTATGTAAGTTTCCAGCTCTATGTGTATGTGTGTGTAAATATGTGTTAATAAACACTAGATTTATATTAATTTTCAGAGGGCAAATTATTTTATGGTAGTTCTTGAGCAGCTCTTGGAAAATACTCAGAAATTCCTATCTGTTGTGGACTACAAGTTTTTTTTTTTTTTTTTTTTTTTTTTTTTTGAGAGGTTTTTGCTATAGGACGAGTGTGCTCGCCAGAAAGACAGAGAGATAGAAAGAGAGAAATCACCCCTCAGGGAGATGGCCAGGCCGCAATCCCTTCTCCTCCATTCTCCTCTCAGGATCTTGGGCATGTATGCACATGCGCCCGGTGTGAGTTTAAGCCACCAGGTCCGGGACTCAAACCTCGGTCAACTACATGGGAGTCCAGCGACATAGCCATTATGCTAACTGCTGGTCCCAAGAATATTTTTACTTTGAAAAATTTATGAAGCTGGAGCCAGTAGGTGGCATAGTAGTTAAGGTGCTGGATTTTCACATGGCCTACTGCGGTTTGAATCCTTAGGCCCAGAGCGTTGAAACTCATGCTGGGTGCATGTGCATGTGTGCCCAAAATCCCAAGAGGGGAATGTAGGAGAAGGGATTGTGGCATGGCCATCCCCCCTGGTGGGTGATTTTTTACTTTCTTGCTCTCTGTCTCTCTGGTAAGCACACATGCCTTATAGCAAAAATTTCTCTAAAAAAAAAGATTTATAAAGAAATACAAAATTTATAAATTTAAGAAATCACAATTGTAGTTTTAGATGATCTCAATGGTTAACTAGTAAATTAAACCATATGTAATTTTTTTCTCTTTAAATTTATTTATTTTTTACATTAATTCACTATACATCGTTACAGCATACAGATGAATCTTCCATCCAAAATACACTGTGTATTGGCTCAATCAAGCACATCAACATACATGTTATCAGCAAATAATTTTCAATTCTTATGTCTTGTATACTTTGTTTTTCATTTTGCCATCCTTGATTCCCTATCCCTCACCCTCTGCCATGTCCCACCCTCCTCCCATATTGTCTCTGGTATCCATGGTTGCTTTCTATGCCTTCCACCCCATTTAATTGATTTGCTAATGAACTTAATTAGTCTAAATATATCCAATAGCTAGCACAGCTGATATATACCTATACATGAATCCAAGTCTGACTTTAGGCATAAACCTCAGTGAGTATGAACATATTATAAAGTAGTACCCAGCTGGGGCTATATGGCTTACTGCAGTCATCAAATATGCATTTTTTTTTAAAAATTCGATACGAACAGTTTTACTGGTTTTTTTTCCTACTGCAACTTTTTTTTAAAAATTACTTAACATTCATTCCCTGAACATCATCACAACATACTAAATGTGATTTCCCATCTAGAATAATCATGCATGTTATCAATAATATTCCATTTCTACTTTCATACATATGTATATATATGTTTTTTACCCCATGTTTGATCCTCTGCCCTTTCCCACTCTCTTATTACACTATCTCTGCTATATACAGTTATTTTCTATTTCTTTTCCCCCAACATTTTGTTGATCACACAATATCATAAGTAATCTAACTACTTTCAATAGCAAGTTCAGCAGGTAATTTCAAGAAGAGCAGTTTTGGGAACCAGCAGTTAGCGTAATGGCTATGTCGCTGGACTCCCACGTAGTCGACCGCGGTTTGTGTCCCGGACCCGGTGGCTTAAAACTCACGCGGGCGCGTGTGCGTACGTGCCCAAGATCCCGAGAGGAGAATGGAGGAGAAGGGACTGCAGTGTGACCATCCCCCCTGGGGGGTGATTTCTCACTTTCTGTCTCTATGTCTCTCTCTGTCTGTCTGGCAAGCGCATGCGCCCTATAGCAAAAACCTCTCCAAAAAAAGAAAAAGAAGAAAAGCAGTTTTGAACTGGTAATGATATTTCCTTGAAACTTAAAGCCTAAAAACAGGTTAGTATTCTGTTCAAATAGTAGGTACATGCACCTATCAACAGCTCAAGACAGGACAAAAATCCTTTAAAAGTGGAAAACAAAGCTTAGAAGAAAAGCAGCAATATTCTAGTCAAGTCACAGAATGTTGTTTCATCAGTTCAGTCTCATGTACTTAATCTTTCTTCTGTTAAGATTCGATCTTCCAGATTGAATTCTGGGATATAATATTCATCTCCAAACATTGTCCCTACAATTAAATTGCCCCTTTTCTTAGTTTTTGAACTCTTATTTCTGTGTGTGTGCATTTAATTTTACTGACATAGCACTCCCTTAAGAACTTCTTGGAGATCTGGTCTGGTGCTGGTAAATTCTTTCAGGTTTTGTTTATCTGGGAATGTTCATGTCTTTTCTTCCCAGATGAACAATAATCTTGCTGGGTACAGTATTCTCAGTTGAAATTGCTTTTCCCTTAACACGTTGAATATATTTTCCCATTCTTTCCTCGCTCGCATAGTTTCCGATGAGAGATCTGCTGTTAGTCTGATGGGATACCCCTTGTAGGTAACTTGCCGTTTTTCTCTTGCCAATCTTAGTATCTTGTCTTTGTCTGTTGTTTTGGTCAATCTGGCTATAATGTGTCTTGGAGAAGATCTACTTGGGTTGATTCTATTTGGGGTCCTCTGTATTTCTTGGGACTGAATAATTGAGTGCCTCTCTAGGTTTGGAAAGTTTTCCTGCAGGATCTCATGGAATAGATTATCAATGCCCTTATGAGTCTCTTTGCCTTCTGGGATGCCTATTATCCGGATGTTTGGACGTTTGATGGTATCTAGTATTTCTCGTATATTAGTCTCAAATTCTTGGGCCATTTTCTCAGTCTTCGTGGTGGATTTTTCTAGGCTAGCAATTTTCTCTTTTATGTCTCAGATTCTATTTTCTATATGATCTAGTCTGCTTTTAATACTTTCAAGGGAGATTTTGACTTCCTGTATTATAGCTTTCATCTCTAACAGTTCCATCTGATTCTTTTGTAAAGTGTGAAATTCCTCTTTTAGATCTTGCATTAATTTCCTCACCTCCTGGAACTCAACAACTTCTTTCCCCTTCCTCTTCAGCAGTTCATTGTCTCTCTTCTCTTCCATCTCTGTTAGTTTGCCATTATGAATGTTCTGAATTCTTTATCAGACATTTCCATGAATTCCCGTGAACTGTATGTGGATGAAGACGAGTTATCCTTTTCCCTTGGAGGAGAGGTATTTTTCTGCTTTCCCATATTTCTTGTGGTCCTGCAGCGATTTCTAGTCATCTGGTTGATGGTCAGTTTCTTCCCAAGCTTGTAAATTCAATCTGAGCGTTGAGGAGCGTGGAGAAAAGGAAACAGAAAGAGAGAAAAAACAGCAAAAAAACAACCAAGAAACAGAAAAAGAGAAGAAAAAAACGAAGATAAAACTTCTCAATACAACTTAAAAAATTAATATTTTAAAAAAATTTCAGTAAAGAAACAAAAATTGGAAAACCGCGCCGTGTGAAATTCTAAAAAGCAGAAATTAAATAAAAAAGAGGAGACAGAGTTAGAGAGAGACAAAGACAGGTACAGAGACAGGAGGCCTGGAAGGGCTCTTCCTACCACGCGAGTTTTGTGTGCTGGAAGCCAAATTATCAGTGGGAAGTCTTGATTTCTGTTCCCCCAAAATGGCTAGGTTGCAGAATCCATGTGGCTGTGGCTTCAGGAAGGCCTCTTCCCTTTGCCTCTCCACGTGAGTTTTGTTTGCTGGAAGCCAAATTATCAGTGGGAAGTCTTGATTTCTGTTCCCCCAAAATGGCTAGGTTGCAGAATCCATGTGGCTGTGGCTTCAGGAAGGCCTCTTCCCTTTGCCTCTCCACGTGAGTTTTGTTTGCTGGAAGCCAAATTGTCAGTGGGAAGTCTTGATTTCTGTTCCCCCAAAATGGCTAGGTTGCAGAATCCATGTGGCTGTGGCTTCAAGAAGGCCTCTTCCCTTTGCCTCTCCACACGAGTTTTGTGTGCTGGAAGCCAAATTATCAGTGGGAAGTCTTGATTTCTGTTCCCCCAAAATGGCTAGGTTGCAGAATCCCTGTGACTGTGGCTTCAAGAAGGCCTCTTCCCTTTGCCTCTCCACCATATGTAATTTTTCTTTTGAGTATAAAAAATGGTCAAATTAAAGCAATTTCACATAGTTCACCTCTAGCTATTTGAGCTAGCTGATTACTTCTTGAGATCTTCAAGTGAAAATTTCTAAATACCTGACATTTTTAGGAAAAAAATTATTGAGCTCCTCTTTATGTGCCTTGGCACTTACTAGAGGTTGATCCAAATATAAGTAACAACATATAGATAAACATGATGTAGTATTAAATGGAACCTTAGAAATTATCTTCAATTCTAGCACTTTGAAGATGCAAAAATTAAATTCCAAAATATTAAGCAACTAATGGAGCTACTTTTAGATTCAAATTGTCAATTTATATTCTTTTTATCACATTTCTATTTGTGAGTTATTTGAAAATTTACTTTTTAAAATACTTTTTGCTATGGATTGTTTTCTTTTTTCTTTTTTCTTTTTTTTTTTTTTTTTGCTATGCTGAGTGTGCTGTGTTTTGAATTAGGGTTAGTACTGTTGGGTTTGGGTTGAAGTGGATCATTGAAGGCTTTGAAAGGATTGGAAAAAGAAATGTTGATTGGCAAGTATAGACATTGACTGGTTTCAGTTTCTAGTTGAATTATCATATTAGGCTGTTTTTCATTTTTGCTTTCAGATGACCTGATGCAGCTAATAACATTATGTCCCCAAACTGAATTAATTCAATGTCTCACTAAAGAATGGAATGGGAAACCACCATCCTTATCCTTTGGTCTTGCCGTACTTCATCTATTCTCTGTAGATATGAAAAAGTTTGCCATTAAGCTACTCCAAGAAATAAGTAAAGGTGGGAAAGGTAAGTAGAGTAAAATGTTGGTGAGGAAGAAATGGTAATGGGTTATTTAAGAAAAAGTTCAAGATATATGAGTAAACTTGGATTTTCCTTAGAGTTCCTTCTTAGCAAGAGTTACCTTTCAGAGTTTATAATCGTAAAGATTAGCCTGCCAGTAATAATCTGTTAGCAAAAGTATATATTTCTTGAGGGAAGAAAGAATCTTTATGAAGCTCAAGGGCATGTTATAAAAATTATGATAGCTAATGCTTTATATAAAACTTGTATAGGGACCAGCAATTAGCGTAATGGCTATGTCGCTGGACTCCCATGTAGTCGACCGCGGTTCGTGTCCCGGACCCGGTGACTTAAAACTCATGCCGGGTGCGTGTGTGTGCGTGTCCAAGATCCCGAGAGGATAACGGAGGAGAAGGGTTTGCGGCATGGCTATCCCCCCTGGGGAGTGATTTCTCGCTTTCTGTCTCTCTGTCTCTCTCTGTCTGTCTGGCAAGCGCACGCGCCCTATAGCGAAAACCTCTCCAAAAAAAAAAAAAAACTTGTATATTAAATTTTATATATGCATATATTTAACATTTTATATATATTTTAAATTCTATTTAGGTATAATGTACTTTAATTTCTAAACCAAATATAGGCATATTTATTAATACATATAATATTCATTCTGAACCTAACAACATGGGATCTAGAATATCTAATTAAATCTCACCTTTTTTTCCTTTTATTACTTTAATATAGGACCTTGAGCGGGATAGTTTGTTATTAAATTATTGCCTTAGGTCAAGCAAAGAATGTAAATTATTGGGCCAGCAGTTGGCATGGTGGTAAAGGCACTGGATTCCCACATGGCTGACCACTGTTCAAGTCCTGGACCTTGTGGCTTGAAAATCACATTGGGCATGTGTGCATGTGTACTCTAAGTCCCAAGTGGAGAATGGAAGAGAAAGGATTGTGGCATGACCATTCCCCCAGGGGGTGACTTCTCGTTTTCCCTCTCTCTTTTTATCTCTAGCAAGAACATATGCCCTATGGCAAAATTTAAAAATAAAAAAGAAAAGAAAAAAAAGTTAATTACCTGAAAACGTATTTGGGAAGATAATTTTATATCTTTTAATGATCATTCCAGATATTAACTAATATGTTTTATTTTTTAATTTTTTTACCATATTAATAATTTGTTTTTTAATAAACTTAAACACATTATTGCTCATGCTTTAGATTGCATTACAAAAAAAATGGTGGTTCTTGGAACCAGCAGTTAGCGTAATGGCTATGTCACTGGACTCCCACATAGTCGTCCGTGGTTCGAGTCCCGGACCCAGTGGCTTAAACTCACGCCGGGCGTGTGTGCATGCGTGCCCAAGATCCCGAGAGGAGAATGGAGGAGAAGGGATTGCAGTGTGGCCATCTCCCCTGGGGGGTGATTTCTCGCTTTCTATCTCTCTGTCTCTCTCTGTCTGTCTGGCGAGCGCACGCACCCTATAGCAAAAACCTCTCCAAAAAAAAAAAAAAAAAAGAAAAGAAAAATGGTGATTCTATAACAGGAATAACAATATCAGAATAACAAAAATATTAAGTTACTTATTAATGTTATTTTTTTCACTTTTTTATTTTAATTTTTTATATAAATTCAGTCATATTATTTAGCTTACAAAGTGAACATTTCAGTATGTGTGTGAACATTTCTCCCCAGTCCAGTTGATCAGAGTATCTTCCACCAATAACACCACACCACCCCATCCCGTCAATGCTCTCTCTCCGTATCCCTCTTCCAAATGTCCTTCCTTAGGTCCCTCTTCTCCACACACTCCACTTCTGGCACTAACCCCCATCTCTTGTGTTTGTACAACCTTAGGTCAATCAGTTTCAGTTATAGAGTGCAGACACTTGGTATATATTAAGTGGAGACATAGTGTCTCTCCTTCATAACCTGGCTTGCTTTACTCAGCAGTAAATCTTCCATATTCTTCCACTTTTTGTCAAAAGCCAGGGTTTTGTTATTTTTTTATGGCTGAATAATATTCCATAGAGTATATGTGCCACAGTTTTTCAATCCATTCATCCGTACGGGGGCATTTGGGTTGGTTCCATGTCTTAGCAATCGTGAATAATGCCACAATAAACATCGATGTGGAAGCACTTTTCCAATTAAGAATTCTTCTGTCCTTTGGGTAGATACCAAGGAGTGGGATTGCTAGGTCATAAGGTAGTTCTATTTGTAGATTTTTGAGGAATCTCCAAATTGTTCTCCACAGTGGCTGGACCAATTTACATTCCCACCAGCAGTGTAAAAGAGTTCCCCTTTCACCACACCCCCACCAACACTTATCTTTTTTTTTTTTTTTTTTTTATCTTAGACATTCTGACCGGGGTTAGGTGGTATCTCAATGTTGTTTTGATCTGCATTTCCCTTATGATGAGGGATGTGGAGCATTTTTTCATATGCCTTTTGGCTATTCGTATGTCATCTTTAGAGAGTGTTTTTTTTAACTCCTTCTCCCATCTTTTAATAGGGCTGCTCATCTTTTTTCCAAACAGCACCTTGAGTTCCTTGTGTATTCTGCTTATCAGACCCTTATGTGATGCATAATTAAAAAAAATATTTTCCCATTCTGTAGGCTGTCAATTCACACTAATTACTGTGTCTTTTGCCATGCAGAAACTTCTTAGTCTGATGTAATCCCACTTGTCTTTTTTGGGGATTATTGACTGTGCTTTGAGGGTCTTATTTAAGAAATCTTTCCCTACACCAATGTCTCCCAGAGTTTCCCCAGTGTTTTCCAGGAGCAGTTTTATAGTTTGAGGTCTTAGATTTAGATCCTTGATCCACCTTGACTTTATTTTTGTCAACGGTGAGAGGTAGGGTTTCAGATTCATCTTTCTACAGGTGGAAATCCAGTTTTTCCTGCTTTCTCCACTCCTTTTTAATATAGTACTAGAAGTCCTCGCCAATGCAATCAGAAAAGAGGAAAAAATAAAAGGCATCAGAATAGGAAAATAAGAAGTGAAACTCTCTCTATTCGCAGATGACATGATTGTATACATAGAAGACCCAATGGTCTCCATGGAAAAATTACTGGAAGTAGTACATGATTACAGTAAAGTTGCAGGATATAAAATCAATATACAGAAAACGATAGCATTTCTATATACAAATAACAGGGAGACTGAGATAGAACTGAAGAAAGTTATTCCATTTACCATAGCCACCAAAAGTATAAGATATTTAGGAATAAATCTAACCAAAGAAGTTAAAGACCTCCACAAGGAAAACTATCAGAAGCTAAAAAAGGAAATTGAAAATGACACAAAATAAATAGAAGGACATCCCATGTCCTAGATTAGAAGAATTAATATAACCAAAATGGCAATTCTACCCAAACTAATCTACATATTTAATGCAATGCCAATCAAAGTACCAGACACATTCTTCACAGATCTAGAAAAGACAATCATAAATTTCATCTGGAATCATAAAAGACCCCGTATTGCCAAAACAGTTCTACACAAGAGTGGAGTGGGTGGTATTTCACTCCCTGACCCAAAAATATACTCCAAAGCTGTGGTAATCAAAACTAGCACAGAAACAGACAGGAGGACCAATGGAACAGAATAGAGTCCCCAGAAATAAATTCCCAAACATACAGTCAACTGATTTTTGACAAGGGGTACCAGTCAATTCAGTGGGAAAAGGAAAACCTTTTCAGCAAATGGTGCTAGAAAAACTAAAATGTTTTATTTGGGGACCAGCAGTTGGCATATTGTCGCTGGACTCCCATGTAGTTGACTGCGGTTAGAATCCTGGACCCAGTGGCTTAAACTCATGCTGAGAGTGTGTGCGTGCGTGCCCAAGATCCCAAGAGGAGAATGGAGGAAAAGGGATTGCAGCGTGGCCATCCCCCTGGGGGGTGATTTCTTGCTTTCTGTCTCTCTGTCTCTCTCTGTCTTTCCGACGAGCACATGCGCTCTCTAGCAGAAAAAAAAAATCTCAAAAAATTATTTGATAGGAAAATAATTATGAATTATGGTAGAAATAAAACAGTGTCAATTATTGTATTCATAACCATCCATTACCATAAATAATGCAGGTAATAGATAAAAAATGGTTCTATAAATTGATAGATTCCGAAGAGAATCACTAAAATAAAATTTTAGAGTAAATAATATTATTAGATTTATTTAATCATCTTATTTCCTTTAGAAAAATATTTGTTATAGAAGCCTCATCATTAAGAGGTCTCTATCTAGAGATGAGATGGAGGATTTGTCAAAGTTTCTTAAACCCTTGGGTCAGCACTAATAAGGCATTTATAAAAGTGTTTGAAAGATCGTGAAAACTTGCCCTATAGGTCCTCAGTTGATAGTTTCTAGTGGTATATTATAGACTCCCTGATTCAGGATGAGCTCACATTCCTCTCTCCCTGAGCGCCCTGCCTTGTAGCCTTCAACATTTGCTACCTCACCAAGATAAAGATGAGCGAAAGAATAGGGTAGGTGAGAAGGGGTAAAGGGTAGACCTGAGACATGAAGAGGGTAATGACGAAAGTGGAGGAGAAGGAGTGAATGTGAGTGTTTACTATGAGCTAGATTAGGCACTCCATCAGCTATATCATTAAATTTATGGGAATTGGGTAGATTTGAACAGTAACTGAGCTGAAATTATGTCTTTGTCTACTTTTGAATAACCACAAAGTATGTATTATCGAGTAAGTGCCATACTATAACATCATATCTTTTTTCCCCAGATGCAGTAGAATATCTTGTGATGAATGATTCATTTTGCTCCCTAGAAAAGTGGCAAGAAATGGCAACTCTATGTTTACAGAATGGCTTTGACAAATTATTTAATGACATCATGTCCATTCTTCGATCTCAGGCAGGAGTGACAGAAATTTCTGAAGAGGATGATACAGTCAACTTAATGGAACATGTTTTCTGGTAGTTCTGTATCTTAACCAGTTGAGGGAGCTTATAAAACATTTTACACATGTTGGTTGGGCAAACTGATTTTGGTGTAACTAACTTACAAAAAAATCTAGAATATTAAGCTCTTAGAAATAAACCACGTTTTTGGTTATGATGGAAATTAGATTTATCATTGAAACATTTATAATATTGCTTCCCTTTTCCCATATTGTCATTTCCTATATTGAATCTTTTTTTATTTTTGGAGAGGTTTTTGCTATAGGGCACATACGCTCACCAGAAAGACAGAGAGAGACAGAGACACAGAAAGCGAGAAATCACTTCCCGGGGGGATGACCACACCGCAATCCCTTCTCCTCCATTCTCCTCTCGGGATCTTGGGCACGCATGCACACGCGCCCAGCATGAGTTTAAGCCACCAGGTCCGGGACTTGAACCATGGTCGACTACATAGGAGTTCAGTGACATAGCCATTATGCTAACTGCTGGTTCCCCTATATTGAATCTTGATAAAATCCAAGATTATAACTGTAAAACAGTATAGATATTTCTACTTTAGGGCATAAGCTAATGTCTAGATAAATTCTAATTTTTAAAAAAAATTTGTCATAGGGTGCATGCACTCACTAGAGAGAAGCAAAGTGAGAAAGCATGGTCCCATCCTACCCCCTGTGAGGAGATGGCCATGCTACAATCCCTTCTTGTCCATGCTCCTCTTGGGATTTAGCACGTACACACACACAGGTCAGCGTGTTTCTCCAGCCACCAAGTATGGGATTAGAACCACATAGTCAACCATGTGGGATCCAGCTGCCTTAACCACCATGGCCCCAAATAAATTATTTCTTGTGATCCAGTGTGATAGCAAGAACTGAGGAATGTGTGGGTATTATCCTGTCTGTTAAATTGTCTTCCCAAATATCAAGTGCTATAAACCCAACTTGACAAGGAAGCAGAATGTCATTTCTTTTTTTTTAATTATTATTTATTTAATTTTATTTATTCATTCATTTATTTTAATTTGACCAGAGAGAGACATAGAGAGAGAGAGAGAGAACGGGAGAAAGGGGAAGCCGCTAGATCCGGCACTCGAACCATGATCGGCCATGTGGGAGTGTCCAGCACCTTAACCACAACGCCACCTGCTGGTCCCCGCAGGATGTCATTTCAAGGTTAGGCTCACTGGCAAAAACCTGGAATGTAGCAATTTTATACTATTAATTTAAAGTTGTGCCGCATGCTTTGATATAGATAATGTTGTATGACAATGGTTAGGTTTTTACTATAAAAGTTGGGAAGCTTGGAATGGTCCTACTCAAAGAAAGAACCAGTCTGGGAACCAGCAGTTAGCGTAATGGCTATGTCGCTGGATTCCCATGTAGTCGACCGTGGTTCATGTCCCGGACCTGGTGGCTTACAACTCACGCCGGGCGCGTGAGCGTGCGTGCCCAAGATCCCAAGAGGAGAATGGAGGAGAAGGGATTGCGGCGTGACCATCCCCCCTGGGGGGTGATTTCTTGCTTTCTGTCTCTCTGTCTCTCTCTGTCTGTCTGGCGAGCGCACACACCCTATAGCGAAAACCTCTCCAAAAAAAAAAGAAAAGAAAGAACCAGTCAAATTTTGTATGGAAATAAACCTTGGAGACCAGTAGGTAGTATGGAGGTTAAGGTGTGTTAAAAGAAAAAACAAAACCAGTTAACTTAATAGAGTTTTAATTGAGCAAATCTTGAACACAATTTAAATCAGGCAGTTGCCCTCAGACTTTCAACAACTCCGACTAGCCTAATGGTTGATTTGGTATTTAAATTCCAGAAAAGAAAAAACTGATGTACAAAATGAAAGTGAAGGAATGAATAAGAGAAACAATTCAGTTGGTTTCAGCTGGATGGTAGGCTGCACAAACAGCCTAAAAGGTAGGCTTTCTCTGCTTGACTGCAGTGTGGCTAGTGTGATTGGCTGTAACTTAGTAACCAGCTCAGGAAAACAGCCTAACATGTACGATTTTGGCTTATTCATAGGAATCCAAGTGTGGGAGTACAGCAGCCATTTTAGGCCAAAATAGTTTTTTTTTTTTTTTTTTTTTGGAGAGGTTTTTTGCTATAGGGCGCATGCGCTCGCCAGACAGAGAGACAGAAAGCGAGAAATCACCCACCAGGGGGGATGGCCATGCCACAATCCCTTCTCCTCCATTCTCCTCTCGGGATCTTGGGCATACACGCACACATGCCCAGCGGGAGTTTAAGCCACTGGGTCTGGGACACGAACTGCGGTCGGATACATGGGAGTCCAGCTACATAGACATTACGCTAACTGCTGGTCCCAAAATAGTTTCGTTTAACAATTTCCTCCCTTTTGGTCAGCCTCTTAATTTGAGAGATTGACCAAAACTTAGGGCATTTGTGTCACTCTCTGTCACTATCAGAAATGACATTTTCTGGCTCTCAGTGTAGAAATCACAGATTTTCAGGACCAGCAGTTAGTATAATGGCTATGTTGCTGGACTACCATTTAGTCGACCATGGTTCAAATCCCGGACCTGGTGGCTTAAACTCATGCTTGGTGCATGTACGTGTGTGCTCAAGATCCCAAGAAGAGAATGGAGGAGAAGGGATTGCAACGTGGCCATCCTCCCTGGGGGGTGATTTTTCGCTTTCTGCTTTCTGTCTCTGTGTCTTTCTGTCTGGCGAGCGCACGCGCCCTATAGTGAAAATCTCTCAAAAAAAAAAAAAAAGAAATCACAGATTTTCTCTGGTCTTTGGCATAGAATTCACAAGTCACAATATCACACAGTTGAATATGATGTCATACATCTTTTTCCTTCGAGCTTTTACTGATTTGGTTAAAACAAGACCATTCAGCATTCAATGGATGACTGCATACAAAGCATTTAAGACTTGAGAGGATAGAGCACACCAGATGGACTAACGTGATGACTAAGGTGTACTCTAACAAAAGTTCTATGAACAATCTAGACTGAATTTAAACAGGTTAAAGTTCAGGCAACATAGGCAATTCACCAGTATTTGAGTCTAGTTCATTGTTGTTGTCTAGAGTGTTATGATGATTAACGACTATAGTTCTCTGTAAAAGGGCCTGACTTAAAGAGGCATTTATTTACCTTTGTCAAAGTCTACTAACACAAATCATAACCTGGAGGCCTACCAGGAAAAATATAAAGTTTAAAAAACCCATAAGAAACCCAAGCCTGCCACTCACCCTTTAGGATGCCTGCAAACCAACTATAAGTTGCACCTATAAAACATCATCTGTTCCTTACTCTTGAGAGACTTCCCTAGAATATCTGGTGGCTGAGAAAGCAGCAGTATTCAGCCACCTTTTTAATTTAACTGTCTGTGGTATCAAAGTCAGGACAGAGGTAGGTATAGCAACTCAGTTTTATTAAGTACTAAACATAAGCACCTAAAACAGAAAGGATATTTAAAGCTAGATGATAGTTTATTAAGCATTTTGTTAAATATGTATGTTAATTATTCATTTTGGGGGGAGGGTGGCTTTTACCCCATTGGAACCATAATTGGTCTTATTGGCTGTAAACTTTGAAAATTTTTTCTAGTTTATGAATAGGTTTTAAATACAACTGGTATCTCATTACTGCCAAAGTCAATTTCCAGGAATCTTATTGAAATCTTTTTTCACTGTAAACTAAGTTATTATTATTATTACTATTCTTTTTTTTTTTTACAACATAATGGGTTTATATTTAATATAGTACTTCTCACGATGAGAACATAACCTAATTAATTAATTAATATAAAAGTTTTTGTTTACATTAAATCTTTTCCCATTTCAATGTTAATATAAAGTTTTTTTTTAATTAAATCTCTTCTCCATTTTAGTATTGGATACATTCAATACATTTTCAAAACTTTTGTCCTACAGAGATAAAAGTTTAAATTTTTAGCTAGTTGATACCTAAGAAAAATATTAACTCGAGAGATAAAACAAAAATCCAATAAAAATATGAAGACTTCTTATTGGGTCAGGAGGCAGTGATTATAACTGAACAGTCGGCGACTTCCCTGGATTCTGGACAAGAACTTTCTTATTTCATGTGCTTGACAATAGTAAACCTATGAAATATTACTTATGTAAATTTTAGCCATCTTACTTTGACCTTTCTAACCAGCAAACACAAATTATAGGCTGCATTTTTAAGTGCATTATTTGTTGTAAAAAAAAAACATTTTTTCCCCTACTAAGACATCAATTTGTTCCCATTTTATGGGAAACAGCTAAGAATGTGAAAGTACCCTATACCATTTGGGGAAACTCAGACATCAATGCTCAGGTTTAGCCTCAACTGCACAAAGGTTTTTCAGGGAGAAGCTTGATTGTGAAGGCCCTTCAAAGTCATATCCGTTCATTTCTCTTTCGTGCATATACACCTAAGCAAGCACAAGTGCCTGTGATGCTGAGGACCACACCTAGCAAGAGCGCGATGGCATCTCCAGTTTCCACGGCTTCCACAATAGGCAGCACCAAAAGCAGTGAAAGAAGCACTAAGACCAGCTGTGTTGAAACTGAGGTCATGGTGTTGGGATCTTGAGGGCTGAAGGTTCCGAGAAATGATGTATATATATTTATATAAAATCCTATCTTATTTGAAATATTTCCTTCTTGGAGCTCCAGATGCAGAGGCTAAGAGGTTCCATGTGACACCACCTTCCAGGAAGCAGCCATTACAGGAATGGCGAGGTGGGCCTATTATTATTACTATTCTTAAGAGAGATTTTTGCTATGAGGTTTGTGCATTTGCCAGAGAGACAGAGTGAGACAGAGAAACAGAAAGAGAAATCACCCTCCCAGGGAGATGGTCACTCTGTAGTCTCCTCTCCTTCATTCTCCTCTCAGGATTTGGGCATGCATGCACACATGCCTGGTGTGTTTTAAGTCACTGGGTCCAGGACCCAAACCGCGGTTGACTATGTGCGAGTCCAGTGATGAAACCACTACACCATTTGATTGTCCCGCTATTATATTTTTTGAAAAATATCAAAAATAGAGACCAGCAGATGGAGTAATGGCTCTGTTGCTGGACTCCCATGTAGTCGACCATGGTTCAAGTCCCAGATGCAGTGGTTTAAACTCACGCCAGGCACATGTGCATACATGCCCAAGATCCTGAGAGGAGAATGGAGGAGAAGGGATTGTGGCATGGCCATCCCCCTTGGGGGGTGATTTCTCACTTTCTGTCTCTCTCTGTCTTTCTGGGGAGCACAGGTGCCCTATAACAAAAAAAAAATCTCTCCCCCCCCCAAAAAAAACATAGTTTGACCTGTAGGTGTATTTTAAACCATTTTAATAAATCTTTTATCTAGCTTTATTTTTTCTTTGGACAGGCTGGTAACAAAGGAAAACCTTTGGTAGAATTTTTTATGTCACATAAGCTTATTATTCATGTTTTTTATAGAGTCTTAAAGGAGACAAAATAAAATTAAATCTTTTAGATGCTTCTGCATATCAGTGGACATGCTTGGATGGACCTAAATTAGAGGTCCTCAATTTTAATTATGCTTTTTTTTTTTGAGAGGTTTTTGCTATAGGGCGCGTGTGCTCACCAGACTGAGAGAGACAGAGAGACAGAAAGTAGGAAATCACCCCCCAGGTGGGATGGCCACGCCGCAGTCCCTTCTCCTCCATTCTCCTCTCGGGATCTTGGGCACGCACGCACACGTGCCCGGTGTGAGTTTAAGCCACCGGGTCCAGGACTCGAACCGCGGTCGACTACGTGGGAGTCCAGTGACATAGCCATTACGCCAACTGCTGGTCCCTTAATTATGCTTTTTAAAGAGCAGTTTTGTTTATATAGGATGTTCTTCATAATGGCCATAGTAATTTTAAATCACATTGCTAAGATTTCATCATTTTTGTATTGTAGCTTTCAGGAAGTACTTTGATTTTTAGAATTAGAAATTCCATTTTTACATAAATTTTGAGTCTCCTTGAGCCAAGACAAACCTAATTGGGAAATAATTTATCTTGACTTTGGCTTGCTCTGAGCTCTCCTTGACCAATTTAGCCAATTATCTTTCTCTAACTAAGCATGCAAAAAAAAAAAAAAAAAAAAAAAAAAAAAAAAAACACAAAAGAAGGAAAAAAAAGGAAATGAAGATGTTGAACATAAAAATCTCATGCAAAGAAAAAAATTTTAACCTCAGATTTTGTTACATCTGCCACAGAAACAGCTACTTACTGCTAGCTTCTGTCTGACCCAGTTAGACAACTGGATCCAGTGCAATTAATTACTTAATCCATTCCATTTGAACCCAGTCCAGTTTGTTGCAACTCCCAACCTAGTTTTGACCAAAATTTGCTCATATAAAACTCAGCTCTAAACACAAGTCCATGGAGCTCATATCTGAGAGAGAACTTACCTACAATCCCCAGTTGCCTTAAGAGAGCAATAGACGACAGAGGGTCTTGGGGGTACCTCGCTTGGTCACCCATTGCTCCTGGAGGGTCACTGGAAGCTCTACGTCAGATCCCACTTCTGACACTATAACTGTTAAGAGGGGGGGGAGTCAATTTAATAGAGTAGAGTTTTAAATGAGCAAGTCTTAGCATGATTTAAGTCAGGCAGTTGTCCCCAGACTTCCAGACAACTCTGGCTAGCCTCAAGGTTTAGAAAAGAGAAAACTGACATACAAAAACATAGAGAAACAATTGGTGTCGTTACAGGTAGATGGTAGACTGCACAAGCAGTCTAAAAGGTGGGCTTTCTATGATTGAAGTGTGGCTGGTATGGTTGGCTGTAACTTAGCAACCAGCTTTGGACAACAGCCTAACATGTATGATTTTGGCTTTTTCATCCCACATGGTCAATTCTGCTGTTGAGTTCCAGATCCAGTGGCTTGAAAATCATACTGGGTGCACGTTTGTGTTTGCCCCAGATCCCAAGAGGAGAATGGAGAAGAGGGGGTCATGGTGTAGCCATCCCCCTGGAGGGTGATTTCTCACTTTCTCTCTGTCTCTCTTTGGGGAGTGCTTGTGCTCTATAACAATAACAAAAGACAAAAACAAAAGCAAACAAACAAACAGAAACAAACAAAAAAAGACATGTAAAGAAATAAACCTCAGGTACCTGTAGACACAGAAAATGCATCATCCAAAGTGGTTTTGGATGATTTCAGGTGTCTTGTTGAAAACTGAGAGTTCTATGCCATGGATAGATTTGGTATTCAAAGTATTTAATCATCCATGTCAGTTTGACATGGATGTCAGTCAAGCAGAAAAGATACCCACCTAATCAAAATAGCCTTCAGCCTTTATGCTTCACCAGATCACAGCAGCTGAAGATCAGTCTTGACCATGAAACACGGTAAAGATGAGTGCTATTGGGTAGAGAAAGAGTAGAGCATAAGTTTTCCTTTCCTAAATTTAAACTGAATGCTAAAATCTTACTGAACGGGGAACCAGCAGTTAGCGTAATGGCTATGTCGCTGGACTCCCACGTAGTCGACCGCGGTTCGCGTCTCGGACCCGGTGGCTTACAACTCACGCCGGGCGCGTGTGCGTGCGTGCCCAAGATCCCGAGAGGAGAATGGAGGAGAAGGGATTGCGGCGTGACCATCCCCCCTGGGGGGTGATTTCTCGCTTTCTATCTCTATGTCTCTCTCTGTCTGTCTGGCGAGCGCACGCGCCCTATAGCGAAAAACCTCTCAAAAAAAAAAAAAAAAAATCTTACTGAACGTACCATATAGGCCAAACAAAACACTTAATTTTTTTTTTTTCTACAGGCTGTGTGTGCTTTCTGGAGAGGGAAAGTGAGAAATCACCTCCCAGAGGGTATGGCTACACTTCAATCCCCTTTCCTCCATTCTCCTCTTGGGATTTTGAGCACACACTCCCAGAGTGGTTTTTCTTTTCTTTTTAATATTTTTAAAATGAATTATTTCATTTAACTTTATTTATTTATTTTAATTTGACCAGAGAGGGACAGAGAGAGAGAGAGAGAGAGAGAGAGAAAGCAAGCAGCCAGGTCTGGAACTTGAACCACAGTCGGCCATGTGGGAGTCCAGCACCCCTAACCACCATGCCACCTGCCGGTCCCCCCCCCCCCCCCCAGAGTGGTTTTTCAAGCTGCTGGGTGCAAGACTCAAAACATGCAGTAGGTCATGTGGGATCCATCTGCTTTAACTACCGTGCCACCAGCTGGCCCACAAAACACTTTTTTCTTTTCTTTATTGCCAGAGGGCAAGTGCACCCTAGAGACAGAGAAAGAGAAAGAGAGAAAAAGCTCTCCCCAATGGAACATGGTCACAGTGTAATCCTTATTCTTCATTACTCCATCCTATCAGAATTTGGAGCACACATGCATGTGAACCCATTATGTTTTTCAAGCTACTGGAGCTGGGACTTGAACTGTAGTCAGCCATGTATGACACAGCTTTCTATGCACAGCATTTAATTACTCAAACAAAACTCTCCTACAGAACAAACATCACTTATAGGTCACCAGTTAGAAACTTCTGCCCTAGGGACCAGCAGTTAGCGTAATGGCTGTGTTGCTGGACTCCCATGTAGTTGACCGCGGTTCGAGTCCTGGACCCAGTGGCTTAAACTCACGCTGAGTGCGTGTGCGTGCATGCCCAAGATCACGAGAGGAGAATGGAGGAGAAGGGTTTGCGGCGTGGCCATCCCCCCAGGGGGTGATTTCTCACTTGCTGTCTCTCTGTCTCTCTCTGTCTTTCTGACGAGAACACGCACCCTATAGCAAAAAAAACCTCTCCAGGAAAAAAAAGAAAAAAACCTCTGCCCTAAACATAGAAGGCCAAATTTAATTTCTTGCTTCTATCAATTTTAAATTAAGCTTTTTGAGTGAATAAAGAAAAGAATAACCATTTTTCTCATCTAGAAAAACCTGCTGCAGAGTACCTAATTTGCTGATGTGCTGGTAATAGAAGGAAGAGTAAAGAGTAGAGCTATTATTTGTCCAGTGTTTCTAATGCAGAGGAATTTGGTAGGTAGCACAAGTGTAATTTGTGTGTAGAAAGAGGAAAGATAAATACTCAAGTAGTTTTGATACTTTTTCCTCCCACTTGTAAAGAATTTATCTATCAGCATCTTTCCCCAACTATATTGCTACAAGTATGGTTAAGAAGTAGTATTATTGTATTTATTTATTTATTTCTTTGAGAGATTTTTACTTTTTAAAAATTTTTTAACTTTTTTTTTTTTGAGAGGTTTTTGCTCTAGGGCGCATGCACTCGCTAGAAAGACAGAGAGAGACAGACAGAAAGCGAGAAATCACCCCCCCCCCCCCAGGGGGCATGGCCACGCTGCAATCCCTTCTCTTCCATTCTCCTCTCAGGATCTTGGGCACGCACGCACACGTGCCCAGTGTGAGTTTAAGCCACCGGGTCTGGGACTTGAACCACAGTCGACTACATGGGAGTCCAGTGACATAGCCATTACGCTACTGCAGGTCCCGAGAGATTTTTGCTATAGGGTTTATGTGCTCACCGGAGAGACAGAGAAATGGAAAGCAAGAAATCACCCCCCTAGGGGGGATGGCCATGTCATAATCCCTTCTCCATTCTCTTCTTGGGATTTTGGGCATGGACACACACAACACATTTGGTGTGAGTTTGAAGCCACCAGATCTGGGACTCAAACCATGGTTGACTACATAGGATTCCAGTGACCTAGCCGTTATGCCATCTGCTGGTCCTCAAAAAGAGGGTACTAAGATACATCTTGAAGATTTCCCTGCAGGTACTTTTATCTCTACTCAGCGCTTTGGTGCCACTATCATGTCATATATCAAACTGTCTGTAAGAGTAATCACTACCATGTATTTTCAGTCCTCCATTACGAGCTCAAAATTCACCGTTAAGCCCATGTGTATTAACGTGTCTAGGCCATTGAAGAGGATCTGCCCTTTTCACCCAAGGAACAGTTGTGTGGGTTATAGTCTGTTATCTTGTTTTCTTGAGGCAGATCATGAAGGTACTACTATAAATTGGGCTAGCATTAGTTGGATTTGTGCTTACCCCAAAGCACATATCACCCTCTTATGATTTGAATGTATCCCCCAAAGTGCACACGTTGGTTCCCCAATGCAGAGGTGTTGAGAGATGGGGCCTGATGAGAAAGGTCACAGGGCACTGACCTCATGAATGGATTAATGCCATTATTAGGGGAGTGGGCTCCTTATTAAAGGAAGAGTTCAATCCTCTCCTGTGCGATGCCTTCCACCAAGTTACACTACAACAATAAGGTCCTTGCCAGATGCCAGCACTTGATCTTGGACATTCCAGCCTCTAGAATTGTAAGCCAAATAAATTTCTGTTCATTAGAAAATACGTATTCTGGGACCAGCAGGTGGCGTGATGGCTATGTTGCTGGACTCCCATGTACTCGACCGCAGTTCAAGTCCCAGACCCGGTGGCTTAAACTCACGTTGGATGTATGTGCATGCATGCCCAAGATCCCGAGAGGAGAATGGAGGAGAAGGGATTGTGGGGTGGCCATCCCCGCAGGGGATGATTTCTCTTTTTCCGTCACTCTGTCATTCTCTGTCTTTCTGGCGAGCGCATGCTTCCTATAGCAAAAACCTTTCCAAAAACAAATAAATAAAATACCCGTTCCTTGGTATTCTGTTATAGCACCACAAAATTATTTAGGACATTCTCCAACTCTGGTTGTACACAGATCAAGGTGTCTTAATGACAAATCCCCATCCATTTTCTCCTGGAATTCTTTCTTTACTACACGTGTTCATACATTTTGAAAGCACACGTTTATACACTGTGCACATTTGGGAAGCAACGCCCAGCAGTGGGACTGAGTTCAAAGATCTTCAATAAGTTGCCTAAAGAACTGCCAAATTGACTAAAGGCCTCTGCGGGTTAAAATGATGGGATTTGAATTGCAGGTTTTGAGCAATCCAAAAAGCAAACAGTTTATAAAGTCAGCTTGAAAATATTCAAGCTATTTTTGCTCAGCCTTTCTGAAGTGAGCGCTTAGGACCATTACTAGTAAAACATCAGAAAAATGTCCTGATTCTAGAATTAGTAATGAGGGCTAGGGGCCTGTTGGTGGTGTGGTGATTGAGGCAACTGGATTACACATGACCACTCCGCAGTTCGAGTCCCACACCCTGTAGCTTGAGAAACACACCAGGTGCATTTGTATATGTGCCCAAAATCCCAAGATGAGAATAGAGGAGAGGGATAGTGTCACTCCCACTTTCTCGCTCTGTCTCCCTGGTGAGCACATACACTCTATAGGAAATTTTAAAAAGTAATAAGAGGGGGGAAATATTGGCATTAAGACTCCAATGGCCTTGCAGACTGCAGTGCAGAGACTCTGCTGGCAATGCAAAGGCGGATATTAACCTCGGCATTGAGAACGTAACTCTCCCTGTCTTCCTCAGGATGCAGGGACAGGTAGACTAATTGCCAAGACCATCCCTTTCATTCTTTTGCCTATGTTCCCTCCAGAGTTGAACAAAACGTCTTTGTACTTTTTTTTTTTTTTTTTTTTTAAGAGGTTTTTACTATAGGGTGCATGTGCTCGCCAGAAAGACAGAGAGACAGAGAACAGAAAGTGAGAAATCACCCTCCAGGGGGAATGGTCACACCACAATCCCTTCACTACCGCAATCCCTTCTCCATTCTCCTCTCAGGATCTTGGGCATGCACGCACATGCGCCCAGCGTGAGTTTAAGCCATCAGGTCAGGGACTCAAACCGCAGTTGACTACATGGGAGTCCACCGACATAGCCATTATACCAATTGCTGGTCCCAATGCCTTTGTACTATTGTGGATATAGATGTTCTTCAAATTTCTTCTACCTGCTAGGTGTGCTTTTCCAAGTCTTGCGTGAACGTGGTGATAGTTTCTGAGGTAGGAGATGGTCCCCATGTTGACCATCTCTGTAAAGAATGAGAGTTCATATTACCAGGAGCAGATATCAGAAAAAGGCACTTATCTTAAACCCAAGTAACATATCAATTAGACACCAGCAGGTTTACATTGCCTTGATCCTGTGATTTGTAATTCATGAAAAATTGTTTATAATATTAACTTTTCTTTTGGAGAGGTTTTTGCTATAGGGTGTATGTGCTTGCCAGAAAGAGAGAAACAGAGACAGAAAGCAAGAAATCACCCCCCAGGGGGAATGGCCACATCTCAATCCCTTCTCCTCCATTCTCCTCTTAGGACCTTGGGCACACACGCACACATGCCTGGCTTGAGTTTAAATCACTGTGTCCGGGACTTGAACCATGGTCGACTACATGGGAGTCCAGTGACATAGCCATTACACCAACTACTGGCCCCTCATAATATGAACATTTTATAAATGCAGTTTTATATATCATATTTTGAAGAAGGCTTTCTGGGAACCAGCAGTTAGCATAATAGCTATGTCACTGGACTCCCACGTAGTCGACTGCGGTTCGCGTCCCGGACCCGGTGGCTTAAAACTCAAGCTGGGCGCGTGTGCGTGCGTGCCCAAGATCCCGAGAGGAGAATGGAGGAGAAGGGATTGCGGCGTGATCATCCCCCCGGGGGGTGATTTCTCGCTTTCTGTCTCTATGTCTCTGTCTGTCTGGCGAGCGCACGCACCCTATAGCGGAAAAACCTCTCCAAAAAAAAAAAAAAAAAGTCTTCCTGAGAATGCTCTGCAAAACGAAGCACCACCTCCTAATTTACATGCCTGGTAATGTTAGGTGTGTCTAATGCAAGGTATGCCTCTATATTCCAGGGTAGTAGCAGGTGCCACAGATACTTGTTATACTCGCCTCTACCTAAATGGTAAGTATGCATTGGAACTAGTTTTAAGCCTTTGCACTAAGAAAACTTATAGGGCCAGCCCCATGAGCTGGTAGTGAAGGCTGCTGGATTCTACATGACTGACGGTGTGGTTTGGTAGTAGTCCTGGTGGTTTGAAAGCATGCTGGCGGGACCAGCAGTTAGCATAATGGCTATGTCGCTGGACTCCCACGTAGTCGACCGTGGTTCGATTCCTGGACCCGGTGGCATGAAACTCACGCCTACGTACGTGCCCAAGATCCCGAGAGGAGAATGGAAGAGAAGGGATTGCGGCGTGGCCATCGCCCCTGGGGGGTGATTTCTCACTTTCTGTCTCTCTGTCTGTCTCTGCCTGTCTGGCGAGCGCATGCGCCGTGTAGCAAAAACCTCTCAAAAAAAAAAAAAAAGAAAATAAAAAAAGAAAGAATGTACGCTGGCATGCCCACAATCCCAACAGGATGGAAAAATAGAGAAGGGGTTGTAATGTGACCACGTTTCACTGGGGAGGGGGTGCTATCTCTCTCTGTGTCTTTGTCTCTCTCTGGTGAGCACATGCACCCTCTGACAATTAGAAAAAAGCTATTACAAATATTGAGTATGTATAGATAATGAAAATGAAACAGTTGAATCATTCAGTTTGGGAAGAAAAGAACCAGAGTATTACTAGAGTTCTGCCTTTGAGTGTGTAAGGTCCTCACATTACAGATAAAACCAACTTCCATCCATGTGAGACAAAGAACTAAAGACTAAACAATTTTTATTTGAGACAGATGATTAGCTTATGGTCGAATTCCCAGCTGCTGCTGGGTGGAAAGCAAAGTTGTAAAAGTAGCTACTCAAAAGGCTTTTACAAATAAACAAGTTGCCCTCCTTTGTTTGATATAATTATGGTAATTTCTGGGTATTGGAAAGGAGTCCTTAAGGAAGATCCTTAAGATAGTCTCTTTTGTCAAGGCCCATGTGAGGCCCCAAATTACGTAATTCAACAACCATTTCCCGATTACCTGTTAAAAGATACATGAGACATCCTTTTATCTTGTGAGTACTCACAATCTAAAAGTAAGGTTAAACACGAACAATTGCAATACAGCTTGTTAAAATGGAAGCATATACAGTACGAAGAACTCCGGTTACCATTTACTAGAATGCAGTGCCAGTTTG
This sequence comes from Tupaia tana, assembly GCA_026018925.1. Taxonomy (NCBI): domain Eukaryota; kingdom Metazoa; phylum Chordata; class Mammalia; order Scandentia; family Tupaiidae; genus Tupaia; species Tupaia tana. The sequence continues at coordinate 179,539,608 of JAKSZU010000003.1, forward strand.
GCTCAGTAGATGGCAGCAGAGATGCCAGCAAGACCGCTGACTTGGATTGGTTTAACAGGGAAGAAGAGAGGCTGGTCCTATTGTTGGCAGTCACATTTTTTAATACAGCGTTCTGATTGGAAAGCTTGGGCAGCTCAAGGACCATACTTGGAAGATTTGTATTCTCAGGAAGATGGCCTTCTAGAGAGAATTGTTCTACATTAAAATATGTTTTAATTCCAGCACTGTTTCTCTGAGATTTTCCATTGAAGCAGAGATGAGGGTGGGTGAATGGTATGAGAGGGGACCTGGGGAGGAGGGCTTTGTTTTCTAGACATAGGATTCCTTTTCAAGACACTTCAAAGGCCATATTGTGGAGGACCCTGCTCATTATGCAGAGATCCCACACTGTTAGATGCCTGACTGGGCCCTCCTGACTTGGCTGACTTTTCCGTTTTTGTTGTTTTTTAGCACGAGCTGGTTGAAAAGTTGATGCTGATGCCATAACTATATCTGAAAATTTCTGGTATGCTCAGTCTGTTCTTTAGGAAAGTAAGAAGCATAGACATAAAAATATCTCAGGCTGGTCAACCTACTGCCAGATTGTGGGGAGTCTGTTTTCCCCAAATCATCGAGATGGCTACAGAATGAATGAATTGAAGAAGGTACCTGGTTATTCTGCTTACACTGTATTTAATCCTTGATTCAGAGTGGGAAAATTAGGTTATTATAGAGTTGAAAGCAAGAGACATGTCTCTCTTCCCCTGTACAAGACCCTGACCTAAGTTTAATTCTGAAAATTCCTTGTTATTTTCTGACCTGGCCTGCTAGCTCACAAAACCCCACTTAACAAACAGCTTTTGAAGGGAGCCTATGGGCCAAAGTTAAGCTTGCTTTCACCTCCCAGCTAGGGCCTCA